>JAODXP020000021.1:11485606-11783106 GCA_027497455.2 Sardinella longiceps | reverse complement strand
TGTTGTGTTTCCGACGCTTGAAAGATTAGCAACATCATATGCATCAATTTTATGGTGGGGAAAACAAATAAGCATTATTGAGGATCCACACAAACATCCATCACTGTCCAATGACTGCAGCATATACAGCAGATAAGCCTTTATGTATTGTATCCAGCTGTATTTACCTAATGATATACTCAAAGTCTTTGAGATATCTTGCAGTGCAATTTTGCAAAGTTTAATCCTACATATTTATGTTTGTACTCAAATGCTGAATGTAAACAACAAAATATGTAAATTTCAGTAGATCTTGTTGTCATCAACATAGCAAATAGGCTGCCACAATGACGCACAGGCAACATAAAAACAGAAGGGTCTTATTTTTAATTACATGCTAGAACAACTCCGTCTCCAGTTAACCAGACGTGACTGCTATGTCTGTATACGCGAGCGAGTTGGATTTCATTTTCATGTGCAACAGCACTCTAGAACCAGACCTCATTGTTGGGAGCGTGGTTCCAGCCAAAATGCAATTTCCCTCTAACAAGACTACTGAATTAACAGAGGGCTCAATGTTATTCGCCCTCCATTCGAAATCTAATTTTACCCCTCATATCGGCTTGCGCTCTTGCGCGGCCTGCACAGAGTCTGTGAGAGTGAGATACTGAACTGGCTCGAGATCAGCCTTCGACGTGATTCTGTGGTAATGCGACAGCTCAGTGGTGTGCCTAAAATACTGCACAATTGACTGCATAACAAAATAATATGACCAGAGAGAAAAACAAACAGTCATGCAGGGACATCCCTCTCTCTTGTGACACCCTCCGCCCCCTCCGGAAGAATTTGCGAGCGCCACATTCTCAGAGCGCCATAGAAAAAGAGACACAAGGATTGCTTGGTGGTGGTGGTGGTGGAGGAGGGGTCGGGGGGTCCAGAGGGGGTTCCCAGCATTGATCTGAGCATGTCCACACAGCAAGCCAGAAGGGAGGGGGGTGACTGTAGACAAAAGACAAGCCGAGGCAACCAGAGGCCAAACAGACTCGCATGCCAGTTGGGTCCCCCCACCGGTCCCCCGCTTTTGAGATAAACCCCTGTTTACTGCAAGACTGCCTCTGCTCTGAGCCACAGACCCAGCAGAGAGAGAAAGAGGGGGGGGAGAGAGAGAGAGAGAGAGAGAGAGAGAGAGAGAGAGAGAGAGAGGGGAGGTGAGGAGGGGGGGTTAAAAAGAAATACCAGCATGCATTCATCACTTCCACCTCCTCCTCTCGGTCGGTCGGAGAGTGGAATAGCAATGAGTGGATGATGTCATCCTCTTGCAGACAGCCATTACTTCATCCCGAGGGCTGAGGCCCCACCCAGATCCTCCCAGGAAATCAGAGTTGTCCAATCAGAAGGCTGGTAAGCTCGACTACTGCAAACTCAGCAAGCCGGTTGCTGCAGTTAACTCCTTGGGTGCCACAAGCACGCATTTCCAGTGCCCCAATAACATGTTAAGTGTGTGTGTGTGCGTGTGTGTTTGCAATCCCAGAGCTGGCAGTAAACAAAAACAAAACAAAAGCTCAAAAGGTATTTGAGTATTTTCTTTCCTTTTCTTTCAACAACAACAGCCTAGAATGAGGATGGGATTTGTTTGTTGACAATCTCAGAGGAATGCCAGGCGTCATTGTGTGAGCCTTGTTTGCAGCCGAGCATATCTGTTGTTCCAGAATTAGAATGCTTCGCATCAGGCCACATCAGGTATGGGAAGCCACGGCTTGCGACTGAATAGCGTGCGTGCTAGCAGGTTCTTTGTGCACCCTAAGCCCCGTCAGGCTTTCAGTGAGTCAATGAACATTCTGTCTGTCTGTACGTCTATGGGGCGACCAAAAAAAAAAAAACGAGGGTGGGGGTGAGGGGCTCTGCTATTCTCATAAGTGAACCACTCTCACCAAGTGAGTCAAAGGGCATGGCAGTACCTGCCAGCTAGGAGGCTGTGCCAACACAGGCTTTTAACAAACACGAAAACAACTTCTGCTCACGACAGGCTTGGGAATTAAAGGCCCCCCCTGCAAATTCCAGCACATTCTGTTCAGAGTAAAGACAGAAAAATAGACCCACTGTGCTAAGACAAGAACCAAACAAAGGTTTTGTATAGGAACAAAATTGTTATCGGGCAAAGAGTCTAAGGTGGGTTTGGGTGTCTTATCAACAGCATTCACTTTTCTAAAACTGAATGTCAGCATGCTGCCGTAACACAAAAGAAGGTTTCCATTAATGACTCACAGTCATTTGAAAAGACTGCTGTGGATGCTGGAGACAGGGTAGCCGGGCAGGGTAAGCTGACCTTTTATTTCCAGACACATTCAAGTAGGGGCCGAACTTTTCCAGAGAACACAAGACTGTATGTTGAAACATGGCTTCCCCAATGTGATTATTATTATGATGAGAGACAGTATTGTGAACTGGCGGTAGACCGCTGTGGAACTAGTGACGTAATCATCATTTATCTAGAGTGATTTCATCAAGCCTGACTGTCTACTGGAACTCTACGGCAGGCATCTTATTAACGCAACTAACCTCACTCCCATCACGTTTGTGTTTACGGACGTATTTGTGTAATAACTAATTGCTCAGGTTGGTTGGCTCGTAACCGACTTTGCCACCTTTAGAAGTCTTTTAGTCTTGAGCTGTTTACCCTGTCATCTGTTAGGTGGGAGTCAAGCACAGATTCTTTTTGATTGTAGTCTTGTTGTTGTTTTTTTTTTTTTATATATATATATATCTCTTCCTTTCCTGTTGCCCTGAGACAACATCTGCCCAACAAATCCGCACATCCTTCCGGAGGCAGGTTTAATTTGTAAAGCCCACGGAGAGCCTGGGAATGAGGAGCAGGGACAGAAGGGAACACCGTGACACAACACAGCACAGCACGAATGCGATGTAGAACGGAAGACATTTAATCCTGAGGCGGACGTTTAATTTCTTCCGTGATGAGTTCATCTGGGCTCTGCGTTGAAAGTGTGCTGCTAACAAAACTCACTTTAGGAAATCCATGTGTGATGGGGTGAGAGTTTTATACTCCTAGGATCACAGGGGGCCATTCAGAGGAAGATACACAAGAGCGTCAGCTTGAGCGATACTGAGGTTAGTGAAATGTGGAACTGTTCATGAAAGAAGCTCACAAAGATTCTAATCCCACTCATGCCTGAGGTCTGTTCAGTGTCTCAGAACAGGAACTTCTCTAAAGTTGGTGCTCAACATTCATCAACAATTTACGCTACATATACACATAGAGAACCATCTCAGAGCAGAAGGGGTTTTGCTAAGATGTAAATAAAATGATAAAACCTGCTGCACCCCAAGAGCGTGACCGTAAAATCAACTATGTTCTTACAGTGAGTGAGTCCCGATGACGGACCTCCACAGTGACTTAAGAGCCTTTGATGATGGTATGGAGGGGAGGAGATGCAGGTGTAAGCTGTCTGTTTCTGATACAAATTCACAGTGAGTCACTTGCTGGATGCTGGACTCAAGAGAAATAAATGACTGACATCAAAGTTGATGTTTCCATGATGTCTTTTTGTCCTGTAGCTATATGACCAAATGTTTGTCAAAGGACTCAAAAAAGGGAAGTGACACTTAACTGTCCTCACATGAGCTTGTAAGCTGTCTACAACACAGATTCACTCTACTCACTAAAGCAGACAAATCCTTTTATCATGTACTCTACACTGCATACATGTATACATATATACATACATACATACAAATACATTCTTCAGACTCTCAAGACTAATTCACATATACAGATAAGCTTACATGTTACCCATGTGGTCTACTGTCAATGCCACAAAAGAAGCAACAAAAAGGCATGAGAATTGTCCTTTGTCTTGATTTCTATGGACCCACATCACTATGCTTCCCTGGTTCACCTTGCACCCCCTTTTCCATGAGCAATGAGCCAGAAAGACTTACTTTCGCCCCCTCAAACGACTACGGTAGCGCTGGTCTCTCCGTGACATCTCTACATGCAGCGTGAAGCCCTTCTTGTGACATTCAGGAAGCAGGTTCATGTTGATGATGAAGTTCACCAGCCTTGCCTCCACAAAAACCTACACCGCTGTTAAAAGTAGCCCTCTCTCACTATGTGGTAACAGGACGCTTCTTCTTCACGCGCTGCCTCTCACTCTCTTTCTATCTTGCTCTATCGCTCGCTCAACTCCCTCACTCACACAAATACACACACGCAAGCTCTTGCTGCAGCTGCTAACGTTTTTTTTTCTTTTTTTTCTGTGCAGTACTATTTCCTGTTCTGGGCTAACTCATGGCTTCCTTGGGAGCAGTCCTGACCCCTGACACCAGCCCTTTCCCGTCTGTCCCCTGCCACCATCAGGGCCCCCCTTCTGTCTCTGTGGAAGAGGGTGGTGCTGCTTGGACTCTATCAAAGCTGCACAGCTCATGTGAACAATGACACACTTCCTTTTCTACCTTTTTTGATAATGGCACACGCACACACACACACACACACACACACACACACACACACACACACACACACACACACAGACACACATAAATAAATGTGCACACACATTTACAAATACACACACACACACGCACAATAACAAACACGTGTGCAAACAAAATCATAACGGTCTACCCTGAGGCCTTCAGACAAGCTGGGACAAAATTCTACTGAAAGCAGTCCATGGGAAAGAGTTATTTTTTTGTCCCCTCTGTTAGAGCCCTGCCTTGTGCCATACCTTATCTTCCAACGTCTCATTTCCAATCCAAAAGAAGGCCGAGAAGATGAAGTGGAGTGAAGTAGAACGGAGAGGCTTTAGATTTTCACTGCTTCTTCTCCGTCCGTAACTGAGGCTTTTCAGAGTAGGCTTGCCAGTAAAAGGACTTCAGTCTGAGTGAAAGAGCAGTCCCAGACTGGGAGTGGAATGGAAATGAAATAGCTTGGGTTTGAAAGGAACATTTATGCCAGAGCCCTTGGTTCCCCAATCTGGTTTCACATTCTTTAGTGTCCCATCCCCTCCCCCAGCCTCTTTAAACCCCATCCACGTGCATAGTCAGATGGGTAACGGTCAAAAAAAAGTTTGCTTCATTCACAATTCCTTATTCTGTGAAGAGGATCACCCCCTCAGCTGAGTACAACCAGAACATCTTGTTTTGCAGTTTATCGACCCGCGGTCACATGCTGGGTTTTTTAATGAGAAACTCCATGGCTCATTTGCGATGCTAAAAAAGGAAACGGTACCAAATGTTGTGCCCCCTTCTGCTACAAAACAAACAAACTGAAAACATTCATGCATGCACTCTCATCACATCAGTATTGTTGATGGCTAGACAGATGGAAGTGATAATACAATGTGTGAAAGTGGCGTAACCCACACTGGTTGTAAATCTAAGGTGCTAGCCGTGATAAGTGTGGGTGATGGGGGCTCTGTAGCAAATCATGCGCTCTGAACCTCAAGCCAGATGACCAAAAATAACTCTAACTTAAGAAAGCATTAAAATATTCACAATCATTTCCCTGTTATCACGCACATGAGTGTTATGTTTGGTTAAATGATCGAGAATAACAGTCAGTTCTGAATCAGTAGGTTAGAGCACTTTTGCAATTGCCAAAATGGTGAGACAGGAATGATGAGTGCATGCAGCAAAGTGAATCAAAGATGTCTAAAAAATTGTCAATGTGTCAAAATGATTTATTATTAGTGACCTAAATAGTGATAATCTCTGAAGCTCTTTTATTTCAATTTGTGAAGATTGGTTACTGTCTCAGTTAGGCTGCACATATACCTGGAAGAGCAAGCAGACCAGTCCGTAAATCTGTAAAGCATAAGGCAGGGACATTTAGCATTTCGAGTGGGAAGGAAAGGACAACGCACAAAAATAAGTGGCTAGTTGCATATTCAATTAAATCCAATGTGATGCCAATGAGTGAAGAATGGAGGTGCTTGAGGATCTCAAGTTTGCACAGGATTTCTGTGAATGCTACAATACATCTAGAAAAACATGATTAACCAATGTTGTAGACGAAGACCATTCAGTATGGGAGATCAACAGTATTTTCCGTTATTCATGAGATTATTTTCTTTTGCAGTCCTGCAGTTATCACAGTAGCTGTCACCTGTATCTCTATACTGGAACAGAATTTGCAGATGTTGCAACACCTCTCTAACTATCATACTCTAGGCCTATTTAATGGCACCCTCCAGTACCCCCAAATCAAAAATTCCCATGACCCTTATATATCGTTCACTTCCTTTTCTCACATCAGCAGTGAGAGATGCTGAGCACTGGCTAATACTGGCTGATTAGAAGTCCCACTCTTACAACATTCAGCCCATAACTATTCTGCACCTATGGAGACTCAAGTCTTCAAGAAGTTAAACTGGCTACAAAAGGAGGGTGCTCTAGGATGCACATTGTTTTTGTATTCTACAAAAATAGCAATGTTTCATTTAAAAGGGAGAAATCTTGGTCGTTCAAGTTGACTGCAATGCAAGGCCATCTGTTTCACAGAGGCACTGTCTGAACACAAAGGGACTGTCCTGGATGTCCTTGAAAAGCAAAACAGATTTTTTCTTTTCTTCAGACTGCCTGCCTGCCTGTGTGTGTGTGTGTGTGTGCCTTTGCGTGCATGTGTGCTGGACCCGACCTGCAACACCGCTTATATGCTGACACAACATCGCCTGCTGTCACATTTGGAGTCCCCTTAGGGGTTCAGTCCTGGAAACTATGCAGGCAAAGGCACATCATGTCCAATGAACCTGACTAGCCTCAGAGAGCAAGAATTCTGTTTTTTAAACTAAACCTTGGTGGAAAAATAAGCAGCCATGCATTCACAATCCTCTTATTCCTTCACCACAGAGTACCAAGGCAGAGCTTAGGTGCTGAGGTGTTTAGTATATCTGTGGGCTCAGGGAATCTTTTACCTTACTTAAGTTTCTTTTTATAAGTGCAAACTAGTGCCTATAGAGTATCAGCAATCTTCTTTAAAATACAGTTACTTCATTAGAACATCCACCTAAAATGCGCAAATATACTGTATGTAAAATATTTGTCATTAGCACTCTAAAATGGCCAATTGTGATTGCACGGAAAACGTTTTAGCACAGTGACTGCAAAGCCAGGCAAATCTATCAATAATCACAAATAAACAAACAAGAACAAAAACAACAACAACAACAGCAGCAGCAACAACAACAGCAACACAACCTAGCAAAGTAGAGCAAAGCAAGACACAATAGAAACTGATTTGAATAAGTCCAAGGATCTACTCACCTATAATTAGCCCTCTAGCTACACAAAACAATGTAATGTAATACAAAATTACGCAATGTGAGATAGACTAGTAGGGGAGGGTATTCACATCGTGTTGCAATATGTTATCAGTAATTACCAGACTGTAATTAACTGTGAGTAACAAGAACTAAACAGCCATTAGATGACTGATGAGAAGAGTCCTTGACACCTTGGAGCAACTCCCAGCTGATGTAATGTTTTCATTCATTTGTGAGGTTAACCACAAGAGTTTTTGAACGTGTTGTTCTAGTTGATCCTTCATCTGTCAGGAGGAAAGCATTGTGCCGTAATGCTATTCTCTCACGTGGAGTTGTGAGGGGGGGGAAGCTGTGCTGGGAGTCAGGGGGCTGCCGGAGCTGGAGCGGGCCACTCACTCAGCCAACGCCGCCTCACTTTCCCATGAAGTTAAAGCTCCGCTCACATTCTCTGTGGCCCACTGTACTTTTTTTTATCTCTCGGGGGACATCTGCTAGCCCTTCAAATAAACTGAGCTGTGTTTTTTTTATTGCCTTTGCATGTACTTTCACAACATGCACTGAAAATAAAGGCACACACACACACACACACACACACACACACACACACACACACACACACACACACACACACACACACACACACACACACACACACATGGGAATGAGCTGTTCCCCTGCCTGACATGAAATCCTTGCTCTCTCACTTTGGCGTGCAGGCAACTAGCATTGAGGGATAAGAAAAGCTGTCTTAAATCCCCCTATGACAATCTCCCTCAGGAATTTCATCAGGGTTAAACACACTGCGCATCTGTAATACATCCACATGGCGTCATCACACTATTTTTTAATACCAAAATCTTACAGGTCAATGTTGTGAGCGCATTCCTGGTTACATACTACAGTTGCATACCAATGTTTTTTGCATGATACATCCCCAACCACCGGCTCATTGACAGCAAAGTGTAACACACACCGACACACATAGTGTATGAGTGGGTCACTTTACATGTGACACAGCAGTGCCCAGGTGTGTGACACCCTTGAATACAGGCCGAGGATGTCACTGAAGTGACCTAATTTTCTCTATCATCCTCCACACACACACACACACACACACACACAAAGCGTGACAGATGTGAGAGATTTCCTTCTTAGTTCCATCTGCACGCGTGTCTGCACTGACACGCGCTCCTCTCTATCTCTCACCGCTCCCCACACACACACCCACACCCAACCACACACACACACACACACACTCTTGTGGAGTCCCTCACACATGACCCATATGCCCTTGCCAAATTCTAGGCGCCAGCAGCCCAGCACAGCACAGTCCAGCATAGCTCAGCTCAGCTCAGCATCGGCCTGGCTGCTAATGCAGTTTTAAAGCACCATGCCAATTTCAATGGCTGAAGAAACCCATTTGCAGATTTAGCAATAAAACGTAAGGCAATTGGAGAAACCAAAAAAAAAAAAAAGATTCCGTGGCGGAGACAGACAATCCCATAAGAGAATAACCCCAGACACTCCGAGAGCAGACTGCCAGAAGTCTCCACTGTTAAAAGACAAAAGGATCAAAGAGGGGGCCAGTCACTAAACTGGATCCAAGCTGTGAGGGACTGGTTTGGATGGGAAAGTGGATTATAAGGAATTAGAGTGATAGGAGTTCCACAAGGAGGATCTTTAATACACACCCACAAAAATAAAATAAAATGGAGTGCCCTCCATTATTTATCTGAGAGAATGTTTGAGAATGATAAAAAGAGAGGAAGAGCAGGGGAAGTGATTACATAAACAGGATATTTATAAACACGTCTAAAAGGGACAAGTGGGTGGAAGTTCTAGGGAAAAAGAGCATTGCCTTCAAGAAGATTCCAACGTGCCAACATAGTACTTACTGTCACACTGTATTTACTGTATGAGCAGGCCATGAGACAAAAACAAAAAACAGAAAAAAGAATAATAATAATAAAACAAATCAGGTCATCATAACTAATTTGTGCTTGATGACTGACCTGCTATCCTCTTATTTCAGAAGGCTTACCATGCTGTCATGACAAGACTTGTAAGAGGTAGTAGAAAGACAGAACTCTTTAGTTGCTGCCCGATCACCTAATTAGCTATAAGCTACATACTGTACTGTACACTATAAAGCCAAATGGTAGGGGAAGTGTGAGGCTACTTTCAAGCTGAACTGAAAGCCACAAGCCTTCCTTATTTGACCATTACCTACATAATGACTGTCACCTATAATATACCATAAACAGCATGAGGCCAAGGGAGGGAAAGCCTCTGACGCTATTTCCTTAATCAAACTGACGCAACTAAGTTTCTTCATTTCTCGAAACCTGCATAAACAGCATGAGATAAAATGTTGAAAAAAAGGATTTTTTTTTCAGTGAAAAAAGAGAAAGTGAAAGAAAAAAGTGTACTCCAGTTAACTGAAAGCACCAAAACTCCCCGTTTTCTGCCTTTTCTTCCGATTCCACTTTGGAGTTTCTGTAAGCAGGGCCAGTTCCTGTAAAGAGGGGCCCTGTGGGGCCTGCAGAGGGAGGCGAGGCGACAGGACTGCCTGAGAGAGGTGTATGGTGGCCCCCTGCACGGGAGGATAATGAACTTTCCTCTCCCCTCTGAGGCGCCGAGTGACTGACATCACCGGCAGATCTAATTCAATATTAAACAGCAGAGGGCGAGTGGGTCACACAGGCAGCTCTCTCTCTCTCTCTCTCTCTCTCTCTCTCTCACACACACACACACACACACACACACACACACACACACACAAGCACAGTACACGTATAAACATGAAACGTGTGTCAGTCAATGTCTTCCTCAAGTGTGTTGGTTGCAGATTTGCTGCACTCTTCAAGTCTCTATGGTGCCAATTTGTCAGATTCATTTTGAATCAGTAGAATAGAGTCAAAGGCACCCAAATACATCTAAAACAGACTTATTGAAAGAGAGTTAAACATGACATGTGTCAGGACTTGCCATGGTGGAAGAACAAAACAAGGTCATTCTTTTCAAAGGCTTTGAAATGTGATTACAAAATCTGAATCTGGTTGAAACCAAAACAGTAATTAATTGGAGTCGTGATTGAAATAAAATTGGATTAATGTTCTTAATTATGATAAAATGAATATGCACACATATATCATCATATACAGAGTATCTTATCTTACGAAGATCAAGATTATTTAAGGTGATTACTCAATGACTCAATTGTTGATCTCAATTATTGTTGCTTTTGTCATAATCATCGGAAGTCATATTTGGAATTGAGATTCAATTTTGATTAATTTTGCAGCCCCTAATTGTGCATCCATAATACAGATTGCTCTCTGTACTGCATTTGTCCAAGCAAGTCATTGGTGCCTAATGGGATTCACCACTAAAAGGCAAAATGAGAGACATCTCAACGCCCCCACATTGCATGTGAGCAAAGCCATTTTTAATGACTTCAATAGGATCATCATATGTGATGGCCACTAGCCGGGAAGGACAGGCTGGAGGACACATGGGGGATGAAGATATCTCACCCCAAGTCCTCTGGCGATCACTGCAACAGTTATGGAGAAAACACAAGCCTGACCTGGGGCACAGAGTTCACTGAGCATATAAGGCATCAAATCAGCCATTCAATTAAATAAAGCAACCATACAGTACAGTACAGCGGATGGAGCCAAAGGCCACTTAGGGATAAACAAGGTGTGGCTAACAGCCATGGGTCTGATATTAATTGACAGTGTGTCTCAGTTATCAACAAGGACACACAGCTCAAGATCCTCCATTAAGAGCTCCACTACAACTTACATGGTTATAATCACCATAAAACACAGGAATACATCATCTCATCATCTTGGTGCTTCAGTCACATGCAACATTGAGATGCATTATATGTCTGTAGAGATGACTACCTCATCACCACAATCTCACACATACACACACACACACACACACACACACACACACACACACACACACACACACACACACACACACACACACACACACACACACACACACAGTGTTTCTCTTCAGCTCAAAGGAAGACAGGCTTTGCCGCGAGCACTGGCCTTTCGCTGTCGGCAACCTGAAACAGCTGACCAAACATGGCCTTAATGGGTTATTGGGAAGGGACCAATTAAAAGGGAGCTTTCTTCCTGCAAATCTGACCGTTGCTGCAAATACAAAGCAGGACAAAAGCTTCTCTGTCCCATGTTTGAAGCGTGTGATCTGGCTTTCCTTCATTTTACAAACCTTAACTTATAAAGATTAAACAGAATCTTGTATTCTGTAGCTGATTTAAATGCATAATGTGAGCAATATCACATTATTGTGTGAAAGTAGACACCTAACTACTAATTTCTTACTTACTTCTTACATTAACTAATTTCTTACTTATCAAGGTATAAACCTGAAGATGTTACATTAAAAAAAAAAAAAAAACTACATAAACTATTTTCCAAGACACACAATAGGTTCTTACTAATGGTCTCAGTGGAATTGCACCAATTTTAGGATGTTCCAAGAGAATTTCCAGTGAATCAGTATCATACAAACAGGCATGTCTCTGCAGTTTGTAAACAGAAACCACCGCTGATACAATGTGTATCTCAGCTTGCCTTCATGGCTGCGGACCATGGGGGGCAAGAAGGGGAAACTATGAGTCAAAGGGGAGTCTAGGTTTCCACATAAATAATGAGCACTGTCTCTGGGCTATTAACAAACACCACAAACTCATTAAAAAAAAGCTCCACAGTCCTAAAAATTGGCAGAACTTGCTGCATATTTTTATATTCCCTTATTACTGATAATAAAATAGTAGCACTTTGAATGGAGGTATAAGTAGGAATTCCATGGAAAGTGTCATATGGTAGCCAAATGATACTATAAAGTTATATTAGTAAGCAGCAGCAGCTATCAAATAGCACTTCCTTATTTACTTATGGAAACTGAAAAAAACAACAACAGTGGGGATGGGGGTTTGAGAGAAAGTGAGAGAGTGAAAGAGAGAGAGTGAGTGAGTGAGTGAGTGTGTGTGTGTGTAAGAGAGAGACTGTGTGTGTGTGTGTAGAGAGAGAGAGAGAGAGAGAGAGAGAGAGAGAGAGAGAGAGAGAGAGAGAGAGAACCTTACCTGAAGCAAACGGTGTGCCAGTCGGTGTTGAGAGCCTGGAGGTACTGCTCATCATAGATGCGCTGGCGGCAACCCGCACACACAGGCAAGCTCCCACCAGCTGCACACACACACACACACACACACACACACACACACACACACACACACACACAAACACACAGTCGTGAGTCAGGGGGCATGGGTACAGCATGGGGTCAAGGGCAGACACATGCTATGGAACACATCACGTACACTAACGCCTGCCTGACACATACACTGGTGCTTCTTTGGTCCGCAATGACTCACACAGCCATGAACATTTGCGGGTTCAAAATGACTACCACACACGAGTGTCACACACGTCTTGTGGAAAATAACAGCCCATGTCAACTGAGACTCAGTGGAAGCACATCTCAGGAAATTGCCAACAAATGTAATATAAACATGACGAGAGCGACCATCCATTTGACTATACAATTACTTACTGTGAGAGTGATGTAAACTAAACCAGGCCATGGAGGTTCAATTCCATTTACCTGGGCTGGGGCTACTTTGTTTCTGCTGAAGAGATCTGAACTCTGGCACACTAGCCTGTGTAATTTGCATTATTTAGTTAGAGCACTGACCCAACACAGAGAGCTGCTTGATGAAATGTTCACCACCACTCAGCCCATGTGATTTGTCCTGTGACTTGCGTGAGGGAAATACTGCTGTAGACATATTTCATACTTACAGAACACATTTTTTGTGTAACGATGTAGAACTTCATGTCAAAGGATAAATAAAATGGACTATAGGCTATAAATGTGCCTCTAAATTTAGCTTGTTTTTTGTAATTGTCTAGACTGCAAGGTATATGAGAGTTAACTGAGAATTGAACCTAATGACACCATCAATCACATCATACTGATACATCAACACCATCAATTGTTTCCTCCAGTCTACTGCCAAGAGCGGAAGGGGCAAGATCTCTTGGCAAGGTCTCTAACATTGATTGTCTCGATAGCTGTAGCCAATGTGATTGAGATAGCCTATGTGAAAAAAAAGCTGCTAAGCTACTAATTCACAAAAAAGCCCAGTCGTGCTGAAACATTTCATCAAATCTTTACATGTCTTCATACAGATATCTAAAATAGTGAGTTGTGAGTGCTATGCAATGTTAGACTGACACTATAGGCTACAGCATACCAATTTAGGAAGGCTAGTGTCTGTCACCTAACCTAAAATCACAATGTTGCTTGAAGGTCGTGACACAAACCCGGCAGAGACTTGAGATCTGACTTGGATTTGTGACCAAAGACTTGTGACTTGACTTGGCCGTGCTCCTCAAAGACAGCTCAGACACTCGAAACTTATAATAAAAAAATACTTGTGAAGATCTTGGTTTCATACCCACTGGAAACACAAGGAAAAACATTACAGATGCTCCCAAGAGAAACACTCTTGCTCATTAAGAGTGAAATATAAGCCCGCAAATAGCAAAATCTCAAATTCTATGTGAGGATGGCAAACACTAATCTCATAATTCAAACAGCCCAAGGCAGGCAACATGGAGAAAACTCCTCTCCATGTGTCAGTTCATTAAGGAAATCCCTGATTCAACCCTTATCTATAACAGCAAGGTCATCGGTCTAATTTTAGATTAGAGGAAAATGTCTGGAATTAGTCGGATTACTGTAGGAGCTCATTTGTCCATTCAAATCTCATAACCAACTTCTGTGCAGCACTATTGTGTGAGTGGTGAACTGTGTTGCCACTATGTGGCCTCACTGCTGAAAAAGTAGACTACTTTTAGTGTGAAAGGAAGTAGTAGACATCTTCCCTCCCTGCTTTGCAGAACTGTTAAAATCATGGTAAGCTAGTCAAAAAGCTATAGCCTACGTTGGTGTGAGTCATTGAGTCATTGTGAGGTGGTAAATCACATATTAATAAAGTAGGCCACAGAGAGAAATATTTCAACCCTTACAACTTGTCAGACTGGTTTAATCGTGTTAACAATTGGATAAAATTGGTTTTAAAGTAATTATTCATTTATTTGGACTTATAAGAACTTTCAGAACTTCAGAAACCAGTGGCTTGTCTAGATTCTGCATAGACGGTCTCCAACATGAAGAAGTAGGCTACCAACACTTTAATAATTGCCTTCTTGCTTTCTAACTGCTGGCACCATAGACTGGCATGACTCGAGACATATGCATGGCAAATGATATGACTGTCAAAACTAGTATCCAAATATCATCTTTTGTACCCCTTTAATTAGGTCAATTTAAAATCAGATTCAAATTCAAGGTCGTTTTCGGAGCAATTTCTTATCAGCTTTGCATTGGATGTGACAGGATGCTCCTCTACGTTAAGTCAGCCGCGAAAAAAGATGCGCTGTCCCTGAAGTAGCCTACGTTTGAGCATCTCGGTCACGATCATCTCCAGAATTGATGCCAACAGCATGTTTATTAGATCCACGGCATTAAGCTTGGCCGATGCATACTGTCATATAGGCTACCGCCAAAAGGACCGACCAGATATAGGGCTTCGGGCGAGTGTCAAATTACATACTTATTATGTATTCACGATTAGTCAACCCATTATTTAGCCTGCAACGAATTTATTCTAAGGTCTACACTATTTACACTTCACGACTGATTTCTGAGATACGTGCAGTTTCACGAGAGGCACAGATGACCGAGTTTTAGGGCTGGTAGGAGAATCTAATTTGAGTCCATGTTTACTAACAGTAGCCTACTGACACGCTACGCTTGCCTCACATGACAAACTGGGTGGCAAGTGGTTACATACTTACAAAATCTGGAATGTGATTGCAATTTTTCCCCCTCAACATTCGAATTCCTCCAGAAACATACGTATTACGAAGCGATTTACTATCTCATGGACTACAACTATTGCGTTGCTGCAGGGCTACGTTGAATAAAATATAAGAGACTTCATAATGGCATTGCACTGTTCTTCTTCATCTACTAATTTACACATACCACTTTATAATACTACTGCTTTGGCCTAAAAAGTCATCGGCACTTTGCTGAATGTATAACATACTGAAGGCTACCTCATCTCCCAATCGCAAGTAGGCTATGTACCGTTGAAGGATGAAGTCCCTATAGGCTAGAAGCATCCTTCAAGATTGTACTGCACTTGGCTCACCTTCCTCCTCTCCCATGCGTTCGTCCTTCCAGGTACAACAGAGAAGCATCAACCTCATTCACCCTTCGCCCGGGAGCTCTGCAAGAGCTTGCCAAACAGATGCAGAAATCCCTCCGTGTAGTCTCCGGCACTACTCCGCACCCCTTACCGAGACCTACTCGGCTAACTGTGTGCGGCGCCTACCGGAGAAGGAGGAGGATGGTTCAAATCAAGTCAGGCAGTCAGGTTGGAAAAGATGAGGCTACGGGTTGGCCGACTGAGCACAAGCCCTGGAAAGTGTACCAAGAATTTTGCCTGCGCAGCACGCTAGATGCGCAACGCTTGCGATGCTTGCACGCATCACGATGATTAACAAAAAGACTGTTGTTGTTATTTATGCTTAAGAAAGATTAGAGGACACAGTGTTAGTATTTTTAATCAGTTTTTTATTTAGTTGTTTATGAAGCAGTTTAAATGCCGGAATTTCCGGGAACTAGTCAAATGTGCGTCGTGGAAAAAGTGCAATGCCTCCACCACTCCCATTAAATAAAAAAAAAAAAAAAATGTAAATTCCACGGCACAGTGGGAAGGGTCGACTGCTAGGGGCTCACAGGCAGTTCAAATAGATACAGCACTGGGCATAAAAAACTTCCTTTGTTATTTTTGTCTGGGTCTAACAACAGTCATCCCACCAGCCAATGTGGGAAATTACCTTTGAACGACATGTCATTACATGATTAATAGGCGAAACTGAAGACAGAAAAAGTAAGATAAACATAACGTCACATGATCACAATACTTAAGGGGGCAAAACAAACACACAAAACCACACATTATAAAAATGTTGTACAGTATAAATCTCCACAGTGACTATATGCATGAACTAATGAAAGCTAAATAAAACAATATTGTTATTGAAATTTGTGTTCTAGGTTTGTCTCGAGTCAAGTTCAACATGGTGGAAAAAAACAAACAAAACAAAAACAAATGCAATGGTTGCATAATAACACGTTGTTACACATAATATATAGAAAACAAAATGATTGAATATTAAATGACTAAAATGAAACATTCTAGGTCGAGCGACTTAAGCACCTCTCCCCAAAACAGTGGGGAATAACATTTATATTTTGTATTCTTAAAGCCCATTAGTAAATCATTCATACATGGTATACATCCCAGAGCACTATTGTGTACATAGTGTGTGTCACACTGGCGTGGAGCCACACAACAGTAGAGCACCAGTTATTTGAGAGGGATGTTTCACATGTTGTGTCTAATGCTCATTGATTACTGATATTACTGTTGAACATAGTCAGAGCTGTAAGAGCTCTTCATGCTAACATAAAGTTGACAAGGCAGTGATTCTAATACAATGAGGCTTAAAATGGTTGTGGCTAGAGTCGTTAAAAAGACTATGACAAGCTAGTCAAGCTGGGCAAGAAATGCTGCCATCCTCTATCAACTGTACTGGGGCCAGAATAGCAGCTTGTCACAGATCATGTTGAGCCAAGTACAGTTCTAGACAAAGAGCCCATCTACCAGCAGATTGACAGGCCTCAGACCTCAGAACTTTGGCATGTTAGTAATGTGGAGTTCACCTTGAGCAGAGTTTCCATAGGTATTACAATGGCAAGCTGTTCTGTGTTGTCATGTCACCACAACAAGTAGCCCTAACGTTTGGTTGGAAAGCTTTGTGCTCACAAGCGCAAACACCAAAGTCAAACACACACGCGCACACACGCACGCACACACACACACACGCACACACACACACACACACACACACACACACACACACACACACGTACACACGTACACACACACACACACACACACACACACACAGATAAAAAACACAGAGAAAACACTCATACATTAGACAAGCTCTGTGGTATGTCTGGAATTTAGATCTAAGAATAACAACAAAGCCTTGGGCCTGGTCATAAGATTCCCAAAGGTGCTAGTGAACACTCTAATAGAGGATTCCAAAGTGTCAAAGGTAAAAGCCTAACAACTGCACAAGTGGAGCAAACATTAAATATTATCACAAAACACAACAGTTGTGTGCCACTACAAAAAAAAACAAAACAAAAACAAAAACAAAAAAAAAAGTTGGCGTGGTGCTTGTCAACTTGTCAAATGTGCAACATCATGGGTTTGTGGGTATAAAAATATTTCCTACTGAATACAACTTTTGCACAATGAATGGGACTTTTGTTTTTCTATTCTCTGCATATCAAATGTACATTCTGGATCATGCAGTAGCACCATTGTTTCTTGAGGTCAGTTCACATCTCAAGACTTCTCTCACTTTCTCCTTCGACCACAGTATTTGCCTTGGCACCCAGCTCCACCTGAGGGGAAAAATAAAAGTTTTCAATATCGAGTCTTAGCCAGGCATGGTGTTGGTATGCTTTCTTGATATACAGTAGGCTACTTCATGTCACATGCTAGACATGCCTTAGACAAACATGTGATGGTTTCAGTTAGTACACAGATTCTTCACTGAGTACCCTCTCAGGCAGAGGCCATAGGGTTCTTATAATAAAAAGGTGACATAACCGATAACAAAAGGCTCGGCATACCTCTATAGCCAGCACCATAGAATCCTTGGAGAGCACCATACTTGGCTGCCTTAGCTGTAAAACCAGAGGAATACCAAAACACATACTCTTAGCTTCAATGGGTATGCCAGACACAATTCAAACAGTGAGAAGGAGAATAAAAGTAAGTGTCATAGCCATACAAAAGGTCGTTCTTAATATAACCACGGTTAGGCACCGCAAGGCTTGTTGGTGGACAAGATTTGTTAATTAAACGAAACATATGTTCCTCCTCAGAGTGATGCTCTAAATTATGTGCCTTTAGCCAAAACAATGTACTCATTTTGTTATTCCATTTACAGTAGGCTAAGTTTAATACTAAGAATGCTCTGTTATTTACAGATAGTGAATGCCTGTCCTTGAACTAAGAGTGTCAGATAGTGCTGAACTGCGGGCATGCGATGGCAACCATTTGTTAACATGCCACATACCATATACAGTACCGTACTAACACATAGTGCATTTCAGTGCAGCAGAGTTTTAGATAGGTAATGGATATGGCATCAGAACACAAATGGAACAGTTCCCAGGTCATGTGTGTGTGTGTGTGTGTGTGTGTGTGTGTGTGTGTGTGTGTGTTTATGCAAATTCTCTTCAGGATAAAAAGTTATGAATGGAAACTGTTTTGTCTGTGTGAATGGAACAAAACTGCACCTTGTTGTGGTGTCAGTCCACCTCCGTATCCTCCTAAAAAAGGAAACACATTCATCATCAGTGCATATTCTTGGGAAAAGACACGTCACAATAAATTTGCATTTGAAGAACATTCTGGATACTATTCTAGATTTACAGAAAATATTGTGTTGATATGGAGCATCGTCAACATAAATCTGATGAGTTTTATAGCTCATAATGTTAAATATTGAATTAAACATTGCCAAATGTTAGTCAAAGTAAAATACAGCATTTGCACTGCTTTTGCTGCGTATAGCATATATACTGTATGCGTCCCTGAGCTCTGGGGCACAATGAGCTGTACATGTATATTTGCACTGCTGCTGCTTACTATGCAAACTACATTTGCATAATTTCTGCAGGCGAGCACACTGACCTTTCACCCATCTACAAACACTATTGAGACACTGAGCTAAGAGCAAGTGTCTAAGCCAAGTCTAGTTGCTGTGAATTGCCTAAACAATTAATTTGTATTCATTTTTTATTAAATATCATATCATATCTGAATAATAACACCGACATACATATATTCTAGGCTTTCTGAAGCATTTGTGATT
This sequence comes from Sardinella longiceps, assembly GCA_027497455.2. NCBI lineage: Eukaryota > Metazoa > Chordata > Actinopteri > Clupeiformes > Clupeidae > Sardinella > Sardinella longiceps. Next base: position 11,763,758 of record JAODXP020000021.1, on the reverse strand, counting down.
TAGAGTCCACTGAAGATCATATCAGAGCATACAGATTATGATGTTCATAACATGGATGCATACAGTATGGGGGTTTATAGGGTTTCCCTGTACAAACTGTGACAAACACAGTTTGCTTTAACAGTATTGTACTATATAATTGATTTCTATGAGGTGGCGAAAGGTGAGGTGCGACTGTAAGTACTTAATATTCATACATGGATTGGCTATAACGGGGACATGTATGACGTCTTGGTAGTCAGAACTTGAAGAGAGCGAGAGAGAAAGAACTTCTTCTTTACAATCCACTGACAGTCCAAATAAGGTTCATACAGGACACTGCACAGAATTATAATGTATACTGTGAGTCTTGCAGACCTTATGTTCATCATTGGTAGTCAGTTATGTTTTATGGTTTTCAGTCAGCAATTATTAAGCTGGCACAATTATTACTTTTCTTTGATTAAAAACGGAAACTTCAGGGACTTAAATTTCTCTAGTGCAATATTAATAATTTAACTGGAGACCCAAATATGTTTTGTTTAATTAAGGATTGATAGAACAGTGCCATCTCTCTCTCTCTCTCTCTCTCTCTCTCTCTCTCTCTCACTACTTTACCTGTCTGCCTACAATATGGAAGTAGTGCTGTACCTGCTCCAAAACAAAGATGGTCACCAAAATTCTCAGACACACACACACACACACACACACACACACGCACACACACACACACACACACACACACACACACACACGCACACACACACACACACACACACACACGCACACACACACACACGCCACACACCACACACACACACACACACACACACACACACAGGCAATCTACCAGCTGAGTGATTGCACAGTTAAGACAGAACCACTGGGCAGACCGAGGGGATCTGCGGTGACCTACACTCTTTACAAATTTATATCGCAAATGGTCTTCTGCTGTTTTATTGCCTTTTCCCCCCAACTGCACTTCAGCAAGTGATCTATGGTACCATCACCCAGCCCCAGGGACCTTAGTTTCCCGTCAGCCGACAGGCCCAGAGCTCACTGTTTGAGAGTGGCTGACATGAACCAGGCTGGAGGACATTGGGTGAAATTGGTGTCATGAGCGCCAATTCTACATGCTAGATTGAATCACCCGAGGACAGAATGTCTCCCATAATCACCAGACATACACTGATAACAGGAAATGGGGAAATGACCGTACACTATTTCAAAACATGCTAAAAATAAAATAATATAAAATAAAGATGGACTTCAAAATCTTTTACCCTGTGGATAGCCCTGTGGGTAGCCTCCATAACCTCCAGGCACCTGTGGCACACCACCTGGGATAAAAGAAGCATTGGTTAAAAAATTGGCATGATGAAACAAGCAGAGCATACAGTAAGCATATGATCTGAGGAAATCTTCAATGTCACTTCCACATGGGCATAATCTAGCCCTCATTTGCATCGTTCCAAAGATAATCTGGAGTGACGTGAAAAAAAAAAAAAATGTTTTGCAAGTGGCACTGACACCAAAGCTTTGCCGACAGGGAGGGAGAGAGAGAGAGAGAGAGAGAGAGAGAGAGAGAGAGAGAGAGAGAGAGAGAGAGAGAGAGAGAGAGAGAGATTATACCGCTGAAAGCATTACATGTCTGTCACCCCGGGAGACGGGAGGAGCCGCCTCGCCGCTGGGTCGCCATGATAACGCAGCTGTCAGCGAGGCCGAGATGAAGGCCGGAAATCCCACGCGGCGTTATTAAGGAAGCACCCCACTGAGTACTCTAAACGCACTGTCTACTTCTTTAAGTTTCAGCACTATTTCAGCAGGCCACAAGAACAAATGGGTGACAGAAGTGGTTCTGGTTAATAAACCAGTGCACTGGCAAAGTGCTACAGAGGGACTGGGGGATATTCCATTTGTAATAGAAATGGACATAAATTCAGGGGAGGTACAAAGTAGCTACTATTCCATAATAGCTGATATTTATTACCTCCGCCAAGGAGGTTATGTTTTCGCCGGCGTGTGTGTGTGTGTGTGTGTCTGTGTGTCTGTCTGTGTACAACATAACTCGAAAAGTATGGCACAGATTTGGATGAAATTTTCGGACAACGTGTGTACTGGGACGAGGAAGAACTGATTCGATTTTGGTGGCGATCGGTGACCCAGAACACCATCTGTGACCACATTGTCTTGGCGGAGGTCTGCGCTCTCTGAGCGCTTTTGTAGTTTGTAATAGTGTACTATTTTCTTATAATTACAATTTTATTTACATAAATTCACTTGATTTCTCACCTTGCTGTGGATATCCTGCTCCTGTTCCCAAAGAGCCATAGCCTGAGTGGAAGTAAAGAAACGAAACGGTACATTAAACATTTACAATCATTTCCTGGTTATGCTGTAAGCTGCATCTTATATAAGCCTCAGGTTGATGCATCATGTATCAACCTCAGAAATGAAGGCAATTTGCAAAATCTATGTCTTAATAAACCTTGATAAATAATCTGGAAATTGACAGTATTTAAAGGAACACTGACACTGTGTGGAACTAGCATTTCATCACTGATAGCCTCAGTCAGAATAGTGGCCTAATGTTGCCTCACTAACATACCAGAAGACTGCTTCCTCAGCTCTTGTCTATATCATAAAGGAAAAATCTCCTAGGCGTTGTTCCATCTACAAACGGCTGGCATCCTAAAATTGAGCTGCTAACGGTAATCTGTCTCCATGGGGAGCGGCGGTTCTGTTATTTCCTGACTTTTAAGTTTTATCCTCCAGTGATCTAACTGGGGAAATAATGGTTGCGGGTGAACTGCACTGGCAAAGCCACCATTCCTGCACTGCCACAGCTGTCACTTAGCCCACAACAAATGAGGCTGGCAGTGGCCATGTGGGTGGAAATGTTCCCACATTGGGACATTGGGAGCAGCAGAGGGGTGAAATCTGAAACGGTACCTGGCTTTGGTGGTTTACCAGCTCCCTGGCCAGCAGCAGCATATGGATTCACACCTAAAATATAAGGCAATAGTAAATTCAATGCACTTGTAAACTTACATGGCTTCTATGAGTCATTGGACATCGAGATTTCAGTTTACAAACGGCATACTTGATGGTTATCAGACCATTCACATGGTCCTGAGACTATAACGGCCTGTTTTACCACTTTACAGCACATGCTGAAACTTGCTAGAAGCCGTTAGAAAAACATGTCAGGATGATAGTTGGCTGCCAACATATCAATTGAATAATAACAGGGATATCCTGCCAACAAACCACATATTATCCCCACAATCATACAATGAAGGAAAACAAAAAATTAAAAGCCTGCACAGTGATTTCTAACACTAATAATTCTAATAGCTACATGTTAATTCAGCTATGGTAGTTTTAAGGAATTAAAGGACATTTAACATTAGCTACCTCCAGGGACGTATCCTGCACCTCCTGCACCAGGTCCAACTGCTAAAAAAAAAAAAAAACACATTAAGGTTAGTATAATTTTCCCATCCACCATACACACTGGGATTTACAGTGATATACTTTGTCATTCACAAGAAACAGGACTTTTGATGTCAAAAGCTTGAAGGTTAGGCCTCTTGCACTTGGCCTATTAAAATGCTCTACTGATAGTGTAGGGTATATGCTTGGGAGGTTAATGAGTGCAGTCTGAGAGGTCTGTACCAGGTGGTTTAAGAGGCTTGGCGCCTGGAAGGACTCCAGTTCCAGCTGCAGGGCCGTAGGGACCCACTGGAAGAAATCCAGAGGGACATGAGTCAGCATCACACACACACATACACACACACACACACACACACACACACACACACACACACACACACACACACACACACACACACACACACACACACACACACACACACACACACACACACACACAGAGAATAGCCAGAGGGTACACTGGGCACCATGCACCCAGCCTCATATGTTTAACACCATCATCCTTACTTACTTATAATGGGGGTACATGAGGATAAAAACACAAGATTCATACTCTCTTGAGCTAGCATGGAGATTAAATAAAAAATCTTTCAACCTTGGATCTTTGCAGTTGAATTATCTACTAAAAATCATGTGATCTTAGTATTCAGTCAGGAAATGTGATAATATTTATCTGTCATAGGAAGACAGTTTTAGCTAAGAGATTAAAAAAAATATTATCATCAAAAAAATATATAATTTAGCCAAATGGTGGATAATTAAACCCATGTTCTGAGTTCACTTTCTGTGCCAACATCCCAAAGAGATAATACTGCGCATGCCACACACACTGCAGCCAAACAGTAGTGCACAAGTACTGCAGATATTCTGACAGATTTAACAGAAAGTGGGCAGAGAAATGCTCAGTGCACATGAGAGATGGAGTCATGTGTTGTTTTGGCAACAGCCTTCTAATCCAGCACTTGGGCAAATATACCATATGTCTAGATTTAGCATGTGCTGCTGCTGGGCCACAGCTGTCTAAGAGCAATTTCATATAGGGCCAAAATGAGGTCACAAAAAGAGGAAATGCGGATGTCAGGGATTGTGTAGAGTGCATCTCTTAAAGCACCATCACAAAGTCATTGCATCATTTCTGTCATAGTTTTTCTATTGGCTGATTCTATTTTTTTTAAAAAAATAAGTTGGATCAAGAGCAAATAATGAGTAGTACCGGTAAATAAATCCTAGAATATTGAACAAATAATTCAATTAAAAATGATTTCCACATTTTTGTTGGCCTTTTTTAAACGGAGCCAAAGAGCAATGTCTGGGAGGTGAACAAGACACATCAGAGCACCCATTTTACTAATTGTGTGTTAAACTAATGAGCTGCTTTTTCCTTACTGCTTATTTATCTGTTAAATGGAGAGATTTATGTTTAAAACCATAACTCCGTAATATGCTGCTCACCTCCTCCAGTTGCAGGTTTTGGGGGTTTGCCAGCTGTGCATGAAATTGGACATTGGTTATTTACATGAAGGACTGCCATCTTGTGGTCAGACTAAGTATTGCATTGTACAAAATCTTCCCTTCATACTTACCGGGCACAGCTCCTGTTCCCACTAAATAAAATAAACATTATTAATAAAAAGCTACTTGGAACATACTCATTGTAATATCAAAATTATTTTCTTGATTTACTTATTTTGCATCTTTTACAGAATACAAATTACACTGGGTTGAAAGGATATCAAAACTTCTTAGATGACTGTGTAAAGAATGAATGTGTGAATAAAATATTAGATGAAACACTCACCTTGAGGTTGACCTGCAATGTGAATATCAAATTATTATTATTATTATTCATAAGATCCCTTTATTGTTTATGTTAACAATTATAAAATATATATCATTCAGCATACAGCTGGACAGACTTGCACCAATAAAAAACATAACACAAGAAATGCTAATTCAAGGTCATTTTAGTTCATTGTATTTTAGCAACAGTCTGGAGTCAATCAAACCACCCAAAGTGCAGTCAGCAGGATGGAATAAGAATGAGGAAATTTGGTACAACACAAACACTGAATTAGTGAATGGGGAGCTAACGCAAACTGAATGGGGCACAGGACCACGAAAATTACAGTTTCCTTGCACTTATCAGTCAACATTGGCTGTCCTTTCACAATTCTGTCTAAATTGCACCAATCTATCCCATCGTTATTCCTGGCGACAGCTCTCAGTTTCCCTGAAAAACAGGCCTATGGGTTGATTAGTTGAACTCCCGACTATTAAATTAAATAGGCTACATTAAGTGAGACATAATCATTTCTGTTTTGCGAAAGGTTCAGTGCAAAACGGGCCATATCCTTAGATCTAGCCAGATTGGCTCAAAAAGCTGGTGGAGGATGAAAACCTAACTGCCCGTACTTTTTAAAAAGGGTCTAAAGGCATGAAGTGAGTTGTCCCACCTATGGTTAGTAATCACTAACAATTTAATAATCAAATAGTGATTATTATAATTACAAAATGGAGAAAAGACTCAACAAAAACCACCACTTATTTCAAGATAACTGTGCAAGACAATGCTTGCTTTCATGAAGGAGTGTCATTAAAGCAAGAGTGTGTCAGTGCATTTGCAGGGTCAGTGCAATTTCTGCTCTTACCACCGGGTGGCACTCCAGCTCCAACTGTGGAGGAGGAGAAGGGAGATTAATGTGACTTTTTTATGACTGATACCAAGATAAAAGAGCTGTTGTTTGTATGAGAGAGGTGAGTGTGATAATTACCAACACCGGTCCCAGCTGTGAACAATAAGATGCGAGACAGAGAGTAAGAACTCACATATTCACAAGACGCGTCAGACTTGAACGAATGCTATAAAATCTTGAAAGAAATTTTACTCACCACTTGGTTGGATCACACCTGCACCTACTGTGTGGAAGAAGGAACAGTTAGTTCTAACTCACTAAAGAAAATAATAAGCTAAGATATATGATTAAGGAAGAACTATACCTCCTGGCTGTAAGCCTGTTCCAGCACCTTAAGAAAATAATCAGAAGTGTCTGCAGTTAGACTGAGTATTGCTTTCAGTATTTTATTTCATATGAATATCCTGTGAAATAATATTAAAATATCCACCACCTACACAGTCACAGTCTTAATACTTAATATTAGACAAACAAATGATGCGTGATTCCATTCTCATACTGGTGACAAACTAGTTAATTACAGGTATTTCAGTCTAGTCTACAGTAACAATTTTTGTTGTGTGTTTACAGTGCCAATATCGTCACATGCCAATATCGTGACATGATGTGTACACACACATCAACGATGAATGTCCATTTTAAGTCCATTCACAAGGATTTTACTACTTATGACCGATTCAGGCTATTAGCTAAACAATTAAGCAGAGAGCCTTGCTTTGGCAGAAAAAGGAAAGCTTCATGGTTAGTTGGGAAAGATCACGTGGAAGGACACTTAGTTTAGCTTACTTAGTTTTGTTAGCTACAACAAAATCTAGGACAAGTTTTTTTTTTTACAGAGGTCACATGCAACACAATAGGTCTTACTGGGTCCTGGGACCTGGCTCGTTGTGACATTAGCCGTTGGTCCTGCCAAAAAACAACAGGTATCCACCAGGTTGATCGTTTGCGATTGGTCAAAAGAGATGCAGCATACAGGCAAACAGCGTGGGCTAGGGCTAGGGCTAGGCCACACACATGACTAAGCATTAGCAGAGAGAGCTATAAGCTACAGTAGGTATAAACACTTTTAACAACCTACTTCAGATTTTTTCTAAGGATGGCCAGCAGAAAAAAAAATATGGCAAGCTAGCAACTAGAGGGTGGGGTGGGGTAGGGCAGGGATACTAGGGCAGCAACCAATAATCGATTAATCCATTAGTCAAAAAATGATTCAATTGATGACTATTTTAGTAATCGACTACACAATGCTTGTGTAGTTCAGAATTCAACATTTTTTAAACCTGTAAAATGTTAGAGCTGCTTGCTTGACTGTAACATTATTTAAAATACCAATAACGTATGTTCACAAAACTAAGCATTTGAGGACATATTCTTGGGCTCTAGAGAAACACAGATGACAATTTTTCCTATTTTCTCACATTTCCTCAAACTACTTGTTCAATTGAGAAATTGACTATGAAAATAATCGCTTAAATAGTTGCTGCTCGTGTGGGATAGGGAGGGAGATTTGAGGAGTGGGTAAGGGTATTGGTAAGGGCCATCTGAGATGGTGATTGGAGGGACAGGTAGCTGCTGTCTCCCAGGGGTCTGCGGCTCAGCATCATTAGACAGACAGCAGCAGTAAAAGCCATAGAGACGCGCCGCTCAAGCCTGCTTCCTTTGGAGCCATTCATATCCAGACGGCTGGCCGGCCCGCCGCTGCTGCTTCTGCTGCAGCAGAGAAGCCCTTTTAAAAAGCCTCTGGGCCTTCCTCCAGGAGGTGTGCACCTGAATAAACCTATTGCATGACTGTCACAGGCCAAATCATTCGTCAGACAACCCCTAACAAGGCAATGAAAAGACTTTCTGATGACATTCCGGTAGTAATTTCACCTTGAACATGACTGAAAACCGAAAATTATATGTTGATATTATTTTTGTTAAAGAGGCAATTATTGAGGTCCATCATCCTCTGGCAGCCTTAATGGATCTGATGACTGTACCTGGAACAGTGGCTCCTCCCGGTATGAGAGTTGGTTCCTTTGCTGGAGAAAAACATGAGAGATTTGCATCTCGTCAGACTACAGTGTTAAGGGTTCTGGCACATTCATGTCCAAATAAATGTGTGCATTTTCATTTATATTTTTAGACAGTATGTAAAGGTAATTCGGTAAATAGAGAGTGAGAGAGAGAGAGAGAGAGAGAGAGAGAGAGAGAGAGAGAGAGAGAGAGAGAGAGAACAATTTGACCATGTTGTTGAATAGTACATTATTCTGTACTGAGACATGTGATGTTATGATGAACTTACGTGGCTTTCCGGGAACAGGTGGTACTCCAGTTCCTCCAGGTATGACGCCCACACCTGTGCCGGCTGTAGCCCCTGGCACACCTGTGCCCGTCACCCCAGTGCCCACGGGCACGCCTGCAAAAGCACCACATATCAATGCCATGTTACCAAGGCAACATATTTCCCAACATCCAACCTGGCCTAAGAACAGTAAGCGAGGGGCTTTGCTTATCAAAGAATTCCATCAATCTCTCACTTTTTTTTTTTTCGTTGTGTTTGGTTCTTACACAGGAATTCATTTTGCTTTTGAAATGCTTGAAAAATGCTTGAAAAATGCTTGAAATGCTTCAAACTCTTGGAAATCTCTCAAAGCAGAAACATGCTGCTGAAAGCTGCCATTCTGCTTAGATTAAGTCTATTTTTGTTGATTTTTTCGCTGGGTGCATGCAGCAAATCATCTGTGTAAGCTGCAGGCATACTGTAGTTGATGGAATCTCTCATACCATATTTAGCAGCTTTCGCCCCACCCAGATATCCTGTGAACATTGGAAACTGACTTCTTATCGCAGCAATAACAATCCAATACAATCCAGTATCTTTTTACAAATCTGGTCAATTATTTATCTAACTGAATTCATTATCACAGATATGCTTGAATTATTGGTTAGCAAAAATGACCAGGATTTCAACCCAATATTGAAAAAAAGAGTGCAGTGACATCCTCTCCAACACAACATCTCTGATAGCATCTGTGTCTACGCTACGGTTACATCTATACACTCTGCAAAGGAATCCAGCCTTTTTACAGAGTACTACAGCAGAGGAGTGAGATTTCGGCTCTCTGCCATCCCCTCCTGCAGTACAGCAGGCGCTGGCCCCGTGCCCACACATGCCCTTGAGACTGTACCTGTTCCTGCACCGGCACCTGGCACCACCACACCTCCAGGAACGGGGCCTCCTGCGGATGAAATATGCCAGTTATTTATTAGTAATCAACACAAAAGCGCAGTAAAGCCAAACACTGGGATCCTCGAGATAATGCGTTCAATGTGTCATAAAAAAAACGTGCACACAGAGATCTCGTTAAAATTCTCGACAGATTCTTACCATATTTTGGTGGTTTCACACCTCCTGGGTAGCCTGCAGAGCAAGCAAACAGATTGGCTGTGTTATAAACCATGTTATGAGCCCATACAGTACTCGTAGCCGCGGGCTATATGATGCTACGTTTCACTTCCTCCCATGACAGGGACCCACTGACCTCCTGCTCCTGGCACTTGTCCAGTTCCTGTTCCAGCTCCAGTTCCTCCTACACCAGGTCCAGCTCCGAGCCCTCCCACACCTGTGGAAGTGATTATTCCGACATCAGAACATTTGCCAAGGCCTGTAGTGTGGATGGTTTTATTTATTTATCTATCTGTTTTTACAGGACATATGGAAGCTGTATGTTGCCTCACGCCCACAGAGAATTAATTCTGGTATGCAAAGGCACGAAGAAAGCAGTCTGAATATCTCACCGTATTTGGCTGCTTTAGCTGCTGCTGCTGAAAAAAAGAATAATTTTTTTTAAAAAAGCAATTGTAAAATCACACACATCATATCTCTGTCCACAACACACACTGTGAGTGTCGGCGGTACTATGCTGGCCTGCACATACAGTATTGTCCAGGGCTGTATTGTGAGGTTAAGCATGGCATACCTGCAGCTCCAGGTGCAAGCCCGGCCCCTGCTCCAGGTCCTGCACCAGCACCACCCACGACTCCAGCACCAGGGACCGTCCCTGCACCACCTTGCACTCCTGAACACACAAGCAACAGACAAAATGAAAGACAATTCTGGTTATTTCAGAGCATGGTAACAGTTTAGTAAAAAATAAATAAAAAACTACTATTACTGTGCTGAAATACAATGTGATACATTTTTTCTTTCTCCCCTCGTCCTTCAGCTAATTCAAACTCCTTCACCCTGAACTGAAGACATATTTCAAGATGCCTTTGTATCACATTGTACTGTATAAATGGTCAACTTGCCATATTTGGGTGGCTTGGCTCCTGCTCCTGCTCCATAACCTACACACACATTTGTAAAATATATAAGTACAAGTGACCAAAACACTTCCAGAGTGGAACAGCTTTATGAACAGCTTTCAAAAGTCTTCTGAACTCACCTCCATATCCGGCTCCAGGTACTCCATAGCCAGCCCCAGGCACTGCGGATGCAAGAAAAGTCATCATAAGCTATTAAGTACTGTTTTTCCTTCACAGACTCCAATGAGTTTGCTTTCATGGTTGAATACATTATTGGTCATAACTGATCAAATATGGATGCGACCAGTTCACATCATGAAGTAAAGATGAAAGTAGTTGGGATTCTTGTGGCGCAAATTAATAGCTGAAGTGTTGCATATCAGAGCTTTGGGGAGCAACAACAATGTGTGGATCATCTCCCTTGTACTTTTAAGTTTAAGACAAATAAAACGAATGAGTCACATGAATCAAGCACACAACTATTTCCCCTGTGTTGGTCTGGAATATTTTCACAGACTGTGAAGTGACAGGAGCATCTCCGGACCAACCCATGCGAGGCCAGAGCGCCGTGCAGAGTGCAGACTCGGAGCCGAGCCCATCACCTCACTCACCTCCATAGCCAGCCCCTGGCACTCCCCCAAGCCCTCCAGCCACGCCACCTGGACCTGTAAACAAGCAAGCAGGAACGTCACGTCTCCGCTCCCACATTGAAACTATCCAGCCGTGTTCTGAGGCCCTTGATTCTACTCCGATACACTCTCCAGCCCTGCGCTGAAACAATCCAGTCAAGTATGGCTGCAGTGGTAGCTTAGCAATTAAGGAACCTGGCTAGCAAACTAACACAACACAACACAACAACAAAATTCTGGGTTCGAATCCTGGCTGCCACCATGGTGACCTGAACTTATAACTAACTTTTCGGAGAGACTAGCCCTGAAATAACAAAGTGTAAGTCACTTAGGATGAAACTGTCTGCTAAATGCATACTGGTAGATGTGTATGGTAGGCCTTTAAGGTACAGTGATTATGCTACACGACTGTCTCCAGTCCTGTAGGGAAACTCTCTAGCAGTGTGCAGCAGCCTTTAAAGGTACAATACTTGAGTTTAATCCATCGAGTGCACACTTCGGATTAAAGGCACACCAAGCTAAATTTTACGCTGTTTATAGATTCATGTACCAGCTTCGTTGTCACTTTGATGGTAAAATGGCTCATTAGGGCGTGAATTCCGGAGATAAAAAAAAAAACACAGGCTTGCTTGGTACTGTTTTAAGTACTGTTTTAAGTAATGAACAATTTTACATTATTTTGTAACATACTGGATATCCAATTGGTGCAGGATTTCTTGACTAATGATGAAAGGGGTCAAGCCCCTAACCATAACAACGTAACTTGAAATAAATTTTGTGCTGGCAAAATCAACTGATTAACTGAAGTGATCAATCAAAAAAAAATCACACAGATTTAAAAAAAATAACTCAGATTAATCCTGATGACTATTGTTCCACTTTCAGAGATTATGGCCTAGCCCCTGAATGGCCAACAACAGCAGAGGGTTGATGTTTGGGGATTCCATGGAGGTAGAGGATAGGTGTGAATTGCCTCATTTGAGAAGAACAAAGCCAGCTATTTAGCATCAGGGTCTTTCCAGGGCAAAACAAGGATCCAACATACCCTTCCATCCAAATTCTTACTGGAGGAAATGAGTTGTGATTAAAAGCGATCAATCATAATTTTGTGATTAATCAGAGCTTTTTCCTTTGTCTGTGTGGCACTTCAAAAGGGGTCTTAAACTACTTTTTCTACATTCTGTTAGTTTAAATGAAGTAAATTTATCCTCATGGTCCTCTAAGTGTCTGATGTGAGTGAGGGCCACGTTGTGTGCTTATCTAGCGAGCAGCCCTGGCACTGCACAAATGGGAAATAAAGAGCGCCGGACTGAGCAATCCTCCGGCAAAGCCAAAGAAAACCATTGCCTCGGGAGCACTGAAGGGAGAGATGTATTTGACTGCCTCTTGACTTCAGATATCAACAATCTTTCGGCACGCCTGAGTCTTTTAGTTATTTTCTTTTACAGTGACTCTATCTAGTACAATACTTGGTATGTCAGAATGGCAAAAGTATGATGGATTAAATGTAATAATTCAACAAGTGCTGCAGTGTGGCCAAGTCCCATGCCAGTGATGTAGACACCACTTGCATTGGATCATTTGAAATTCACAATGTAATTTGTTGATAACAGTCGATGACATTCTCAGTCAACAGCTGCGTAAATATTTGACCAATATGCACAATGATTTGCAGCCAGAACATTTGGTCTGGATACACCCTTAGCTGTGTAAACTGTCACTGCATGAATTTAAGTCATTCCGGAAAAATACAAATCTGAAGTAAATTACAGAATGCAGGCATATAAACAACATATGATTTTATGTTTTAACCAAACAGTTTACAGTCTATTGTATTTACACAATGATAAAGTGCTCTCTATTCAAGTTTACATATAAAAATTAGAGTGATTGTGTTTAGCACTGCCAGGCGATGTTAAACATTTGTTACAGCTGATCTTATGAATATGTTAAATAAAAAAGTCTGAGTTGTGACACACTTGACCATCATCAGAGAAGAATGGAGGGAACACTTACCATACTTAAGAGCTTTAGCACCACCAGCAGGATAGCCTAAACAAAGACAAACAAACAAAAACAAACACGTGTTAATGCAAGCGCAAGACGTGCTGATAGTGCCTGTTTTTATGTGACTCAATCTTAAGAGCACTTCTGTCTGAAAGCTTTAAAGTAAATGTTGATAACATGCAAGGCTATGTAAATGTTATTTCTTGACTTCAGCTCTCAAGTTAAGCACAAATAACGTCCTCTGAGAATTTGTCCATACAGTACTTGACAGAAAGATTTACATCATTTTTCTAATAAAGCAGCCAGCATTATTATCCCACACCTCCCTTAACTTTGTTGGCCATATGACGCTTCCTCGTCCAACAATTTATCTTATTATTTACACAGGTAATTCAAAACAGTCTGTTGCAAAAAGCCTTGCAACAACATACTGCATGATTTTCCATTTGTTGTTATGAGGACTTAATGACTTTATAAGGAGCTGCTGACAGACCTCCAGCCCCTGCTCCCGGCAACCCTCCAGGCACTCCGCCCAGCCCCGCTACGCCTCCAGCGCCTGGGACGCCTCCAGCACCTCCAGCCACACCTAGGGCGGGCACACACACCAACACATACACACACACACACACACACACACACACACATGCCCACACACACGCACGCACGCACACACACACGCACACACACACGCACGCACAACACACACAGGGTCTTTACAGCTCATATACACATCATAGACTGAGGACATGTCATGCAGTACAAGCCAGTTGAAGATTAGGCGTACGGTAATGGGATACACACAGGAGAGGATGTTAAAGGTCCTTGTGCTACTGGTTGAGAACTTACAACGGTAGCCAAACCTCTCAATGTCAGATGCAAGTTTTACAGCGGTTGTGATATACAGCAGCACTCGTTCTTTATACGGTACATTAAACCAGATTTTCAAAAATCTGCTTCCAATTTTCAGAAAATCTTGACAAATCCTAAATGACAATAAAAGTTGACCTGACATTTGTGATGAGCGCACTAAAAATATCTCTTTCGCTTTATGTTCTCCTTCTGAACGACTGATTTAGAGGAGGGATGATCGTACCGTACTTCGGAGGTTTCGCTCCTGCTCCTGCCCCGGGTACGGCACCATAGCCTGCAAAAACCAAAACGAGCTGTCAATCACCACCCGCAGCCTTTGCTCACATATCAAAGCATAAAGCGTAATTACCACAGCACATTAGCATGCAGGATCTACCATTTCAAACATAAATTGCCCAAGACCTGTCCACTTAAATTAAAATATTTACAGTTAGAAATGTGGCCTCGACCTGCCAAGAGTAGTTTCACTGACATTTTGATTTAGCGCTAAGTTGCATTTGGCCGTGTCCTTCCTGAACTGGAAAGCGCGTATATACATGGCAGAGCGGGTCGCACCCTGACATCATTATGCACATATGTGCTCCACATTTGGCCTGCCAGGGCTGAATAAGGTGACTGTGGAAGAGGAAAGCATCCGCATCACTCAAGCCTATAGGTTTGTTTGTGCAGCTTAAGAGCTTTCCTCGCTTGAAGGGTGTCATTAGAGCTGTTGAAATGGCAAAACCATTTCCAGTCCTTGCTATGTGTATTATTTTTTATTTTTACTTTTATTTTTTGAGGGGGGGGGTTGTTGTTGTGGCTGGTGTAGTTGTGTGATTCATTAAGCTTACTTACCCCCTGGCCCTGCATAGCCGGCACCTGGATAAGCACCTGGCACTGCTCCTGGTACGCCGTACCCACCAGGCACCCCACCGGGCACGCCGCCACCACCACCCAGACCTATCCATACAGTTTGGATTTAGTCATTTCACATAAAAAGTTTCCTCACTACATTGACACGCAGTTCAACAAACAGATAAAAAGGGCAATGAATGAATGAACAGAAAAGCTGTACCATATTTCGCTGCTTTCGCTGCAGGGTTATATCCTGGAAATCAAAAGAGAATTTCAAAATGAAATAAGCTTCCTTCTTTCCTATCGGTTGCTTAAAGGCACATCCTCTCCTTACTGACAAGTACTGATATGCTACAGTCAAACAGACCATCAGTCATGACTGATACATGTTTTAGGCATGTAGATTTAAAGCTCTAAGCAATCCCATAATTTCTGCGTACCTCCTGCCCCAGGTACTGCCCCTGGCACGCCACCAGGTACCCCGCCAGGTACACCCCCAAAGCCTCCGCCTGGAACTCCACCAGCACCTCCAGCCACGCCTGTGAGAGTGGGGGGCCAACCGTGAAGAAATATAATTTAATGGTGTCAGTCAAAAAGTACTGGCATTCAAAACCATGCCAAATTCCCTATCAAATTTCCCTGAAATTGAGATGTCTGGCCAAATGGTTTTACAAACATTTTTTAGTTTATGAAACTCACCATACTTAGGAGGCTTGGCACCACCTGGGTATGCTGTAAGAAAAACAAAAACTTTGGTCATGTCAGAGAGAGAGAGACAGACAGAGAGAGAGAGAGAGAGAGAGAGAGAGAGAGAGAGAGAGAGAGAGAGAGACAGACAGACAGACAGAGACAGAGAGAGACCTTGCCAGAGTAAACTAGCTGTGAACAGAACTAATCATAAAACTGATGTTAAAGCATGAATAGAAGTCTTAGGCCTGTTTCAGACAAAAACCTGAGCGTGAACGGGGCGTAAGCGGTGTGGGCGCCTTTTTGTCCGTTTTCGTTTAGAATGCATGTTAACAAGTAAGGTCATGCACACTGCACGCGTGTTCTGCGTGGCTCCTGTCTGGTTTCTGAGCGATGAACCTCGCAGCTCCAGCACTGCTTCTTTGAAATAGAAAGAAGTTTTATTTTTCCAAGAATTTTTTTTTCACGGCAAGCGTGCCTTGTGTGGTGTCCATAGATTTTAAATGCAGAGCTCGAGCAGCCAGTTCACGCAGAACACCGCAGAGACAATTTCTGGTGTGAAGGCACAAACCCATAGGCACCACTCACGGACAGCTTATGGACAGTACAGCTCCCGAACCGCAAGCGCACAGTTTTTGTGTGAATCGGGCCTTAGAACTGAGGTTAGTTGTGAAAACAACTAGCCACAGAAAAACTTTTGAATGTGAACAGAATGAGCTTAAAATGAAGGTTAGCTTTGAATAAAAATAGCCATGGAGGTGTGGTGAGTTGTGAATAGAACTAGCTAACAGCTACAGAACACTGGTTAGTTGTGACAATGTTTCTCGCACCTCCTCCGGCTCCAGGCGCTACTCCTGGTATCCCTCCTGTTCCTCCCACAACTCCAGCTCCACCAGGGTAAAGACCAGCACCAGCACCACCTGACACCAGACACACCACACATCTATGAGCACACTGACCAGGACATAATCATTTGATACTGGTCCTCTTCTCTTCAGAACAGTTTGATGGTGAGTATATTTACCATATTTGGGAGGTTTGACTCCACCTGGATATCCTGCAAGGACACAGAATCATTTGATCATTTTGGTTGTCAACTCATTACAGCAAATTCAACCACACAGCAAGTGTGTGTGTGTGTGTGTGTGTGTGTGTGTGTGTGTGTGTGTGTGTGTGTGTGTGTGTGTGTGTGTGTGTGTGTGTGTTTGTAAATGAGTAATAAACTGACTGTGTTCATGTGTCTGCTTTTACATGTGTGCATGTATCAGATTAGGGTTTTTTTTAAATTGAAAGCGTAACAATGTCTTCCCCGAACTGCAGTCCCCACTAGATTTCTGTACCTCCTGCTCCAGGTACGACTCCACCTCCAGGTAGAACTCCAGGGATTCCTCCTGTTCCACCAACTACTCCGGCACCACCGGGAACCACTCCAGCACCACCTGCAGAGAACAAATAATATCACCGCCATCATGATTTAGGGCCAGATCATTCAGTTTTCAGGGGCAACAACATCCCATCATGTATTTAACAAGGACAAAGTTTGATTGGCTTGGGTTGGGATAGGGATTTATTTACCATATTTGGGTGGTTTCCCACCAGCTCCATAGCCTAGATAAGAGGAAATGAAGTTAGACTTCACAGTGTTTGCATATTTGCATGTGCCATTAGTGAAGCAGGTGATACTTTTTTTTTATCAAGGTATATTTATTTGTCATTAACCTGCACTAGCATGTGTATTAGTAGCATGCGGATCATTTGTTGCACCTATTAAAATGTTATTTTGTATAACCTTACACTACAGCCCTTACTAGATTACAGCTTTAGACATTTTTCTACATTACTGCTCACTCATCAGCTGGGTAAGGAAGTTGAGAGCTATTAACAATTCCACATAATTCAAAAGAAACTGAGTAGGAGAAAAAAAAGTAAAGTGCTAAGTAAATGTACAGACCTCCAGCACCAGGGATGACTCCAGGGTAGACGCCACCAGCGCCAGGCACCAATCCGCCAGCACCAGGACCAACACCTGGCCCACGGTATCCACCACCAAGACCGCCGCCTAAACCACCAGCTGCACCTGTGTGATCAGAGAGAGCCAAGGCATTATTTTAACAGGCAGAGGACCGAGGCATCAGTGCTGGGAAGGAGCTCAAACTTGACACCAAGTTGCTTTTGAAACCGCACCAAAACTTGACATTTTATTCCGTTTCCAATAGAAATGTCCCAATTTACCGTATTTAGCAGCTTTGGCTTGTGCCTGTGCCTGTGCCTGTGCCTGTGCTTGTGCCTGTGCCTGTGCTTGTGCAGCACCCAGTGTTCCAACTCCTGCAGAGGGAAGACAGATGCGACAACAATGTCAATACACAGAAGAAAATGCATAATTTTACATGGCAAAATACAATCTGCACTTTGCAAGGCCTTCATTTACATACAGTATAAAGCATACAATACGATTGCATTGCACATTGCAAAGCTTTCTGAGGTACTTCATACTAACCAGTTCCAGTAGGGTAGCCAGGTTTGGTTCCTGCTCCACCTCCAAAGCCACCATAACCTGCAGTAACACACATTAGAGAAATGTTGCCAAGTCACCAACAAACAGACCATTTCAAACATCTGTGTTCCTTCAATCTCATGCCTGTATGGCTGTAAGGTGCATAGTAAAGACAGATGGACTATACCGTATGGCAGCTTGCCACCTGCATAAGGAGAGCCTGGGGAAACAAACAAAAGAATGAATAACATGCAGATGACTAACACGATCATTTACTGCATACTTTTCTGCACTTGCACTTTGGCTTCAGTCAACAAGGGTTAACAGACCTAAATGACCTAAACTCATGTTATTTTGTAGATGTCAAGGACTTGGAATATCAAATCTGGTGCAGAGGAAGGAGACAATAGAAGTGCGATATCAATGACACATGGTTCCATGGTGGATCCATGGTAATCCCATTTTTATGCAATGGTCTGAAGCGCTTAGCACAAAATAAATATATAAATACATACATAAAATGGTTTAAAATGGTTGTAGCTGCGCACCATTCATTCCTGCAAGGGGTTGCAAGCTCCAAGAAAGTGCAATCAAATTGCAATTATCTATGGAACGCCATTACTCCTTCGTAATTGGTTGAGTGCTCGCACATGGTTGGAAATCATTTCTGGTTGAGTTCCACTCCACTGCAACTGCACTCCATTTAAATTATTAATGCCATTACTGACATGGGTTAATCCTTTATCCTTGTTTTCATGGCTTG
Source organism: Sardinella longiceps (assembly GCA_027497455.2). Taxonomy (NCBI): domain Eukaryota; kingdom Metazoa; phylum Chordata; class Actinopteri; order Clupeiformes; family Clupeidae; genus Sardinella; species Sardinella longiceps. Next base: position 11,745,053 of record JAODXP020000021.1, on the reverse strand, counting down.
TTAATCACGGGATAACCCTGATTTACTGGATCTATCAGACTAAAACAACTCGGGACCACTTTTGGCTTGATTAACCTCAACAAGCGGCCATTCTTTAACCCGAGCTATAATGGCCAAACTCATGCCCGACAGTTTGCGGCCAGCTCACACATGAGCTTCATTAATGTGACCCCAACATACCAGATCCTTTATCACAATCACCACTGCTTAAACACATAACATATCGGTATTATCTCAGCATTACCGGTATTAATAATGCACTCTACTAGATCTCTACTAGATATGAATCTATGGCAATTAATTAGATATTAAGCTAAAATGTAGTGTCAGGGCCTTTGTAAGTAGGTCTTGGCAGGTTATTCATTCTAGCAGCCCCTTACAGGAATGGGAAAGATGTGCATGAGTGAAGGATGAGGTCAGGGTTTAGTACGCCTCTATGTCAGCTATTATCTAGGAGTGATTTTGAGCTTGATGGTATGTATTATTCTAATTTTGAGGCCACTGAGCAAACCATGGAAGAATTTACTGGAACTCATTTCTGTAAACACACAGAGTTCCAAATTTCTCAGATGGTTATGGTATTTAGCAGATGCCTGATGAAAGTGGTCTCGAAAGGAGAAGAATACATACATACACTATTGCGCAACGCACCATACATAACCTTTGGCTGGTACCCATAGAACCGCATTTGTCCATAATGGGCCACATGTCTATACAGTGGGTGGATATATACTGCAATGGATGGGTCACAGTTAAGAACACATACTCTACAGTAAATATTGCATGTCTAATTTTCAACAAAAAGTCATTTTCAAATAATACTGTGATAGATGTTTTTAACTACCTGGTGTCATCTAATGAGAGGAATGTGTATAGCACCCAAAAGGATGAATATGGGTATCTAAGACATACAGTACACACCGTACACCGACATTCATGCTATGTGACAATGACAAAAAAACAAACAAACAAACAAACAACGTCCCAGGGGTGAACAATCCGGTTTCCTCAGGTGACTTGTGTGCTCACACTGATCTGTGTATTACTGTAAATCACTAGGGCGTACCTTGTGCTTTGGGAGTCTTGAGTGGATACCCATGGAATACTCCTGGTTGCATCTGACCACCATAACCACGACCACCTGCATAAGGATTTCACAATTACAACAGGTTTGCCAGCAAACTAACAGTAAATTCTTAGCTTGAGTGGGTTGGCCTGAAATGAGTGGAAATGAATGTACATACCAGCTCCAGGCCCTGCTTGGCCTGCACCCGCTACAAACAAAAGAAATGTTCCATTACTTCAGGGCATCAAACACGTTTACTGTAATTTCTCACCTATTTACTGTACTTAAGCATAGACATCTTGATTTCAGCTGTGAGTGTAATACTAGAAGAAAGCATTTTTTTCTTAATTCTTCATAAAAAGCTGCCATGTGGTTTATACAAATGGTTGTAATACCCTGAAAATTACTGTAAAATTAGTTTAAAAATAACATCTCAACTGTAGTTGTCAGTTTAGTTGTCTCACTTCCACACTTTGACCATGTCAATGTTTGTAAGAGGCTTTAGGTCTTCATGCTTCCAAGTCTCAGTGATTGGCTCGCTCATCAAAATGTTTCTACAATTTAAAGAGGCCCTATTTGTTGGTGGCCCCTATTTGTTGAAAAGAGAAGGCATGATTCCCAAACATCCAGAGTGACAAGTAGTTTACAATGTGGCTGCTTAAAAACAAATGTTACTTAACGTGCCCTTCGAATGCTTATAAACTAGACGGTCTCAATAACAACGGACATGACCGCATTTCTTGGCAGCGGAGCTCCAAAGACAACAGCACCAATCACTGAGCAATGCACACACTGGCTGCCTTGAAGGGGTACAGCGGCAACATCTGTGTGCTCCTTATAGCTCATGTCAGTTGGTGTTTTTACACACGTGCCATCCAGACTTGCTTTCATCATCACCGAGAAATTCGGAGCCTTGAGCTACAGTGTACTGGAACAGCTCTGTTTTGATTTACAGTACTAATGCCCATTCATTCACTTGATCACAATATGAAGCACAATGAGCCACTGCTTCATCTCTCCAACTAGACAGGAGGCAGTGTAGGCCTCTTTTGATCTGGCCTGGTCATAACCAACCCCTCGGTTTACGCTTCTCTTCATATGAGGGTTTGGGATTCCTATACATCCTATACAGTATGTGACTGGTTAACGAAATCATAGGTTTTACCCTTATACAATTTCTTATTTCAAAATATTCTGTGTCTTTGAGCATACTTTTTCCATACTTTATTAAGACTTTCACACAAAATCCAAGACTTTTCAAGGTCTGGAAAACAGCATTTCAAAATTCCATACTTTTTAAGACTTTCAAGACTTGTGCAAGCACCGTGACCAACCCCGAGCCAATCAGGGAACTTAAAGAATGCAGTGTGAGAATATGATAGGCTCAGTCAGTCAAGGGCTGATCCAGTCATTTTGAATTGAACATCTCCAGCAAGTAATCGTTAGCCAATCTCAATAGCCGAGATCCCAGACCCTTGTACAAAGAGAAGTGTAGACCAAGGGTCTGTTCATGACCAGGCAACTTTTGACCTGCACTTTCCCAAAAGCATAGTTACTAACCAGTTAGCAACTTAGTTACTTGGTTATGGGAAATTACATTGCAACCAGTAACTTAGTTACTCTGAGTCTAGAGCCATCATCTTCCCTTTTCTGAACAGCACAACTGTCAGACTACATACTGGTCAAATGAGTTGCTACTTCAACAGCTTCAGGCTAAATAGGCTAAACATCAGAGTCTGATTTTCTCTGTGTAGATATAAGCATAGGGAGAACAAAAAGAAGCTGCATAAGACAATAATATGGTTTGATATTTTCCAGTCAGTGCTTTTCTCCATCAAACCACCATGACAGTGCTTTAAGTGACTGTGACATCTTGTATTTCCTACTGGCGCACAGTTTTTCCAGCACATGGAAAGTGGGTAGGAATTTTTTTTCTGGATCTAGCTCTGAAATGACCTTGATATTAAAGATTATAGAACACAGATGTCCTTAAAAGCCCCGACTAAAAAAATTGGGAAGTGCAAGGATTTAACCTTCATAAAACCTCAATGCAAACATCATTAGTCTGATGGATATGTTGACTTAAAATTGAAGAGATGAAGCACAATTACCAGACTTTGGTTTGAGTCCAGTCCCTGTTGCAACGCCAGGAAGCACCCCTAACCCTGAAAAGAAAAAAAAATACAGCACCCAAATTGGGGCAGCAATCACTTAATGATTCTGATTAGCTCAGCAGCATTAGTTACTATATATAACAAAGTATGCAACACACCTTGTCCAGGTGCAATTCCACCTTGGTAAGGTCCTGGCACTCCGACGCCTGTTTGAAGTTTGATGGAAGAGGAGCATTGTTAACCAACTACATGTTATAACACAAATCCAGGCAGAGGACCAATACCTTCAAGCTCACACAGGCAGAGAGAGTCATTCGTTATTTCCAATGCTGATAGAAAGTTTACCCTCTCAGGTAATTATCATTAACCTTAGGTTTCATTGTAACACTCTCACAGTACTATTGATGATGTCAACTTGTGTACTTCAAAAGGAACAGATCTGAACGGAATTGATTTGAGCTGAAGTCAACTAAAGTGCACTGAACTGTTTGCTGAACTGAAGTGAACTGAACTGAATTGAACAGAAGTCATTTGAAATGATGTTAGCACCTGGTACAGCCTTTGGGGGCTTTCCTCCTGCACCTCCTCCGGGCAACCCAGTCTGGGGAATGACTGGCACTGGTGGAATCAACACCACAGAGTTAGAAACATAATCACACATCATAGTGCAGGGTTATTGCTAATAATAGTGTAGTGATATAAAACATTCATGTGTATTGTCTCAGTCCAAAATGTCTCGAACAATGCCAAGGTTACTGGTTTGGCTGGTTTTAATGAAGTGATCTGGCTCTCTGTTTTACCTCCTCCTGTGCCACCAGCGCCTGGACCTGCTCCTCCTGCACCTGGACCTTGAAACACACACACACACACACACACACACACGAAACACACACACACACACACACACACACACACACACACACACACACACACACACACACACACACACACACACACACACACACACACACACACACACACACACACACACACACACACACACACACACACACACACACACACACACACACACACACACACACACACACACAGCAGTTGAGAATACTTCAGTATGTGAGAGCCATAACATAAGATATACAAAAGTTCACCCAAAGATACAGCAATGGCTTTAAAACGAGCTTCATGATGGAAAGACGATGACTGCACTGACTGCTTGGGCTAAAACACACAAATGGTTCTGGTTTGCCCTTTTCTTCTCATGGCATGCCTTGTGGGCCTTTCTGAATCCAGAACAAGGAAATGAGCTGTGGGCTCTGGTCTGAAACGTTTGGCAGGAGCGGCTTCAAAGCGTTCGTTTATATTTCCCTGAACCTCCCTATCGAGGCTGAATCCCTCGCAGTTTCGACAGCATTTCCAACGTCTTCGGAGGAAATTCTGAAGTAATGCAATGAAAACTCCACTGAGGCGGTCCGCAAACCAGAGCTCTCCGACAAAACATCTAGGGGCCACAGACGTAATGCTGGTATGAATGAAACCTTTATCTGCAACTCTGCATTTGATCCACTTGTTATTTGACATGCCATCAAAAATTGAGTACAAGGACATGCTTGTATATATGCTGCCAGACAAGTCAAAGCTGAAATCATTTGTTTAGGCATGAGCTGTCAAGCTGACATTCAGCCCTGGTGGAATTACACTGAATAGCTCCATGCCTGGACAAAATGATTATTCATGGTGATCAATAAATTTAGTGCATTTCAGCACAGATTTACTGTATCAGAACAAAGTTGTAAAAATGTCAAAGTGAAAGAAAATATATGCCATAGTAACAATTTCATTAGTGAGAGAATGAGAATTGAGAACTTAAACTTCATTGTACAGTACCTCCTTTTCCAGGCTTCACACCAGCTCCTAGGAAAGAAAAAAATGATTTCTAGTCAATTCCAACATATTACTATATAAGCACAGTCAAGAGAACATTTTCAAAGTGTATACGTGACTGTGCAGAAACAATGGGACTCATTCACCAATATACTCTTACGAATGTCCCATTTAAAAATCTATAATGTTGAATACAAATCGGGATGCAAAATCAATTTCTTCGCAAGCATAGCTGGTGAATGAGTCCCAAAGTATGTTATAGCATGTGCTGCCACATCAGGTGCAAAGCTTAGAAACTCTTTCAACTCACCTGCTCCAGGGATAGCTCCTCCACCTGGCAGACCTCCTCCTGGTAACACACCAGCTCCTCCAGCTCCTGAGAATAAGACCCCAGCATTAAACAACCAATCCATGCGGTTGTATACTGATACAGAGTGCTTGGCTCTGTAGCAAAAGCACTATACAGTGTATCAGCTGTAGTCATATAACTTTGCACATAGTTTGTTTTTATTTCATATTGCTTGATAAGTAGTGATAAGTAGTGAGTAATGAGTAATATACAATATAGTACAATCCATCTTTCTTACAGTATGTGTATGTAGAGTACGTAAAGCATTTTATTGTCATTATGAACGTGACAGGAATGTCCATTTTCTGTGGATTTTATTCATATTAAACCAATCAGATTGTTTCACCAAACTCACCAGGTTTCAAGCCTCCTGCTCCAGGGTAGTAACCTCCATATGGGTTGTAACCTCCATATCCACCCAGTCCCCCATAACCTGGAGGGAAATGAAAGACGGTCCATCAGCAAAATCACATTCATCAAGCATATCTGCGATGCATTTTTCGTGTGCAGGACCTATTATAACTGCAATGAATTGTTTGAGTGTGCAAGTAAGAGTTTTATAATGTATATATTGAATCGAATAGATTATATGAATTTTGACATCCCAATTCAAGGATATTAATTCAAGGTGATTCTAGGAGGTTAGCTACCAGGGGAGAAAAGAGCAGAGCTATGCTAAGACTACATCTGCTGAAGAAATACATCACCTCCTGGCCTGTAACCTCCTCCAAGGCCTCCGAGATTTCCATAACCTGTCCAAAAGAGTGGAAAAGAGATGAGGCAAGTAGTTAGAGAAAACGCCAAAAATCAGGAAGCTGGAAGTGGGCATGTCAAGCCCATGACACAAAATCTGTGCTTTGCTTTCTTTTAAGTCCTTTGCTGTTCCAGCTCAGTACTCAGCTGTTGTTCCAGCCGGTTGCGTGGGAATCGGTGGCCTTCCCTTTCCACAAACACCAGATGGAGCACTTCAGTTGTGAGACTTAACAGCCTTATGCTGGCCCTGCCTCAGAAAAGGCCTCCCTGTTTTGGGCCTTCGGGTGCTGGAGACCAAGGCTTGCCAAAGCACTGCTGACCAGACTCCCTTTCCCACTTCCCTGAGGGCGAGTGTGTGTTTAAGATTGCGGTCTGCGTTGATGGTGTGTGGCAGGAGAGAGAGAAGAAAAGGGCAAAAGCTGAGAGGGGTGGGGAAAACCACTGTTTGTCTTTTGCTATGATATATTTTGGCCGGTGCAACTCGTGAGAGTGTGTGGATTGAGTGTACGGCTTAAGGCTTGGCACTGCGCACTCTGCTCTCGGGGGCTGCGACAAAGAGAGTGCACTTTTACACACAGACCTAACGGAATAACAGGGAACCTCTCACCTTTTGCCATCTCGCTTACCTCACCTGCAGTGTGCCTGCACCAGAGCCTTGCCACCTGCACTCTGTCCATGACCAGAAACCAAATGCATTAAGCACTCTTGTGTGTTGAGGGGCTGTGGTCTGAACCTCTTCCAGATGGCTGAACGCAAGGGTGCAGAAAGGTGACTGCCATAGTGTAAGCACGACACATTCCAGACCCGTGAGACACTAGTTCTGTTCAGCTGTTGTTTGGGGCACAGTTGATATTCAGAAGCCCCACATGTGCTGGAGTTTTGGGCCTGTGTTTTTTTTTCTTTCTTTCTTTTTTTCTTGAAAAGGGGGCCTAGGCTCCTGCTGCGGACAGGCATAAAACGCACACCCTGGAGTGGACAACACGGCCCCGAGCGAGACCAATTCATAAATCTGTGGCGATATCGCCCAGAGCCAGGTGCATGGGGGAATCTGAACCGAAAGTTACAGTAGCATGACTCTGACCCACAAATGGAAAATTAATAGCAGCCTTTGGCAGAGAGAAGCAAAGTCAAAGCACGTTGGGGGATTAACAGGGCAAGTTCTTTTACAAAAATATACCTTGATATAAATAAAGGAGGTCTATATATGCAGTGGGATCTATGAGTGCAAGTGTAGGAGTGTGTACGTGTCCACGTGTGTGTGGCATATTCATAGACAACAAATCCCAAATCGCAAAGCACTATGTTGTCCAACGTCTGCACATCCATCACCCTGGCGACGTAGCTCAACACCTTGCCCTCGTGTCGAGATATATCAGGGCACACGTCCCTGGCACATGGAGAGGTCTGCCAGGATGGCCTACTATGTCGTTAGCTCATCACGCACTCCGCTGGTCTAACAGCGGCAAGCAGATAAGCTTCGCTCAGCACGCCGGCAAGCGAGCGAAGGGTAGCTGCGGTAAACTCCTGGGGGAGTCTGCGAGAGCCAGCCAAGCATGGATGGAATGTCTGACTGGCAGCCAGGCGCTGTTCGTTCGGCTGAAGGACCTGGAGTGGACAGGAGTTACCTGTCAATCAAGTGAGCCCACCTGCACTAATGTTGGAACTCACAGCAAGTACCACATGCGGTACTTGCTGTCTCCAGAAATCGTGACAGAAGGCAGAAGCTGATAGTTGCATCAGAACATCCTAGACTTCCAGATGGACAGATGGAGGCAGAGAAAGAGAGAGGGAAAGAGAGAGAGAGAGAGAGAGAGAGAGAGAGAGAGAGAGAGAGAGAGAGAGAGAGAGAGAGAGAGAGAGAGACACACCATTCCTGACCAGTCAAAATCAGGCAGACAGACAGACAGAAAGATGGATGGAAAGATAGAGAGAGAGCAAGTGAGCGGGAAAAAGAGAGCGAGTCCATTCCTGACCAAACATGGATGGAGCAAAAGTCCATCCGTCTGCTTTGCTATTTCTTAGTCCCGTCTCAAACATCCCCAGGCTCATTAGCTGTTATGCTGCATTCTGGAGATATGCTGGCTCACACACAAGCAAAGAGATATGTCGGCTTGCACAAACTAAGTGTGTGAGCCCAACTGCACATTTGGTTGAGGGGCCAGAACCAGCTGTTTGTTGAAATGAGGTATTCACAGTGATATTAGACGTGTTTGACCTTAAGTGTGAATTACAATATGTGCTCCTTTTTTCTTTCTTTCTTTCTTCCTTTCTTTCAACGGCTGTGCTCCCATATTTAGTTGATTAACGTCTTGATCACTCATTGACCAGATTTGAAGTGGAGCACTGGAAGGCTCTAAAACAAAAAGATGGAAGGACCCTGTGAATGCCTGGAGCAACAGTCAGTCAGTCAGGGATTCCTTTTTTTACAGCACAACAGAGACAGGAAACAGCCAAAACGCAGACGCCAAACCTTTTTCCAAGGTATCACGAGGTGGCTGATCCGGCTCAGAGTGAATCATACTTTCCCCTCAATATTAAAAGGTATTAAGCTCGTCTCGCAAGGTACGCTCCTTATTATCCGGTACATTCTCTATTCTCCGGTGACGGGGAGGGTTGCCATTTCATTTGCAGCATGAGCAAAAAATACACCCAGCAGTGCATTGTGTGCTGTAAGTTAAGCCAGCGTACACTCAGCTTGAACTTGGATCATTAACATTGGCCACAGACACAGAGAACAGGGATACAATCTTGACTGTGGTGCATTTGCACTTTGATGTTCACTTTACTGTGATACTGGAAAGTATACAAAAAATGGCTGTTGCAAAGAACTGCAATATTTGAAATTACTTTCAGTAATTACTTTCAAATCAGATCTAAGTTCATCTGGGATTAATGAACTTTACAAAATAGGCGCTATTGGTCAACAGATCTACTGATGCTAGTTCCACAAATAGTGTATTTTTTGGGGGGGAAATTAGACACGGCATGAAAAAAATCGCATATGGATATACTGTGTCTACCCCTTTAACCTCTGCTTGGGTAAGCCGAAGCTCTTTCATGGCTTGAATTCTTTCCTTATTGATCTGGATGAGCTACAAACACATCAACAGGAATTTTGTCCCATTTTTTTTATTCCCCTTCTCATTCCATCAGCGATATCCAGTCTCGCTGACCAGCAGACCAGTCCTGAAGTGTTAAAAGCTCTTGGCAGACAGAGCCAAGAGTGAAGACACTGGAGCCGTTACAACCCCCTGCTCCCTCCACCCCCTCCCTTTCCCCACCTCCACCCCTACCCCAGGCTTTCTTCTGGAACAGCTGGGGCTGGTGAAGGATTTAATTTAAGAGAGCGGAGAATTCCATGGCCACCATCCATGTGACTGACTACAGCCACGGGGAGCCGACTACGGGGCCTTTGGAATCTGACGGGGCACAGAGAAGCGAGGGCCCATCTCTCGGATCTCTTTCCCCGCTTCACTACACTCTATCCCCCTTCACCAACCCCACCAGCCAGCCAACTAGCACCCCCAAATCCCCCCCCCCTCCTTCAACCTCCAATCTTCTCAGAGACGCCCACAGTCATGGAAATCAACCTGAGGGGTCTTGCCAGCCAAAGGAACGGAGGGGGAACAATAACGACACACAGAGTGCTCTTGACTATGAATCATCGCGCTGGGCTGCTCTGCAAGCCAAGCGTGGAGCAAACCACCACGGCCTGGCTCCCGTCGTCCCGTCCCCGAGCTCCATCTGTATTAAATATGAGTCAAGCGAGCTATTCTTGCTCAATCAGGAACAACTGTGGCTAAGGAATACAAAACATCAACTAACAATCAGCTTGCCAGTCAGTCATAGCCCTGAGAACAGAAAAAGGGGCTGAATGTGAAATCAAATGGTGCTTCATGAAGACATGACTTTGCTGTTTTGCTTGGGTTGGACATCTCTGGTTTAGCTCAGTGATTATTCTGTTATAATTACTGTTGAGCATGCTTTGGGGGCAAAGTGACGGATGAATAATTGCACATTGCATTGCACATTGCCATATGCCAAAACCTGTCCACACACTACCAGATGCCTCAAACGTCGTCCTTGGTGATTAAAGAGATCTCAGAGGACTTCTGTCTGCACTCTGCTTAAAGTCACGCATACACAGAGAGATTAAAGGCGCGACAACCACAAGTGTTTTTCTATTGCAAATTGTATTACTAACTCTAGATGTTCATGCGAGAGAGGAACGTGGTGTTTCCCAAACTTTGCTGGAGGGAGGGAACACAGTACTAAGCAATTTACAAGAGAGGCTGGATGCCCTAGATTCATGGCTCCACAAGTCATGATGTGTCTGTGGATGTTTTTTTTTATCAGGCCAGATGAAGATCTGGTGTATTGGGAGTTAAGGCACGCACCCATGTAACATTACCTGTGTCACAGGACACATTTTTTTGCTGACCTCGTCTGACTTTGTCATGTCCAGCCATGGACATGCTCTAGTTGTGCAAGCGGATCTCTGCACATGCTGGAGCGATTAAACTCTTGCGCTCCTTCAACAGTGACAACACAACATGATTTTTGAGACTGAGCAGGATCACGTCATTGCTTTTTTCCCCTCATTCTTCACCATCTGTGTGACACTGGCACAGTTAGTGACAGCTCCTGAGGCTTCGACCCGGAGACGGCTGAATGGATGAGGTGATGGTCTGACTGTCAAGCTAAATAGACAAACAATGCAATGTGCGTGTGTGTGTGTGTGTGTGTGTGCGCAGTTTGCATGCTTGTGTGGTTTAGTTTTTAGGCTTGATCCCTTCCACCGTGCCAGAAGAACACGGAGAACGTTGAAGCACAGCCTCCATTCTCCTATCCTGCTTTCCTTTTTCCACTGTCACCTTCAATGATGGTGAGCGTCGCAATGAAAAGAGGGACTGTTTCAAGCTGCAGCCGAGAGTGGAAGAGCAAGACTGCAGTCCCGAATTGCTGTTGTGTGTGTTGCTCAGTTACGACTTTAAAGCGTGCCTTACAGTACAAAGCCTGGCAGAGAGAGAAAGCAAATGAGCGAGAGAGAGAGAGAGAGAGAGAGAGAGAGAGAGAGAGAGAGAGAGAGAGAGAGAGAGAGAGAGAGAGAGAGAGAGAGAGAGAGAGAGCGCAGAGGCAGAACCAACACCACTCAGCAAATGGCTCCCATTAACAGAGCCTGTGTAAAACGATCCATTACCCTCATGTGGATTACGGCCGTGCCACCGAGCCGAGTCGAGTTGAGTGGAGGCCCCGCTGACGTCTCCCGCAGACTCTACTGGAGAGTTCTCCGGCCCAACCCCTCGCTGCGCCCCCACCACAGTGGCTCTTTATTGGCTCGGTGAAGGCGGTGGTCAGAAACAGAAACACGACTGCAATAAATGCCCTCGCGCCGTGAAACCAAGATGCCCATTAACATGCCATTACGGTTTTCCGTCTCAAGCGTGACAGCTTGTTTAGAGACCAGTAGTGCCGTTTCGTTTGTCAAAGCGCTTGTTGGCTCCTCGATGTATCAGCATGTTAACGTCTGTTTTTATACATGTACTGCACTAAAAAGGTGTTGGCAGACTTCTGCTTCATGCCCTGTTGCACGTTTGTTTTTGTTTATTTTCCGTTTGCAAGCCGTTCTCGTCAGAAAGTTTGGAGCAAATGACTAATCAGACATACGCAAGATTGTTAATCACTATTGCTATGGTGTGAAACTCTGCTCATCTCGCTACAAATGTAGCCAAGAGCACACCCAAACCTTACCCTCCTCTCTGAGGAATACCATCCCATTACTCACACCACACGGCACTTTACTTTGGCAAAGAGGCCAGCCACAAATATCTCCTCATTTATTTCTATTATTTATCATGTCTTTAAGAGAAGATATGGAACAAATCATTCAAGCCCCCCTCCCTTAAAAAAAAAAAAAAGAGAATTTGTCAATACGTAAAAAGAGCCAGCGGCATCGGTATTTGAAGTTGGCGCTAAGAGTTACACTCCCCAGATGGTCCACATATGCATGCGCCACTTGTCTGCTGAATACCTTTCTGACAAGTCAAATCTGCAAAGTGATAAACAAACAGGTCTCGCAGTCTGACTCACGCACTGGTAGACATGACGATGTTTTACATTTCCATGTTAACTGACGTGGAAAGACAGACTGTTTAAAAAATGAATTTTTCAACTTTGTCTCCCTACTGGAGAGCACACGGCTGGGTGCCAATGACAATGAAGCAGAACAGTACAGAGAGTTTCTTTGAGTGGGGGGACGGGGGGACGGGACGTTAAACCCTTTCATCCTGATGCCATTGGACAGCCGTCGCTGCTTCTCTGTAGGAGAGCTTTGATTTGGCATCTTGATATAGATCATCACCTTCTTCTAACACCGCTGCATATACAGAGCTCTGTAAAGGCACACTAAACGGACTAACTACACAAACTTCTAGGAAGGACTTTTCTGCTGTGTGGGGAAAGGGGAGAACCATAAAAAACATAAATAATGATCTTATGATGGGGAGTGTGAGGACATATGAGGACATCAGCTCTTAGTATATTACGTGCAGTCCATACATATGTTACATCTTAAGCACAATCCCACTGACAGATATATCATAATTACAATCTGAGCACTTCATCATAGCTAGGTCACGATGATCTATAATTTGTAGTTATAGACATCCAATTGGCGACATCCGTGTAAATTAAATAATCCATAACCCAATTTCCCAAGTGCATGTTCATGCTTGTGTGTACTGTCAGACGAAGAGAACAAGCGCAGGCATATTTTAATGATGACCATATTCGAGGACGCTCTTGCCAGAGAACGAGAAACGCTTGAGTATGTGGATAACATTTCTCATCATCAAACAACACATTAGTCTCCTTGAAAAATTTGACCTAAGAGGCAGTGTCTGTCCAGAATGGCTGGCAGGCGCTGCAGAGTCGCAGGCCACAGAGAGTCTAACACAGAGAGATTTGACTCCTGTGTCTGTACCCCAGAGCAAGGTGCTTTAACTCGGCTTCATAATGAAAGCATGTTAAAAAAACAACCCTAACAGAGAGAATTAATGGGTCCCTGCATCAACGTGAAAAACTGAAGGGAAGAAAACATAATTGCTCTCTCTCTCTCTTTCTTACTCTTTCTCTCTCACAAACACACTCACACACACTCTTTTTTTCATCTATTCCTTTCGCACATACAGTCCCTCTCTTTCTCTTTCTCACAAACACGCTCACACACACACTCTTTCTTCCTCCCTCTCTTTCTTCCTCCATCTCATCTCTTCCTCTCTTACACACAAACAATCTCTCTCTCTCTCTTTTTTTTCTCTGTCTGTCTCACACACACACAGGGTGTGTGGAGAGTGGGACAGAATTCAGAACAACGAAAAACAAACAATGGCCTGCAGAGCTAATCTAGGCTGAAATGTACGCCTAAGCCTCTTTAATATGAAAACTTTCCCTCGCCGTTTCCAGTTTCAGCATCCCGGGCTCTGGCGCTTCCAACCCCCCATAGGTGGTGGTCTGTTCCAGGAGAGAAGGGGAGGTGCGAGGCAAGAGGACGGTGATGCGGGGGAGGCCCGGTTAGTTTAGTTTGGTTGGGCTGGGGTGGGCTAGATGCAGGGGTGGGTTGTGTGGGCTTGTCACTGAGGGGGCTCCCGCTGTGAGGAGTGGACAGGCTATTATTCACAATCAGGGGCCAGCGGCGAGAGCCTGGAGGACAGGTCTGAGCTGAGGCTGGTAACGAGAAGCACATGTGCTCCCCCAGCCGTCGTCTTCTTCTTCTTCTTCGTCTGCTGCTGCTGCTCATCTGCCTGGCTGCATCTGTCCATCTGTCTTTCTCTCCTCTCTCGCTCCTTCTCATTGTTCTTTTTCTCATCTCGCCTTTTGCACTTTATCTTCCTGTGGCCTCTCGACTTCATCTCTCATTCTTTCCCTTCTTTTCTGTCCCCCTCCCTTACTCCCTCTCTCCCTCCCTCTTCTTACCTTGTTTCCCCTTCCTTTGTCGATGAGGTCAAACAGAAATGCGTCTGTTCTGTCTGCAGTGACAGCAAGCATTTGGCTCTCAAATCCAGCAGTGCAGCTGCATGCATTTGTCTTGAGGCCTCAAGCCAGCCTTTTTTACACTGAGGTTTGTGCACAGCGGCTCCCCGCCGCATCACAATTAATCCCATTAGATTGGCACAAACGCCCCTCCGTGACTAACAAACTGGGCTGCGTGTCTGCATCTTCATTCCTCATCACTTGCAGGTAATGAAATTACCGCAGTGGGGCTGTAATCAAATAACCACAAAAACAGAGGGCCCTGGTTCGTGTCCGGTGGCCTGAGAGGTACGTTTTTGTGAGAGGAGAGCTTTCGCCGGCACCGCTATTGTTCAATGAGGAGGGGGAAAAGCTGCCAAGGGCTGCTTAAGCATAGGAGACCAAAACATCACCTCCTGCATTTGGAGTAACTCTGTGAAACAGCTGATGACAGGATGCCCTTTTAGCTCATTTCTCTTTTTACAAGGCCTGTGGTGGGCCAAAGGGTGATTCAGCTGACCGAATGCCCAATGATAAAAGATTTTTTGGAATAGGTGAGGGGGGCTTCGATGAGGTAGGTTTTATTCATTGAATTATGAATTACGTGAGGTGTTATCAGCCAAGTACTCATGCTGCGCTACAAAACCAACATGCCCACACCCTCATTGGTGACAGATTGGGGAGGAGTAATTACCTAAATGCTACTGGCAGCCTAAATATCATCCGTCAAAATGGAGCAATAAAAGCTCTCCACCTAAAGCTTTGATGTGCATCACTTTAATGATGCGCCTCACACTGCTCAGTTATCGGGGACCCACCGATCAGCGCAAACCAAACCAAACACAGACTTCGCCGTTTACTTCATCGCTCAGTCTGCACAACATATTTTCCCCCGGTCTTGTTTTGTCGACGTGATCCCAAGTGAGTCACTCTTGACTAATTCTGTGAAATACCGATGGTGACCTCACCTGACCCTTCCCCGCTGAAATGAACCTGCCCCTCATTACTTTCTCCCTCAGTGTATTGGGTGGAGCTGTGGAAACATTTATATTTGTACACCGTTGGGCTTGACATATTATTGAGGTCTGGTGGCCGTCTGAATGGTGTCTGCTTCCTCTCCGACGCATAATCTCATTTTCGCCACAAAGACCAAAAAACGCTGCGAGACTGGGCACGACCTGCTTTGACTAAAACACACGAGAGACCGGTGGCGGCCAAAGTCAACTTCCACGAAGAACAGCGGTATTAGGACATAAGTCTGTTCACAAGTCTCACTCGGGGAGAGAAATCTGGAGAGCGCACCGCCGCCGAGTTTTCACGGTGCTACGCCGGGCCAAATCTTATCAGGCCCCGTTACATTTACTTTAAGCCTTATCTTCCTGAACACAGAGTGGCCGAGATGGGATCTGTACTGCTTTAGGAAATTAAATAATGGTCAAGTGCCACTTATGTTCGGGTGCAACTTGTACTGCATGGAAGAGAGAGAGAGAGAGAGAGAGAGAGAGAGAGAGAGAGAGAGAGAGAGAGAGAGAGAGAGAGAGAGAGAGAGAGAGAGAAAGGGGGGGGGGTGCTTATTTACAGTAAAAACGCCAGCAAGTGCTGAAGTTTCCAGTTATTGTATGGCCAACGGTACAATAACACCAATCAGGGCAGTGGTGCCATTGTGTGTGCAGTGCTGATGTACAGCTTGTTTACACTGTGTCCTTGTCACTCAAAGAGTTCACAGAGTGAGGCGAGCAGATGCAGCCTTGTTTTCCCTCCTATTTCAGTGATAGAAATATATACACACACAGCTCTCTAAAACAGGACTTTCCTGGCCCAAAAAGCTGTGAGATGAAGCAGATACTGGAAATGCTGGGAGATGTATGAGATAGCTCACTGGAGTAGGTTACTATTAGTAGCCTGGCAAGCTCTCTCCCAGTACACGTCTTCCAAAAGCACTCATGTTTAAGCTCTTTGGGGAACAGCTGCGATACAACTAATTCCCACATCCCCTCCGAAGAATTTCCCATAAGTTGCAACACTATACACTTTGTGATACATGATTTGTAAACAGACAGATTTTTGGAGGTGATATTGAATACTAATGTTTCAGAGTTCTTGGAGCGCTTACCTGGCTTAGGCGCCTTCCCACCGGCTCCTACACAGGACACCATAATAAATTTGAAAGGTTAGAATTTTTATCGACATGCCGTTTCCTTGTCATCACTATCCACCTACTTCATCCATTTTAATAACAAAGCTAGCCAAACAACTGCCAAAAGCGTGTGATCGAGTACACCATGCTGTGTTTGCACTGCTATGCTATACATGAACTTCAAGTTCAACTCGAAGTCGTCTTGCGCTTAAAAGGAAAAGACTTGCCACCTGCTCCGAGTCCTCCGGCCCCTAGGCCTCCTCCTCCGACGCCACCTGGAACCAGGCCACCGGCGCCGCCGTATCCTGTTGAACAGAACAGCAGGTGTGAGCGAGAAACCTTTTCCTCTCGTCATTAGCCCATCATTAAAAGTCATCGGCATCGTCAAGACAATGTCCGCTAACACCTCGCTAGGGCTAATGAAGATGTACTACATGTGTGTAACTGAACCCAGGTGTGGAGGTTTTACAAGACGTGAGGAAACTGTTTGACACAAACAGCCCTTTAATGGCTGGTATAAAGTTTCAGAGAAAACGATAAGGCAAAAAAAGGTAATTGCAGCAGATCTGGCTTCATAAAAACTTGCCTGGTTTGGGAGGTTTGCCACCGGCTCCTGTTTAAAAAGGGGAAAATATAACTGTAAATACAACACATTCATCATGAGGAGTCTTTCAAACAGCTCACAAGCTGTAATTATTTTCTTCTACAGTGCTCAGCTATTGTTACTGTTGTAGTCCATTAGCATGTAATACCCTCATGCTTGGCTGTCATACCTGCCCCGAGTCCTCCAACTCCCAGACCACCTGTGCCGACTCCACCTGGACCAACACCACCGAGGTTGCCATAGCCTGAGAAAAAAAACAGTAGACGATGTTATTATAACATTTTCGGTGTGCGGTGCCTTTCACTGCATCTGTATCTTAAACCCACATTTGAGTAACATGCTCTGACTTTACAGCCAAGCCAGTCCGGTTCATGATAAATAGAAAATGTGTGTAATGTGTAAGAACTCTAGACGCTGTAATGTTAATGGACCTTACCGGGTTTAGGAGGCTTTCCACCTAGGGAAGGGATATAAATGACTAGTTAGGTTTTGAATGAGATGATGTGGAATTTCTACTCAAAACCACATGTGCAATCTACTATGCCTTTGGCAAACAGTTTGAGAGAAAAAGTCTACTTCGGGACACTAAAGCTCCTTGCTTTTACCAATCCAAAAAGTATGGGTCCACATAAGGCTGCATAATAAACAATTTATGGCATTATATGATTTACAAAACCTGCTTTAATACACTTCTGTACAGCCTGTACGTATTTGACTAAATCAACTGCAAAAACATACTGTAACAATGAAGCGAGCCGGCTGGAGCTTAAAGTTGAATGGCTACTTTTACGGACGGAAACTTTATCGAAAGTGATGGAATGCTATATCCGTACATGCAAAATAATGGCTCCAAAATTACTTTTATCTGTGACAAAATATTATTATATTCAATCAAGCAAGATGTTTCATGTCAGATCATATTAAATTGAAGATAAATCTCTTGGAGGACATGGAGCCCTTTATATTCCCATATTGTAACACAAAGATGTCAGGTGCGGTTTAAAAGTATGGCTTATATTGTCTGAGTTGTATCCAAGGTTACAGGTCAAAAGGGAACTGATGAGTTTGAAATTACAGTAGAATGTTTTCCCACTGACGTCAAAACAAATGAAGAAGTACAACAAAGATTATTCATCGTAATCACATTGGCCATCTTAAATCATTACAGGCTGCTCAGAAGTCCAGTCTTATTACACGATGGGAAGCCACGATAACATGTGGACTACGAGACGTCCCAGAACCCTTCAAAGACCTGCAAAATCTCAGGATATGTCTCTCGAAAGCTGATTCCCATCGGTCGAGTTAGGAACTCGACGCAACACAAACCACGCTCAGACATCTGCAACGACAGACGACTGGACCCCTCACCTGCTCCCAGTCCTCCTCCACCAACTCCACCTGGAACCAAGCCACCTGCTCCCCCATAGCCTATAAAGGAAAGTAAACCATGACTAAGCATTTGTCCGTCACCTTTGATCAAATGGCATTTCGGTGCCGTCACCACAATGATGTCATTTCAACACCTTTCAGTTGTTAGCAACATCCAAATATAGTCAAGGTGTCTTGGTAATTAACAGAACAGAGAAAGTGACAAAGTACAATTTAACACTTTGTAACAGCTTTTACCTGGTTTAGGGGGTTTTCCGCCAGCTCCTGCATACAAGACAAGAAACAAGGTACTGAGTATGTCTCCCATACTGTTCAGTATGTGCTGAACAAAGTTAAACTTGTCTGCATATTTTTACATATCTGTAATACAGTGTGTAAAAAACATTATGAAGTAAGTGAGAGTGATGAAGTTCCAGTCCACCTGCTCCGAGTCCTCCGGCTCCTAGTCCTGCTCCTCCCACACCACCTGGAAACTGGCCACCGGCTCCTCCATAGCCTGAGCGAGAGGATCACAGTTAGGAGTCATGAGAGAAGCAGATATCAGGAAAGGACTTTAGTATATAACTTAAGCTGTCTGTGACATTTCTCTGAAGGGTGCATGGCAATGCACATTCTTTTACCTGGTTTAGGAGGTTTGCCACCAGCTCCTACATACAAGACAAGACAAGACAAGAAACGAGACATTAAGTATAATACATATACTGAACACAGTATACACTGAACACAGTTAGACTTGTCTGCATAATGTTATATATCTGTAATACAAAAAAAAATGTGTGCAAAAAGCATTATGAAGTAAGTGAGAGTGATGAAGTTCCAGTCCACCTGCTCCGAGTCCTCCGGCTCCTAGTCCTGCTCCTCCCACACCACCTGGAAACTGGCCACCGGCTCCTCCATAGCCTGATGGAGAGGATCACAATTAGGAGTCATGAGAGGAGCAGATATCAGGAAAGGACTTTAGTATATAACTTAAGCTGTCTGTGATATTTCTCTGAAGGGTGCATGGTAATGCACATTTTTTTACCTGGTTTAGGAGGTTTTCCACCAGCTCCTACATACAAGACAAGACAAGAAACGAGACATTAAGCGTAATACATATACTGAACACAGTATGTGCTGATCACAGTTAGACTTGTCTGCATACTGCTATATATCTGTAGTACAAATAAAAAAAACATGTGTGTAAAAAACATTATGAAGTAAGTAAGATTGATGAAGTTCCAGTCCACCTGCTCCGAGTCCTCCGGCTCCTAGTCCTGCTCCTCCCACACCACCTGGAAACTGGCCACCGGCTCCTCCATAGCCTGATGGAGAGGATCACAATTAGGAGTCACAAGAGGAGCAGATATCAGGAAAGGACTTTAGTAGAGCTAAAGCTGTCTGTAACATTTTGTCAGCAATGTACATTATTTTACCTGGTTTAGGAGGTTTTCCACCAGCTCCTGCATACACATCAAAAAATGAGGCACTGAGTATGACACACATACTCAAAATATGTACTGAACACAGTTTAAGGAATCATCCAGAGAGAATCAACCTATAGCCCTGTTGTTTCACATTCACAAGAATGACATAATTTTGTTCAACACAGACAGAAATGGCGAAACGGCAGTTACCGGTAACAGATGCGGCCATATGAAAACAAAACCTAATAATTTTCATATGCTGCATCTGTTAGCGTTGGTTTCCATTTAGCCATTTGTTCTACCTTGCACAAAATTGATCATTCTCATAGCTATCGACAGCACTTAGCAAAGCAAGGTGAAACAACAGAGCTACAGGTTTATTCACTCGTATACATACACGTATAATTCCTTTAAACCTGTCGGCATATTTTTACATATCTGTAATACAGTGTGTAAAAAACATTATGAACTAAAAGTGATGAAGTTCCAGTCCACCTGCTCCGAGTCCTCCGGCTCCTAGTCCTGCTCCTCCCACACCACCTGGAAACTGGCCACCGGCTCCTCCATAGCCTGATGGAGAGGATCACAATTAGGAGTCATGAGAGGAGCAGATATCAGGAAAGGACTTTAGTATATAACTTAAGCTGTCTGTGACATTTCTCTGAAGGGTGCATGGCAATGCACATTCTTTTACCTGGTTTAGGAGGTTTGCCACCAGCTCCTACATACAAGACAAGACAAGAAAAGAGACATTAAGCGTAATACATACTGAACACAGTATGTGCTGATCACAGTTAGACTTGTCTGCATACTGCTATATATCTGTAGTACAAATAAAAAAAACGTGTGTAAAAAACATTATGAAGAAAGAGTGATGAAGTTCCAGTCCACCTGCTCCGAGTCCTCCGGCTCCTAGTCCTGCTCCTCCCACACCACCTGGAAACTGGCCACCGGCTCCTCCATAGCCTGATGGAGAGGATCACAATTAGGAGTCACGAGAGGAGCAGATATCAGGAAAGGACTTAAAGCGAAGGTTCGGTGTAAATCAAACGAAGCCCTTTTACACAAGCCTGCTGACTGCACTAGATAGCGAGTGAAACAAAAGAATTTGGATCAACATGGACTAAATGCGAACGCAAAAGTGAACAAGCAATTTACATTGAGCAAAGACACCTCACTTCTTACCTTCAGTTTAACGTTGATCCATTGATCAATGTAAAGTGTTCGTTCACATTTGTGTTCGCGTTCAGCCTATGTAGTTTCAAATTCTTTCATTCCACTCGCTATCCTGTGCAGTCAGCAGACTTGTACAGCAGGGCTATCCTTGAAATACACCAAACCACCTCTTATAGCTTTAGCTGCCGTGACCTTTCTCTGAAGGGTGCATGGCAATGTACATTCTCTTACCTGGTTTAGGAGGTTTGCCACCAGCTCCTACATACAAGACAAGACAAGAGACAAGGCATAAAGTATGACACATACTGTATACTGTACAATATGTACTGAACACAGCTAAACTTGTCTGCATACTTTTACATATCTGTAATACAGTGTGTAAAAAACATTATGAAGTAAGTAAGATTGATGAAGTTCCAGTCCACCTGCTCCGAGTCCTCCGGCTCCTAGTCCTGCTCCTCCCACACCACCTGGAAACTGGCCACCGGCTCCTCCATAGCCTGATGGAAAGGATCACCATTAGGAGTCATGAGAGGAGCAGATATCAGGAAAGGATATATAACTTAAGCTGTGATGTATAACTTAAGCTGTCTGTGAGATTTCTCTGAAGGGTGAATGGCAATGCACATTCTTTTACCTGGTTTAGGAGGTTTGCCACCAGCTCCTACATACAAGACAAGACAAGAAAAGAGACATTAAGTATAATACATATACTGTACACAATATGTACTGAACACGGTTAGACTTGTCTGCATACTGTTATATATCTGTAATACAAAAAAAAATGTGAGCAAAAAACATTATGAAGTAAGTGAGAGTGATGAAGTTCCAGTCCACCTGCTCCGAGTCCTCCGGCTCCTAGTCCTGCTCCTCCCACACCACCAGGAAACTGGCCACCGGCTCCTCCATAGCCTGATGGAGAGGATCATAATTAGGAGTCATGAGAGTAGCAGATATCAGGAAAGGACTTTAGTATATAACTTAAGCTGTCCGTGACATTTTTATGAAGAGAACATGGCAATGTACGTTCTCTTCAAGTGTTATTGATTTTGCAGATCTTACCTTTTGCACCAGCTCCTGTTGGAAAAGAACAACATTTGTGTTATGAGTTGAAATAGAAAATGGAAAAGAATCCATCACAAATGAAATATGAATTCTGTGAGAGTTCATCCACAAATGACATATGAATTCTGTGAGTGTTCATGCTGTCCATGCGTACCTGCTCCAAGTCCACCAGCACCACCATAACCTGGCAAGGAATACAACAAATCATCATCATCTACATAACCATCATCTTCAAACCATCCTCCTCATCATCATGCAAAAATGTTTTATCAGGCCTTATATGGCTCTGTCCACCTCCATCTCATTTGGAAAAAAATTCTAAAGGCTTAGAGAGGTAAATTTATCTAAACAAATAGTCTGCTCTGTCATGTACTGACATTGCACTCTGGGAACAATCTCCCCTGGAATGATTGCAATGAAACAGATAAATGCCTCCCACCTAAACCGCCAACTCCGCCTGGACCCAAGCCACCAACACCACCATAGCCTGTTGAAGAAGGAAGGATATAATTACCATCATCATTCACTCATTCCCATATGGATCAACATAATTTTAACTTAAATGGACATTTAGCAATACTTCCAGAACTAAAATATCATTCATCATTCATCATACCCATTTTATCAACATGTATGCTTAAACTACATAATCTCAGAATCAACAAAAATTTTATCTAAACACATTTTTGTTTTCACAGCTCTTACCTGGTTTGGGGGGCTTTCCACCCGCTCCTGATTAAAAATGAAAAAAGTTTGATCATGTACCATGAAGTATTTAACATTTCAATTTTTTTGATTGGATTTAGACCAGCAATTAGTTTAATGTCCATAAACGTCCATAAATTTTCTGTTCTAAGTGTATTCCAAACAGCACTTTCATAATATTGACATTTTGGTTTGAGAAATGTACCACCAATTGCAAAATATAGCTCTGGTAAGCGTCATACCTGCCCCAAGTCCTCCAGCTCCTAGACCTGCTCCTCCGGGGCCAACACCGCCAAGATTACCATAGCCTGGTGGACAGCATCATCATCATCATCATCATCATCATCACCACCACCACCATCACCACCATCACCATCATTCAACTTAACTCGTGTTTGTGTGGACAAGGGATTTATAGCACATATTTTGTGGTGAGGTGCATTTTTTAAAGATTTATTTTGTGGTGAAAGTGTGTAAAAAGTTACATTCACAAACACTGAGTGAATTATTGTTGTCATTACATCTACATCACTCACCTGGTTTAGGGGGTTTTCCACCAGCTCCTGATTAACAATGGCAAAAAATTTGGATTATGAACAAGGAAGTGTTTCAAGAAAAGTTTGACTGTATTTAGGCCAACAATTACATGCAGTCTGATTAGCAATTAGCAACAAATTCTCCTCGCTATTGCTGCTTTTGAATTCTATTTTGAAATGACTCATATCACAGATATTTAGTGCTAAGGACCTTTCAGATTCTCTCCCTGCTTAAGAAAGGTGAGTTGATGATAAATGTACCACCGGTAGCAAAATATAGTTCTGCCAGACCTCATACCTGCCCCATATCCTCCAGCTCCTAGACCCGCTCCACCAACTCCTCCTGGGCCAACACCGCCAAGATTACCATAGCCTGATGGATAGGATCATCATCATCATCATCATCATCATCATCATGTTTATATCCATTTACAATATTATTTAAAATAACAAATTATCTTAGCCTTTGTTGCTTGGACAAAGGATTTGCAAGAATTATTTTGTGGTGAGGATTACTTTTTAATATTTGTTTTGTGGTGAAAGATGTGAAAGTGTGTGGAAGTTATATCCACAAACTATGAGTGAATTATTGTTGTCATTACATTCACCTGGTTTAGGAGGTTTTCCACCGGCTCCTGATTAACCAAGGGGAAAAAAAATTGATTGTTATGAACCATGAAGAATCTAACATTTCAAAAACATTTTGACTATATACAGTTTAGCACTGCTGGGCCTACCTGCCCCATATCCTCCAGCTCCCGGACCAGCTCCACCAACTCCTCCTGGGCCAACACCGCCAAGATTACCATAGCCTGATGGACAGGATCACAAACACCATCACAATCATCATCATTATATTGTTTTCCATATACAGTATATTTTTTAGGATTTGTAGGAATTTCCTTATAGGATAAGATGTTAAAAAAGTTTTTCGCTGTAAGCAGTTGGTGTATATTATTGCAGTCATACAGAACTTACCTGGTTTGGGGGGCTTTCCACCGGCTCCTGTTTAAAAGTAGCAAAATCAATGTATTGACAAAGCGTTTTGTCAAGTCAAACATTGCCATTACTTAATAGTGAACTTCATTCTGAATAGTGAACATATTATTACTCATTATGGACGAAAAAGTTTTGATATGCCAACATTAAGTTAACATTTGCAAATGCAGAAAACACTTGCAGACAGCCTGCAACATGCAATAAAACTGTCTTACTTATTCTCACAATAGTTAGGATTGAGATATTGTGTACTGCGTTTAACACTTGGAGACATTCATTACAACTGGTATCTGCATGCATGTGTCAGTAATTTGATGTATCTTGAAGTGTGTTCATTTGGAAGTGTTTTGTCCATTTCAGGCCATCATGCATTACAGTTTCCTGATGGTAATGGCTGAGGAGTCAGTCTTATTTATAAAAGATGCTTTTATGTATAGGTCTTTGAAAATATACTGGGAAATTCATGAACAATAACTTGTTTCAAATTCTTACCTCCAAGTCCACCAGCTCCTAATCCTGCTCCTGGAACCAGCCCACCAGCGCCACCATAACCTGATGGAGGCCATAATGTTTCTTAAGTACTTACACTTCCTTCAAGAAGCCCATTATTACAATTAGAAACAGTATCACAACCAATGGTGTTCTACAGTACCAGGGAGAGGAGGGAATGATCTATCTGTCTGTGGCTTTTTGACTGATCGACTGACTAATAGACTGATTGGTCTCCTTAATCATTGTATTTTGGTTGTGTATTTTCAGTGGCAAAAGCCTATCTAGCCAGAAGTTACCCATTGCCAGCTACAAGGGCTTACCGGGTTTAGGAGGCTTAGCACCAGCACCTGTTAAAAGGCACATTACAAATGAGTCACAAATTGCTAAGAGAAAATGTGCACAGCATAGCTTACAAAGGAGCACAATACTGACTCTGAAGTCACTCTTTCAAATTACAGATAATGATAAAATTAACCAAGTTTAATTCATCTGTTCATCAAAAAAAAAAAATCTTTGATGACTTCATCCAGCTCTGGCAACCAGATCCCAAAGCGGAGGGCAAATGTAGATCAGCTGTGCTGCTGATACATGGGTGTGATTAAGTCATACATATGGTGTGTGGACCACTGCTGTGCTCTATTCACTGTAGGCCCTCTCTCTGTAAGCCAAGCAGTGAGGAGTGAACAAGCAGGACCAGGGCACCCACCTCCTCCATATCCTCCTCCGGGCACTAGTCCCCCAGCTCCTCCTGGCACCAGGCCTCCTGCTCCTCCATATGCTGGGCGAGAATAAGGCATGATTACGGTCTATTATGGTAACAATTAGGGCTATCATTGTCATTAGTGTGCCTTAAAACAAGGTCTCATTTTCACAAAGGGGGTTTGTGTCACATGTGCAGGAAAGATCTGACACCGCAGGAGGACACAGGGTTTTAATGGCATGGAAAGCAAAAGCATTAAATGACTTGGGGTTTACTGTTGTAGCACATTGTAAACTGACTTAATGGCAGAAAATGTACCAGGCTTTTAAAGTTGCCAGCACCGATGCAAGTGCCATTGCTTGTCTATTTCTGGACTCTATCAGGCACATAGGACGGGTACGAGTCGAGCATGCCATGAATTTATGCTGCCATTGGGAGATAAGCAACAAGGCCAAATATAACAGCCACTCTTCTTTTAATATCTTAACATAAGTGGATGCAGATAGACTTGTCTGGAGTTGCCTCTGGCCACGGCTTTGGAGATGCAGTGGCAAGTAGGAGGAGAGTCGGGGTCAAACAAATAGAAGTTCTTGCTAGGAAATGTGAAATGTATCAGCTGTCTGTTGTAATAATTGCACTGAATATTCATATTTTTCTCCCCAGATGTGCTTGCACTGCATATTCATATTTTTCTCCGCCGGATATTTTACAGAACCTCAGAAGATTGTTAACCATCTGTAAGCAGCATAGCTACTTTTTTTAGTCAAAGTACTGCAGTTGTCTTCAGTAGGTCCTCATTCTCCCAGAGTACAAAAGTTATTAAAAGCAATCACCTAAAAATACACTGCCGTAAGTGGCTCTGTCAGCAGAGTTTTAATAGACCATGTTCCATCAGCAGAGATGTTTTGTGTTTAATAGCTGAAGAGGACATCTTTTTAGAAGATGTCTGCAGCTGTGCACTGCACTAGTTGAAATACTTCATGTTAATGGAATCTAAACAATTAGAACTGGATTTATTGGCAACAGTACACATGGAGGCTAGACCATGATGAAATCGGTTAGAATAACCTTATTTTTCTTTCTGTAAAAGTGTATGTTCCATATTGCAAAGTGGCTGCCAAACAAAGACTAAACGATTTTAATGAGCAAGGCTTATTAACACCTAAAGAGCTGAACTCATAAACCAAGTAGGTGACAGTTTACTGGATTTATCCATGTTCCCATATTTACATCACCATTCAATCACGTCAACCGTAAAGCAATGTGTGCCCTTCTGGATTACTTTCCCATGAACAAAGACTCTATATCAATATTATGCAAACTTACCAGGTTTCGCTGGTTTGTATCCCCCTGCACCTGAGGTATACACATAAAACAAACAAACACACACACACACACACAGTTAAATATCTGACATATGAAAATGTGCACAACAGAGATTTATGCCCTTCAGCCAGTAGCAGTTAACATCTTACTTCAGCTCTCCCAAGTGCACACTCCCTGCAGCTCAGCTTAGATCATCTACCTCGTGTCGTGTCGGAGAATGGCCGACTGGAGTAATTATTTCCCCTGGCCAACGCAGGGACGAGCTGGCTCTAAATCTTCTCAGGAGCAAGACCCTTCAAAGTGAGGCAATGCTCGACCTTCATGTTGCTCTTCACGGGGATTTACAACCCGTGATGTCTTTTTTTTTTCTTTCTTTCTTAAAAAAAGCTGGTGGATATGGTTTATCCAGATGTACCAGCGACCGATGCGAAGCATAAGATTAGCACAGAGCTGAAGTGTAAGGCCAGTTTCCACATAATCGGTGACAGTTAACATGATGGATTCGTTTCGGGCAATATACTTTTAACTCCAGTCGAAGTAGACCATTGCATGTGACTGACAAGCTTTAAACTCTTGATAGATGTCATCCATCTTTAACTGAGTTTTCCTTCCCTTCCCTGTTTTTTTTTTTTTTTTGTCAAGCAGGGAAGAGATTCGGTTGGAATCAAAATTTGAGAACAGTTTAGATTACACTGTCCAACTTGTGCGTGTGTTCTGTGTGCAAAACTTATGCTGTCTGACTGATACTTGTAAGCATGGCATTGTAAGCATCATAATTGCATGTTGTTTTTACATTTGCTTGTAGCAACATAATAGGTTTGGTCAGAGAGGATTTGTAATGTTGCATAACAACCAACAATTATGATAATTGCCTTTCTTCCATAAATATTTATACTTGGTACAGTGAAAACTATCTCCATATGCTCTTATTTATCCTAATAATCCGACTTGAGACATGCTGAAATGAGTTATACCTGGATAAACACCAGCACCTGGTCCGCCAACTCCTCCGACACCCCCAGTTGGGACATAGACACCTAAAAATGTAGATTTACATTTGTGTAAATTCTCCTGTTTACAGTCATCACTTGATTCGAAATTGTAAACATGATATCACAAAAACCTTAGGGCAATATACTGTGCCTCCCAGATCATAGCATGACCTTATGTCTATCAACTTGCTTTACAGAGACATAATCTAGATGTAATGTTTATAAAAAATCAACACAAAGACACAGTGAACATGTGTTGCAAGGTTCCTAACATTGCTACATGACTTTGGGCATCAGTTATAAAAATCACTGTGTGTTGGTAGGTGGAAGCCTGGCTTGTGTCACAGGGTCCTGTTTTTGCATGTGAGCAGACCTCACGGTGATGGAAATCATATTTAATGGGCTTTACATGTGTTTGGAGGCCAATTAATGTAAGCCACATGTCTGCGACTCTGGAGTGTTTATTAGTGGGGCTCTGTGGCATACACACCGCTGGATCAGTCTGTCTCCTCAAATTCAGCAATGTATACAACCCAAAGGGGAATTACAGAGAATTACTGTCTGTTTTCTTGCGAGGCCAAAACCATTAGCACTTTCATTGTCAGTAAGACGGTGTAATCAATGTCTTTTACAGGTAATCCGATGCTAAATTACCCCCACGCTAAAGGCATGAAATCCTCACATCATGTCTTCTTGCTCAATGCTTAATGAGACAATTTTGCAAGCAAGCCTTCAAATCCAATTAAGGCGGAGGGGAGATGCAGTAATGTATTGTATGGCAGCTATAAGATCACATAACCCACAGGTTCTTTTTTTGGCAGTTTCGACTCGGATTACAGACTGGCAAAGGCACAGGGTCGAGTGAGGGAGGCAGTGAGGAAATGGAACAAAGCATGTTAATGAGCTTGTGCAGATATGTATTTCTGGTGGAAAGTTCAGCATAAACTGTGAAAAATGTTGCCCAGTGGTGGTGGTGGTGATGATGATGATGGAGGGTCTGAGGATGAAGCCAGATGTACTGTGGTGTTCTGAGCGAGAGGTTGAAAGAGGACAGCATGGTTTTTATTTATGCTCCAAATCCTAAAATCATGCACAAAATTTGATTAGATGGGGACGAAAATATTTAGTCTATCCGGCCTGTTTTTGTTTAAGAAAAACAATATTTTCGACACAAAGACTATGCCAGTAGGGATCTGCGTATTAAAGCAGAACTCTTGGTATGGTGCTCTGAACTTTATTTTCACAATGCACTTTTACTAGAGAATATAGAGACCTTTTTCCATTGAACATTTATTTGAAATACTGTGGCAGCCATATCGTCCGAATAACAAATGATCTCATCTACAAATTGATAGATCTTCACAAAGGATGCCTTCAGACTGGCTTTAACAGGGACAATAGGGGAGTTGGAACAGTCTGGAGCGTGATCATATTTCCAGCTCTTTGGCCTTGTGGAATTAGCTCTTTGGCTTGACTGTGAGAACTTACAAGCCTGACACTTCCAACAAAGCTGCCTCAGGATTGCAACATACCCGAGATACAGAACCACTGACTGTACGGCGCAAGTGTGAATTTCTCAGCATTTCACGAGCTACTAAAAACCCATCTCTGGAGACGTGTCCACGTCATCAAAGTGCCTATCAAGTGTCTCTGAACTAAGTGTCTGGTTATTGTCTTGGCTCAGGCATCAGCAATTACTGGGGTCCATTAAGACCTGTGGGACAGCAATCTGCAGAGCGTCCACAGTCTGGGAGGGCAGAATGGTAGCTGCACGGGGCGACAGACCCAGCCTTCAGGATGGCAGCGCTGGTGCCTGCTCCAGCCAACGTGACTGTTCTCCATGGAACAGGCCAGGCCCTCATCTCAGAATCAAAGGGAGGATTTCCTGTCTCCGAGTTCAGAGAGAGTGCATGAGGCACAGTCCCATGGCAGGCTCCTGTTCTCCCCGATGCCCTCAATGCCATTCAACACTACCTCAATTTCTCCCATGCTTTACTCACGCCTATTGTACAAATAACATGGCATAACTGACTCACACAACAAACACACCTATAACAACAAACATAGCGGTTCTAAGCATATAGCTCATATGTGTTGGTCTACATTCTAGGAGTCATTACTGCAGAAGTTGCAAGTGTTTACAATTACAAGCTGTGAAGTTTTAAAAGTCAACATTTTCATATTAATTGGACACTTGTGTTTTATATGCATTATTAATGTGTTGGGAAACTTTGATTTGCTGCTGTGGCACTTTTAGAAACTTTTTTTGTGCTCACTACGGTGGAGTCATGGCGAATAAGTGTTTTAAGTGGCCGTCATGCCATATGGAACATTGTGGTTGGTTTGCGCACCCTCATCAACACTTCTAACCACTGAATGCTGTCAGCCGTGGCACGGTCAGATTACTTGCTCGCATGTGGTTCTCTAAATATTCATGTGGGTCTCATGTGGCTTTTGTGGTGCAGAAAATGACTGATTATTCTTGTTGTGGTCAGTTAACAACTGATTGTTATTTTCAACTTGTGCAAGAGTCACACCAGTGTGTGAATGCATTGTTTTCTTGCTACTCCAAACTCCATTGGTAGACTTTACTTGAACATGTCTGGAATTTCAATCTTCTAGTACCAATCAAGCATTGAAGCGCAACCAATGAAGTCTAACTTCTCTGCCCATTCCATGTCAGTGTTGATTACATGTGAATGCTGGCAAGGTCAGTGAGTTCAGAGTTTTTATACGCAATTCACTCATTTTTCCAAGTGTAGAAGTGTTTGGTTCTTTCCATTTTCATTGTAATCCACAAACCTCTTTCAGATGAGGTGCCATCTTTGGGAAAAGTGAGACGATGTTGAACAATGTGCATAAAATCAGATGGCACGGGACAGTTAGGGTTGGGTGGGCTTCAAGAAACTCCAGTTAGGGCCCACTCCAGTAACATAATAAACTGTACTATATGCTTATGTCATAAGAACAGGCGTCATGAGAAGAAATCTCATTAGGCACATATTTCAGGATATATCCTTAGAATAGAGACATTTGGTCATGATTTATGAACTGTCACATAATTAAAGGCTTTTGGGTGACTACATGGGCAAACACATGTTATATATTTCATTTACAGCACACTCTTTGATCCGCCAAGTCTTGATCTAATCTGTCTGGTTTAAACTGTATTGAAAGGAATCTGTTATGAAATCACATCAGTTGTGAGCATCTGGATTGACTTCAGCAAACACTGAAATGCTTTATAATCTGATTAAGATAAAGGTAGAATATCATGTTTTTGGTGATTAAATATTTCAGGTGTCAAACAGAATATTGCACAATTAATGCTATGGGGCTCAAATATAATGCACATGTGCAAACAAACAGTGGGCATGCCAGGCAGCTGTGCTTGTGAAAAAAAAAATTGTACATTCTTTAAAGTGTAATTTGTACCCCTCATAAACACATGATTTAACTGAGATGAGAAAAAAGAATTTTCAAAGAACAAATGGTTCCCTTGCAACGGTGACAAACAAAAAGCCTAATTTGTTTTCGAAGCTACATGACAAGATCTGGATGGTGGCCTTCGTATTCTCCCCCTGAGATCATATGGCGTCTGCCTTTTTCTTGTGTGTGTGTGTGTGTGTGCGTGTGCGTGAGTGAGTGAGTGAGAGTGAGAGAGAGAGAGAGAGAGAGAGAGAGAGAGAGAGAGAGAGAGAGAGAGAGAGAGAGAGAGAGAGAGAGAGAGAGATTCTGGCACATGGGTTAGGATCAAGGAGAAAAGAGAGAATAAGTAGAAAGCAGAATGAAAAGAAGTAAATCTCAGCGATAGCAATCCACCCCCCCCCCCCCTCCTCCCACCCCAAACTAAATTCAGGCTCTACGCCCTCCAGCACAAGTGCCTGACACATCTGTGGTGCAGAGAGTACAAATGTGCGGCATGCAAAGTCAAATAAACACACGACACACAGGCGGCAGTGATTTAAGGAAGAGGTGGGATTCTGAGCTCATCTGAATGGTCTAGGCTTCGCCTTTGAAAGTCTTGGCTAACTTTCACCTGCCAGGAATGACAAAGTGAAGAGCAGAATTAAGGAAAAATATCCCGGGGGAGGGGGGGGGGGGGCATTGGCAAAAGCAACGAATTCCTGCACCCCAGGGCTTAGAGGTGGAATCTGATGTTGTAAATTCTCCAGTGATGAACTGTGAAATTCTCAGGCCACCCCAGAAAAAAAAAAGAATCTTGTGTCACATGGTCTGTCCGAGGCCGTCATCTCCGTCTCCTCCCAACCCTACCAACCAACCACTTGTCTCTCTCACTTGCTGAAGTTTTGAAATTTTGTCAAACCAAAAATTTTGAGGCTGCTTGAGAGGCTTAGTGTACTGTGGAATCCCTCAAATGAGGCTGAATCCCAAATGGAAAAAAATGCCACCTCCTTGTATATTCGCATTAGGAGAAAATCCAAATACCATAGCCTCAAATCGTCTTGTGGCTCTCATTTTCAACCAAAGATGGAAAAGTATCTTGCTTTGTTATGTCTTCGTGTTAAGTGTTGGGTTTTTTTCCAGGGTGAATTTTTCAAGGTGAATTTCAGACTGGCCGACCTTTTAGTGTTCTCCTGAGATGAGCTCTTCACTGGATTAGAGGTCAAACAGATATTATGCCTTTTCTAAACCACAGACAGCATGAGTGATCACTTTTCCCACATCACATAAAGGTCTCATAAGATCTGCTCTGAATTGTTGACTCCATCACAAAATATGATTGATGAGACATGTTCTAGCTCATAACTGGATAAGACAGAGGGATGACAAGTTTCTTTTTTGGTTAAAACCATGCCTCAGATTGAAAAAAAAAAAACTGGAACAGCATCTCTCCAGCTGGAGGAGAGGAAACTCTATCCTACTAGCCCAGATTTCCTTTGCCAAGGGGTCTTATGTTACAACCCTGCATTCAATTGAAGGCCATGAAGAATTCAACTCATAATTTCCTTCTAAGATAAAATTGCTCACAACAATACGATGTTACCAACTCCTAAAATGCACTGCAATGACAAAAACATCTGTACCATGCACTTTTAGTGGACCTTTCATACACAAAAGAGTAAAGTAGAAGATTTATGTTTTACCCCATTTAGAGTCCCACTGGATGGCCTCTATAACATAATTTAATTTATTCAACAAAGCTAAAGCAAATAGGGTTACCTGCTGTCCCATGACCCATTGTATCTCTTGTACTTGTCAAGACTAGTCAAGTCAAGACTGTTTTCTGAGAGACAAGATAAGTGCATCTTCATATTCATCTTTTGTGTAAAGGTTTTGTTCAGCACTCTACCTTCAGTAAGACTGTGGAGATGACGAGGGCGATCCTGATGTCAAATAAAATGGAAATGCCATGAGAACATAATCTGGAGGAGCTGCATTACCCAATGGCACTTTATGATTACCATAAAACAAACATTGACGAGCTGCTCCAAATGCCTCGCAGATGTAACATTTTGTAAGAGGGTAGATTTACTGGGCTCAGTCCATGGTCGTGCAGACTGAGGTTCATTGCAGATCTGGGAGATGAGACAGTATGGTGGTTCTGCGATGAAGGGAGGGGGGGATGGACATCCTTCAATGACCATTTCTGTGAACTGTCCTGTGTCCATGTAATTTCACGGGGTAGTCTCAGGGGAATGCACGGCATTGCTCAAGCAAGTTGTAACAAATTATCTGGTTTAAGTGGACCTTGTTGTCAAAGCCTTGGCAGAGAGCACTTGATGGCTTCTCCATCTGTGATGTTACTCACTGACATAAAACAAACATCAAACTCGCACTTTATATTTCATCTTTGTCACAGAATCCATTTTGATCTGGCAGGACAAACATTAAAAATGTTCCACATTTTAAAAGAGGCTTGATATATGTATGAGAATTCCTTTCATAATGACGGGAGCCAATCTCATAATAATTCCAAAATTCCTAAACATGTTCATACTAACACCCCTTGCACCTCATTCATTTCTTAGACACGCATACAAAAGTCATGCTGAATGTGATGCATCTCCATTTCTTTTTCCTTCAGACACGTGTCGTGTACATTAAACCAAACCTATCCCACTCATTCCCAAATCTGCTTTTGGTGATCACAACACTCGGGGAGGCCTTGACTAAGCCAGCTGATAGTAAAAAAGTTTTCCATTCAGTGCTTACATGAGTCATGATTGAGCACTTTCTATATACCCAATGCAATGTTCCTTATGTTTAGCTCGAGTGATTTCCCTGTGGTCTCATTTCATCCTGTCATGACTTCAGGCTTGTGTGCAGTGAAAGAGAGCATGTTTCAATGCAGGACGTAGATATAAGTTGCGTACTGTAGATGACAGGCCTGTTAACACAGCCCTCACAGTGATTACGACAAGTAATAAATTAATACTGCAAAAACGAAACTGCTTATCGACAATAGTACTCCAATGCTGCTCCTTGCCAACAAGCCAGGAGCCCTCTGCAAAGTGGTGTTGAGAGCTGAGGTCACTACATAACGGTTTATGCTGGCCTAGTTTTTCAAGAGCACTCAAGGCAAGCAGTGTGTCCTCCACTAATGGGTGAACTTAGTCTCAGGGGCACGTGCGTTTTAAACATGGCTATTCTCCCACTTGTGCAAAGACTCACAGTCCCAGGCTGCTTTTCACAGGCTTTTCAAAAACAGGATTATTAGGATAAGAGTAAGTCGGGCACTCTTCCACTGGAATTCTTCCGGAAGCTCTGACTTTCTAAATATAAGATGTGTGTGTAAAATTCAGGGTTAATTTACAACGTGCGTCGCGACACTGTGGCGCGTCGGCGGCTTTTGAAGCCTCCTTTGCCAGCAAACCACGAGACGAAGCCGGTGTGTCACATTAATTTTCTTACACCTCTGCCAGCACTGGCAAGCAAAATCGTACAAAAACTCCAGGCCCTGAAATGTCCTTGTACCAAAACAGCACCATAATAATGACTTCTGCGGAGGGAGTGGACCAGAGCAATTTATCACCACCTCTCTTGACATCAGAGGTGCGCCATCTCATCCATGGTGATTTCACCCACCTTCAAGTTCAGCCAGGGGCGTGTGAGCGATGGGGAGAAGTCATGGTTTAAAAACTCCTCTGAAGTTTTTGGGCAGAGCACTGACACTAAACCGAGCTCTACCTTTGGTGCTGCACAAATATTCACCCCTCAATTCTTATGAGACTCCTACGTGAGCCAGCTCAAGGCGTTTTTCTTTTCGAGGCTTTTTCATGTCAGCCTTCCACTTTCTGTCGTTTATGTCCACTATCAACAAAGCAATCACTCCATCTCCATTACCGTTGTGCTAAGTCCTTGAAGCTGTAAGCTATGAGTAATACGCACCGCACTCGTATGGAAAAAAAAAGAAGTTCTGTAAGTGGATCAAATGTTGCTATATATTCAGAAAAGATTGATTGCTCTGAAATTACCCATGTGACACAGTTGTGAGTGATAAATTGCAGAATGTAGGTATAAGAACACTAACACAACAGAGCATAATTAGAATAAACCCTAGGGGCATTTCTGACTGTGCATGGTGGAAAGTGTCAGATTATGACATTCTCAAAGTCAGTTCTTATTTAGACACTCAGGACTGGGAGTATGCATTTTTTTTATTTATTTTTTTATACCTCACAGCTTCACGTTTTCCCCACACTCAGTTGCAACATAAATAATGCGCTAACTCCCAGCAGCCCTGTCTTCTGAGATTTACTGCAACTCGATCACAGCAAGCTTCCTTTCCATTTTGTCTGACGGATGCTAGTACAATGCATTATAATCACCCCCTTAGCAGATAACAAAAGAGAATGATGACATCCCAAAGGGAAAAAAAACCTTATTCCTGTCCAGCAATGACTGAATGCAATGAAAAACAAGCTGACGTTCCACAGTCCTCAACCCTATTCCCTTGGACACCAACTGAGCTATTTTTTATGGTTGTAGCCCTTAATGGGGATAGTTTGATGATATTGGCATGAAAAGGTGATTGGCCCTAATTCTCTGCTGCAATAAAACTGGTCCTCTTGCCACATGAAACCGAATTTAACACCTCTGGAAAAAATGTCTGGAGGATCAAAGGTGGTTTAAGCCAATATTGATGTTCAAAAAAGTGAAAGGATGTTGTTAAGTCTGTCTGGAACTGCCCAGAGAGTTGCTACACAGTGGAACAACTGCTGCAATACCACCCTAGCATGTAAGGACAAACGGATTAATAGGTGAAAGCATTTCAGGAGATGTTTTGGTGTTTCTAAACTCTCTAAAACCCTCTTTAATGTATGGCTCTGCATAAAGCAGGTGCTATACAGATGAGGATAATTTATACATAGCTTTGATGAAAGCACAACTGTATCTGTTGTTGAGAACAGAGGATGTGAAAACTGCAATGCATCTGTTGCTGCAGAACTTCTCAAACTTACAGAGCAAAGATATCCTATTGAAAAAAGCACAGAAGCTACCTGTACAAAACGCATTCTGTTTAGAAATACAACATATAAGACATACATGTGAGACAGTCTCAGAGACAGAAACAGCTTGAAAAGAGATACACTAATAATGAGCGCTGCAGAAATTATTCAGAGCAAATAAATAAATCACTGGGAGGCTGGCTTTGTCTTTAAGCCAGAAGCAGACCTTTGCATGCTTTCCAGTTAAAGCTAAACAACTCTGCAACTGCCGTCCAAGAAACAGCACTGGAAGACTGGAAACTCACAGCCTAAGAGAGGATAATGCTGTTCTCTCTCCCTCTCTCTCTCTAACTCTTTGCAGCTCTGCTCTCATTCAGAGCTTCTGCTTCAGTTCCAAAACACAAAACAAAACCAAAAAGCAACGAATAAGGGTAATAAAAAAAATACGGCAAGGGAACCAGGCATCCGCAACAACTCAAACACACACAAAAAGAGGCTGCCAGAGCTGTCAAGTCAACAACCGTCTGTACGCTCAAAGCTGCAGCGGTGTCCACTGGGGAGTTTATTATGGGTTATTCTGCGTGATGAAACAGACAAGGAAAAGGGGCCAGCTGTAGACTCATTGATGCAATGTGTGCGAGAGCTGTGTGTCTGCAACAGTCAAGTTCTCTCAAGATGTTTTGAGAACAGTTTACTGCAATTCAAAGTAAGGACTATTGACGACTTGGCATATGGCACATGGTGGCCATTCACTTGTTAAAAAAAATATATTGTTGCATGTACTGTAATTGCCACGTTCCAAGATGTAAAATTGTAAAACTAGAATTGGGTGTGAAAAATACTAGCATTAAATCAAATTATACCATGGCCTTTGTGGATTTATTATATCTTATATCTTTTTGAAATATCTGCATTGTCATTATTAGGGGGCTACATGAACATAAAAAACTTGTAAGACTTGCAAGCTGTAATGCATGTTTGTGGCATGCAAACTTCAAAACTCTCAAAACTAACAACAGGACTAAAAATACTATGGTAAATACTTGTAATAATTTTATTGCTCCTGGGTAATGCACTAGTTTAAATGATGTTATAGTCTTCTGTAATAATGTACTAAAGTAATAAAGACATAATATAAAGCACAGTCCAAAAAACTAAATAGAACGATTCATGGTTCAAATCCTAATTTAAACTTAACCTAAACTGGCATCCCATTGATTTCTCTTCAGTCTTTATTGAACTTGTCCCCTGTACAAACTGGACTTTACACAATGAATGCATTACATCAGGGAAATAGACTAAAAGTATTATATGCGGTACTTTAAACCTAAAGAAACCAATAAACTAAAGGTACTGAAAGCTTGTAGAAATGCTGAATGCAAAAGCCTGGAGAGAGCTGCACCTGTTGCCAGGATATGTGCTGCGGATGTATGCCGAGCCATAAGCCTAAAATTGTACACCTACCTCCTTGAAGTGAAGGTTGAAACAGAGCGAGGAGGAGGAATCCGAGAAGGAGTGATACAACCTTGCTGTTAGCCATCTCACTCCAAAATGCCCCAGCTCTGTCCAAATCAGCTGGTTTTATTCGCAACAAGCTAATTACCACTTCATAAAGTACTCAAGAATTTTGAAAAAAAAAAAAAAAGAGCGAAAGATACTGGACACGACGTAATTAAGAGAGGGCAAAGACTTTCAGTTCAATGGATCATTTCACTTTTTTCTCCCCTATGTCTGGTGTTGCTGTTTTTATTCTGGACACTCCTGCCAACAATGCAAGCTGCTGCCAGAGAGAGAGAGAGAGAGAGAGAGAGAGAGAGAGAGAGAGAGAGAGAGAGAGAGAGAGAGAGAGAGAGAAGGGGAGTGAGGGAAAGTGTAAGACACAGAAAGAAAGAGGGAGAAGGAGAGGGAGAGACCTCTCTCTTTCCCACCCACTTGTCTGAAATGAATTTTACTGTCTGCCAAACATTTGCATGGATTTTAAGAGGACTTATCTTTCAAGTGAAAAGAGGGGAGCAGAAACTAAAGGCAATCTTGTTTTAATTATTTGCCTTATCCGTAGAGGACAGCTTTTGCTCGGGATGCAAAGCCTATCTTATTCTGGGAATGAGATACAGCATAGGGGCAAAAGCCACTCTAAAGAAGCATTGTATTCTTGACATACTGTAGTGTATTCGGACGGGTGAGCAGCATCAGCATGAAAGACTAACAGACCTGTGGTGGAGAGGCTGAAAATAGTGCAGCCCACTTTGGAAGTTAAAGAGATAGACAGAGAGAGAATGAGAGAGAGAGAGAGAGAGAGAGAGAGAGAGAGAGAGAGAGAGAGAGAGAGAGAGAGAGAGAGAGAGAGCTGCACTCATATGCATAGGTTAAAATGTAGCCTATGCATATGTGTGTGTGCACATACGCATATATTCACTAATATTTAATATTTTAATATAAGCTTTCTTTATTTTGATTGATTTCTTCTCTCATTTTGATGTTACTGTACATTTCATTTACCAGCTTTGGCAACACAAGATGTTTTTTTTGTCATGCCAATAAAGCATATTTGAATTTGAATTTGAATTTGAGACAGAGAGAGAGAGAGAGAGAGAGAGAGAGAGAGAGAGAGAGAGAGAGAGAGAGAGAGAGAGAGAGAGAGAGAAATAAAAGGGTTAAGAGAGCAACTAAGACCGATAGAGGAGAGACGGGTAACAGAGAGACAGAGAGAGAGAGAGGGAGAGACAGACAGCAAAACTTCGAGAAACAGAGAGACAGACAGAGGAGAGAGGACGAGAAGGGAGGGAGGGAGGTGAGGGGGGGAGAGAATCTCTGGCAGGGCAGTGAGAAAGCCTCTCAGGGGAGAGGGCTCCATGACAGAGGTCTGTCTGTTAGTGCGTCTCTCTCAGGGCACCAGTCCAGCTGCTGGCAGGCAGCAGAGCATAGGGAGGCACACTCCAGGAAGCACCTCCACCACTACGAGATACAAAGCACCAATCAAACAGCACTGCGAGTCCTTTTCCTGTGCTTTATGGTCATAACATGAATTCATGGAGGGATGTCCACACCTGCCTGATTCTCTTAGAGCATTTCATTGGTGTTCCATCAGACTTGAACTCAAGAGGTGACCCGTCGGCTACATCTGCAGTTGCCCAGGAACTTCACTGAGGTGGGCCACTGGTAAATTCCATTGAGCAGCAGCCCCCACCAGCACCACCACCAACATGACAACTACTCCACCCCAATACCTCATCCCAAGGAAGAAAAAAAAAAGAAAAAAAAAGAAAAAGAAACAGCTTAAGAAATCCAGCCTGGGTCTCCTATGCTCCTACGGCTAAACTTGCCAGAATTCTGCGCACACACAAGAGAGGTCACATATCCCATCAAGTCTGTGGGACTGCCAGAGATAGCTGCTCTTCAGGCCAGCAGATTCTTTTTATGTGACTTTCCAGGGTCAGCATCAGCATATTGTTAAGGCATTAAGAGGCCGACGAAAGACACTGACTTTCATAGCCTTGCGTTATTTTTCCGCACCTTATCAGCGCACATCCTATGGCTCCACAATACTGAAACGCACAGTATTTTATTGGCATCGAGTGAATTGATGTTCTAGTCTTCTGCAGTCTCTTATACTTGTGCGTCTATGCAGTAGTGTAATATAACAATTCACTATCTAGTTAAGTACTGTGTAACCCACTAATTGTGAAATAATGCTTTTGAAGTGCTTCACTGTTGACTG
Source organism: Sardinella longiceps (assembly GCA_027497455.2). Classification (NCBI taxonomy): domain Eukaryota; kingdom Metazoa; phylum Chordata; class Actinopteri; order Clupeiformes; family Clupeidae; genus Sardinella; species Sardinella longiceps. The sequence continues at coordinate 11,705,260 of JAODXP020000021.1, read as the reverse complement.
GATTATCAGCCATTGGCTTTGAGCTTCTGTTTTGTATGTTTTGTGTGTGTGTGTGTGTGTGTGTGTGTGTGTGTGTGTGTGTGTGTGTGTGTGTGTGTGTGTGTATGAGTGAGAGAGAAAGAAAGAGAAAGAAAGACAGAACGAGAGCGATAGAGAGAGAGAGAGAGAGAGAGAGAGAGAGAGAGAGAGAGAGAGAGAGAGAGAGAGAGAGAGTACGTGAGTGGGTGTGTGTCAAGAGGGTGCTTGCCTTGGCCCTTTGCTCAAACCATGACCAAAATAATTATTCTTCTGGACAGTGACACTAAGAGATGAGCTGTTGGTCACACGCAAATAGACAAGATGTCCAAGAAACACAGTTGGGTTTATAGTGGTGACATCCCTCATTAACATTAGTATTTCCTCATGCTGACTACATTCCAGTTTGTTTTGGTCGAGGCTGAACTCAGCCATGGCAGGGGGGCTTTTGGGGCTTTTTCTGATGATTTTAGCCTGACAGCCCCAGCAGGTTATTTGGTTTCTTTGCTGCTGGTGCAACATCAAATACTGGTGGATAGAGAATAAGGTTGGGCAACTGTAACTTTCCTTGATAACAAGGTTCTTCCACTACATTGCATGCCTTTCCAATGCTGGGAAAAAAATACGAATATTAAATGTGTGTGACTAATGGAGAAAAAGATCAACAATTTGAAACCCTTAGTTTAGTCCAAGTCAAGTCCAAAAATTACACTTAAGAGAAAACATTATCATCAATGAGCTCATTTTGTGTTCACCTATCTCAAGATCCACAACAGGTTATTATTGACTCCTGATCCACAGAAGTTCTAATGTTCTAATGGGAAAACAGTGTTAAAGACAATTCAATTTCAACACTTTCTGGTTCTCAGCTGCTTTTTTAAGCTCGTAGAATTTATTGCCAAGCTCTGATGAAATTAGTGCTGGTTCTTTGTGGATCTCATGATGCAGCTTTTGCCAGCATCAGACTTCCTAAAACTGGAAAGGCTCCACTGTTTTACATGTTTGAATCTGATCCGTTACTCAGCTTTGTTTCCCTTCGATGGGTTCACATGTCCGCACCTGATATCTTTCCAACGTTTCTTTGCTTTGCTGTGGATGAAGTTCTGTAGAATATTTTTGAGGACTGAGGAAGACTCTCTTAATCACATCAGGGAAATAAATGTATACCATCATTTCAAACTATGGCTCTATACTTCTCCGTGTTGCTGCGAAATGAAGAGGTTCTGGCAATTGTGGCAGCTAGCCTTTTTCCTGAACTGTATCATCAGGTCAGAATGAAAAGCAGCTCTTGTGACAAAAAGATGTATTTGTGTGTGGTGTTATCAGAGACAGAAGGAAAGGTGCCGTTTTGGAACAGAGGCCTCGCTGACCCTGTATGTGGATAGGCTCAATGTTTCTTTGGAGTAACAATACCTTTGAAGTTTCTTTTCTTCAGCTTTGCCTGAGTAGATTCTTCTGAATAACCTTCTACCGCTGAGATACCCTGCATCCAGAAAGAAAAGAAATGTAATCCCCCCGATTTATCACAAATATGACTATATCAGCTGTACACAGAATATCTTTGGCTAAGCAAAAGTGATGTCAATAGATATCCAGTGTGCTTTTCTTAAGATGCTCTAAGCATTAGGCAGCTCTAAGCTATTCATTTTGTAAAGCTAAAAACACACGCACACTCACTGACTCAATAGGAACAGTGTATAATCAACATTCTCTCAAATATCAAATACCCTAATTTGGAATGATGTCATGCAGTCAACGACCATTTGCAATCTTTTTTTCCCCCCACTGCTGTGTAAACTTTATATTTACACCAATTTAACATTAAGCAAACATGCTAATACTCTCTCTCTCTCTCGGCGACTCGTTTTGTCACGCGCCCCAATAAATCACTAATTTCTGACCTCATAGCATATCCTGTTAGACTGTATTCTCTCAATGCTGAATTTAGCGTCGGCAGTTAAGTCAGTGTAATAAGCCGCATTTGGAAGGAGGCAGTATTTTCAGTAAATCAAGTGTGTTTTTCTGTGTTCTCCTGGGTTCGAGACTCTCATTTAGCTCATGTCTGGGGCTTGCTGGCCCTCTGGGCTCTTTGTTTTTGCCAGAAGACTGAGGTTACTGCTGATGGGGGAGTGGGAGTGGAGTATCTACTAAAACTAGAGGGAAAATTGCGTGTCAAATAAATTGTTTGAGCATTCATTTTGAGAGAGGTTTTTGTCTGAATCCAGACGATCCATGTGTCTATTGAGGATATTTTTATAATAAATAATTTGATGAACGATCTTAATTACAACCAAGCTATGAAAGATACAAAATAGGACCACTTTAAGGCCTGTCTAATTAGTGTGAAACTGATATGAAACGGTATTGGCCAAAAGCGTTCAATCATGAATTTCTATTGGCTAATAACCTTTAAGGAATGACTACAGAAACCAGGATTCAGCTCTGTGACAATACTCTCTAAACACCAGTCATAACACTTGCCCTATAAAAATAACAATTTGCTTAGTCTTTGATGGCTTTGGATGGCCTAATCCTGGTGTGAGATCTCAAAGTATAATTGAGTTATTCCATTCGATGAATAGGATGCTTAGGACTCCGAACCATTACAAGACAAACCTTCAAATCCAATCTTTGATCTATATACTCGCTCTTCAAAAGTGAACAAAAGCAGAACATGCCATAGTGTGTGGAGAGAGGATGATAGATTAACCAGACAGTCCCCTGCGCTAACATTTTTGGCACGTTGAGCTGATTTGGCCATACAGATAAAATGGAATGATCTTTGATGTCTGCAGCATGGCTGCAAGGGCCTAGTCTCGAAGAGCGGCAGGTTGTCACAATGCGCTTTAATGATGGACTTAGGTTTGAAAATACAGGAAAGACTGTTGATCTGTCTTTTACAGTTATGGACTTCAAAATTTAATTTAAAAAAGATTCAAGAGGCATAAAATCTGATGAAATGGATAAACCCAGTAACATACTGTAGCCGTAGGAATATTATGATAAAGGGTGTGACCATCAGTGCATTGGTATGTTGGCAATTTTACAATCATTTGACAGGCCCACTGTCCAAAAAGTCATGGGCATTTGTCACTCAGTCCTTCAGCATAAACTAAATAAAATGGAGAGTATCAAAATGGATAGTGTAAATCAATCCGCATGAAAATTGACATGGGAAAAATCCAGAAATGTTGACATTTCTATTGCCATTTACAGTTAAAATAACTTGTGACACAAACCTACTGCCAGCAGAGAAATGTTCTAAAGTTGTTAATAGATACTAAGACTTTGTTATTTTATCTGTGACATGGTGTGGTGGTGTAGTATGTTTTTTTATTGTGCTTTTATCAGACAAATTGATCGACTTGGCTATGGGGCTCAAATACAGTCATCTATCTTCTTACCATGCTAGTCCTTTATGTCTTTTTATAGTCATAAACAGGGAACAAACAGCATACTTTCACCAAACTAGACGGCTTAAATGTAAGCTGAAGCAGGAGACATTTTTTTAGTTCAACGAACTGGGAAAACTGTGGTGTGGGTTTGTGACTCCACTAACACAGAGACTCCTTCTAGTTTCTGGATTTCTTTTTCTTCTCACTAAACCTCATAATTAGTGAGAAAAAAATGGCTTATTCAAAAATGTTTTGATCAGGCAAGGAATTCACAAATATTCAGGTCAGTTGCCTCATACTATGACTGAAAAGAAAGGAAAAAAGAACAGATGTTGTCATTTTCTAAGCCCTTGCTTGCATTTCAAGAACTCAAGGAAATTACCCTTGAATACTTTGGCTGCTCTACAATTTTCTGACCCTTTGTTCATCTAATGTTAACATCTTTGTTGTGAGGTTGTTGCATAGCTCTGATCAGATAGTTATCTAATCAGGCCAGAGCTGGAAAAACCTTTTGTTTGATTCATACTTCCAATTGTTTTATATTTCCCTGCCGCCTCCTGTGTAGAAGAAGGCCTTACACCTTTTCAATAAACAAATTCTCTTGACCCCAAGCAACCAAATGTATGATACTTATTCACAGGCACATTTTTGGAACTGGTTTGATCTCCTCTGACAGTTGCATTCATTTCACTAATTTTCCTTATCATTAGTCAGTCAAGTCAAAGACACTTTTTGCCAAGATCCTGGACAGTTTGAGTCACAGTACTGCTATAACAAATCAATCAATCTGGGTTCATGAAAACACACATGGCAAAATATGCTATGCAAACGAGACCCAAAAATGACATGCCCTAAGGGGAAGAACTTGGAGAGCACACTGCCATGTTCTCAGAGATGAAACCCCTCCACTGAGTAGATCATCTTTACTGGTCAGCATCCAATTTTTTTTTCCCCCACATGACCCTTTTGAAAATTTGATTCCTGTTCGTTGTTGCTATATGGTCAGGAGACGGCCTCAGCACGGGCTTCATCGCGTCAGTCATAGAGATGATGTTCCCTCAGGCAAGAATGTCAACAGTGTCCCACTGTCACTTTAGAACAGACCCGCTGGCCTGCCTCCAGGGTGCACCACAGACAACGAGAAAGCCTACCAGATGTGGATACTCACCCTGTCACATTACTCTGGGTGATTCTTTGGAATCCAGGGAAGCGTCAAAGTCCGCGTTGTGGCGCTGTGGCGGAGGGTGTTAAGCCAGGCCTTGTGGAACGCACTGCAGTGCAGACAATGGGTTCGACTGGCTTCATTCTGGCACTGTTCATGGGAGCTGTAATCATAAACACATGCAGAAATCACCCAGAGAGGTCACAGCAGTCCCAGTTCTAGTGTTTTCCCCTACTCTCCTTTTTCTTGTAAGGACCTGGCAAGAATTATACTCATTGTGCAATTGGCTCAACGTCTCAAAAATTCATCAATGCGGCAGTGTTTAAATATTGTATGATATTGGCAGAGACTTGAAATGGTTACAAGAACTTGTGATTTTTAATGTGTTATGGTTTTGTGGTGAAAAAAAAAAAAAAAATGCCAGTCTGTGGAAAATACTGTGCACAGTGTGGGATTTTATTTTTGTTATTCATGTGTATGATAAGAGGTAGTAATACTACGTATAAGCACTATACTGTACATACATTGAGTTTTTCATCAACAGTTTTATCAGATGATCGCAAAATTTGCTGAGCAGGTGGCTTGAAACACACTATATTTTCCTCCATGTTTATGTTTTCTGTGATCTACAGAGCAAACTAGTCTCCTCACGCTGCCTATTAGCTTGCGTAGATGCCAGAAGACAGTAGACATAACAAAACTTTGGTGCATGACCAGACAAGAAAACACTGGTGTCAACCAAAACTGATGTTTGAAAACAGCAGGCTTGCATTTCACCCCAACTCTGGAAGCAGACTGTTTGTACATATTTTGACCATCCTTTACCCACTCTGGATCAATCTAGCCATACCCAAATGATTACACATTCCCATAGCCAACGCTTTTATTATATGAAACTATGAAACAAAAATACTTGGCAAACAAAAGCACTGACATCAGAACCATAATAACAATATTAAAACGTTCAAGGAATGCACTGGGACACATCTAAAGGGTTTCTAAGGGATCTTCAAATGCATAGTGCATGTCAAAGCAATAAAAAGAAAAAGCAGGTTCTTTGGCAATAGTCACACTTAATTAATTATTTACTTTCATTCTGTGTAACCAGCCCTCAACGTGTATACAGCACCTATAAAATCTATCTGTTCACAAAGTAAACTCTTTTCTCTCTCCTCTCGCACACATGTTTTGATAGTCAGCACTAGGGATTTATGATCCAACATGAGGCAAATAAGGTCACACAGTACCATAGTCATATTGCCTTACTTTCAGTCTACAGTTTGCACTTGACTCTGACAGCATCAGAAGCTGTTTTCATAAACTAAAGAGGGGAAATATAAAGACAAACCGATAGCCCACTGAAAGATAAGCTCTTATTTTCTCACACTTTACCAAGCTCAAACAGGGTTGGGTCCTGCATACAAGAGACACTTGCCAACAATCTGTCTCCCTGAACAATTGAGAGGAACAGCCATTTCCACCTTGGGAACTAATTAAGCACTTAATCAATCACCACAAAATGGAGCTCTTGGCTATGACCTGCATCTGATTTCTGGGGTTACTGTTGCAATCACTTTCTTTCCTGACCCAGAAAATAAGGCACCATACCGGCCATGTGAAGGAAGTTTACCGTACAATGCTCTGTCAAAGTTAATGGAAACCTAAGGTTTATTTTAACGTAATGGTGTTTCCTTTGACTAAACATATCACTGCCACAGGAAAGTTACAGAGGAAAGTGTGTGGTGGTGGAGGAAAAAAAAAATGGAAAAAAAAAAAAAAAAACGTTTGAAAACATTTTTTTTAATGTATTGATCCTCTGTGTGCATTTTTGACGTAATGGTATGTTTTCTGTTACAACCCAATGCTATAAAAGGGAACATTAATCTTTGTGATGTCAGTTGGTGGATTGAAGTCTTTTTGGGCCATTAAGACATCAATTTGCTGAATCCCTGGGCACCATTCGGTAATGGTACAATTTCGAATGCTTTTGGTGGCGTCATGAGAAAATAGTCAGACGGTGGGGTATATTTTGGATTGATTAAAAGTATTCTTCAAAAATGAAAACAGATATTCTCATTTTTGTGGAACACACTCTATTTTCTCCTGTCTATAACTGACTGTACTGTATATTCTCTAAAGAGATCAATGTCAAAGGGAGGTCAACAGGTTCACAAGACTTCCAGAGCTAGTGCCAGTCAACGGTCAGTCCAACAGTATGGGCTAATGCCAGTATTGTACTCCTTGTCAGTTTAGCAATGCAATATTTTGTATCAAGACTGGCATGACAATGATATGAAAACACAGAGAGTTAATCAAGGCTGTGTTATATTTGGCATGTGAACAGAATTACAGGCCTCCATGGTTGAACTATGATTTGCTAAATGGTTTGGTGTACTAAAAAAAAAACTGAATGCAGACTTCTAGCGCTGACATTAATCCCTAAACAGTCCTTCATGAACACAAGGGAAAGCTGTTAAGAGCAAGCTAAATGACCTATTTTATAACACTGTAAAATTATTAAGAATAATCACACTCTCTGCACTATTACAACACATGACAAAAAAAGGCTGGTGCAAAATCACTTCTATGACTCATACTATGAGTCTTGTTCAAGGCTACATTATAAGCAATCTTCCCAAGTCTAACACCGTGTTGATATAACATGCTTCTATGATAGCATATTTCAGAGTTCATAAGTCGAGGAAGGAAACCAATGGGGCCATTTTACGATAAGAATCTTGTCAAACAAAACAGGGTGTGAGCATGGCTTTGTCTCACTGGGTCGGTCCACCTCTCCAAAGAAATAAAAATGCTTTTCCACTCTCAACTGCATTAACTCACATTCAAAAAAGTAAGCTTATAGAATCAAGATGCCAAATCTACACATGGCCGAGAGCTCTCCTTTACAGATTGATTGTGTGATTGATGAATTACATATGCAGACTGAATAAAGGGGACTCTGAAACATTCAGGTCATGTGCCATTACTCCAAGAAATACACATTATATGGAGGCAATATCATTCTCTGTTTAAATACCATTCTATTGTACATGCTGCAAATATGCAATAGAGTAATCAGTCTGGAAATCCACCTCTGTAGTTGATTTTTCACGTTTTGCGAGACGACTGAAAACTCTGTCATAAAACCTTCACACGTTGGGTCTGTCCGCCAATGGGGACTTCACACTAATAGACTCCAACTGGGTGAGAGTAGGTGACAGCTCTGGAAGTGTTTCTGATGAAAGACATACAGAACAGTCACACCGTGACTTTCCTATTACACAATTTAACAAGGGAGATCTCTCCTGGCTATAGTACTCCCGCTCATGTCAACAGCATGGTGTGCTAGTGGATGCTAACCATGCCGAGCACTGGGCATGCCAATGCGTGACCCATTAGGATCAATACCCAGCCGTACAAAAATTCATAGTCCATTTAATCCACTAAGTGGACACTGGGCAGGCCGATCCCAGGAAGAATTCAACAATATGTAGGCCTACACCAGACTATATATTTCATACACAACTTTTTCATGAATGGGCTTATGATGCTTCATAGATACAGTAGGCCTACAGACTTTAAGCAAAGTGTACTAAAATATCATACTTATAATGTACTTCATGTACTTAAATAAATAACTGAGCTTTCTTTTCCCAAGTGATTGTATGAAAAGCCATGTGATGATATACTATATTTGCTTCATGTCAGGGTACTGTTCATTGGGTGTATACATTTCCATCAAATAAAAGACTGCAGCTGTGCACACTTTCTCTACAGAACAGATCTCATTTTTTTATCCTCCTCTAGACCAGCAGAACAACCGTGTATGATGACTTGATGAGTCATTCAATAGCACACTTAATTCCTTAAAAAAAAGAAAGAAAGAAAGATGAGTGTTGTTTTCCTCTGCCCAGCTTTATGCTATTGGTAAGCAATGCTTTAAAAAAAAAAATCCACAGACATTCAATATTGGCTCTTACAGAGGAACTTTTTGAGACAAAAAATGTTTGAGACAAACCCCACAATGTTATCCAACACTATGGAACATAAGGGGTTTAGTCCATCATAAGACAGGTTGGTTTAGCACTGTTGATGATGTGCTGTTGAAATGATAATCCTGTTCAGCACTAGCAGAGCCACATGTTAAAAGAGGCCTGCCTAAAATCTAGTGAGAAAAGAGAAGACTGCAGGACTGACTGAGCTAATGTTTTTGATGTAGAATTTATGCTAATCTTTTAAATATTAATGAGGGTGCTGCAAGACAGCTGTTGGGGAGGTGCTGAATCTGACCACACAGAGACAGAGCTGTTTGTTATGCTGCTGGCCTCAATGGAATTATGTTTTTTTTTTTTTTGAGTTTTTCTTTTTTCTTTTTTTTAACTGAGAGAAATATGACTCAGGAAAAAGTAAACGCATATGATGCATTCCCAATGGAAATATTCTCTGCATATGTTTAATGTATGAGCTTCCATTAACGTTCTCCAAAAATGCTGTGGGTGTATTACACCAGCTGTTGCTGCACATATCGAAAGAGTTCATTAACAGTTTGCAAAATGTGGCTAATACAGCTTGTGTAACCTCTCAGCGTTTGATTCACAGTTCAAAGAGGCTGAAAGCGATTGGTGACTTGCCTGAAGTAACACAGACCAAAATCAACAGAGAAAAAGAACAAACCAACAGTCCGCAGTTATATTTGTGAAGTGAAGAGGAAGTACATTAATGTCAAACTTGTAAAGGCTTTCGTTGACACCCCAAATACTCTCCTATGCATTCTATAGTGTTGCAACTGTCAATTAGTGCAGAGGATTTCCCGTAGTGCCTTCCCAATGTGGTTTGTCTTTCCAAGAGCCAATGGGTTAGACATTGAATGTGTGTGTGTGTGTGTGTTTGTTTGTATGTGTGTGTGTGTGTGTGCCCACCCCGGCTCGTACCCTTCCGCACTGTCTGCACCTCTACGGGGGAGTGAATTCCCGAGGCAGTTGCTAAAAGTCACACGCCAGGTCGGATGTTTACTTAGACTGAGATCACATGAGATAAAACGCCTGCCTGCCCTGACTGGGCAGCTTTCTTGCATATCCCTCTCAACTTGGCTCTTTGAAATGGAGAGGGCTGGCGTAATTCACATTCCCCCGAGCCCCTTATCAACATAAAGGTTCGTTTTCAATACGCAAAACAAGAAAAAAAATGATCCTCAGACACAATTGATGACCCCCTGGCTGGTTTTGGCCGGGTCTTCCTTTGTGCTTGGGCAATGTTCCCACACTTTTCATACACTGTCAGATGTGAGATGCTGGTTTGTTGGACTTGAATGCATTAGTCACAGCGTAGGGATGCAATGTCCTTTGTTCCCACTTGAAAACGATCTCAGTGTTTTCAGTTTATTGATTTTACAGACATTTAAATGAGCAAGTTGGTGAATTCCGTCCAAGATCAAATTTAGTGGTTCAGCCAAGCCAACACTAAAGAGATAGTCCAAAGTGCTTCCAATCACAGCCCTGATGTTCAAGACCATTGAGAGCAAAACCATTTCCTACCACTAGGGTAGGTTTAGATCTCTGGGCTAAAATTTTGGTACAACATTGCCAAAACATCAAACCACATCTGCACTCAGAGAAGGCAGACCTCTGCCGAGACAATATAGTCACCGACACAATATAAATTCCACTTCATCCTTGGGCAAAGATGTACCTCTGGTAAAAATTTCATCCAAATCCATGCATAGCATTCAGAGATATTCTGTGCACAGACGGACAGATAGGCAGAAATAGACAGACAGACAGACAAACACAGGTGAAAACATAACCTCTTTGGCGGAGGTAATGAATCAAAGGAAAATGAAATTCAAAGTGATTTTTTTTCTGTTCCTGGAAGGGTTAATGTAGTATAATAATAAGGTTCACTTCCCGTCATTCACTGTCAGCATGCAGAGAGCAGACTGATTGAAGCTCATGAATTCCACCAACAGGCAATCAAAAGGAGTCTCCAAGTCTCAATAATTTTATACATGGTATATATTTAAGGCTATCAATAAATATTTCTCCAAGACATTTCGCCAAGACAAACATTGGAAACAGCTAACACTAATGTTAAGGTTATTGTGTTTATTTATTTAAAAATAAAAATAAAAAAGCAGCATTTAGTTTGTTTGATGGGGAAATCAGTTTATGCATAGGCTAAAAAAGACCTTAACCGTCTTCACACTGTCGGGCCAAGCCAGATTAGATGATGCAGCTTGTATAAAGCAGAGGCCTAGTGTTTTATAATGTTAACTATAGAGATAGAGACTAAAAGAAAGTTTGATATCTACTAATACCCAGTTTGAAAGCATGCCTAGGCCAGTTAGCAATTTTGCTAGTTGGCAATGGGAAACTGAATTGCAACCAACAAAGTTGCTAACTTAGTTAGCAACTATCCTTTTGGGAAACAGAGCCCAATTCAGGGACTTTTTTGTTGTTGTAGCTGTTGTTGTTCTAACTGATTTCAGGAACATCACTTATAGGGTGTAACCCAAAACTGGAGATGTTAAAACACTGTTTCTGTTTGGAATAAGCCAATTGGCAAAAAATCAAAAGCCCTAGCACACCTTTGAGGAAAACTTATGAATGATTCTAACATGAAGACCTGCTACTTAGCCTGCTGTGCACAAAGCCAGCGCGATCAAAATTATTAATTTGCCTCAAATTCACTGCTAGAACTTATCCTTAAGGCTAATTTGCACATTCTAGAGCTCATCTCTAATAGAGCTGTTCCTTCTGCAACATCAGTGGTCATGCATACTGACATTCCTTTCCCAGGTCGAAAGCCCTCCGCCATAATCATTTCAGTGAAGCGCAGGCTAAAAGGGTAACTGAATGGCTTTATCTGAATCCACTGTGCTTCTGCTATGTCTGTTGCACTTGGCCAGAGACTTTTCAGCACCTGTGGTCTCTCTGCAGAGCTACTCATCAGATCTAAAAACAGGGTAATTGGCCCCAGCCCATGAGTAGTAGTTTATCCAACAGGTAATGTGCAAAAGCCAGGGCAGTACGTCCCCAGTGGAAAGAACTGGCCAACACCCACAGGACCGTGTGTTTCCCATGCAAAGACAGCCACGAATTAAAACGAGGAGGCTCCTGGCCGACGTTCAGGCTGACTGAATTTCAATTAAACTGGATTCCACCAAAGCCACAGGAATTCCACACAGAACGCAATGGAATTGTTCCAATCACCCTATATGCACAATGACTATATAAAACATCAAAGTGAGACACGTGGCAAGTGATGCACAGTTCAAGTTGAAAATAAACAATAAAAAACTACAACAACCTGACAAGCATCTGTGATACTGAATATGAGAATACAACATTTATCAAACTAATAAGCGTATGGGGTATGACGGTGGACTGTCTACTGGATGAATAATGCTAATTTCCTCAAGACTTTTTCTCTTAATTCGAAATAAGAAAATCCCAGATTTCATTAATAAGGTTGACAGATGCTGGAAAGGGCATAGTTCTCAAATTATTTCTTCACAGACCACCCAAAATGGTTTGCCAAATCATATTTGAATCTCAAAAAAAAAAAACTAAAAAACAAGGCAGTCATTACTGTGGAACAACTAACTGGCAAGGACTACACAAATGTGTCCACTGTCGTGCTCTACAAGTTAATTTCTCAGCACAGCGCATTTCTCTCAATGTGCATATTCTCTGAAGTTCTTAAGAGAATCTTCAGGTTTCTGATCGTGTACTCCATTTTTTATCCCAAACCACATACTGCATATTAGATTCAGCTGTGGTCTCGATTCAGGTTGCTTGAGATTCCATCTATCTTAACAGGAGCCTCGTGACCTGTGGATGCAAAACAACCCAGCAACACCAAAGACCCAAAGCCATTACTTCACAGCAGGGATGTTGTTCTTGACAACATGAGCTTGGTCCTTCTCATGCCAAATAATGCGCAAGTGTGCATGGCCAAAGAGCCTAATCTTTTACTATCTGAGATGTGAGAAGTTATTCTAATACTAAAACAATATTCTGTTACTTTGGTGTTCTAATATTATCACAAGACATCTGTTTACGTTACTCACCCACAAAGTCACCGGCCTGCACCAGTGTTTTCACCAAGTCTGATGGCAAGGCCTTGCTCTGTGGTTTTCAGACAACAATAAGTGGTTACCATTACACTTGTAAACAGGCTTTCCTGCCAAATCATGGAGTAATGGAAAGCGGTCATCTCTGATACAGATGGAATGAGGAGCAACATCATCGTTCTCATCATCAGGTCTCTAAGGGGGGTCACAAATCCCCTCCTTCCGGACTCTTCGATTCAACATGATGAAATATTCTGTGCCATTACTGAGGCACTGTTGTTAATTAAGGGTTGCTACGAGTAGTCCTGTGGGTGAGAATGCTGATTTACATCATGCTCAAAATGAAGTGTGCCGATTGTGCATCATCTCCTGTGATCATTTGCGTCTGAGCCCTAGCCTTAAGATTGGACTTTGAAGAATTATTCCCCATGACACACAGGGTAATACTTTAAATCTAAGATAAATGTCTGCCCATTCAACTTTTAATTACAATTCCTATTCCTTGTTTTGAACAATAACATCTCTGGCATCAAGCGGTATGGTGGATTTCAAATGGAGATGGGAGATGGAGACTTCTCTAGGTCCCACATAGAAGTGTTTCACTCATTTGCACGTTCATATTAATACTGGGACAATATTTTCACTCCAGTTAAAATCTTGTTATCACTCATGACTCAAAATCCACAGACGTAATTGGTTACAGAAAAGAGAGAGTGAGAAATTTTGTGGGAGTTTGGGTCTGTGTATTGTATAAGGGGGAGAGAGAGAGAGAGAGAGAGAGAGAGAGAGAGAGAGAGAGAGAGAGAGAGAGAGAGAGAGAGAGAGACTGTTGTTTACTCATGCTTTCCTGTGATGAATCATGTTGTGTCCTGAATGTGCAGAAGAAAACCGACATGGATGACTGGATTAATATTGCTGAATTGCAGCCATAATCACTAAACATACATGGATGAAAACGCAGTTTCTTATATGGGAATATATTTCCTTCATTAATTAAGGCTATTCCATAGGCCTAAAACAATCATGAGTTGGAGTTGGAGCCCATGATTTTTAAATAAACAGGGCTGTTTAATGTACAGCCATCTTAGAGCCCAAATCACCGCCATCTAATATTGTTTTTTAGTCCTATCCCTTCTTTGCAGAAGATTTAACTGGATTTTCCAAATACTTTAATGGTATTATTTTCTTTGGATGATGAAATCCCAAAATTCTCTGCGATGTCACGGTGAGGAGCATTATTTTTATATTGCTGCATTATTTGCCCTTTATTTGCCCATTATTTGCAGTTTTTCACAGAATGAATGAACACCCCCACATCTTTACTTCTGAGACTTTGGCAAGATCACTTCAGGGTATGTTTTTTTTTTTAAGAATTTATCCACCATACCTATCTATATATAATGCGCATCTGGTATGACATTTGCAGAGAGTAGCCTTGTGCATCGATGATGCATCTCCTGCTTGACGACAGAGAGACTGCAACTTTGGACTGTTCTCTCTATATTTGGCCAGAATTGTTGCCAATGTTTACCATGCCAGTTGGATGTTCTTCAGTAAAGTGGCTGACCTGCCAGATAGTTCATATTCTGCCTCCCTGTCTCTAGAGACCGATGAGCATCCAGCACACCATGTCAATGTTTAGCCTGCCTCACTACAAACTAACTGACGCTTTTATGTTTTGTCTAAGTGTTTGCATTTGTCTTGTTTTCTATATTTTTGCTTTTTTCGTTGTTGTTGTATTTTTGTTGTATTTTTATTGAATGAATGTAAACTCAGGGCATTGCTGTAAAAGAGCTTGATGGTTTACATGAACCAAACTGTGTCTGACTAATAATGATTAATATCGATCTAATACAGTATCTAATAGTACCTACTGTGTAGAATCTAAACATCTATTTTTTGAATATTTGAAAAACAAAGAGCAGATCTCGTTTTGGAAAAGAGCTCTTCAGTTTAAATGGGAGTGAGGTATGTGGTGCCACGAGTGTGGCCTCGTGTGCCTTAGGTGACCACACCTGTGGGGATATTCATGAGCAACCTCATGACTACAAGTGATATTGCTTTTATACAACAGTTCCATTGCCAACTAACACCTTATCCTAACTGAACGTGATGCGACTGCATGTGTGCAACAAAGAGAGTTCCATCACTTTGTTTTCTATTGAATGTCCTAACTAAATGCTATACGCAGTGTGACTAATCGCATTGCTACAAGACTCTTTAAAAAGATTTTAGTCGCTTGATCAGTTTCGATTTTAGTTGCGCAAGTCTGAATGAATCAAGAATCTAATCGAAGAGAAGGACATAGAGTATTTAACAATCTCTATGTAGACAGTAAACAGTCAATGCTACACGACAACCCGACAGTCGCTTTACATGGTGTAACAAAAGTTTTACGACCACCAACCAAATAGTTCTACATTTAGTTTGCCGTCTTCCGTTCCTAAGCGACTCAACAGTTAATCAATTGCTTGGAAGTTCAAAGAAAGCAACAATATTGTGCTTGTAGACACACCCGTTTGGTTGCCTGTATGTCAAATGCCAAGCTCCATCACACTAATCCATTTTCTTGAGAAGGAACTGCCAAATATGATGTTATGAAAATCACTGCCCTCTCACTTTAGCAAATGGAAGGTTCCCATCGGAACACCAACTTTAACGGTTATTTCACACACAAAAAATGCACACATAAACAAAACTAAATATATGTATTTGGCATGATACACCTTGATGGAAAAAAAAAAATGTTAAAATGCCAACAGTATTTCATACTATTATGCGAACTTGTAACAACATAATATAATTTGTGTATGAGATACATAATGTAATTTGTGTTTGAGCTTCTCTTTGAGTTTCAGTAAAATGAAGGCCAGGTTACAAATCATGGGCAAACATTTTCCCATTGTCTTGGAAATACAATTTTCATTGTATTAGGGTGGTGGGAGGTTGACAGGAAGTGAGTGGGAGGGAGATACGGAGTATCAGGAAATTACCTCCGGTTGCACTCGGGTTTATGGTATAGCCCCTCATACCCCATCGTGGCAAACATCAAAGTGATATTGATCAAATCATTTTTGAATATAAGGAGGTTTGTAGATGAACATATTCGTTTTTTACTGCTGTTTTACAGTATCTCAACTTTTTTGGACGTGAAGTCTAAGTTGTGTAACATTTTTTCAGCTTTCTTTCCTCCAGACATCAACTTCAAAATGAAACACAAGGGAACAGATGCAGTACTGAAACATGACTTCTGTTTTACAACTTTGTTACCATACTGTATGTCCCTATAGCTTGCTACTGAAATGGATACTCAATGAGTAGTCAGTGATCATTACAATTTGTCATTCCCTAATCGTATTAATTCTCATAAAAGTTAAACAAGGTTTCCCATTTTTATATTCATGACTTACTGCAATGCCTGCCAATCTTTTGTTCTGTTCATTACAGTTTGGCTTGGAATATATAGTTACAGAAGACAAAGAAAAAAACTAAAACCTCAAAAATGTTAAATTCATGAAGTAACAGATACAGAATTTCACCCGTGTGAGAAGTCAAATATTCAGTCCATCCGCTCTTGGGATCTCACTGGCTCATTGCATGAGGGTGACTTCATAGCGGAGACCACATATAGATAGAATCAGGCCTTGTTCAGGATCAAGAGATTGTTAATTGCTGGCCATGATTCCTGGCTTTGGCTCAGGTCTTTTAATGGTGCAAATCCTGTACGTAATGTCTGTGATATCTCCAATGAACCTGCTCTGAAGGTCTTGCCATCATTGTTCAGTGTTGGAGCTAATGAACTGCAAAGCTGCCAGCTTGGACACACTCAGAGTGGGCGCCGCAGAACGAAAACATTTGCTTGTCTGAGGCCTGTCAGAGGGCTCTGGTGTTGTGGCAGCTGTGCTGGCTGTAGAGAATGACAAGGGGGAAAATGTGACCCATTTCCACTACCCAGCGCATGCCAGCTTGTTGGTATGTCCTGCAACCACCGGATACTTTCCTTAAGACTACTCAATCCCTGTCTACTCAAACTATTACCGACATGACAGTTTGACATGCAATGATGGTAGCGACACCCTATAGATATTTAAGGAATGGTCAACAAAGAATGACATCACATTAACCCATTTTTTTCAGCCAAAAGTGTTTTTGTGAAGTTAAGACTTCATTTATCTACAGCAAAGTGAAAATTAGAATTAAAGAATTATTGTGTTAAGAAATCCCTACTTAGCACATTGCTTATTTCAGATCACGTTTTTAAGACTGACAGTGCTGTTAAAATTATGCAGTTTTTTTTTTTTTTTTTTAATGGTCTGTTGGCTTGTGGGTACTTTGAATGTTTATATATTTTCTCATCACTCACACTGTACAAAGGCCAAAAGTGGGATTGGTACAATCACAACTCATCTCATTTCAACATCATCTTGACACTTGCCGTTTGATTTGTTTAGTCTAAGAATTCCAAAGTTGAAGTACAACCACCTTAGGGAAACGGGGAATGATGTACTGTTGGTTGAAGAGGTCACGATCTGAAAGCATTAGATCTAATCTCTATCTCTTTTTTAATATTAATTTGGCTATTTTTATATGTGACACAGATCATCGGCTTCCAAGGGTTTTTATTAGTTACAGGTACTGGATGCCTGCATAAGACAAAAATAAAACCACATCTTCTTAAGTCAGGAAGACTTTAGTGGCTTTCGTGCAGCATACTTTTTCCATGACAACAACAGAAGGATAGGAACTGATGAAAAATATTAAAACACTAATAACTACAAGCACATCTTTAGTCCATAAGAATGAATGAATGAATGACTGTGTACACCGCGTCATGTTGCCAAAACCTGTTCCCTTGGTGGTTTTCCTTTCGTGTGTTCACAGCACTGTTCTTTTGGCAAAAATGATTGCTCATTACTCTAAAGCCATTCCTTCCTAAAAGGATTATTTAAAAGGTAAATATCCCTGACAAATTGTAGAAAAGATTTAAGCAATATAAATGTGCAAATCAAGTGCAAAAATTACTACAGGGTGACATAATGATCACCGTATTCAACCATTTGGGGTTTTAGAAAAATGAAAAAGCACAACAAAGTAATGATTTTGTTGCAAATGGGCCGGTATCAGTCATGAGAGAAATGATAGTGGCTCTGAAAAAATGTTCTTATTTGAAAGAAACTCTTTACAGCATGCACACTATATAAAAGGGATGTCTACCAGAACATATGCACACACAGCGGAAAAGTGCCAGAGTGCCAACTATGAAGGGCAGGATAAAAGGAAAAAAAGATGGGAGAGGGCAGGGAAGGCAGGAAAAACCAGATAGAGGAAAAACACATGGAAGTCTGTGTACATTCACTTGGTCAAAATGTCAGCGTGTACAACCCTGACATGCTTCAGCGAACGTGCAATGAGTCCTGATATGCCCTGCGAACCAGGCTGAAGTGTTGCCTCGGCAGGAGATCGGGATAACACCACACATGACATCACACAGGACCACTGGCTCAGAGTTTCAAATGCATTCTCACTGTTGGTGGATCACATCCTTTGGTGGGACGCAGGGGAGAGAGGGTGACAAAGGAATGGGTATAGGAGGAGGACTTGGCCTGGCCAGGGTCTGGACTTTCTCTGGTCTTGCAGAGCCATGGAAATGTGTAAGCAATGGCAGGATGCATTTCATTTACACTCCAAAGTGCACGGAACGCAAAAAAGAGATGCATTTCGACCCACCGCACTGCCGCCCCCAAGTCTCTCCCTCTGCATGATGTCACCGCGTCGAACAGTCTGCGTTTCCTTCGCCGAGCTACAAACAAACATCTTGGGTTCCGCTGGCAGTGCACATCAACAGAGCCGCACACAGCGTGCCACTTGGCACCGGTGGTGCCCTCCGAGGCCCATGCCAGATGTGAAAGCTGAGCCCTGCGTTTGGTCGCTGAGGCAGGTGACTTTTTCAGCTAACGCAGGGGAGTGCTTTCCTCGCGTCTTTCAGGGGCACATTCTTTCCAAATCTGCTAACATATTCCCCTTCTGATGAAGCGAGGGAGTCGTGCCATTTTTCGCTTTTAATTTATTTTCATTCTCCCCCCCTAATAAAGGTCAGCGAGCTCGCAGGACAATTCAGCTCTATAAAGTCAGTTGTAGCCTGGAGGTTTTGGAGCTCCTAGGTGCCTTGTTAATGGAAAACAACTGTGTCTGACCCTCTGGCTGGCCCTCCTGGTCATGTTTCGAGCCGAGGTTCTCCGCTGCTACATTGGACTCAGAGGCCAAGTTTGTTATCAGGTCGGGGTGATAAATTCCCCCCCTCCTCTGTTCTGAGGATGCTCTGCAGGCATGAAATCAGCTAGGATTCTTTCCTCTGACTATATGCACTTGGGGAACTGTAACATCGAGATAATCCAGTGCTCTCGGAGACAGTGAAAGATGTCTGTCTGGTCCCAGCACGCAGGATACGGCGCTGCCTGCCGAGCTCAGTGGCCTAATATGAGAGGGTTTGAGAAACCGGAGAGAACGCAGCAAGACTCCGAAATACTGTTACTGTCAAAGAGAGCCCTTTTAAAATGGATACTGTAGTCTTTCAGCTCAACTCTGCAAGACCAGTAGTGACACCATGATCAATAAATCTGTGGCCAAAAAGCTGTGGTATTCTCATGGGAAGCGGGCACTGATGCTTGCGTACTTTCAACAATCAACACATGGGTAGAAACAATGAGGAAAGGGATGAGTTGAAATGAGGAATGCAAGACATTTATACCCCGGGACAGATGAGCGAAGGATGGAACTAACCGTACAAAACACTAAATTTAGTAGCATCACGCAATCTTAAGTCATTTTGGAGTACACACAGAAATGCACATGGATTCATTTTCAGTGAAGATGCGATTACTCTTGTCATCACTGTAATATCGAAGGCTCCCAGCAGCTGGACACAATTTGAGCCTGTGATTTCTGATAACTGGTGCAGTTCCCTTTTGACATCACCCGAGTCGAATTAGGTTATGATTCACAGATTCATTAAAAAAACAAAGGTGCTAGACGAAGCATCTGTTGAAACGCACATGTCCAAAACACAAGTGTAATTAATTATTTTGATCGCTAGGATTATGAATGCTTGAGAAAAAATGTAACTTTATGCCAATTATATGGTATGTTTGCAATTTCTTCACATAACATTTATCATAATAGTAAATATCTAGACTCCACTGTCACAAATGTTAGACAACGCTGTCTTGATAGGCCTTCACCAGCAGGCTGTGTGTCCCTCGGCCAATCAGAGCAGGTGATGGAGATCAGGTATCCCAAACAAGCAGATATCAGAAAGCACCATCTCATCACCCATACAAACATACTATCACTTAATTGCAATCATATGTGGCAGATATCTCTGGTACTCTAGAACAGGCCTGGGCAAACTAAGGCCCGGGGACCAAATGCGGCCCGTTGAGATATTTAATCCGGCCCGTGGAGCCTTCCCAAAATAGAATAATTTCCCACTTCGCCAAGGTGACTTAGACTATAGGCCTAATTTATCAAATTTGTTGTATTCATGAAATACAAATTCCCCCTTTTAACTCTGCATGTTAACATGTCCCCTGAAGAATGTGGGGCTACAAGTGTGAGACTTGCCATTTTACCGGTATCAACCGGTTGAATGTTAACACCCGGCCCGTTGGTCAAAATCTAAAAGCCAATGTGGCCCTTCGGCCAAAATAATTGCCCACCCCTGCTCTAGAAGCACATGCACGAAAAAGTAGCCTACTACTTAGGGTTAGGTTACTTAGGTTCCTGGAGCTTCATGTAACATGCAATCTAGCATTACATAGCAAGGGTGCTAAAACACTGTGCAATGGAGCTAGCACCCATCTTCCACCCCATCTTTCTGGAATCATTCACAACAGCCACAGTACCCACCCTCTGGAAGACTTCAACCATCATACCCATACCCAAGAAACCCCGCCCCTCAGAGCACAACCACTTCCGCCCAGTCGCACTCACACCAATAGTCATGAAATGCCTGGAGAAAATCATACTACACCTCATCCTACCAACCGTCAACCCACAACTGGATCCCCACCAATTTGCATACCGGCCGAAAAGGGGGACAGAGGACGCAGTGGCATGCCTCCTCCACTCCCTCCTCCACCACCTCCAATCCCCGAAAAACTCTCAGCCTCAGTTCTGTTTGTCGACTTCAGTTCCGCCTTCAACACCATCCAACGCCACCAACTCATCAAGAAATTACAACACCTGACCGTCACCCCTCCCCTCATTCACTGGATATACAACTTTCTCAGCAACAGACCACAGACAGTGAAAATAGGAACAGTAACCTCAACAACCATCACCACCAACACCGGAGCCCCCCAAGGTTGCGACCTCAGTCCCTTCCTGTACACACTTTACACAAATGACTGCCAGAGCTCACTCCCCACCACCACTTTTTTCAAATATGCAGACGACACAGCCATAGTAGGATTACTCACAGACAATAACTCCATCAAAGCCCACCACCAATCCATCACAGACTTTGCACACTGGTGTACTGACAACTACCTGGAACTCAACATCAACAAAACAAAAGAACTGGTCATACACTCATCAAGGTCACCCCCTGGACATCAGCCCATCACCATCCATGGCAAAACAGGTCAGTACTTTCAAATACCTTGGAATCACAATGGACAATAAACTAAACTTCAATGAACACATAACCACAACACAGAAACGTGCACAACAGAGACTGTATGTCATACGCAAACTTGGATCACTATCAGTTGCCCCCCCCCTTCTGCTGTTGCTGTACAAAAGTATTATCCAACCCATCCTACTGTACTGTTCCCCCTGTTTCTTCACTCTACTCACTGTCACCAACAAGAACAAACTCACTAAAATCTCACACATAGCATCCAAAATCATCAACCTCCCCACCCCCAGTCTGACTGAAGCAAACAACAAAGCCACCATACGCCTTGCCCGTACCATAGCCAACAGTCCTGACCACCCCCTCAACCCCTTTTTCACTCTGCTACCATCTGGCCGTAGATACAGAGTTTTGGACTGGACTAAAGCACAATACAAGAAAAGTTTCATTCCCTCAGCCATCACTGCACTCAACAAACTGCAATAATCCATTCTGCCTCCCTGCTCATGCTGGTACACTCAGTTTTATGTCTTGTGTGAGGTGTGGGGTTCTGTGTGGGGTTTTTTCTGATGTCTAAATGTTACATGTGTTTATGTGTAATGTGTTAATGTTGTGGGCTGTATATGTGGGATGGTGAGAGGGTGTGGAATAATGTATGTACTGTATAATGTGGTGTTGTTTGCTTGTGGGTACTGTTTTAAATGTCACATGCCGCTGACTGCCTATTGTGTGAAAAAGAATATCCCTTTGGGGACAATAAAGAATCTATCTATTTGTACATATAGTTGTACATAAATGAAAGCTGACTTTTGCCAATCAAAGGACAGGGGAAAGGTATGCACTATCCATTTATGGAAAGGTTGAGGAAGAGCAAGAGTATAAAAAAACATGGTAGAAATGTTGACTGGTGATTGATCAGGTCTTCTGCCTATATGTATAACAACAGCGCATGGTTTTGTGTAGAGACATGTCTGTATTTTAAAAGCAGGTTCAATCCAATGAAGGGGCCAAAAATTAGTCTTGGCTAGCATGCAGGCATTTAAACCCACGCTTAAACAAAGTCCCAATTTGGCCTTCAGTGAGTTTACACAAGAATGCTGGGCCAGTTTTAAGAACAGGGCTCCCCTCTTCAGTGATAGTCAGTCTATCAGAGGGTGACTCGAGTATAATAAATTTGGCAAGGAACATTTAGCATCAAACTAAGCTAGACTGAGTTTACCGCTGCCCGGACCACTATCTCACTTGTGTTAAATGGTAGAGGACACCTGCGTTCAGCCAGTGAAATGTTTTGCTATGTTTTGCTACGGTTTACTGATTGAACAAAGTGTTTGGCCACCATTAAACGCAATGATTGGGCACCTCAGATTACAAGCATCTGTATAATATGCTTTTATTATACTGTTCATCATGGTATCCACCATTCTGTATTGCTCTGCACAAAGAGTTTGAGGAGTAGAATCACTGCACCACAAATTAAAGGAGAAATCCGGTGTGATAAGGAACACAAGTATATTGCAACATCATAACAAGTTTGAACGTTTGCCGGTGAGAATGATTTTGACACCTTTGTGCAGGCCGCACAAGGCCGCTAACCGCTTGCTAGTTGTAGCTTCCAGGTGCATATCGCTAAGTGCAAAGTGGCCAAATCGCTGTTTTAAACCATAAAACAGGCTCAAAGTAGCCCCATACTTCGTTAGTAGTAGAATGACAGTTCTAACATTTAAATCGAGGCATTGAAAACTTGCAATTGCCCAGTTAGCTACTTACCACCTAGCGATAGGCCCCTGGAAGCTACAACTACCAAGCGGTCTTTTCCAGTCTGCACAAACATATCAACATTCCACTCCCTGGCAAACGTTCAAACTTTTTTATGATGCTGCAATATGCAGTCCTTATCTCACCGGCATTCTACTTTAAATTGTAAGAGAAAGATGGGTTGTGTCGAGCACTGCCGAGTCTAACTCAAGTGAAAGCTAGGTAATGTCAAAGCAACAAGTGAAGACATAGTGGTTTACTTTTACTCTCCAGCAGTATTTGTTCTTCTGACCCTTAGTCTAATAGGAGTTTTTATTGGCCAGTGGTCATAGAGACACACTGTAATTTGAAAACTGCATGTTCTAACATGCATGTAGTCTCTACATGTACCTCACTGCTAAGGCCTGCTGAACTTGTGCTGTGCTGTGATGGCTCACATCTGTCCTGGGCCTTCAGACATGCATCTCCCTTAAAAACATTATTTTCAAATGCAAATGCGAAGACAAGGCCTGTCTGCAACATCTCATTTGCAGACAGCAGACTAAGCCTTTGTTGACAATGGCCCTGCTTGGGGAAAGATAATAGCAGAGACATGGGCATGCTGTTGAATGTAGGGGTCGGACAGGCATAGCCCCGCAGAGAGTGGACCTGAGCTGTGGTCATAGCCTGTGTGTGTGTGTGTGTGTGTGTGTGTGTGTGTGTGTGTGTGTGTGTGTGTGTGTGTGCGTGTTCGCAGGCGCTCTCAGAGCTAAAAGTGCTTTCTGTTCTGTTTATCTTATCAGCCTTCAGTGCAAAGGGTGTGGGTCTGCGGCTCAGGCTTTGGCTCTTGCAGTAGCACCCTGCCCCCTATTATTTTTCTGGCGATCCGTGCAATGAAAGGATGACACACACTGGCTCGTCTCTCCATACTTTCTGCTTATTCTTTGAATGAGGAAATCAACATAATCTCCTCCTTTTGAGGGATAAAGATCAGAAAATGCATACAAACAAAAGTGTGGCATGTTGAACCGACAGCTGTAACATACTGTATAGACTATGTAATTGACTAATACAATACAAAAGTGTGTAGTCGTACAGATAGACTTTCATGCACAAGGAATTATTCATTAGTCAGAAATGCAACATACTGTGTTTTAATACTATGTGCTCATCGAATACAGTCAGTTTACTTAAACATGAGAGGAAGGCCAAAAAAACTCAAAAATTATCCAAATTTGGACACTGAACGCAAGCCACCCTACCTCATTATTCAGGCTTGAGATGCATTTCAGCTGGCAAGAACTGCACCATATATTCAGCTTTCCTAGACACTAGTATGACATCTGATACATCAGTGGCTAAACCATCACATTACTTTCAAAGCAACGGTCTGTTTAGTCTATTTTTTTTTTACTTGTAGGCAATTCCTTTGCTGAGAAGGTGACAGAAAGCATAATCTATTCACATTAGCAAAGAGCACACAGCTATCAGTCATAACTAAGAATTTAAGACTATGGGGCTATTCAAACTATGAAATAGCAAATGGCAGAGAGGCTCACAATACTCAGCATTTAAAAAAAAGAATCATTTTAAAATTGATCTACAAATATAATGTAATGTCTGTTCAAAAGTTCAAACGGAACAGAAGCCCTACATACAGTTACTGTTTGTATACATTTACCACCACAACAATTCAGTTTAAGCACACCCAACAGATTCAACTTTGAAAAGGAAAAGAAAAAAAATGATCAACATGACAAAAAATGATAGTAAAATATCTGCATTTAAATCAGTCGATCTGATTCATTTCGGGTTAGACTGAAAGTGTAACCACAGTTACTCCAGATGACTCCATCATCAAAACAAATCATGTGTGATCCAATTGAGCTGGAACTATGTTTACAGGGCCTTGATTCAATTAATGCATTACTTCGAACAAATTGACAACAGCCAAAAAGCTTGGCAATGGACAGAAAGTCTGTGAAAGTCAGACGTGTTAAAGAACATTCTTATTTAGTCAGTTAAAGAACACGATTTCTGATATAGTTAATCCAACTATTCAATCTTGGGAGATAAATGTTGTTTATATGTATTTAGATCCGGTGCAATAAAAGAAGGAATCTGGTATGACCCCGTTAATTGCCCCTGGGTAGTAAAATGTCTAATTGCTGTCACACAGTGAAATTCATAGCACACTACTTAACACAACTTGCATCAGTTTTCCAGAGGAAACATTAGCATGATGGACAAAATCCTTCACAATCAATTGTTGGTTCATCGATTAATCATTCCCAGGTTTAGTCAGATGGAGTGCTGCATCACACATCACATTTACTACACATTGGTTTCATCATCAGCGGACATTGCCAGCAAGGTTAAGAGTTATTTTCTTCTTCACTAAGGAGTTGTTCATGTAAAAAAATTGCTGTTTAATTCATACAACCAAACCAAAATCTTTCAATCAAAAATGTTAATTAATCCCTGCGTCCACAGGTCCTGAAGCGCTGGTCCAGCCTGCCCTGTTACTGTAACTCGCAACCTCAAAGCTAAGAGCAAGCCAGTCAACTGAAAGTCCAGCCTCACCAAAGCTCTTCACTCACAGCTAAGCTTACAAATTTACTGCAGTTCATCTTAATAGACCTTGTAAGAAATTACAGGGGACAGCTGAGTTGGCAAATGCTACAGTCCAATCAGACTACCAACTATGTTTCTACAGATTATCCTACAGGCCCTTCACCGCCAAAGATGCATTCATTATTAATTGGAGTAAGACTAACCCTGTAAAACAAATCACACATACTGTATGATGCCTGTTGCCTGCTTTTCCAAACACCATTGGTAGGCCTCTAAAATCTCCACTTTGGGGCAGCATGTGGTTGAAGCTTGGCCAACACCATGTGTGGCTTTGAAGCTGCGGATGGACGCTGGCACTCAGAGCTCTGGACTTTTGAGAGCCAACCCGTGTGAGAGCTCTCTTCTGCTTGGGCCATTCCCCTGATAAGGCCCCCACTTTGTCTCATTGACATAGTTCTTTTGGCCGCCTGCACCGCACGTAATGCCTTCCGGCCCACTCCTCACTCTCTCTCTTTTTCTCTATCTTGCTCTCGCGCACTCGTGTTATCGAGTGAGAGACGGCTGCTTTTCGTCTGGCTCAATCAGACCCTCTGCGCCACACAACTCAAAGCTGCCAAAAGCTGTGTGTGTGTGTGTGCTTGTGCATACAGAAAGGGGTGTGTCGGCCTGACACATGGAGACCTGGCAGTTCAAAATTAAATTCAGGCCTTTTTTAAAACATCTGAATACGCCACAAAAATGACATATTCTGCCCAGTCTTCTCAATATGACTTTTATTTTTAGATACATTTGAGAGTAGCAGTGAGAGTAGTAGTGGCTAGTAACATTAATGATGACTAAATGCTAATAAAGTGACCTTCACATAGCCTACACCATACAATTTTTCCTAGGCCATCAAAAGACTCATAGCACTGATCCACTGGTTGTGTATCCTGTTCCTGTCCCAGCCTAAACCACCAGTATGACTTGCAGGACAGGTTCATTTACCGGAGAGTGCTGTGGTGGTTGCTCTTCAGCCTTGATCTTGAAATGTGAAGATAACACCGATACCAAAAATGTATGGATAAACGCACCCACAAAAAACTTTCCCATTTCCCCCAGAGAGACTGCAGTACATGTTCTCAACCACAAGGGGGCTCTACTTTACAGTCAACACACCTTCCATCTGTCCATCATCCTGCATTGATTGAGAGATGCAGCTGTGCACTTCCTCTGCAAATCCAGACGAGCCTGCTACAGAGGCAACAAATGTCAGCTGCTCCAATATCTCACTTTGTACCTCAAGATTTCGATCTCAGCAGTGAATCCATGAGAAGAAGCTGCCACAAGAAGCTAAGCCACCGTCACTGCTGCCTCTTTTGCTCTCTCAGAAACACTACAGGGGCCTATCAAACTGTGTGCTGTTTTCAAGGCAACAGGCACACAACCTCCCGAGACAGTTTATTCCACAGGCACGTCCAAGAAAACAACATAAAAATCTTTTCAGTGAAACAGTCCTATGGTGCATGCAGTGCTCGAGCTCAGACAACTGAGATCAAACCGCTGGCCAGGCGCTGAGGAGTTTGATAGCCATTTGGCAGCTTAACTAGCATTTGGGTTTAGGAGAAAGGGCTGTAGAAAACCTTCTCCTCTGCTTCTCTTACCTCCACTTACAGATGCCTTTCAGAGGCCTCGTAATAGTCTGCATATTTAGCCCATTTGTATGATCTAGGGAGCTTAGTGTTTTACAAATAATCATAATTGTCTTAAAACAGTCAAACTTGGGCAGACTGCTGACCGCTAGCAAGTCAAAATCCTTGCACATTTTTATAGAGTGCTTAAGAGGACATACACTACCTTCCCCCCCTTATGAGGGGGCAATAACTCACACTCATAGACCTGTACAAATTTTGCAAAAAGGATTAATACTGTGTTTTGGTTTCTGCTGAACGCCAAGTCTCTGTAACAAGAGATTCTTCTCCTCTCATCTCCAAGACAGGATGTAAGAACACTGTGTATGAGGAGGGTGCATAAATCACCTTCAACTGGGTACTTGGGTGACATGTAGAAAATGTTTTTTGCTTTCATACACAAACATTGAGAGGAAGCTTGAAATTTACTGTTCTTATAAATGTGCCCTTTGCTCAATGCTTGACCAGAAGGCAGCATACTCTGACATAAACACCCCCGATGTTGTACACACTACACAAAACCACACATGTTCACGCACTTTTAACAGTCATTATTATCAGAGCAACACTTCTAACCATAAATGTAAAATTTGTTTTGCAATATGGCCCTGCACAGCTGTTCGTAAATTATCAATATTTGGGCCATGGGAATTGCTCAGACCCAAAATAAAACATGAAAAATATTCTAATTGTATCACGGGAGATGCAAGCAGCCATAAAATGCCAGACATTAGTAAGCAATGCGTTTCCCAAGACTTGGGTCAGCTCCCCCTGGCAGACATATAAAAAGCTCTTGTTGTTGAACAGTTACATGGCTAACTGGCATCTGTTCACCGCTGCAGTGCAGAAGTGCTCTGGTTTATGTAGAGCATGCTGGCACTGGCAGTGACAGTTCAAGGAGCAGAAAAGACATCTGAAACGGGCCTTGGGAAATTACACTGCTCTCACGAGCTCCCATTCACTCTGACCCATCCTGTCTGGGATTCCCTCCAGTTGGTAAAAGGAAAAAAAAAATGGCAGGAACTATGGAACAAACACCAAGGATGTGAGCAATTAATTTTGGCCTGCGTCGTATCGCAATACAAACTACATTCCATCAGCCCATGTTTGGTTAAGAAATTATATAAACAAACTAATGTGCTTTGAAGTGGCCTAGATACTGTATGATGGTGATCATAACGAGACCTTGACTTGAGAGATAGCAATGTCCAGTTCCACAGTTCAACTTGGCAAGCATCTTAGGGTAGATCTAAAGATGACCAATGGCCAAAATATCTAACTTTATCATTAATTTATTACCACTGAAACAATGTCCACCAATTTATCCACTGAGTTCAACTAGATGTTAGGCTAGGCTACTCCATAGCGGTGCGTAATCTAGCATGATCCCATGTGCTAGGCTGGAAGCTGCATTAATGCGTTGATGTCTACATCTAAAATAAATGCATTGAGTCTTTTCTCCATTCCTGTAGTTCCTTGCACACCACTGCTTACTAGAATACCCCTGGCTGTCCAGTGATTGTGTGAAAGTAAATATCTATGTAAGTATCTCTGAATAAATACATTGCTTCTGTACTGTTTACACGCTTATGAATAGCCAGAGAAAATGTGCTGAAGCAAGTGACAAAAGGACCATATCTGACTCCATCGAGAATTCCAGATGTCAGTGACTCTCTGAGCCAGGTAGTAGCAGCTGGTCAAGTTTGCTCCTGCTAGCAACACACACACACACACACACACACACACACACACACACTTGCTGGTTATCTGCTAGAAAACACTAACTGTACAAAGCATACAACTGTAACAGCAATGACAAGTAGTCTATTAGTTGCATATAGCATGGGCTTACGGTCATATTCTGTTGAAAATAGGCAATAGCCTATGTAAAGTTACCTTTAACTACTGCTGGCTGATCAAAACAGAATGGTTTACAGTAGGTTACTACTTTGACTTTCAAGTTAAGGAGATGTACATGTAGCCTAGAAAACTAGACGCCTCTGGAGGCAGCAAATGGAACTACATGTAGCCAGGTTCCCTGTTCAGCAACTCTCCATTTAGTTGCGAGCTGGAAACCCAAAGCTCTTTGATTGGTGCGGTTCATCAATATGATTGCTGAAGCAAGAATGCTAGCCAAGGCAGGCTATCAGTCAAGGACTGATCTAATCTCTTAAAACTTAGACATCTCTTGCAAACAGTCATTTCTCAGTACCCCAATGTCCAGTCTACTGTATTAGCAGGCTATTTTCACCTTGAAAATGACAACATAGGCCTTGCATTCTCAGAAAGTAATGCTACGTTGGGCTCTACAAGTAGGGACGGCGAGACCAAAGGTAAGATTTGTATATGCTATCCTTGGTAGCCAATAATTTCCCTAGTTTGGCCTAAAGCTCAACCAGTAGAAACGGACATACTGGAGTAGGTAGCCTTGTTATTTGGGCATGAACATTGGTGCTTTGAACTTCTAACCAATGCATTTGTGGAAAAGATCAGGTGAAAGTTGTGCATGTAGGCTATAATCAACCCCATGTTGGGTAAGTGGTTGTGACAAGGATATGGCTTGCATAACTCCAGACTGACCCGCAGAGAGTAAACAGCCTGTCAGTCAAGTGGCCAGATGGTTGTGGAGCATACTGTGTACCTGCATATTTTGAAGCTTTCCTCCCAGCATTGTTGGATGGTGTTGAAGGCAGTGGAGAAACCAAGACGCATGATTCTCACATTGCAGCCAGCCTTCTCCAAGAGAGAGAGGGGGCATGCTGAATATGTTGTGTGTGCACCTGCATGTGAAATATTGACGCTCCATCAAAATGTAGATCAAATATCAGAGAATAATCACATACATAGGCCTGTGTGACATTGGCATGAGACACAGAGATCTGTCATGTGAAACATCAGAAATCTGTCAGCTGCAAAAGGAGTGCAAGGCAAATGTGGATGTAACTGGCACCGGGACTCTACCTAAATCATACTCTACTATTGACTCTGCAGACTCATCCATTAGTTGACAGATCTACAAACTACTGAATGCTTTGACTACCAACTACCGTCGGACAATATTCTGCAGGCTACTCATGCTACTTTCTTACTTAGTTAAAACCATCACAAGACCATTGACCGCAGGGGTAGCCTACTTAATTGGGTCCAAGGCAGCTGGGTTGAGCCCACGAGGAGTGGATCTGCCCAAGGTTTCTTCCTAAAATGAATGAGGGTACTGCAAATAGAGGTAGTTTTTCCTTGTGCCTGTAAGCTACATTAGGCCTACTCATGGGTACTCCTCCAACTGTCTGTATAGTGCCTCAAGGTAAATGTTTTGTCTATTTGATGCTCACAAATTGAATTGAATGTAACATTTCTCATCTGAACTCATTGAGCAAAAATTGTTTACAACCAATGACAGGAAGCTAACTAACCTGCTAACAAGCTAGCTAAATAATAAATTTTTAACATTAAAGCGCAAAACATTTTACCTGTGCACGTGGAGAAGACCTGTAGCTCGCTAGCTCTACACAATCTTTACCAGGCTTTGCTCTCCCTTTACAGACTCATTACAAATGGCTCTAGCAAACAAATGCTTGACTGAAGAGTTCACTCACATCTCAAACACATTTCTACATGGCTAATTCCTTGTTCTGAGATGTTTTAGAACATTTACAAACCTGTAACACAGAGGTGTTATAAGAGGAAGCTGAGTTTCCAGTTCAAGCTCTCTGCAGCAAGGAAGACCAACAATGCACCCAGCTAAACCCGTCACGGCTGTGAAGCCCGTCACCCGGCCCTGCCCCCTGCTGGCGAATAGGGTACTTCAAAAGAGGAAAACCATATTAGAATGTGATATCTTTTCCAAAACAAAACACATTGAAATGTATTAAAATAAAAAACAACACCAGAAATATTGATTACTTTCAAAACACTAATGCAACACTTTTGGTCATCCCATGGACAACAAAAAGTCCAAGCTTAAATGCCATGGTGACATCTCTGAATGAAAAATAGGCCTAAGTCAGTATGAGATAGAAACTTCATAATTCAAAACTTTATCCTGAGGGAAAGTTAAACCCTTTTGGGGGAATAAACATTAGCCTATCAATGCTCCTGCTGTCACGTAAAACCATGGAAATGAGTCTGCAGTGTTTGTGTTGCTTACAGTAGCCTATGACTAGAAAAACCAAAGCCACCTCAATCATACTCGAAACAAAGGAACAATACTCTTATCACAGATGGTTTATTGGTGTCTTTTTGATAGGCTAACAAAAAAAAATATATGATTAGGAAATAAATAAGTCCATTTATTACCTCCGCCAAAGAGGTTATTTTTTCGCCGGCATGTGTCTGTGTGTGTGTGTGTGTGTGTGTGTGTGTGTGTGTGTGTGTGTGTGTGTGTGTGTGTGTGTGTGTGTGTGTCTGTCTGTCTGTCTGTCTGTGTACAAGATAACTCAAAAAATGTTGCACGGATTTGGATGAAATTTTTGGACAATGTGTGTATTGGGACAAGTAAGAACTGATTCGATTTTGGTGGCGATTGGTGATCCAGAACACCATATGTGACCATTGTCTTGGCGGAGGTCTGCGCTCTCTGAACGCTTTTCTAGTTGTTATTGTTATTTATTGTTAAGTGTAAACATGACATTTCTGTTATTTACAGCTCAAGATGCCCTGGGTTTTGTGCAGAAATCACCTATAGTCTGAGGCAGCAAATGTTTAGTTAGAAAGTTTATGAGCAGGACCTGTTACTGCAAGCAACCTCTCTAGTAAACTCAGCTGGAGATGCTCTAAAGTGCACACTATTTGAGTGGTCACAGACCCTTTTCTTTCCCTTCCAAGAACATAAGCCATGGAATCTGGCTCCATAGTAACAGACAGTCAATTGACCTGAGACTAAAATTCATGAAAACTCCACTCCAATCCGTCATTGTTTTTGCCCAGAGTGTCCCTCAAAGGCTAGTGGATGCTTTTGTTTAATAAAACAAATCTGAGCCAATGCGTCACTTTCCCACAATGCATTGCTCAGATAGTTGAGGATGAGGTAATACAGGCAGACGTTCGACGACAGAAATGTGGTGATGGCCCTCAAAGCCATTCCTGTCTGTTTAATAGGTAATGTTGATTCATTGTGAGCTCCCAGCCGTACACAATGAAAAGCAGGAAAGTGATGTAAAGCAAAGTGCATCGCCAAACTGCCAAAGTTTGTTACTGCACAAATACCAACAGACAGTGAATGCAGCCTTGCTGACATGCTGCTGTTGACTCAATGTGAATAGCAGCCGTTATTTAAACACGATTTGTACAGGGTGTCATGCTCTCTTTGCTCAGGCTAGACTTGTGATTTCAACTGAAACCTTGTCTTGGCAAAACTCTATCTCTTGACCTCAGTCATTGACAGTTTGCGGTCTGCAACATATTTTAACACTTGCGTGTGTTGGGTCTGCCTATGTTTTGGATTTGTGTGTCTAAGTGTATGTTTCCCTGCATGTTAGTGCGCACTTGTCTGCATGTGTGTCTTTGAGTGTATTTTTTGTATTTTCTCGGTTTTAATTGGGCCTGTGTGTTAGTGAGTGTGAAAACCAGAGGTGGATGAAATGGACATTGAGAACTCCCTCGTTTTCCTTTCCAAGTGTCTCAGTTTTCAACTTTGTGGCAAACACACTGTACACATACAGAGCAGCCTCTCTGCTCATTGGCTGACTGGCTGTTTGCTGCCAGCAACCGCCACTGATTACAGAATCAAATAGGATATGATCCTAACTTGGGAATTATCCTTGTTTATGCATGAGAGCACACTATGGAGCCATATAATTTTGATGGAGTGATGTGGCCAATGGCCGAGAGCAAGCTCACAGACAGATGCCTGCAACTGATTACGAATATGCCAAGATGCATCCAATTTGACTGTTGTCATATGACTATGCAGCTGTTTTTTTTTTTTTTAGAGATTCAGTGAGTATTTATGGGCTCCAAAAATTACATTTAACCAGATGACAATGCTCCATATATGTTATTGAAGTATTATTCTATGCAAGACTAGTGTTTCATTGTGAAATGACTACCCTCTACTCTTCACAACATCCCCAAAAGACAGATTCACCTGACCTATTTGCCTTTTATAAGCACACAGCAGGTTTTGTCACACACACACACACACACACACACACACACACACACACACACACACACACACACACACACACACACACACAGAGAAAATTGAACTCAGACCATTCAATCATTGTGCTCCAAACAGAGCAAACATTTCCATATTTGAGGGCCAGTTCTTTGTTGCACGCCACTCGCCCATGGAACAATGTGAAAGCCATCTCCAATTGTTTGAAACATAGTGACCTAATAGCAGGAAAGAGGAAACCCTGGAAGCAACCTAGCATCTGGAACAGATACTGTATGATGTGTGTCAGTCATGTACGGAGACAGAGTGAACAATGAAATCAAACAAAAACTCATAGCTCTGAATGAACCTTGGAAGGATAGACACACAGCTGTTACTGCATTAATTAGATAGCACTTCAGCCAGTTAGAACTTATATATCCTCAGATATTCACTCAGGATTGTAGTCACCAGTTCTGGAATTCATTTCCAGATAGTTCCAAGCACTCACAAAACTTGGCAAAGGGATATGATTTAGACCCCTTAGCACACTGAAAATGATGGATCGTCCATAATTCCTCCCTTGTGAAATATGGGGTCGTTTCTTTAAACAAATACTTAAACTACATGACCAAACACTCTGACCCAAGGACAAGAAATACGCAGTGCGAAAGGTGTCTGCTGTAATATACTTGACGTCTTGAATCAAAGGATTCTTATCATTGCTCTGGTCACTGGATAAACACAAACGTTCCAACTGTCCCAAGCGGGGTGATATTAGATCTTAGACTACTTTATAAAAATAGATTTCAGTTTTTCTTGGATGATATTGAGGATCTAGCTCTGTGACTGGTGGTCTAATATACTACAGCCCATGGTTTTTAAGTATAATTTACAATGTGGAAATATGGTAGAGGTCAACATAAATGTTGATGTACTGCAAGAAAATCTTTACAAAACTACCGTACAACATTAAGTATTGTGCATTCAAATATTGCACTATGCAATAGTATTCTCTGGCCTATGCTGCATGTATAGGCCAAGTAGTGCCACAGATATGACTATACAAACATGTCCAAATCCCTTCCTAATTAGGCCTATGTATCAACAAATAACGCAGAAAATGTTAAAATTGCCATCAGGACAGTATCCTCAATGTTCCATGAACCTCAAGATAATCAGCACAGTTATTTTTATTAATGAAAAGTGAAAGTTAAGTGAAACAAGATCCTAAGAGGAAATTTACACAATATCTCCAAAGTTTATTTGCACAATATTTTCAAGGTTTATACATTTGGAAAGTTGGAATCTGTTGTACCTACAATTAGCTTGCCAAGGCAACAGCCCTCATTGACCACTGGCCTATGGTACGTGCCCTGCATTTTAATGGCTCACATGTTTAGGCTGGCAGCTTTATCTCACTAATAACAGACAGTCATACACTTTACTTAAACACACCCAGTCGGTATATTCCAAATAACCTTTGATTTATTTGGCCATTAGTGAATTTGAGTCCTGAGTTTAGGGGGATATTAGGCTACTTTTACTTCATTTCAGGTTAGTTAGTTATGCTATGTTGGGAAAGACACTGACAGATAGTTGGAAGGAGACCCCATTACTAATTTTTAGATGACAAGACGTTGATAAGGCACTACAGTGTGGAATCATGAGCAATTCATGTCTGTAAAAACAACCTGATACAACTGATACAACTACAAAGGTCCCATTGTTTTTTTTTTAGCTATTTAGCAGCAGTATTTGAAAGGACCTATAGAAGGACAGTATGTTTGAATAATTTTAATAAATCATCTAAGATGAATGAATGAATGAATTAACTGATCTGGAAACCTATAATAAATAGGCTACACACAGGTTTCCTCTCTTGTGATGAAGGCAATGGAGAGGATTATTAAAAATCACATTATAAGGGCATTGGAACCTGCTATGGATCTGCTCCAGTTTGCATATAGGAGGGGCAGAGGGACCTACGATCATGCAAATATTTTATCACTGAAACAAACATCTGGAAACTCCCAACTCCACTGACAGGTTATTGATTGCTGACTTTTCCTCTGCATTTAATACACTACATCCTCACATCGTCAAACGATTAAAAAAAATTAATCTGATTAATCACAACATTTTGCAATGATTAATCATGATTAATCACTTTTAATCACAACTCATTTCCTCCTGTAAGGATTTTGATGCCAGGGTATGTTGAATCCTTATTTTGCCCTGTAAAGGCTAAATAGTTGGCTTTGTTTGTCTCAAATGCGGCAATTCACACCTGTCTTCTACCCCCAAGGACTCCCCAAACATGTTGTTGGACAGTCAGGAGCTAGGCCATAATCTTTGTATAGTTTGACTTGATAGCCAAGCTATTTTCTAACTGAAATTGAACCTGATACATGCCATGAAAGGGGACCCATATATATCAGGAATAATCTGAGTTAATTTTTTTAATCCAAGTTGAATTTTTTTTATTAATCACGTGATTAATCAGTTAATTTTGCCAGCACTACTTAGCACACAAGCTCTTCACTCACTTTCACCTGGAGGATCACCTTATTCTGTGGATAATTGATTTTCTAACAAACAGGCCACAGAGAGAGCTCGTTAATCACCCTCTCTGATCTCATACACACATCAACAGGATCACCTCCAGGCCGTGTGCTTTCTCCACTGCTTTTCATCTGCTGCACTGATGACTGCAGGTCCACCCAACCACATTGCCATCTGGTTAAATTTGCTGACGACACAGTCCTCTTGTAACTCCTTTCAATCCCATCACAACAACATGGCCCAGCTCTTCAAGAGTTTGTGTTATGGTGCGACAATAACCATCAGGAGCTGAATGTCAGCAAAACGAAGGCCATGGTTGTGACTCTCTCTGCCCCACGGAGAACACTTGCAGAGCCAACCACTAACATTATCTATGGTGAACCTGTTGATATAGTTAGGGTTAGGGTTAGTATAAATATTTAGGTACCATCTTTGATAATTTATTAAAAATTTACTTTCAATACTGAGGAAATGCTTAAGAAATGCCAGCAGCGGGAGTACCTACTGAGGTAGTTAAACTCATTTGGGGTCAGCAAACGCATACTGTACTTGTTCTTCTCTTTCATAGAGAGTATCTTTACATTTTCTTTTACCTGCTGGGTAAGTCTCTCCAATCAAAGGTGATTACAAAGAACTGTTTAATGTCTGCTCTAAAATTATTGGACTTCTTCTTAGGAATTTATCTTCTGTTTGTGAGCAACAAATGATCAGACTAGCTAGCAAGATTATACAGGCCCCTCACACATCCTGTTTTCAGGCTTTGAGTGGCTCCTTTCTGGAAGACGCCTCTGCACCTTAAGCTGCAGGACCCAGAGGAGGAGAGCTACATATCTGCCCCATGGCTGTCCAACTCCTCAACTCAAAAACTCACCCCAAATATGCCCCTTACACCCCTCTTTCAATGTTCAGAAAGAAAGACATTATTTTGCTTTTCACACCTTACCAAGGAAAACCCTTGTTGTCCTGGTGGTCCACCAAGTGAGGTCATTGCACCTGCTGAGCACCTGCACAGCAAAGACAAGGTCATTAAAAGCCCATACGGGAAATGATCCACATTTCTTTGTGAAGAATATTGAAAAGTTGTCAATGGAAATAAATTAACGCAACTTGACAAAAAAACATGTGCATAATTAGTCAATACAACCATGTACACGTGTCAAACATGTTTCAAGATATATTTTACATATTGTACCATACTTGGCTAGTATGTCATATGAAAATTATCCTTCATCTCTGCATGTCACAATAAATCATCACTTTTTCATTTCTTTTTACCCTTAGCTGCAACTTGTTACCCATTCTACCATTAGTAAGAGTACTTTATTTTGTCCTTTGGGAAGGAAATTCTTTCTCTGCATGTGACCTATCTGGGGGATTTACACACATGCATACAGACACACACAGTTGTTGAGAAATGCAGAGTTTCACACTTCTTGGGGTGCGCACACCCACACACGGAGCAGTGGGCAGCGCCCGGGGAGCAGTTTGGGGGTTAGGTGCCTTGCTCAAGGGCACCGCATCTGTGGTTGCCGGACATGGGGAGGCGCTGTTCATTTACTCCCCCAACCTCCTCTTCGCACCGGCCGGGAATTGAGCCGGCCACCCTTCGGTCCCAAGTCCAACACCCTTCGGTCCCCAGTCCACCGATGCCTTAGTGATTGTGTTAGTTTTTTTGCTTGTGTGTGCCCCTTTGTGTGTCTGTATGTTTGTGTGTGTGTGTGTGTGTGTGTGTGTGTGTGTGTGTGTGTGTGTGTGTGTGTGTGAGTGAGTGAGTGAGTGAGAGAGAGAGAGAGAGAGAGAGAGAGAGAGAGAGAGAGAGAGAGAGAGAGAGAGAGAGACCACTGTTCATAAATGAAAGATAAAGATAAATAAAAATATGGAGCCAACTGGTTGGAGTCACAAAACTTATTGTTGATTCAAAATGTGAAATTATATGCGGTTTTCAACAACTTTGAGGACTGTTGTCCTTGATTATGATTAGGTAAATCAAGTTTGAACGCTGTGGTAAAACAGACACAAAGAAAAAAAAATGGCCATGATTATCAAATGGTGACACTACTGACGCTGCATCACTGTACTGAATTTCATCCAAAATGGAAGAAAATATCACCTTTCATAAATATATGAGAATTATGCCTTTCATAAATGTTTTTTTTTTTTTAATTATAATGTTTTATCCAGACATAAAATGTGTGACACATGTGTCGTGTCACTGAGTTTTTATTTATGCGTCGGCTTTGCCCTTGTGGCTTGGGGAAACATCTTCCACCACATGGCTTTACTCATAGCCCCAAACAGACCAAACAATACTCTATCATCCAACAGCTTCCCAGCCAGGGCCAGAATCTCTGTGAGCGACGACGGCAGAAAACATTTTTGAAACAATACGTTCTCCTCAGGCAGCCTCCCTGTTGCATTTTCAGAAAAAAAAATCAGTGACATATAACTAGTCAGAAACTAAAACATGCATCCAACGCACAGAGGAATGTGATCATGGCAGGTAATTGTTTTCATTCATAACTCTCACCTCACATACCTGTCAGTGTGAACAGCTATTGAACTGCAGCTTCGCAGACAGTGATCAGTTCGACTCGAGCAAACTTGCCAAAGACTATGTCAGTGTGTGCATGAAAATAAGCCACAGCTGTGTATCTGTGTTTTGCAGACCAGCATACAAGGATCAACCTGTACAATAGGGAGTTCAGACACTGGCATGAACGGCACCATAAATTACATCAGTCAGTCTTTGTTTAAAATCAGTTGTCAGTATTAGGCCATTGCTTAATACATCAAAGTAGTCCACCACTGGCTATGCTAAGAAAAGAAGAGACATGAGGCTCTGTTTTAGAGGCTTTCATGGACAAGCATACACAAGATCTTTTACTAATTAAGTCCATCATGTTATCATCTCATCTCAGTGAACGACATTTTTTTTCTATGTGTATACAGTATGCTTTTGTGTGCAAGTTTGTACATGAGTGTGTGTGTGTGTGTGTGTGTGTGTGTGTGTGTGTGTGTGTGTGTGTGTGTGCGTGCGTGCGTGTGTGTGTGTGTGTGTGTGTGTGTGTGTGTGTGTGTGTGTGTGTGTGTGTGTGTGTGTGCATAACAGAATAACAGATAAATTGCCAAATTCAAAACATAATTACATAGCTCTGAGCCTACAAGCCACACTGAAACAGTTCCTGTTGCGGTGAGTCAAACAATCTCTCAGTTCTTGCAATAAACACAAATTTACTGGAAGTTGGACCTCATAAGGTATATTAACAGCATCTCCAAGGTGTAAGCATTACAACACTAATTGGCTGCCAGATTTTGGCTAATTAAGCACAACCCAGCTTGGCATAAAATGGAACCCCCAAATGTCTGACCAAATGTCTAATGCCTGACCGGATGTCATAAAAGTGAGTGAGAACATTGATAGCCACAGAACTCCAAGCCCCCACGATGTGCTTGTTAGAGAGGACAAACTGCTATGACACATGAAGACAGATATATAGCAAAAGCAAAGTTAGGCATTTGTTTCTCATTTTCAGTTTTGGAAAGTGTTGCAGGACGAAAGTCAGTTCATGCTGCTCCTTCTTTGACGATTTGATTGCATGTTAACTATGACAAAAAACAAAAACAAAAAAAAAAACATGAAAATGCAGTGTAAACTGATGAAGTTTCAGTGCTTGTCTTAGCTACCTATTAGAGAGTGATTTTCACCTGCATTGTACAGGTTGACCAATTGCCTACTATGTAAACGCACCAAACCATTTCCATCATACCACTATAACAATTTCGGGTTAAGAAATTAGACCAAAATATAGATGTTACCTGTCATACACCCATCAGAATCTTTATAGTCATGTTGTTGCTAAGGGAGAAACTGCCACCCACCCAAATATTTTGATGATGATCGATTTACAACACAAGCATACTGGAGGGATACCTACTATTTTATAGTTTAGGAAATAGCCTTTTAAATTGTATTCTCATGAAGTCTGTCTTAGAAAGCACTAAAATTCTTGGATGTGGTGCATTTCGAAATTCCATCAATGAATAATCTCCTTATGTGCACTCACTTTTTCCATTATCTGTTTCTGTTTTCAATACCATCGCTTTTTTCTTTCTTTTTCTTTTTTCTGACACATCAGCTAAAATGCCACTCTTTGATTGTTTTCTGATATAAACCATATTTTCCTCATGTGTAGGTACGTGCTTTTGGTTCATATACCACAGGCTGTTTTTTCTTTTTAATTCCAGCGCAGACTATTCTTTTTTGGCCTTTCTATGCCAGAAGAGGTAGAATTCTATCTTCTGTTTGCCAACAGCTGTTTGACCAATAAAAAAGTAGAAATATAAAAATCAGCGTTGTCTTCTCGCAAATGAAAATCAATTGCTCCCTTAAGAGGAGGATGGCAATGGAGTCCTTATTACTTTGGAGCCTGTGATGAAAGACGTGGGAGAAATGACATCTACATTCAGAATTCCTCTTTTCTGGTTTCGATTGAGAGACACCACATGTGCTCATTGACGCATATATATACATATAAGCTAAAAGAGATATCTGACAGCAAGTGTGACTGGCGGTTTATATCATGCGTAGCGTCTGTCACGATCAGCCTGTGTCTCCACCCAAGTACTTGTGAATGCTCCATTAATTCTCAAATAACTTTTCGAAGTTCCAGAATCCATCAGTGTGAAAGCTGAGACCGAGGTTTCCCTTGCCAGTGTGCGTGTCAGCAGCACAAAGACCACTGGATCGTTGCCCAAAGAGCTGAATGCAAGCCTCATAAAAAAGATTGTGTTTGCATTACATTACTTTAAATTGCAATGCGTAAGAAGACAATAAACACTGTATCATGCACATAGAGACTGTCCAACCCAACCATTGCCCCT
This sequence comes from Sardinella longiceps, assembly GCA_027497455.2. NCBI lineage: Eukaryota > Metazoa > Chordata > Actinopteri > Clupeiformes > Clupeidae > Sardinella > Sardinella longiceps. Next base: position 11,664,458 of record JAODXP020000021.1, on the reverse strand, counting down.
CACCCGCCCGTCCATCCTGCATACACAAGCACAGAAATACACACACACACACACACACACACACACACACACACACACACACACACACACACACACGCACACACACACACACACACACACACACGAATGATGCACATTTCTGCTTATAGGATAAAAATGCTATGTCGACCCATATGTGTTACTGACAGGCTTGGTTTGATGGCTCAGAGTAACCACATATATTCAACTTTAAGTGCATAGTTGATATTGCTAGCCAACCCCACTGGTTTATAAAATATGAATATAAAAAAATCCCTAAAGCTGCGTATATTTAGGTTTACTTGAAAGCATGGGGGTATGTAGAGCGTGGTGAATCTGCAAAGTTCATCAAGTGCTTTTTGGACAAGGTAACTGGGCCAGCACCCTTTACTACTGTCTAGGGACTTGGATCTGTATCAAGGAGTCATTACTTCAGCGCAGGATGCATGAAGATGATAAATACCATAAAAGCAGATTGGGAAGAGTATGGGAGTCATGGTGTCCATTCGCTTCTGGTGTCTGACTGCAAGGTCAAAACACTTGATGTACTCTGTGAGCAAATCAGCAATTAAGATATAATGTTTAGCAGGCCATGCATGTCACACACACACACACACACACACACACACACACACACACACACACACACACACACACACACACACACACACATGGAAGTTCTAGATTACAACAAATGCAGGAATTTCTTCTGTTATGTCTCAATTATTTACAGAGCTATCGTGTTCCATTCAAAGCAAGACTTTTACTCACATAGAACCTGTGCATTTTTATGAGCATGGGGGAGATGTCAGCCAGGGAACGTGCTACGTAGCTGTAGCCTGAGTCAGGTAAAAGTCTTGGCCATGCCAGAAGCCTGGAGAGTGACAGTCTGGGTTCAGGTAGAGGTTGTGGTGCTGTGGGACTGGATACAACATCCAAAGAATCAAGAGTTTGCCTCAGACTAGTTTCTAAAACTCCAAGACACTAATGCACTCATGACATGACAAACTGCTGAAAACACCAACTGACAACAACTGCCTGTACAATAAATCACAAGAAAAAACACAAGGGAGTAATATGGAAACCCATACAGTTTGGTGCTGTGTTGGCAGGAGGGGAGCTTGTTGATTTCAACACAGTGCAACCTCCGGAAGGCCACTGCAGTCCACACACTTCGATAGCCAATGATTTTTATGACCTTATTTATTCACGCTTTATTTTACAGCCCGTGAAGTACTGGGTAAGTACAGATAAGAACAACGTAACAAACTAGAACTTTAGATGTAATATTGCCATAATTACAAAATGGGTATAGCCTATGCGCAGTATTAGCCTACAGGAAATGCATGCGTTGATTCACTTCATTTTACAGCACCCATATCCAATATTAGGGTGTAGTTACAAGTAGTTTTGGGGTATTTAGGTAATTCCACTGTAGGCTACTTGTTCTTTACTTTTCAACAGGGTAGCCTACCTAAGTGGTAGTAGCATGCATAGTTTGACAAAGATGCGTTTTATTTACAATAATAAAATAATTCCTTCGCATGAAATGAAACTAATAAATCCCTGGCATGAATAATCATGCGCTGATTATTCCACTCCAAATGGAACAAGACTATTTCTCTCAACTCGCAGGAGATTTTACCCTACATCATTCGTGGTTGTCTGTGAGCCTCTATATAAATAAGGTAGACTTTATTTCATAAGTTTAACGCTGAACAAACAACTTAGTGATCAAACATCATAGTTGCAGCCGTTGTGAGATAATCTATATCTGCCTGCAATACTGCTCTCGGCCCTCACGCACCTTCTGCATAGATAGGACACGCACACTGATGCTACACCACTTAGGTAGGCTACCCTACTGGAAAGTAAAGAACAAGTGCAGTGGAATTACCTAAATACATCAAAAATACTTGTACACCCTAATATTGGATGTGGGGGCTGTAAGATGAAGTGAATCAACACATGCATTTCCTGTAGGCTATACTGCGCATCTAGGCTACCCCTTATTTTGTAATTATGGCAATATTATACATAAAGTTCTATTTTGTTACGTTGTTCTTACAGTACCTGTACTTACCCAGTACTTCACGGGCTGTAAAATAAAGCTTGAACGTGTGTTATTCCAGCAAACTTACACTGTAAGTACTCAGTAATTTATCCCTTGATACTTTTTTGTTACACCATTCTTACCTAATACTTATTAATACTTACCCAGTACTTCACGGGCTGTAAATTAAAGCGTTACCCCTTATTTTATCATAGAAGGAAATCATTGTCAACGGATTTCAAAAAATAGAATCAGATTCGATTCAATCCAACATGATCAGTCAGTGCAACATCAAAAAGGTATGATATATTGATAGAATACAGGCTGGGCAAACTTGTGATTGTGCTGAGCAAAATATTTTGTGTCTGCACAGACAGAAATCATTCTGAATCCACTAACACTGACATGTGTGCTCAGGCCAGTTGTTTGTTTGCTTGTTTTTAATGAGTGTCACAAAACACTTTATAATAACTTTCAATAGAATTGTCCTAGAATAGAAACATATGAATATATCACTTTAAGGATTGTTAATATGGACTACTGCTGTACAACTCATTAGTTATTTATGAAGGAATATAGTGTAAGGGTATGCACAATGACTTTGAGAACCAACATTCCCATTTTGCAAACTGACTTTTATAAACCAAGCTTGGAATTGTGAAATAATGACTTGTTCATAGTTATATTTTTGGTAATAGCTTATTAATGTAATGAAAGTTATTAGAAAGTGATATGAAATGGCATGATGAGAGAAAGAATGATGCAAATGCAATTATCAACACAATGTAAAAAGGGGATACGTCAGTGAAAGGCCATGCTGCATATTGTTTTAGATCAGGAGCCAGGGAGAGTGAGGGAAAGCGATGATCAGACTCCTCCATCAACACACCATCAAGTAGAGGGCAAGTAGAGGGATTGAAAGAAAAGGTAAGGACAACATCAATACAAAGCCTCTTATTCTTTGGGTTCATTTGTAAACACTTACCAATTTGTTTTCTTTCCTCTGTGCAAGCATTCTTCTTGGTATGATTACAAGCAAACAGGGTGAATCACCCGTTCACAATGCAAGCTTCAATAGTTGCAGCAGTCTGCTCTTTGCTCATGAGGAAATTATCAACTGACAAACAAGCTGAGCTCCCAACACCGTAGCATGACAACCTATAAATGCTGAAAAACAAGGAAAACAAGGAAAAATGGAAATTCAATTTGCTGCTTCCTCATTACGTCTGATGTGTGTTTTAGTCTTGTACGTGCGCCACATGGCTTGTATTTATGTTTTCATTTAGCATGATGAAGAGGAAACAGATGTTCAGAGACACGTGAGGGAAAGAGCAAGCGAAAGAGAGAGAGAGAGAGAGAGAGAGAGAGAGAGAGAGAGAGAGAGAGAGTGAGATAGAGCATCAGCATGCCTTAAGTTGACGTAGATATTGAGATCAAAAGATGACTGTGGCTCTGGTGTGGCTCTGTCTGGTTGCCTGGCGTTCAAGTCGTCCAAAGAGAGAGATAGCCATACTGTGAGGCAACTTAGTGCACCAGACCGGTTGCTAAAAACATGATCTGCTTTAAACAAGCCTTACAGAGTGTGAGCGAATGTGAGGACAAACAAAGTAACAGTGTACAGCAGCTGTAAAAATGTCCCCAGACTGGAGGGCATGGTGACATACTGTACATTAGAGATGTCCAGGGAAACTATGAAAAGACCATCTGCATACAAGCTCAGTCTCCTTCAGCACAACCCCGCCCGGCCAGACCAATGAAAATCCTATTACTTTCATCTGCAACCAGTTTGGTTTGAGTAAAACATTCCCCTCATTACATCTCAAATCCCTTTGGTCTTGGACGATAATTCGGGCAAGGAAGCTTCAGCACTTAAGCCTGAAACACATTTCATGCCAAATACTTTGTCTATCACTCGAAATACCACCTGCGTTCTTTGAGAGATGAGATGTCGTCGGACGCATTGAAAGACAATCCCGAAATAGTAATGTAACCATGACATTTTCCCTTATCTCAGATAGTTTCCTTAAGAGCCGATAACCGTCTGGGTGAGAAGTTGTCAGCCAAGTAAAGCAGTGTGTGCAGGCCAAATCAAGACAGACAAGCATGAGACCAGCCGGGAGGTATGTTGTCTGTGGAGGATCTGTGCAAATGTCTTCAGGAAATAACCAACACTAAAAAAAAAAAAAAATAGGCTTCATGTTCAGAGTCTAACAAATGACAGTACTGTTTTTTCCTCTTGCACTTTGGAAGAATCACCATAGCAGCTGTTTTCACAGCTGTTCTCGAGGTAAAGTCTGGAGCACTCTGTGATCTGTAAATATGAAAAATGAAATTAATTTCATTAAATAAGTCATAGAAGTTTCTTTGCTAATGACTTTCATGAACAACACTAACATTAAGGTGCTGTGTAGGCTGCCACATGTTCCCTCCCATCCCTGTTCTGTGTAGTATTCATTCATCAACTAAAACTTTGCCTTAACAGTGCGGGTCTGCACAGTATTTGTGCATTAAAATGACATTTAACTGTACAGAACAAGTGTTAAAATGGCTTCATTTAGTTCCACACATTTGAATTTGATTAATTTTGTATTCTTGCATAATTACAGCAATTTATCTTGTCACAAACCAATAACTACAAACAACCATAAGTGTGAACATAAGTTTTTGATGTTTGTTTAAAAATTATAACATATGAAAAGCCTTCCAAAATGTCTGTCACTACTTGCAGCATGCTTTGAAAATCCATCATATTACAACATGGTTGCATGCCTTTCCCCAAAAATTTTCCATTGTTCAAAAGTACCTAATGGATAATGACACAAGCCTTGTTAAATAAGGACAGCAGCTAATGTTTTTGCTTAAGCTATTAAATAAGGGTGTTTTCCATCCATTAAAATGGAATAATATAGTAGATATAATCCTACCAAGATTATTTATACATCTAATGAGGCATGTGTGTTACTCTGCTTCCTAGTAATGCCAGTGTTGTTTGAGCTAATGATCAGACTTCAACGTTGCTTCTGGTGCTGTAGAGTAATGAATTAAAAGCCAAATGTTTCCATTTTATATTTCCACTATAATTATGGTATTATCCTTCATGTATGTATCGTAAACTGTAACTATGATGAAGTGGATCATGGTTAAACATGAAGAGGAACGTGCCAATAAAAAACACTGTTTTTATCCAAAACCCTTTTATCATCTCGAGAGAATGCTGCTGGCGCGCAAAAACCGTAGACGGTTGGAATTTCAACATTTTGGTTTTGTGTGTGTATGTGTGTGTGTGTGTGTGTGTGTGTGAGAGAGAGAGAGAGAGAGAGAGAGAGAGAGAGAGAGAGAGAGAGAGAGAGAGAGAGCAAGAGAGAGATAGTATCTGATGAGATTGTACATGGCTCTTCTTGGTGTGAGCACAGTGTTGAAATGTATTTAATGCAACCGCAGACACATTTTCAAGGTTCTCAGGATTATCTTTAAAAGCTCTGAGTGACGCAGCCAGCAGCAAAGATTCCAAACTGTAGGCTCTGGTCTGGGACTTCAGATTCCAGTGTAGGGTCAGATGAGGCCAACACAGCACGAGCAACACAGTCTATTAGGGGAATGACCTCATTGACACACCTGTAGCAGGGCACCTTTTAACTATGTTGAGTGTTTTTTTGGGAAGTCCACCTTTAAGTCCACCTGTACTCTCAGTTTTCCCTTTAGGACATTTGCAACACGAACAGACACAAAAGGCTAGTGCTGTCTAACATCATGTTTAACAGAACAGGACGCTTAGATTTGAAAAATGCACGTTGGGTTGAGACATCGCCAGCTTTCGTCGACTTAAATATCTATTTGCTGCACCTTATTACAAGATATGGTTAGGTTGGTTGGGTGTAAGCCTTACAGGCGTCCAAGCCAAATAAGTCACTAAGTCCTTCTCCATCCAGCTGTCAAAGGCCAAATCCAGTCATAGGAGTCCACAGACATGACAGCCATTCATCTGAACTATTTAGCTAAAAACCCAGATTTTCTCTAAAAAGACATCCATATTTTACCTCAATGGAATCTCTGACGACCCCCTTTGAAGCATTTCATGATGATGCATAAAAAAGGATTATATGAAATCCCCCCACAGTCTTATGCCACATTCCAGAGGCAGAGAGCCTTTGTCTCAAGTCAAACATACAACACGTCAAGTTTTTTTTTTCTTTTGTTTCTTTTTCCCCCTCCTCTTTTCTTCCTTGCGCATGATGAACCAATCTCTTTTTGTCCATCTTCAGTATCCGCACCCTTTTTCATTGGCAATCAGCTTAGGCGTGCCAGAGGAGAGTAAGCCGCTGCTAAACCAAGCTGACAGCGGGTGATGAGCAGGAGAAACACTCAAGAAGGAAAAACGCCTCTCTGACATCAGCCAACAGCCTCATCAGCGATATGCAGTTTTCAGCAGCAAAGCATGAATTGAATAGGAAAGCCTGTAACAAAATATGATCTGATGCAGTGTGTATTATTGTAAAAAGTAATTTGTCAGCAACTGATATCCTACCAAAGTCTTACTAAGGACATGCACAATTTTCGAACTTTGCTCCTCCATATGTACACATTAAGCAAAAGACGCATGATTCTGTCTGCCAGTTTCTGCGTGGCAGCTGCAGAGGACCTCATGGGCTATTACCCTCTCTAGGCCATCAGTCCCAGAATCTGCATTCTGAAGCTTGGGAGACTTCATTCCAAAGTGTTAAAAATGCTGATGTGGTTTGCCGGTTGAACACTGACGAAGGGTGACAGAAATTCCCCTAATTATTCATTAAAGTGTTCTTTCATCAAGCTGGTTTACACAAGCAGATCCAGATTTTCGCTTTCATCTGTGGCCAAGCTTGCAGATTTAATTGTGGCTGGACAACACGCAAACAGAACTAAGAACTAATCGTAAAAAATATGCTGTGTCAGGGACCCCTACAATGTATGGAGGATACACTACATAAACAACTGCAGATTGCTCCAATCAGTTGGATGACGGATGTTTGCTTTTTTTTTTAAAAAACTTACATTGTATTTTAAAGCTTGCAACAATCATAATAATTTCCATGAGTATTCTATTTTGAAAAAAACAACACAGTACAAAAGCTTTGAAGATCAATTCAAAGTTGTAGTCAAGGTTAAATATGCTTAAAGGCCCTTGGCTCCCGAGTGTTAAGATCAGGCCTAGGTATTTTTGTGGACTGTAGTGTTGACTAATGTAAGATGCTTATTGAATGTCTATTTTGATGGTGATTCACCACACCTATTGGTTAGATCTTTCTAAAAGTTATTTCTGCAATACCATCATAGTTGTAGCATATTCAAAGCAACTCACAAAATTATGGAAACTATAGAAAGGACAATGAGAAAATTAAGTGCTATTGAGAATCTGGGCAATGGAATACTATAATTTACAGTATTAATTTAGTCTGCTAATGTTGTAAGGATACAGTTTCACACTGTCACATGAAGTCAGACTTTTAAAAGCAATTTGGTTCCAAGGCATCTAAAATCTAACATTCTATTTCAGCTGTCGCATAACTTTATGAAACAATATTTTTCATTTAGGAAAAGTTGGAATATGTTTCAGATTAAATATCTGATATGTCAGCTTACATAGTTGAGTTGTATATCATCCTGAGCCAATGTGTAACATTGTTGCGATATAATCTAAATCTGTGTTTAGACTACATCAGACCTGGCAGAGAAAAAAATGTCCTTCAAGTCATCAAACACAGCCACAGGGTGGCAGTGAAGACCTAACAAATGTGGAGGCATTTCAGCGAACTCGGATTGCCAACAATGCGGACAATTGGGTTCATTTAAGGATGCCATAGCATATGTATAGTTCTATTCCAATGCAGGCTGTTTTGGTGCAAGGTCATCTTGCAGTCAGTTTTACTTCAAATTTACAACATAGTATGCACTGTCTGTCCAACTGTCTGTAAAACAAAAGATGTGCTTTTGTGGGGGGTTTTTTCTGAGGGTTTGATAAAAATGTTTAGTCCAAGTGAAACCACACTGTGCACTGTACACCCAACAGGCTGGGTGGAGTCAGTTGCGCAATTGATGCAACATGGATGATTCTACCTCTGGATTCCAACTAGTTTGTGTCTGTGATGAGCACACCACAGTATACCCAGGGAGCTCGTTCCACTTTCAAAAGGGGGTAAATTGTTCCCAGGCTGAGGTCTGCATGTTTCTGAAGTCTCAATAGGCCCACATGCCCAGCTGCAAGCTGTGTTCGGCCTATGCCAGGGCCATGATTGAGGTCTCGGACACCTCGTGCCAAGAATCACAACTGCTGGAATGCCTGGATGCAGGCTCCCCCTTTTCCCCTTAATTCCACACTGAGTGACCATAAAAGGCCGAGAGACGTGTTCAATAGACCCATGACATATGGGAAAGGTCCAGGACCATTTCAAGTCATTTAGAGGTAGCAGTAACATCCACTGTCTGGACATGCATTCCTGAAAAATGTCAGATTTATGTTGAACCCAAATTTTTAACAAGAGTGTATTCAGTAGAAAAAAACACCAACATTTTTTGCTACTTTTGGTAAAGAAGAGTAGGCCTACAAAAGATAGCTAATTATTAAAACTTCTATACAGTCAGGGAAAAAAAGTAGTCTAAAAATTATGTTTATGTTGAACTAAGAGATTCACAATGCGCTCAAAGTTGCTTGAGCAGGCACATTATACCTATCAGAGCACAGCATTGAAGGGTAGGCTATTAGTGCCATCGTGAGGAGTAACTATGTACTACATACAATATGATTACTCTGCTTACAGAATGGCAATGCCATGTAATCCTAAATTAATTTTCACAATTAATAACACAATTATTACCATTTTAAACGCCAAAAAGTTATTCTGGGGACGCTACCTCTAATAATTCAGCCTCGTTTCCCTGTTTACGTGAACGTATGCTGATTACTGAAGAATGTGGGTGTCATATTGTAGGACTAGGCCTATGTCATGACACGTTCTGTGAAAAGAGTCGCCATGTAGGCATGCAGATTTTTTAGACGAGATACTGTTTTAGTTAAACACTGGTTTGCACTGCCATCTTGTGGATAGATTTTTCTTACTTGATTGCTAAGACATTTATTTATTTATTTATTTATTTATTTATTTGCATGCCACTTCAACCAGTACACTGAAGTAAATCAATTAGCTTTGCATGCATTTCCTCAGTTTTATAAAAAATAATTTGATGTGAGCAATACATCAGTCAGTTCTCGTAGAATAGCCGTTATAGTACAGTAAAGATCTAGCCAGTTTATTATGATATTATTATTAGGCCTACCTCCGCTAAGGAGGTTATGTTTTCGGTCGCGTTGGTTTGTCTGACTGTCTGTTTGTCTGTCTGTTTGTCAGCAGGATAACTCGAAAAGTACTGCATGGATTTGGATGAAATGTGTATATTGGGACAAGCAAGAACTGATTCGAAGAACCGCGCTTTTCTAGTTGTACAATCTATTGTTGGCCTGTTGCAAAGATATGGTAGGCTCTATAATTGAATGCGTTGCATGTGCAAGGAAACCGTCTGTTAACTCGAGTGCTGTGAATCACATGCTGTTCTACATCACAGATCTTGGGACTTTAATTTAAGACTTGGGACTTTAATTTGACCACCCCCCTCCAAGAGAAAGCGAATTTGCCATCAAAGTCTTGGGGTGGAGAGCAGAGAAAAGAATCCTCAGCCTCTAGTCATCGCGCAAATTTATGTCTATCACTTATTAAGATATCAAGTTACCCGTAGGCTACTCTTATCCTTATAAGGTAGCCTATAATAAAAAAAGACACAAGAGGCTAAGGATACTTCACAGGTAAAGAAAGGCCTTCCTGTATGGGCTTGAAGTGAACCACAGTGCGTCTCTCATCATAGTGGGCGTCTCCCTTGTCCATCCGCCTTAACGCACCAGAGCTTCCAAAATAGGCTGTATGCTGATCGACGGCAGGTAGAGAAGACTCTGAAACACATGATTTCACGTTATTATGCCGCAGATCTCATTTTTTGAATAAAAATGGGAAAACATTTTCTTTGTTTGCATACTTTACTGGTTTTATTGCAACAGTGTTCACAAGTTGCTGCCTTTAATTTGGACTATAATAAGCCTTTGGTCTACTCAGGCCCACCTGACAGCTACTTTGGATTTTCAGTGGATTTCTTTAAACCGGATAACCAGTAAGTGACCTCTATTTCTGACGGGAAGGGTAGTTATTAGAATAGGTTACTCTAAAGATATTTCATAGTCTAGCACCTTATCACTGATATGGGCTAAGTTAGGCCTATGCTATAGCCTAATTAGGCTACGTAGCCTGCTGAACATTTGCGAAAAGTTTGCTATACATAACGACGTTAGATAACCATATATAACCACGATATATCCGTTATGACCACACCATCATTAATCTATTAGTTAGGCTTATACGAAGGAGCTAAATACAACTGAGCTTCTTTCCCCAGGTTAAATCTTCTTGTTGGAGCTCCAAAATCCAACACAACTTCAGCAGCTGCTGTGGTGGAGCGTGGTGCCGTGTACAGCTGCTCCTGGCAATCTCCGAACTGCCAGCAGATTGAATTTGACAACACAGGTGAGTTGCGTGAATAACTGAAGGTGGTAGAGTTGTCCAGGGATAAAAGACACAATGACGCACGATTAGACTACTGTTTGAGTGTCGGTTACTGTTTTTTCCGCATGTCTGACCCTACGTTTTTAAAATTGGTACCAAGAGCAAAACGGATCAGCATATAAAACTGTTGCATAGCCTTTGGTAAAGACCGGTCTCAATGCAAAACATTGTAGCTCAATGGACACTTTCGTGTTATAACTTGACCTGGAATGAGGAGCATGAGTGCGTCAACCAATAGGGCAGTAACAATAAAAAGACAACGCGGAAGGTAGAGTTCTAAAGTATCTTGCTTGACAATGTAGCTGGGTCTTTCTTAGATAATGTAGAAGTGCACAAGAAAAATTAAACTACATGGCATTAGGTTATCTTGATTACAAGAACTGCATTTTTTTGCCACATCCGGTGACAGACTAGTGCTTGCAAAAAGTACAGAGCCAGCCAGTCTAAGCATGTCTAGAGTTAAGTGATGTGGCAATTCAGTACACACAGAGATGAGCCTCTGTGTTAATCACCAAAAAGCCACAGTGAGTTTATGTCTCATCATGCCCAGCAGTGACCTCTGCTGATTCAATCCCTAATATTTATGATTCTGAAAACTTTCTGTAAGGACAGGTTTTTTTTTTTTTTTTTTAGCTTTGCTTCATAGATATATGAGATCCCTTCCCCCCATTGCCAGTAACTGTAAAGGTTTTCAGTCATATTCAGTCACTGCATCATGAAATTCAATAACTGGTGAGGAAACATTTTTCTGAGCCATACTTACACTCCAGTTGACTGAGAAGATGTCAAAGGCCCAGATGGATAAATCTTTGTAGTGTGTGCACATCTACCTGGACTATCTTCACTTGGTGTTTCCTTAAATTTCTGAAAATGTTCTGGTTGGCAGTAATCAACTTTTCTTCTTATGTAGATGATCGTAACCTTACTTCTTTGGGGGTAGAGTTCAAGTCACATCAGTGGTTCGGTGCTACTGTGCGTTCAGATGGTGAACACATACTGGTAAGCACTGGAGAACTGTGGGCAGTGGGACTGTGTCTTTTTGACCAAGGTTCAGATACTAACATGTGGTCACTTTACTCTCCCTTGCCACCCCAGGCTTGTGCCCCTCACTATCAGTGGTCCACTCCCCGCTACAGAGACCGTGAGACTGTGGGAACCTGTTACATCAAGAAAGAAGGAAAGACTGTGGAATATTCACCCTGTCGGAGCAGTATGTATTAGGGATGGGTATTGATGCCATTTTCAATTCTGCCTATCAATCCAATTCCTTATCAATACTCTTATTGATTCCTGGTTAGTTCATGCCAAAAAAAAGACAGTCTTTATAGGCTTGAGAACAGCTACGTGTCTCTGTCTCCTCAATATGGTAGACTATGTGAATCACTGGAGTTAATGTGATAGCTTCATATGAAAGTTGCAGTTAGCACGTGGCGCTAATGCACCGCGACGTGTGGGCAGAGGAACTAAAGAATTGATAAGAGAATTGATAATGTTTGGAGACGTACAATATCGATGGAATTGATCATTTTGAACGGGTTCTGAATTGTTGCCGGGGCCATTCACACCGCACTTGGGTCTTGAAGCTTCTTGAGTTGAGCTTTTGGAAATGAATAATTTATAAGTGGTGCACCTGAAAACCTTACATTTTCTATTCAACCCAAAACTTAAACACATACGTTGCTGACATTTTGTAATTTTAACAGGAATATGATTTCACACACTATTGAGAAAATTGACTCTAATCTCATTCAACAAGTATGTTAGTTAGTACACATGGTCTTGCTGATCACAATCAGAATCAATTTGTTGAACATGGAATGGTTTGTCTTGACAGTGGTCCGGAGTACTCATTAAAGTAATATGTATGAAGTTGTAATGTTGACAGTCATTTTGTCCTATTAATGTCTGATGATCATGTGGTGGGGATATGCAGATAGCTTTCATCTTATGGCAGTCTTGTAAAAAAAAGAAAAAAAAATGTACAACAAAAAAAGAGGCAAGAAAATTCTTAAATGAAATAGATGGTAAGTGTTTACATTCAATTGGGCAGACGAATCTCATGAATGAAGTCTAAAGGTGACTACAGTCTAAAGATCTGCAACGAGATGGGCTGTGACATTTTAAAAAACCTGCAATGTTCTAAAACTCCCAAACTGCGATTTGACATGTTAAATATTTTGCGACGGGTTGCAACTGCTTGCAACAACCTGCGATGATTAATTCACACCGCTGCAACTACTTTCTAAAACCGTCTCATTTACTTGAGGATCTTCAGTCTGAATTGGCCTTAACTCTGAAAAACTAAACACTCAGGGACTACTTATGTAAGCTGTAACATATCTGACCGTTGAAGAGCTTGAATATGGCATTGTTCTGGAGAGGAAGTTCAAATTGAATTAGAGGGTCAGTTGCAACTGATTAAGCTGAATTACTTAAACCAGCTAGTAGGCTTAATGGACCTTGGATCTAGCAAAATGGATTAAAATGTGTATTTTATGCATAAGTGATGTTACATCTTAATGCATTGCATATCATTATTTTTGTATTTGTTTGCATGATATTGCAGATTCCCATGAGCCTAAAGGTCAAGGATTTTGCCAAGCAGGATTCAGTGCAGCTTTTGTGAAGGTATGCCTTGACCTTTTTTGCTCACACTGGCTTATCATGTGTCATGCTTTCACTCCTCAGCCCATGGATTGTCATGTTATACAATATTAAAGACCTCCCAAAGTGGACAGAAGCACACATTTAGTGGATTTAATTAGAGATCCCTCTTATTTATCAATCATCCTTTAGATTGAGTGTGGTGGAACACGGTTAAATCATGCAAAGCTTCCTGTACACATAGAAATGTTCTATGTTGTAGAACAGTTAATATAATGAAATTGATAGCAAGTTATTGAGTTACTGTGTCCGTAAAAAATGTTGTTGAAAAGGAGCAACTGTATTCTATGTCAAGCAGTTTGTCAATGACCTTATCCTCTCAGTGAATGTTTTTATCATGTGAATGTATTTGATTGTCTTTCAGAATAAGAAAAGCAGAGTGGTGGTTGGGGGACCAGGCAGCTACTACTGGCAAGGTATATTTTCAGATTGTGTTTAGAAAGTTTAAAATCAAAGTAATTTAATAAAAAAGCAAGTTCTGTTCTTAATTTAATTCCATGAAAATTGTTATATGCTACAAATAACTCTAGTTTGAAGAAAAAAACTAAGCCAATCATCTCTGTTTACAGGGCAGCTAATCTCTGACGACATTTCAGAAGTCCTTAACAGGGTCAATAACCTGTTTATTACACCTTATGGGAATCGGCTCTCCACAGTAGAAGCAAGTCCTCATTTTGATGACAGTTATCTTGGTAAGACCATAGTCTGTGATATGGCAATGGAGCTGGCTTGTTCTTCATGTCATGTATGTAATTATTTAAAAATGTCTTCCTGAACTTTCTTGAGTGAGTCAACTTGTAGTCTTTTTCAGGATATTCTCTTGTGGTTGGAGATTTCGATAATGATGGACACGATGGTAAGCAGTAATGTCATACCCCGTACATTCCCTCAATGTCATGAACTTATTTGCCCTTACATAGTAGAATGACACTTTCAATTATGTGTCTCCTCTATCATCTTTCTAGACTACCTTACAGGGGTGCCCAGAGGACACAAAGTTGTTGGCAATGTAAGAAATGCATTGTCCCGATTTGGTCTTGAAAAACTATTGCAAGTACTTGTCATTTACTTTACGGCTAACACTGAAACAAACTCATCATGAAGTTGTTCTGTATTATAGGCCACGATATTTGATGGAAAAAACATGGAGCCCAGGGCAAGTTTCACTGGAACACAGGTAGGCCTATGTGATTTTGTCAGTCTTGTAAGAAATGAACAGTTATGCAGTCGGTGTGAATAGTATTTCTCTTGACAGATGGCGGCCTATTTTGGTTACGCTGTGGCAGCTGTTGACGTAAACCATGACAAGTAAGTTCTAAGTAATGAAATTAGCCATGATGGTGCCTTATCTTTTTACGCTTCTTTGTTTATGCGTTCCTCATTCTTCCTGCGGTCTTCCTCTCAACTTTTCTCTCTCTCCTCTCAGCTACTTGGATGTCTTTGTAGGTGCTCCTCTGTTTATGAATATAGCCTCCGGTAAACGCAGGGAGTTTGGACAAGTGGCTGTTTATCTGAGTAGTGGTAGCGGCAACTTTTTATTCCAGGAACCAGTCCACCTAAATGGCTTGGAAGCGTATGGGCGCTTCGGCTCTGCAATTGCCCCACTTGGTGATCTTGACCAGGATGGTTACAATGGTGAGTTACAACGGCACATCTGTTGCAGAGAAAGAGGTAGAGGAAAAACTGTTTGCTTAGCTGTATTAATATAATATAAACGTCTTAAATCCACCCCGTTCTCTACCTTCAGATGTAGCCATCTCTGCTCCATATGGTGGTACTGATGGGAAAGGTGTGGTGTATGTGTATAACGGACGAGACAGTGGCATCAGCCCTGTGGCCTCTCAGATTCTCCAGGGACAGTGGGCCTCAACATCCATTCTGTCTCCAAGTTTTGGATTTTCACTGCAAGGGAACACTGACATTGACAAAAATGGCTACCCAGGTACTGACACCTTACACTGACTACTTCACTACTTACAATACAAATGTACTTGCTAAGAATCCAAAGAGCTGCTTAGTGGATGCTATTTTGTGACACTCTAGTATCAACAGTAGCAGATGGTGACTCTGTACTTATGTGTTGTAATGAACACGTTGTAAACATGTGTAACATGAATATATGTCCTGAAAAGTTTTAAAGTTTCTATTATGTACTCTAACAGATTTGATGGTAGGCGCCTTTGGAGCTGATACAGCGGTTTTATACAGGTAGGAGAACTAGTCTTTTCCTCTGTGATAAACATATAGCAAAAATATCTGTTGTTTGTATAGGTCTTGAAAAGATGGCAAACATGCATTATATGCCTTTCTCTACACAGAGCTCGCCCTGTCATTATAACAAATATAACTTTGGACGTCATCCCTCAAGTCCTAAATTTAGAGGACAAAACATGCACACCTCCTGGTGAAACAACAGCGGTCACCTGGTATGATAACACCCACAACTGTATTGTTGACTATTGTGACTTTGATGGAAACCATGTTGTGTAGAGTCTGACCCTGCAAATATCAACTGCAAATATCCAACTACTGTGACCAGTTAACACTAAATAAATGAAAATGAAAAAAATTGGTTAATAATTTAAGGAGTTAGATATTGATCCTTTAATTTTTTTGGCTTTACTTAAAAATGCGATGCATGCATGCATGTACTGTATGTATGTATGTATGTATGTATGTATGTATGTATGTATGTATGTATGTATTATGTATGTATGTATGTATGTATGTATACTGGGTGTGTGTGCACAGTATTTATTTTGTTTTATTTCAGTTTCAAGGTCAAATATTGTCTGAAGGCCACAGCCAAGGGTGCGGGGGCGCCTAAGTCATTCAGTAGGTGACTTTCAAATAGCCATAAATTGATATTTGCGTTTAAATGTTATTCCATGTGTTATATGTTTCATGTCAGTTTTAATGAGGTGGTAGAAGGCACTTTAAGTTTAATATAGCCGTTTGAATATGTTTCTTGTCTGCAGAGATACAGGTTGATGTGGAACTTGATCTTAGACAAAAGGGGACAAAGAGAGCCCGTTTTATCCAGAGCAAAGATTCCCAACTAACAAAAGACCTTGATGTGCTTAACAACAACCAGCTTACCTGTGAGACTTTGGAAGCCTTTGTCATTGTGAGTAATCTAGCCTTTTTTCATCCCTAGGGAATTTTGTCCAACCAAAATTCAAGCAATACAGTAGTCACTCAGGCTGATTCATCTTATTAGAATGACTTCACACTCCTAACCAAGTGTTACATGTATGTACCTCAGGATGATTCAGAGTTCCAGGATAAGAAAGCACCCATCTCAGTCTTTCTGGATTACAAGATAGATTATGACAGTGCGGCAGACTCGACAGGACTCATACCTATTCTTAACCAGCTTAGCCCAGGCAATGCATCCAGACAGGTGTGTATCTATGCATGTCCTGACACCACTACAGCCATAATCAATAAAACCACCAGTTGTGTGGTGATTCATATACTAGTACAATGTTAACTGTTAGGATTATAATGAGTCTCAACTTGTGCTTATCAGGCTCATATTTTACGGAATTGTGGAGACGATAATATTTGCAAACCAAATCTACAACTCAGTGCAAAAAGGTAAAAATCTATAATCTACATATCTACAAATCTACATACATATTGGCATATAAATATACCTTTGTTCATGCTTGAAAAATTTTGGTTTTCTGTCAACAGTCAAATTGAGTTTTGCTCTTACCTCTCTCTCTCTCTCTCTCTCTCTCTCTCTCTCTCTCTCTCTCTCTCTCTGTCTCATTACCCCTCTCTGTGGCTACTGTATTTCTATGTCTCTTAGTGACCCACATAAGATCTATATAGGTGAGAAAAGCACTCTTACTCTTGATGTGACAGCACAGAACATTGGGGAAGGAGCGTACGAAGCAAAGCTTCATGTCTACATACCCCCACAAGCAGACTTTAGTCGAAAAATCCAAGACGAGGTATGCAGTTATCATTACAACCAGTGAATGATTTAAAAAGCTGCCAGGGTGAAATGTGGGCAGTTACAGGCTGGTACTGATTTAGGTAACGCAAGTCTATTGGGAAACAGGATGTTTCAAAAGAATGTTCCTGTGCAGACAAGCAGCTTGTTCTGTAATGACATATTTAGTAGGGTTGCCATGGCAGAGTTAGCAAACCTCATGCCATGCCAACTAACACTGTCAGTGATGGTGTATGGCTTTCAGAATGTTTCATAATGTATTATTTATCTTCAGCTACTTTTACTGAATCTGATGTTAATTATAACTTATCACCCGGTGGAATGGAATACTGTTTTCTGATTGGCTGTCAGGGTGTCCGTTATTTCTAGATAACAGGACACCTGAGGCATTGTTGGGTTAAAAAAGTTTAACCAGCGTTCTTTATCAATGCTCTTTAGAATGCAGCCTTGCGGATCTTCTTTCATAAGAAAATAGTACCCCAACCGAACAGGATAACTTCTTTCTAAACGGAGCCACATGTTTCTTTTATGTTTCAAACACTTGCTTATCATCTATACGTTTTAGTTGCAACCGGGTGATAAGCGGGATAACGGCCTTCGAGGTGTCCCGATATAGAGAGATAATGGACTTCGCGTAGGCCCTACGGCTTCGCCGTCGGGCTGTTCTTCGCCATACGCGTCGTCCATTATCTCTCTATATCGGGACACCTCGGCGGCCGTTATCCCTTACATAACTACTGGAGAATCATATTGACTGACTGACTATACTGTAGTTTTGTATTTGCTCTGGCACAGTCAGTAACCATGACACTTTTTCACAACCTTTCTTTTCTTTCTTAACTTCATTGGGTCAGGGCCAGCCTCGTTTGTCTTGTGCCTTCAGAGTAGAGAACCAGACCAGGGAAGTGGTGTGTGACCTCGGAAACCCCATGAAAACAGGAACAACTGTGAGTAGGCTGATTTTTACAGCAGTGTTAATTCATTCAGCAGAAACCCCTTTAGCAACTTGGTGTAACAGCGAAGCTTTCTTTTTACAACAGCTGTCAATCAAACTGGAATTTAGTGTCTATCCGGTGTCTGATGAAAACACTGAGGTGAAATTTGACCTGCAGATGCACAGGTATTCTCAAATGTCAAATGTTTTTTGAAATGGCATCTTATCTTCTAGACAGTGATAGGCCTTTATTTAATGTTGAAGGAAATTAAGTGTCTGGTGGCATTTACACTTCAAACTCATAGCACACAGACTTATAAAATCTAATATAAAATCTGATCAGTAAAATGTAAATATAAAATGTGATCAGCACTGTCTTAATGAACATTATTCTCACATTATGCTTCTGTTCAATTCACTTGAATTGATTGCTTTACCTCTGTTGCCTCAGTTCCAATGAGTTCAATGGCAGCAGTGCTTTGGTCTCCACTGTCACAAAACTGGATGTGTTGGCTCGGATGAATTTTGTCGGGTAATACAAGCCTCCATAATTCCAATAAAATATAAAAGCTAGAATTCTCAAGCCATGCAACAAGATTTTTTGTTTCAGAGATCCCTAGACAACAGTCATATGAGATATTTATGGTCATTTCAAATTTGAGGCCAGCAACATGTCTCAAGAAAAGTTGAGACGTCAATAAAAGGCAGGAAAGTAAAAAAAAACTACACTTATTTCCCACCTCCACTCAAGTTAAACAATTGAGTCGCACATTTCTCCTGTTCATCCAGCCGTTCTCTGGATCTGACAGTAGTACTTTTAGCTACAGCCTAGCATTAGATCATTGAATCGTTTTAATTAGCAAAACTATCAGAATTAACTATCAGTCCCTTTGAAGATGTTAGTAGGAAAGATGCTAATGGTCTAATCTGATTCAATGATCTATGTTAAACTGATACTGAGTGTTGCGGTTAGATGCAGAGATCTTAGGCTTCATGAAAAGTGTTGCTGTGAGACAATGGTAATTCAATAATTTTACAGTATGTATGTAATGAGTAATGAATGTCTTCACATCTGGCCTTTTACATAGCCTAGCCAAAACATTCATGCTGGCAGTTAATTATTATTAGTTTTCAGATGTTCCTCCTTGTGTTGTTTGTGACATTATAAAACACATTATTTAAAAGTCTTTTATTGGCCTTGCCTCAACTTTTTTTTTGACATACTGTAGCGAGACGTGGCATATTCCTCCCAAAACTTATATTATATTAAATTCATGGCTTGCAATGTTTTGAAAATAATAGTATTTTATTTTATTTCCATTTTTCTTTTTTTAATTGGTCTGTACTCTACTACAAGTAACATTTTTGTTGTGTTGTTGGATTAGTGCATCAGTACAGGAACACATCATTCTGTCCACTGCTGACAGAAAGTCCAAAGGTCCCCCAGAAACATTAGATGATCTTGGTCCAATGGTACATCATACCTATCAGGTTTGTACAGTGGGATTCTAAACACAACACAGATACTGTACTGTAGGTGACATGTGAAGTGTTAGGCAATAATATATTCTACACTGTATTCAACTCTAATATATTCCATTGGCTACATAATAAATTATGGACTCATCATTTATTCTCATCAACATCTTGTTTCCTAATATCAGCTGCATAACAATGGTCCAAGTGTGATCAGTAAGGCTGTAATAGATGTTCAATGGCCTCAGACATTCAACAACGATACTTTGCTCTACATCACTTCGTATGACGTTGATGGACCGATACAGTGCCACACAAACACCCCAGTGAATCCTCTCAACCTTACAGTGAGTGCAGTACAGTTTGTCCCTTTTCATACATCTTCAAAAACTGAAGCTGTAACCATTATTTTGTTGAGAACAATTACCAAGTGTACCAAGCTGTTATTTTTAGTGTGTTTTCTGTTTCAAGAAATGAGCCATACCAATGGAGCCATACCATACCAGCTCTTTATTAACTTTTGTAATTAGTTGTCTGTAAAAATGTAAACGTCCTTGTAGAGTCCTGTTGTGCAGAAGAATGACACTGAAGAAGGGAGAGAGGATCATACACGACGCCGTCGCGATGTTGGAGACAGAGACAGCGCCAAACAGACTGCATCAGACCGGATGATTTTGGTATCACCAGTCAACACAGACACACACACACACACACATACACACACACACACACACACACACACACACACACACACACACACACACACACACACACACACACACACACACACACACACAAAAGCAAAGATTGATTGGCTTTGCATGAAAAGTATGTCAAATCTTATTTGTATGGCTTCACTGTTGCCAGACTGGAAATTCTGAAGTATCGTACCAAGAGATCAAAATGATTGTTCTTTGAGGAATCAAAGAAATGATCACAAATACTATTTTTGTCTGTATGCTTTTGTGTTAAAGCAAAATTTGTATGTCAGCCTTCTACAGCAGTGTCCATCCTTTTTTTAGGATTGTAGCAAAGCATCTTGTTCAGAAATTAAATGTGAAGTGGGTCGTCTGGAGTCAGGGCAGAGAGCCAATGTATATATTAAATCACGCCTTGTTGAGGCCACCTTCTTCAAGGTATCTACCCTTTAAATGATTCTGATTGATTACTTTCTATTTCAAAATGTTTGTCATCACATTACAAAATATTTAACATTGCTGACAGATGTTGACCTAAAGAATCTGTGGTTTGTATTCTCAGACAGAAAATCAAAACCGGTCGTACACTGTTGTGTCCTCAGCCTCCTTCCATGTAACAGAGACGCCTTATAAAAATATGAAGCTGAACATACCGCCCAACTCAACTACTGTAAGTATTTTTGCTTTTGTGAAAACAGAAAGATACTAATGAGATCTCTCATAAACACACACACACACACACACACACACACACACACACACACACACATCCATCATACACATTCTGATGTGTGTCTGTGCAGGCAAGCACTAAGGTGGATACAGTGGACTCTAGTCAGGTACAGCCTGTTGCGACATGGATAATTGCAGTGGCTGTCTTGGCAGGACTTCTCTTGCTGGCTCTGCTCATCCTTATCATGTACAAGGTGAGTTACCAAAGAGTTGAGATGTTTTGGTAAATGTAAATTCAAAACAAAATGCTATTTTCAAAATATCCTATTCATTTGATTGAGAGTACAAATAAATTTTATTCTTTATAGTGTTTAATTTGGAATTTTATGTGGATAAAGTGTTGGACAGTGAAGGGCAATACAAAAGCTAGTACCATTAATGCAAAGTAGGAACATTTTACTAATGTTCACTAGATTAACTAAAAACATAATTGTGCAAAGCTGAGTCCCTCAGAATTGGAGGGTATCATTACTTACACAACAATATGGACCTTGGAAATGTGTAAAACTGCCTTGTGATCGATCAATAGATCCATAGATAAATAGATACTTTATTCATCCCATAGCATGTTCAGGCATCCTGTAATGTATAAAACAGAGAATATAGTTGTGTTCCACTTTGTGTAATAAGTTTTGAAATATAGAATCTGCTGTACCAGAATCAATATGAAAACATTCTTTGTCTTCATCTGCCTGTATTTATTTGATACAATACAGTGCCTCACAGACAGAAAAATACACTGGGTTTAAATACCTCCAATGCATCACCATACTCCCCCCCATCTACCCTTATACATACCTACATTCAACAATCTCACATATCCACATATGACAAACCTTAATGGTGTGCAGAACACAGACGCAGACATAACACTCACATGTTTTAATAGGCCTAGTACAAACAACAACTAGCCTGACATGCCAGATACCGCTAGAGTGCGTCTAGGGTTCTTGGCTAAACAACAACAGCAACCGCCAACACTAGCCGCCTGGGTTCAGTGTTCAGGGGTGCTATGACTGATGTGACAAAGCTTTTCCCATAGCGTCCCTTCTTGTTAAAAGCCACCATTTTTGCAAGTTCACCATTAGGTTCCTTCTCTGATAGTAATCAGAATCATAAAGACAACTGGCTCATGTAGTCTAAATGACAGTACATCCCACCACATCAGTCTTACCAGGTGACTTGCCCTTTAAGGTGCATAGCAAGGCTGAATTGATCCTGATAATTAGTCTCCTGTCTGTTTATGCTAGCTCAGCTCTGATTGTCTGATCTGACTGTCGTTCTTTCAGTGTGGTTTCTTCAAGCGAAGCCGTCCCCCGCAAGAGGACAATGAGAAAGAGCAGCTCCAGCCAACTGAGGGGGGAGAAGCCAGTCCTGAGGGCTGAGTGGAATTGCTTTAGAACCAACACCATGGCGGTTGTGTGTTTGTGTTTCTGTCATAGCACCTGAATCAACTGTTTACAAAAACCTGTCGGCCGATTTATGAGCACTGCTTATACTACTGTTACTTTAATGTCCGATACTTGAGTTGGTCTTGGGCTGTGAATGTTAACATTGCGGGAACTTCCTTAAAAAGCTCCCTACTTTAATGAATGTTGATGTGTTCTTTAAATTTGATGTACATAATATTATTTTTTTGTAAGATGTGCATTTTATATGGGGAATATTCTCTGATGTGTACTTTAGTCTATAAATCATGTCCAGGTCCTAAATTTAAATAAGTAGCTTAACACATGCTGTATCACCAGTCCAACATAACGCTGGTGTAAGGACTGAAATAGAACTGGATTCAGAGAGTGCATTGTCTACTGAAACACTGTTGCACAATCTGTGCAATATCAAATGCATCAATCACTTTAGATATAGACTACTTTAAACTAGGCTACTTTAGGCATAAATTAATTGGTGGTGGTGATAATATTATGGCACTGTGGCTAGTGAACATGGAACCAAGTGTGATGGCATCGTTTGCATATGCCTCCCCTGCAGGTTTCCAGATTATTCTTATTCACAATAGGCTTCAGCTGGCCCATTGATTATTCTACCTCACCAAAAAAAAAAAAAAAAAAGATCTGAGGACCTTTTTATGAAATTAAATATTTTGCGTTAACAGTGCTCATACTTTCTTGAGATGATGATAATAATGGGGAATATTTTTTCAATAAATTTCTAAAGTTACAAAGTTGTCAAAGACTGTTATTGCTTTGCCATATAGCCTACAGAGGGCTAACTGGATAAATATTACCTGTGTTGCTGTAAACATGCCCTTATCGAAACATATTGCTGTGGGTAAATACGGTCTAATTTTTAAAAGAAAAATCTTTGTAATGTGACAGCATGGGGCTGTGGGATTATAGGGCCCAATTTCCCAAATTTCCTAAGAAATGTGGGAACATAGGGCTGTGGGAACATAGGGCCTAATTTCCAAAAATTCTGTAAAAAATAAAATTCCTAACAAATGTGGGAACATAGGGCTGTGGGAACATAGAGCTGACCCCTAGCCTACAGAGGCCTAAGTATCTGCTCTGGCTAGAATGTCACAGTGAAAGGTAGAAGCAGAGAGAGTTGAGGGAAGGGTCAAGAGCCAGTCAAGAACACTCCTTTGTTACTATAGTAACGAAGTCTCAAACTCATCGCGTTTGTTGTGGAAATCAGATTCAGAAAGAACAGCAGCGACAGGTGAGTGCGAATGAACACTGTAGCTTAAGCTAACACGATACACTTTTGTTATTTTTATGTTTGCTTTTATCATGTAGCCTGGGGTAGACTATATGACAGTGTATTCGGCTAATCTAACGTGTGCCTTGCTAGGAAATTCGGAACTTTGTTCAACTACTAGGCTACAGTATGTAACGTTAAGGCCTATGCCCAAACTGATTGAGCATTGTTTGAGATTTGTCACAGAAATGAACACACTGATCATTTGCAACAGGCACAAATCTTAAGCTACCAATAAATAGACAACTTCTTACTGGCTTCAATTAACGTCTCCTTAATCATGATTTGCCATCTCCAAAAATGCCTTGCATAGGCTAGGCTACTATCGCCTATCGATACCTGCCTGATCTCAAAGCGGTAGCCAGATGGCTCAGAGTGACTGATCTTTGCAGAAAGCATGTGATATGGAGTACAAATAGCACTAGAGTAGTGTCTGAGACACCTGCAGTTATAGCCTAGCCCAAGTCATTTATGTGCTCCACAACCACAAGGGCTAGGCTAGATATGAATCTATACAAATCAATATTGGGCTGGATAGATTGGAGTGTTTAGGCTATTATTTGACATCTAACACCAATAATGCCACAATGTTTTCATTAGCCTACTCATACACTCAATGATCTGCTTCTCCACAGAATTCGTTTGAAGTGATTGTGTATCTTGGATACAAATCTGAAAATTTAACATGACAATAAAACACTGAAAATGTCTTCCTCAAAAAGAGACATTGATGACAGAACATTGCTTTCAGGATACAAAGCAAAAGATGCCAATAGGCATACCAGTAAAATGGACAAGACGCATATGCCCATGTCTCTTCCTGACACATCTTCTAAAATCTCTAAACTACCAATGGAGTGTCCGACAGGTCTTGGCCCCTTACCAGTCTCTTGTTCTAAACCGCCACGAATGGGCACCCTAGACACATTAGATGTGGCGCCTCGCTCACCACCAGTGTCCATGCTGGAGCTACCACGGATGGTGGCTGCAGTGGGCCCAGAGCTAGCTTCTACTGAGTCAATATGGATGGATGGCCCCTCACTGCTGCCATCAGTATTGGGAGCAGACATTCCTATTAAGGTTGAGAAGCCATCATGTGAAGATTCAAGTGACATTAATCAAAATCTGTTTAAGAGGTTTGTTACTGTTGTTAGAGAAAAAAACATTTACTTGCTTGTTTAGAGGCCTGAATTTGTTTAGAGCAGGGCTTTGAACCAGAATTTTTTTAAACAGTATTTTAACGTTTTTTGGTTTAGTGTGATAAGGCCTACTATGCAAGATGGCCTGCAACCAAACTAATCTATGCAGTAGACTTTGTATGAAATTGTTTTTGCGACCTACTTGTCATCAATTTAAAAAAAATTATAACTTCTGATTCCTAGAACATATTGTAAAATGAAAATATGTAGCAACTCGAGGGGTAACTCGGCAACCCCTTACTGAATAGTGGAACTTTAGCTGCTACATATTGATACTGTCTATGCTACTCCTGACAGTCCTACTGCTGAAGAAGCTCACAAACTTATGTCCACTGATCATGGCATTGAGACGGTTGCAGAAAAAAGAAGTCCAAAGTCCAAATCTAAACCGCTCACTGGTGTTGAAGCTGTAGAAATCCTGGCAAAGAAACGGCACCTTGGAGAGTTGGAGTTTTATCACTTTCACAAAGTAGAGAGTGTAAATTTTAGGTGAGTCACAACACCATAACACAATATTACCCCACCTCACACACACATGTACAGTATACACACACCCACACACGCTATTACCATTAAAGTATACTGTAAGAATGTGAATAAATACTGCATTCTACTCAGTGCATACATTTTTTTTTTTTTCTTTTCAGGCCATATGATTTGCAAATGGTTCCCAGTAATAAAACTGGCACAGATTACTACATCTTTTCACCTTACACTGTGATGCATGTCCAGGATGGCTGCAGCACAACAGTCATGTCACTGGCTGAGTGGTACCGAGAGGCAACGCTCTGGCGCAGTCTCAAAGATATTCCGTTTTTCAGAAACTATTTGCTACGCAAGGCTTTTACTTGGTAAACTCTTCACCATTTCCTAATGAGCTATTGTGGTCATAGACATTAAATACCAGCAAGCTACACTTTTTACCTTTTCTCTTGAGCTCTGTTTACAGTACAGTAGGTTAAGCATATTATTGGGCCTATATTTCAGAGCAGTCAGATACATTATTTATCCATTTGTATTTATCTAGTTGATGATTAGTAACGTATATTATTTTTTTTGTGTGACTGATTTTAATCTTCATTGCTGATTAAGACTCTTCACACTGGATCCAATAAAGGTTATTCTTGAAATAGTTAAACAACTATAATGTATGTTTGGTCTTTGTGTATGTATGTATGTTTTGGAACAGGTGGCAGAGGAATGTACGACGAATGATCTTTGAGCGCAGAGCTAACCTTTTGCAGGAGTGTCTCCCTATTGCTGTGCCACACTTTAGAGCAACTCTCCTACAAATGTCAAGGTAGATTTAAAATTAGTCATGGTAGATTTAACATTTTTTGTTGTTTGTTTTGTCTGTTTGATTGGGAAGAGGTGTTTGTGAATGTGTCCTACAGTACTAACCATTAATTTGATACTTGACTTGTCCAAAGGGTATTTGCAATCTCGATGTATGTTGTAGTTGTTAACATAATTACAGCTGAAAAAATGTCCTTCCACTTTTTGCAAGTTGACAAAAGAGAAGTTTTCTCTCACATCCTTGCTTTTTATAGATTAATTGAAGAATTGAATGGGATTCACTGGCTGCCACAGGATGTCTCCAAGATGTACACACTTGTTGACTTTCAGATGACTCTCAATGACAAGAACCAAGAGTCTCAAGGACTCCTCGCGAAATTCCTTCTGTGTCGGGCAATGATACTGAGCAAGGTATTTTTTTCCTAATATAGATACATATTTATTTTCAGAAGACATATTTATTGACTTATTTATTTGTATACCTTTTTAATGCTTTGTACAATGAGAAAAACAAACAAGCAAACAAACAAAAAATACCATGCGGGATTCATGATGCATGTTAGTCTACATACTGTAATAACTTCCACAAAATACATTGAAAGTACAACAAGGCAGTATTAGAGGAGTGGTTTGGTATGATAAGGACCGGGAGCACTGTATATTGTAACGTCATAACAAGTTCAAGCATTTGCCGGGGAGCAGAATTTTGACATGTTCATGCAGGCCGGAGAAAACTAAAATCGTACATAAATTCAGTTTCCAAAAATTATTATGTTCATCAAACATGGTGGGGTTTGCAGTGTGGAAGCTTCAAGTTGAAATAAACATGACAAGACCCAGTTATTGGTTTATTTTCTAAAGGGCAGGCTAGCCTGCAGTAAATGGCTGTAACTATGCTTCCAATGTTTCTCTTCAATTAATTAATTTTCCAACTTAATTCAGTTTGTCTTGAAACAGTGTAACTCATTGTCCTCAAAACAGGACCGCTTCTGTTCAGTTATCTATGGTGGAAAAACCCTTTTGTAATCCCTTGAGCATGCATGTTGTATGTCCCTGATGCACTGAATGTTTGGCAACCCCAGTTTGTCTGTTTGTTTGTTTGTTTCTTTCTTTGTTTCTTTCCATATTTGCAAACTTCCATCTTTCCCTGGCACACAGGTGCATGAGGACAGCTATGCAGCTCACCAGGAGCTACAGCTCCATATCAAGCAATGCCAGCTCAACCAACGGCGCCAACCCCTACACCAGAAGCTGGAACACCACAATAGCCTTGAGAGAGAACTTGCCAATGCTGAATCTATCTTGCAGAGGCTCGGCAACATGGCTTCTTTGTTGGACTGCATGATTGTGCAAAGTCTGGTGACCATTATTCATCGCGAAGTCACATCATTCCTCCATATAGTTCTGAAGGTGATAAACTAATACATATCTATATGCTGTTACAGGATTAACCTGTAAGACTCCATGTAACCCCTGATGCAGAGGCTGTGTGAATTAAAACTGATGACACAGATGATGATAACAATTTCTATCAAAAAACTGATGAAGTGTATATGGTGATCAGTAATCGATTATTAGACCATCTCCCTTCTGCCGTGTAAACATCAGTCATGGGGGCATTATTATTTTTACGTTGATGTAAGAATTTTTAGACGAATCTGAAGAAGAAATCTAAATGAGTTCCCTGTTGTCTGGCTCCTTCCAGGCCATCAATCTGTACTGCACATTCTGTGTACATGAAGATTTCCATTCCTTTGTTTTTCAGAGAGAGAGGCCTGAGCAGGTTAGTCTGTTTGAAACAGAGCTCATCTTTGGGTCGGATGATAGGTTGACAATGTTTCCACCTCTTCATCTGTTTAAGGATGTTTTACATGGCGCAGTACTATCAGTTGCAGACTTGATTATGCAGGTAATATCCTGTGTTATTTATTACTGGGCTGGTCTTGGGGACACACTTAATATGAGCTAGCTGTTCTTTTTTTTCTGATTGACTTTTGGCCTGTTACAGACATTTGATTCTTGTAGCTGTCCATCGGAAAATCTGCTGGCCAGCAGTTCCTTGACCACTGCAGTGGCCAGCCCTACTCCTGATGTCATTCAAAGTCTCGCGGCAGGGGAAACCTTGACCTCAGGTTAGATCCTGCTTCCACTGAATCAACACTGTATTGATGTTAAAAGTTCATCGCTATAGGTAAAAGTTAGTAATGCATGTATGTATGTTCGCGAGTAAGTCTATAGATTTGCATACATCATCTGTATTTCACTTATATCCTTC
Source organism: Sardinella longiceps (assembly GCA_027497455.2). NCBI lineage: Eukaryota > Metazoa > Chordata > Actinopteri > Clupeiformes > Clupeidae > Sardinella > Sardinella longiceps. The sequence goes on along the minus strand of JAODXP020000021.1, from coordinate 11,635,792 downwards.
GCTTTACTAAATAACTTCTTGTCATGTCTCCCCAGCTCTAGAGCCTAACATCAGCGTCCTGACAAATAGGAGCAACCCTGATTCCAAACGGGACACATGTTTACTGGACAGCAAGCTAGTCGTGCCCCATCAGTCCCCTCTGATGCTGCGGGGTCAGAGGCTACGGGGGCATTACTATCCCCTCTCTAAGTCACAGCTGGAGTGGTACTTGGGCCTCAGTGCCACAGTGGAGGAAGTTGAGAGAGAACAGGCCAAGATTATACAGGTAGTGTCACATGATCCCAAGGTACCCACTTTAGGTTTTAGGTTACTTTGATGCACGGTTTAAAAAGTGTGGTTGGAACTGAAAACATTGCAATCTCTGTATATGTTTTCTCTCAGCAGATCATAGTTTCTTTCATGCTTTCTGGATGCTAATAGTGAGCCATAATGTGTGATGTAGAAAACATGGGCCAGATGGATAGAGGACACTCAGTGGTTAGACAAGATGGCAGTAGTGAACAAAGAATGTTGGTAGCATCATTTACCTTTAGTGACAAGGATATACTCAAACAGATGCCTCCAAGGAGGCCAGTTGCGGCCTGTATTATTAACTACATCAGGACCAGTAGGATGTTCTGGAACATGCACAGATAATCATATTAATTGATTATTAGTTATTAGAATATTAATTATAAGATTGTATGTAATGCATTTCCGTAGCAGAATCACATCTTGGCCATTACTAGCTTTGCAAGTGAGGAGATAGCCTAGATGATGCTTGCATTGAAACCAATGCCTCACATGTCTATGGCACCTTCATTGTCACTAACATTGCCATCATTGTCCCTTTCCAGAATGCCCAGGAAGAAGTAGAGAAGCTGTGTGAGAATTTCTCATGGTTAGTGGATATTCATGTGTTTACCAGCAACTGGAATGCAGCCTCTCTGAATTCCATGAGGGATTGGACCTCTCTGCAGTATGAGGAGCACATTCAAAAGATTCGCGTTTGGATAGACCAAGTGCTCACCCTGCCACCTTTTTTCACCACTTCAAATAAACTCTTCACTGTGAACTGCCACCAAATCCAGAGTAAAATAGGTCAGTGTTTTTTTGCTGTTACTTTTCAAGGCAGTTAACCAAACAATTTATTTCAAGATAACCTCTGCACCAGGTCAATGGTTGGTTGTCTGGTGGTGTTGGGTCTGTCGATGAATGCCTACGCCCCAAATTTTAGCAGCATTTGCTGAATTTCGCTCCTCTGATATTCTGCTCTTTTGCAGTCAATGCAACATGTTGAATAGGCAACAAGTTGAATAGGCTATATATCGTAGGCACTTCACTGAAATCATAAATGATTACTCTGTATAAAAAAACTGATTAACAAATAAGTCATCTTCAAGTGTGCATGTTGGTTACAGAGACAAACACAGCTGACAGTTATTTTCTTGAGGAGTGGAAGATGCTAACCTAGATGATAAAGATGTAGTTGCTTGAATTTTTCTCTGATATTCAGAGGACATGATCACACATCTGTTTAATTTCTTTCAGGACCATTGTTGAACTCTATTGAAGAAGATTTCCTCTCGTTGATAACTGAAGAGATTCAGCTTCGCTCTGAGAATGTGATCACTGAACTCAAGGGTGTTGTGGATGGCCTGACAGTGCAGCCTGCAGATTTCAATGATTTTACTCACTTTGCGGTTATGGTAAAGTTGTTGTGTTGTCACTGATTGCTGCAACTGTTAAATATAATATAATAAAATGAAATGAAGGATATTTTTATTGGAGATCATGAAGTTTAGAAAATCAATTCAAATACAGAATGAGGGTTAATAAAAGAGAAATATGGTGTGATTAATAATTGAGAAAATTTTATGCTTAGACAGAATAGTGAAACAGCAACTAACACCCAACTGAATTGGGCATAGAAACGCAGCCTGTGTTATGCGCCAGCTTGATTGTGAAGTTAGCTGCGCTACAAAAGCAGAAACCCGATGTAATCTCTCACAACTCTTGCCTTCTGCTCGCTAATTGGCTCGGGGTCGATGTGTTCTCTGCAAACAAGGTCAATCCCAGACAGAGTTGGGGAAGGAGAAAATCGAGCAGAAGTATGTAGGAAGGCAAGGCCAGGCTAGCTTATAGGGATGTTTAGCTATAGTGATGTTGACTTCATGGTAATCTGCTGTGTGTTGTAGGTGGAGCGTTGTAAGAAGATGTCAGATGATGTTCAGCCACAACTGGAGTACATCCACTCCCTTCAGGAGACCCTAATCAGGAATTTTAGGCGGATCACTGAAAAAGAGGTGGCACTGGAGGAACAGGTGAGAAGGCAATGAACTAAAGCATGATCATGGAAGGACATGTGCAGTTAAAAAAAAGGCATACGTTACTTTTAACACACCAGGGGAAGACATCACAGTTGTCTCTTCAAATGGCTACATTGGTAGATTCTTTAGTAGGTTGAAGCTGGTGAGACGGCATAATTATGAAATGTCTAGTTAAATTGTGTTTGCCCATGTCCCCACACTCCATCCATATATCAAACCATGCTTATTTAGATACAGTCATATAACACCAGTCAAAATGTTTTTTAAAAATGTCCATGTCAACAAACATAGTCAAATTGGTCGTCATGGAGGCAACATGCTGGTTTAAATGACAGAAGCACTGCGCTCTGTCACCAAAAATAAAACCTCATTTGTGGATGTGTGCCTTGTGTACAGATGCTGGATTTGTGGGACCAGTTTGTGCTCCACCTCAAACAGGCAGAGGAGACAATCAGCCATTGCCTTCCCTCCATGACAAAAACCCTTAATAATAGCTTCCAGTCCCTGAAACAGGAGCTAGAGGACTTGGTGTTGAGTGCAACCTCGGCTGACTACCTGGATCCCAAACAGAATGCTGCACAAGTGGTTTTTTCACTCAAGGTCACGTGCAGGCAGCTACATGTCATCTCAGCGCGCTTGAGAGAACTAAGTCGAACCAGAAAAACCCTTAAAGGTAAGCAACTACCGTATTGTTACATTTGCAAGTCAATGTTAGACTGTTTTTTTCCCATGTCACTGATTTGTTTTACACATATGACCTTTTTTTCAGAGGAGCCACTGGATTTGACCTTTGTAGATGTAGCCTTGCGAGGGATTGAGACCCGAAAGGAACTTTGGGAACTCTTAACAGTCTGCAAATCACAGACCCAAGAATGGATGCAGTCTCCCTTCTGCAAGGTGAATCTGATATGACAATTTAGTGGTCGTACTGGCCCAATATGTATTCATGTTGGTAGTTCAGGTGATCAGATCAAGTCATTAGTTGTAAATAGAAGTGTTTATCTCCCTTCAGAATTTTCTTCTGTGATTGGCTGATGGGGTGGCTATTGTATGTACTGTATAAAACAAACTGGCTACCTGAGATGTTATTCTGTTAAAAAGTTTCACCACCGTTCCATATCAGTGCTTGTTAGAATGGTAACTATTACAACTGTAAGCAGCCTTTTATAACTCGTTGGCTGTTATCCCTTGCAAATGGTCACAAAGGTGAACTGTGATCAAATTAATCAAACAACATCTCTGGTTGTACTCCTCTGATACATGTATAAAAAGTGATGTAACTCAACACAAGACTTGTGATTAGATCAGATTCAGGAAGCTTAAAGACAACTCCACCTGATTTATTATGATTCACTGGTTTGTGTATACTGTGTAGTTTGTTGTGGCAAAAGCTCAGGAGAAGGTAGAGGAATGGAAGCAACAGGCCTCAGTTTTGATGAAAGTCATCCCAACTGAAGATGCTGTGCTTCAAGGTGTTCTTTGCATCGTGGAAGACTTTGGTCAACAGCTACCTGTGTTGGCTGAACTTAGCAGTCCGACGCTGAAGCACAAGCACTGGCGAAACATTTTCACAGGTTGGTTTTAATGCTGTATTGCATGTTGGCTGTTGAATTTAGATATACCTAATAATGATAAACCAGTAATTTGAAAATGTGTGTTCACCCGCAAAGCTATGGGACTGCTATATGCCCCTACCTGGAATCCTACTGTGGCAGACCTTGTGTCAAAAAAGCTACTGGAGCATCAAAAGGCAATAAAAAAGGTTAGAACATATTACTGATTCCACGTTAGTTGTATAGTGTCTTCTCGTGCATGGTGTAACTTTATATATATTCCATAGACTTTATATGTTTGAATTACCGTATGCAATACCAGTCAAACTTCTAATATCTTTAATGTAATGTTTTTAATTTGTTTAATTTATTCTAAAATGGATGACTTCTGCATTAATCCAAATTGTAGAAAAATCAGAATAAACAAAATGCATAGAATTACCTTGTGAATTACTCAAATTTTGATTAGTATTGTTTGCTGATATTTTAGTATCTTACTAGACAGTGATTAGGGTTTTGGTAACTGTAGGTCTGCAGAGATGCTAAAGCAGAGGCGGATATGGAACAAGTTTTCCGGAAGATTCAGCGGAGATGGGAAGGGGCCCATTTCCAGCTTGCAAAATTCATAATCACCGTGTGGGAAGAAGACAAAACACATTTGGGAAGCAACCAGAAGAAGAAGAGGTGTTCTATTGCACAGCAATCTTGTGACAGTGGCACATTTACCATAATTGGTCAGTCAAACATTATCTTCATTAAAATAAAAATACTTTGTTCAGTAGTATTAGCATTGTAAGCAGCAGTATTGGTTATTTTTGTTGTTCTGACTTTGATGCTTTGTTGCTCAAATCCCTCAGGTCTGGACACACTTCTTTCTGAAACAGAGGACGCTGTAATGACACTGTCAAATATGCTGGTCTCCCCTCATGTGGTTGATTTCAAACACGACATTGAATTTTGGGTGCATGTACTACAAGAGCTTGGTAGTATTTTTATACTGTTGTCAAACAGGTCATATACAGCCGTTTCCTCCATGTATATATTTCACCATCTGGACGTTTATATTTCTCTTGATGTGTCTTGTTTGATTTGCAGAGGAGCTTCTTCACTTTTGCGAAATGTACCAAGAGAAGTGGGTCTTTCTGAGTAAAATGTTTTACGAGGTTTCAGTAAAGAATCAAAGCTCTGACCTTGTAAGTACAGACTACATTACTTCATTATTTTCTCTCAATTGTGAGGAGATGATTGTGATGTGACTCCTTTGAAATAATCCCTAGGACAAAGGCATGACCTGTAGTATCAGCAAATTTATATGTAATTTTTTGAATTATGATTTCATATTGCGTAATATAATTAGATGTGGATGGCGCATGTAATGTTGCACAATCAAGCAACTTAATGTATTTAATCTCTCAGAAATATTGGGCTCTACTAATTCACTCATCGCCTCTTTCAGTTGGAGAAATTCCAGCCGGTGGACACCATATTCCGGGAGATGATTCAAATCATACTGAATAATCCACGAGTACTAAACATTGTGCAGAAAACTGTAGATCCATCTTGCCCCTACCAGGGCAATAGCTTGCGTGAACTCATCACTGATGGGCTTTCAACCATGAATAAGATTTCTAGTGAACTTGTCTATCACCTGGATGCTCCTCGGAGAGCATTTCCCAGGTTGTGCTTTCTCAGTGATAGTGAGGTTATCAAACTGCTGTCGCTGCACCCAACACCCGTAGCCCTACTGCCAGTGGTGCGCAAGTGCTTCCATAGTGTGCGATGGCTTGAAGTTGAGTACAGGAATGATAATTCAGATGATGAGACTACTATTATCAGTGGTATAGATTTGTCAGAGAGCGAAATATGGGTAAATGGCGTATATGGTACTCTTGGAGAATATGTACCATTTCCCAATCCAGTGGAACCAAGTCTGTATCCCCTTGCTTGGTTTGGTAAGCTGGAACGACAACTGAAACAAGCTATGGTCCAACAAATGATGAAGTGTGCCACTGCTCACCAGATGTCTGTACTTACAGTACCAGACGGAGGATGCCCAAAAAGACTAAGTGAGACACTATTAAATTCTCCAACCCATCAAAGAATCTCAGGAGGCTTTGCAGGAAGTGAGGGACCAACTGTTGATGGTTTGGCTAGTTTGTCTGACATTCTGTCTCAGTTCCCTCTGCAATGTCTTTTGGTGTCAGAGGATGCTAGGTGGTGCACCGACGTCCAGAAAGCCTTTCAGAGCTCAAGCAGGGTCAATTGGGACTCTATCAAAGCCAGATATACACTCAAACTTCAAATCTTCTGCCGAGCTATCCAGGATGGCAGTATGGATTCCTGTGAAAGAACACACAAGTTCCATCACAAGATGACATCCTTACGTGTGCTGGTTTTACTCAACATGAAACACTCCAGGCAGCTATCTCAATTGATGCAAGTGAAAGGTGATTATGAATCATCGTTTGTGTGGCAGAGGCTAATGAAATATCAACTTGATTTACATACTAATCAGGAAAGCAAAGAGTCACCCTTAGCGATTCAAGAGGGTAACTATGATAATACAAAGGCATGTTCTGTTGAGATTTTGGGACACAAGCTACACTATGGTTATGAATATATAGGACCTGAAAACTGGATGATGGTAAGCACCCCTAACACAGATCGAGCCGTCTTGGGAATCCTCCTTGCTGTGGCAAACTATAGATGTGGGTTTCTCAGTGGACCTTATATGTCTGGTAAGAGAAAGACCGTGGTTCACATAGGACATGCACTAGGCCAGCAGGTGGTCACTTTAAAATGCCACACCAATACTCATCCATCTGTTGTTGAGCAGATGTTGTTGGGTGCTCTGAAAACTGGATCATGGCTTGTGCTGGAATCAATCGACAATTTAACTCAAGGAGTTCTGTCAGCACTGGGGCAACAGTTAATGGACATACGTGAGTCCTTCTTATCCTTGCTCATGAAAACCCAATCAAAGGAAAATGTAGAGCCCTGGTCCAATTACAGGGTTAAGAATACTGTTGAAGAGATGCACAGCAAACCTGATTTGATGGAAGGCGAGATGATTTTCACAGGCAAGCGTATTTTAGCACGGCTCAGTTATGGCTGTGTTGCCATCTCATCAAACAGCTACTTTGTGAAGATGCCAGAGAATTTAAAAATAGCAACCCGGCCCATTTCCTTAGCTGTACCTGATTATACCATTATTATGGAGGTATTGTTTACCTCCCAAGGTTTTAAAGATGCCACTTCAATTAGCCGAAGACTTGTGTCTCTCTTCAATATCGCAAAAGATTCACGCTGCCTACCCGATATAATCAGTGGTAACCAAACATCCTGGCTTGCTTTTATCAAGAATATCATACATGCCTCAAGATCCAACTTACACAAGTCTAAAATAGAGGAATTCCGTAAAGATGCTGTACTAACAGAGGATGTCCAAGGAGTTCTAAAACCGATGGATGAACTTGAGGGCATTGTGAAAAATCAGACATCCCGATTCAACAAGTCTGCTGCACTTCTAAATTCTTTGACAGAAGAACAGGCACTTGTCAAGGGAATCCTTTCAGTCTTAATGCCTGCCATTTCAGACCCCCAAAAGTCTTCTCAATTCCGCAAGATTTTGGAGGAGCTCTTTCCAACAGCTGTGACCTTACAAGTCCTTCAGCAGTTCAATGAAGAAAAGGACCAGTCCAATTTAAAAACAGCTCTGACTGAAGAACTTCAAAAAACAGGTCTTCGTGTTGACAATGTGGTGATTTCCCATGCTCTAACTCTTTTTCAGTCCTTGAAGCTCTCTCAAGCCGTTTTAATGGTTGGTCCAGCTGGTAGTGGTAAAACCACATGTTATCAAACTTTAGCAGGTGCACTCCGCAAACTTGCTTCCAGCATAGTGGAAGTCGATGAGGATAATTCCAACGAGGGTGAAACCAAAGCCTCAGAACATCAGGTCTCACCATCCAGTTACTGGTATTCAGTTTACACGGTGGTCTTGTTCCCCAATGCACTGTTACATGAGGAAATCTTTGGCACCTGCACAGAAAAAGAGCGCACATGGCAGGATGGAGCTTTCACAAAAGTGCTCAGAGACTCTGAGCGGCATGATCTGTCAGTTAACCCTTTCAAGCAGGGAAAAAGAGGCGGCCTACGAAAAATGAAGTGGTTAGTTTTAGATGGTGACCCACTGGCTACACCTGGTTGGCTGGACAAGTTAAGCACACTTGGAAAATCACAACCCTTTCTTTCTTTATCATCTGGAGAGAAAGTGTGGCCTTCAAGAGAGGAGATGCGAATATTGGCTGAAGTCACTGACATTAGTGGTGCGTCCCCATCTGCTGTGACACAGTGCTGTTTAGTATATTTCTCTGGGAAGGACTTGTGGAAGTCTGTCTGGAAAGCAGAGATGGATATTCTCTACAGGGAGCATACTCTGGAGCATAGGTCCTTGAATATGTGGAAGAGCATGGCAACAGATCTGTTTGCAAGGACAATCACATTCATCAAGCAAAATAACCTTACTTCAGTCATGTTGAGTGATAAAAGCCCAGACAGAAAATCTGGTCATGGGGTTACAGATGGACTGCGTGAAGTTATGTCTTTCATTAGAATCCTCCATGCTCTGTTGGACCAAAGTCGGAAGGGACATGGCATGAGGGACACTGAAAAACAAGGTAACTTAAATTTATTTTCTTTTTATTTCAATGAGATCCTGATCAATTTCAAATAATCGAAAAATGTTAATACAGTGGTATTTTTTTTTCCTGTTTTCTTTTTCTAAACCTCTTTCAGATGCCCTGGCTGCCTCTATTTCCACTGATACTTGGGTCAGAAACACATTTGTGGTGGCATACATCTGGGGCTTTGGTGGCCACCTACATCCTAGGTGAGAGGAATTGTACCGATTATATGCAAAACATCATGGCAAATTTGTTGTCTTTCAAAAATGGGTTGTGTTTTTTCTTATTTTTTTTTCCCCCTTACAATTTCAGGTATTGGCCTCAATTTAGCAATTTTGCTCGTGAGTCACTGTATGAGAGTCGCTTTAAAGTGGAGTTTCCCAAAGAGGGCTCAGTCTTTGACCACTGTTTCAATCTTAGTGAAAGTGTTTCAAAAGAACCTAGTCTCGCTATTGGCAAAAGTCTGCAACTCCGTGCAAATATTCCCCAGGTTAGTGCAATGTTTAAAATCAGTGTTGACGGCAAGGGCAATTTTCCAAATAAAACTTTTAATTGCAGCCTGTAATATCTAGATACATTTAGAATTTTAATTACGCAACATTTTCTTCTCCCTTGTAGTATGAGAAGCATGCCTATCTACTGGAGTTGCTTGTCGATGCCAATCAACCAGCAATTCTTGTTGGGGAGACGGGGTCAGGGAAGACCACTCTCTGCCAGTCCATTTTGAGTCAAGGTAGGCCCCACTTTAGAGTCCCTGCAAGCCCTCTTCTTCACGTCCCTGATTTGAGAAGAGTTCTAGAGAGTATGAGATCAACAGTCCATCAGTCTTCGTTGGAGAGCATGGGGAAGACCAAGAACCAGTCAGGAATGTTACTCTTTGTTGATGATCTTCATGAGGCACCCCTTGGTAAGTTTACAGAACAAAATGTTTACATTAATGTGATTGCCATTTGCGTTTGATTGCGACTTGCATTTGATTGCGACTCATCAAATGTTTTTTTTTCTTCAACACTCTGTCTAGATGCATCTGGAAAGGAGTCAAGGGCACTGGAAATGCTGAGGCAATGCATTTCAAGGCGTGGATTTCTGAGCTGTGATGGTTATCATTTCAAACTGTTCAGGTCTGGAGCATTATGTTATTTGGCGACCTGCAGTATGCCAGGTAAAGGAAGAAGCAGTGGCAACAGAATATCCCCACGCCTAACAAGGCAGTTTTCCATTATTGCACTACCAACTTTGGATGTTGATATTCTGTTTTCATTTCACTCATCACATTTGCAACATTGGCTCAGTGCTTTTGCCCCCAGGCCATCTGACATGGCAAACTGCATTATGTCAGCAACCCACAATTTGCACCAGGCAATGAGCAAGAATTTCTGTCTGCAAACCAACAGACCCTTAATTTTCTTTTCAGTACATGACCTTCAAAAAGTATTTAAGGGCATGTTCCTCTGGAACATGCGTACAACTACCCAAAAAACATTCTCCCTCCAATCTGATTTACCTCCTTCAGTGGTGCCTTTATATTCTCCAGCAGTGTTGGGTCCAGCTGCCAATGTGCTCAATATTGCTCGCGTCTGGATGCACGAGTGCTTACGAACCTTTGGGGATCGATTAGGCTCAGAAGAGGACATTCAAACATTTATTCGGCTTCTAGCAGACGTATCAAAGGTACACTTTGGTGAAAGATTAGCCATTGATCCTCAGACTGACAAACAGGAAACTCCTAGATCTGCATGTCCTTCACCAAATGCGGGGTCGCCATTGACTAATTCTACAGACTTAAAGCAAAAAGAAACAGTAGGTGGGAACTCACTTTTAAAGTCCTTGAATAAAACTCAAAAAGAGAAATCGCTATTCAGTAGCTCAGAGTCAGGTAGCGGAAGTGAGGAGGATGTACGTGGTGAAAAGTCTGTGAAAAGTAAACAAATAAAAACCCCTAAAAGGAGAAGACCTGACATTAAATCTGAAGCACAAAGTGATCAGCTGAGCCCTAAAACTGAAGGCCCAAAACTGACTGCTGTCCTGAAATTTTTCAAAGGACCTATGATGAAGAAGATAAAAAAAAATGCACTGCCAACTAAGCAGGTCCTGCGCAGTCCTGGTGCAAACACTGCCAACAATGTTCCCCCACCTCAGTTACTTAAAGACATGGTAACTACCATACACAATGCAGTATTTGGTCCAGAACTCCTAAACCCTGTTTCACAACAACAGAATTTTAAACGCCACTCGGCATACAAGGAAAGAAACTTGGACATACTAGCGCAACAGCTAGCTCTCACAATGAAGGCCAAAGAAGAACAGGACGAAACTGTGGAAAACTGTCAGTTGGAATGCAGTGCCAGTTATGCTGTACACAAAGACAGGGTGCGGCACCTCAGTCACCTTCTACGTGTTTTACTAATACCCGGTGGACATGGGGCGCTTTTCTGCACTGCCAGGGGCACAGGACGTAAAACCACTGTTCGTCTAGCAGCCTTACTGTCCGGATACAAGTTGATGGAAGTCCACAGGGGGAATGAGGGCAAGTTTAGGGATATGCTCAAGGATGCTGGAAGCCTCACTGGTGTGCAAGGCATTAAAATTATATTCCTGGTCCATGAGAATATTAGTCTGGCCATCATGGATGAGCTTCTCATGGTGATGGCAAGTGGAACTGTCCCAGATCTTTACTCAGAGGAAGATCGGAAAAATCTGATTCAGAGGATTATTTCAACAGGGAACAGTTCTCGAAGTCGACTAAGGGATGACCAGGCACTTGATAAGTAAGGAGATGAAAATAAGCTATTTCCCAGAAGAATTTTGTGTTTGTGAATAGCAAAGGTATAATTTTGTCAAATGTGTTTGTTCATTCTTTTATAGATATTTCAGAAATATTCAAAGGAACCTTCATGTATTCCTGACCTTCCCCTTAATCAAGGATGATGCTGACAGTTCTGTCAAGCACGGAGTGCTCTCAGCACACATTAAAAAAGCTCTGAGTCTTTGTAACTGTGTGGAAATTTACTCACCTTGGTCTAAAGAGGCTTTGATTGAGATTGCCTCTCACCAATTAAAAAAGCAAAACTCCCAAAGTGCTGATACTGAAGGTAAGTGTTTCTCTCGCAGGACAAAATCTGGTGTGAATCAATCTGTGGACCTGTTGTTTTAGGTATCCAGGTCTGTAGGAACAAGAATGAGAAAATTTGATACAACATAGACATAGAACATTGAACAGTGAACCAGTAACTTAACACTAAGGCTGTGTTTACACTGCAATTCCACATACAGAATAGGCCTTTATTCAATCTGAGGAAATTGGAATTCATGCGTTACAAAACATATCTGTGTTAAGGAAGTGTGACACATATGGAAAAAAGTTGTGAAATTTCTCATTATCAATTTGGTTGTTGATTACTCAACATCTGAAGCCAACCTGGGCCTGAGAAGGTCTCGAAGAGCCACATCAAAATATCCCTCAAATGTGCTGTTTCAAAAAAATTTAAAGTTTAGAATTTTACATTTTACATCTTGAACAAAATTTTGGTTATGGCAACTTTCTGTTTTACAGTCTGTTATACTTACTAATGGTCTGTTATCAAGAAATATCAGACCGTAGAATGTTGGGAAGTCCATTGAAGCGAATGGAGCATTTTCCAGCATTGTACAGTTTTATTGCATGTTTTTGGGACTTATCAGGGGATTTTTATTATATTATTGAGAAATTTAAATTATTAGCCTATCAGGTTCTACTGGTCGATTTCTCCTTTACACCATCTGTAGTTTTAAGTGATTTTGAATTCTTGTTTCAAATGTTTGATGTACAACGTTTCACTAATCATTATCTATCTGTTATCTATTACAGTTGACAGAGGATCCTTGATAACCAGCTTATCGTGGGCCATGGCTTGTATTCATCAAACAGCCATAAAGTATTCTGCTAACTACCTTCCAGACATACAACCATTCACTTCTCAGACATATATAGAACTAATAGCACACTATCTCTACCTCTGTGGCCACATCGACAACCAATGCCAAGGTCATACAAATAGGTAATTAGAGAGGTATAGAGGAGATTGACCCTCCCCGGAATTTTTTAATGATAAATAGAATTGTCATGAAATATCAATGATTCTTTTCACTTTTGTTGGTTACAGGGTGGTTACAATTCTTTCACGTGTGAGAGATATTGCAGACACTGCTCAACAAAGCAGACAGCAAGTTGTCAGTCTGAAGGAGAAATTAACACGCATGCAAAAGGTACAAATTAGAAACTCAAAAAACTTCATTACAATTTATGTTGTACAGTGGACATGAAAATGAGTTCAACTTTCCTAATGATTTTGTTAGGCACATGGCCTGCTTCTACGAGCTCAGGACACAGAACAGATACTGTGTACTCGCACGCGCTGGCACACTCTTATGGAGAGAAACCGTCTTACGCAATTAGAGGAGCAGGCAAACCAAGCCAACATTCAGGTTGAAGATGCTGTTAAGAAGGTTAGTTACATAAGATAAAAATGGAGAAAGTCTGTATCTCCTCCTTTGTCAAGCTTCTTTTTCATACATAGTTTGACACTCAGAAGTTCAGAAGTTTCGGAAGTGTGCTTGTGTCTGGGTGTTTTGAAGTTTTTAGTTAAAAAAAATGTATAATACAAGACCCCTTATGTACTAGTGCTTTTATCACATTTAACATTTAAACCCATCAAACACATTTAACACTTAATTGTATCAAAGGGTCCTCTCTCACCTTTCAACATGGTACATTCTTTATTACGTAGATGAGTCAACTGTACAAGAAAGCAGTGAGTGCACTTAAAGGTTTAAATCAAGTTGACTTGGATGAGATCAGGCGATATCGTTGCCCACCAGAAGGAGTAGTGATGATCATGGATGCAATATGTATGCTTTTTAACCGCCCCAGAAATTGGGAAAGTAGCAAAAAGCTCCTGGGACAACCACACTTTTTTCAGGTATAACAAAGCATTTTCTATGTTTCTATGTCCCAAAAGAAATAATGTGCAAATTACAAATAAGTTTCCAAATTACAAATAAGTTTGCATTCCAGTAATTCATTTCCCCATTCTCTTCCATTACGTCGGCTACAATTTAGGATTTGGAATTTTATGACCGCAGAAGCATTGATGACGATCTTTACAAGAAGCTCTCCAGCATTGTGAGCATGCCAGATTTCAAGCCCCAATTGGTGCGTTCCAAGAGCCGTGCCTGCGAGTCCCTCTGCCACTGGATTCGGGCACTGTATGAGCAAGCCCATGTGCTCCGCCTCATCGCTCCTCAAGAGTCCAAGCAGAAGGAGCTGGAGGCCTATGTGGTAGAGTGCCGTGCACGCATGCAAGAGGTGTGCTTGCAGGAAGAGCTGGCCACAGAGCGATACGAGGATTTGCTGCAGAAGATTGAAGCAAATCGCCAAGGCAGGGAGGAGGTGGCTGCACAGGTGCGATTGATGGACGTGCAAGAGCGGGAGGCCACCAATACCCTGAACCAGATTGGGTACCACATAGCCATATGGAATGCCAGAAAAAAGGTACAAAGTGAAATGGTGTTTACTTTCTATATGACTTCGTCCAGTTTTTGCAAGCATGGTTAATTTGCTATGGTGAGTCTTTAGACTAAAGCTTCCAACTGTTAATGAAATACATTGTTGAACAGACCTATACATTGCTGTGTAAATGTGTAAAATCGCATTTCGATCATAAAATCGATTTCTAGGTGTTCTAGATGTAACTGTCTAAACTCGAATATTACCTTGAATATTACGTTCATCCACTTTACATTTTACTCATTCTAGGAAATAGAGACGAACAATCAAACAATTCCTGGTGATGCTCTTATTTTGGCGGCAATCATCACTTACTTTGGTCCATTTGAATCTGATGTTCGAATGGAGCTTCTTGAGGAGTGGCTTGAGCTGTGTCTCCATGGCCACGGCAAGTCCAAACTGAAAGACCCAAGAGCAGCCAACACTGAGAAGACCCCCTTGGACATCCCTCCAAACTTCTCCATTCCAATAGACAAGCACCTGCAGAAGGCTTTAGCAAGGACCATTGGAGCTGAGCAATGTGTGGATACATGTGTATCTTCAGACTCAATCGTGAAGTTGCTGTTATGGTTCTACAGAGGTCCTTGGGCCCCACGTTGGCCTCTGCTGGTTGACATACAGCAACATAAAGGCTTTCGCTCACAGCACATGGGTGAGTGTGGAGCACATGAAATTGTAACTTGTGAAAATGCATTTAAACTTTCTTGACATTGACATTGTTATGTCTTCATCAGGAATTAAAGGTAAAGTTAATTTGGAGAATGAGTATGGACTTGTCGTCAATGCTGATGACCCCGCACTTATGGACAAACTACGTCATGCAGCAGAGAAAGGTGTGTACTGGTACACTGTTCAGCAAAGAACTGAGAGAGACACAATTATGGCAGTGCGTTCTAATACTATAGTCAAAGTGGATTGAGTTGTTGGATGCAACCTCATTGAATTGCTGACGCCTTAGTAATCAGCTGTCTAGTCATACATCTACAAGATATCTAAAGGTGTTAGCCAATTGGAGCTAAAGAGAAGTAAATAATGCATATGAATTGTTCTGAAAAAATAGGAGTGAGACACATAAGCTTCCATTATTCACACAGTTTTCAGAGTGTGCTAGAACATGATGAGAAAAGTAGTTTGATGAAATTTTCTGTAAACCCTTTCAAAAAAGGCAAACACAGGCGTCACATCTCTGGCAACCTTAGAAAATGGTGCATGACTAATATTTCACCTGTAGCTTTTCTCTTCCTTATAAATTTTGTCTATGACTACAGGACAGAAAGTCATGGTGAATCACATTGAGCGACTTAAGCCCAGCTCAGAGGTTCTTGAATTCCTTGTGCGACCATCTGGTAGCCATGCTCCTGGTTTCATCCGCCCTGCCCGGCCATCCCATCGTTATTTCTGCTTATTCTTCAGCACCCCACTATCAGCACGGGCTTTGCAAAGGGGTCAGAAAGATTTCTGCATAGTTTCCTTTCTTTCCTCAATGTCCTATATAGTTCTGATGAATTACTAATGGCTATTGTACATCAATAGCAAGAATAAAACAACAACCATACCAGATCTCACCTGTCTGTCTTAGCTTCTAGGCTTAACTTAAGATGATTTTTGTTTGTCACCTTGTGTTTAATATAGAGATTCACCCAGCAATATTGAAGGAGGTTCAGGTCATTGATCTCTCTCTGAGTTCTGTGGAACTCAAAGAGCTCATGCTGAGTGAAATCCTACAGTCAGAAAATCCAGACTTGTGGAGCCAGCACTTCCAGATGAGAAAAGACAAGCAGTCTCTGGAGGACAAACTGTATCAGGAGGAGGTTAGTGGAAAAAAATGCACATTTTTGTGGAATTGTACTGTACTTAAAGCAATATACCGGAGTAAGTTTAAGCATAGCCCTGCTGCATGAGCCTTCTAACAGCAATATATTTTGCATGAAATGAAAGATTTTCGAACAGCACAGACCTAATGCGAACGCGAAACACTTTACATTGAGTCAATCTAACCTCAGATCTTACTTTCGGTTTCCAACAGTCAGGTCCCATTGATTCAGTGTAAAGTGCCTGTTCGCTTCTGCGTTCACGTTCGGTCTATGCAGTACCAAATTATTTTTTTCCACTTGCTAACTAGCACATTTAGCAAGCTTTTTCAACAGGGCTATGATTGAATTCACTCCGGTGCTTTCCTTTAAAGTCAGGTAAGTCGGCATGGTAGCACAAAGTAATATGGCAACACTGACATGCTAAACTGGTTAAGAGGGTATGCATGAGAGAGAGTGTATTATTATACATGTAATAGATGATCTAGAGAGAGTTGTGCTGTTCTGACTGATTCTACCCAATGCAGGCATCCCTCATGGATTATGTCCTTCAGTCCCTCACCCCTCTTCAGCAGGACCTCGGCTTTCTCCCACGCGTCTCGGCCTGTCAAAAGGCCTCTCAGAAACTGCAGGACGACATTGACCTGTGCTGCCAGGAGATTGAGCGCCACAAACCCCTACTGAAACATTACAGCTTTGTCACTAACCTGGCCACGGCCTTCTACCAGGCCCTACAGCAGGTTGCCCTCCTGTCGCCTTTCTACTTGTTCACTCTGAACAACTTCCTGATGGCCCTTCGCCACACTCTGCTGTCTAAAGGTCAGCCAAATGTGTTGAGCAACAGCGAGGGCTCGGTGATGACCAAGGTGACTATGCGGATTGTGCTGCAGCTTATGGCTCAATATCGACCCTGCATTTTCCAAAACCACGTCAGCTTGCTTCGTCTGCTGGTGTCCGTGGCCTTGTTTAGGCACAGCGAAGATTACACCGAAGAAGAACAGCAAGCCTTCCTCTATGGTCTAAGTGACCCTCAGCAAGTTACACCATGTTGTTCACCAAGCCTCAAACTCCCAAGTTGGGTCCCATCCAGTGTCCACACTGACCTTGTGCAACTTGAGAAAATTGCTCCCTTCCGAGGTCTGATAGAGTCGTTGCGTGCCAACGCCGACCAATGGCAAGAGTACCTGAACTTTCCCTCCTCCACTGTGATTGCACCAATCCCGTGTCAATCACATTCCCATCTATCCATCATTCAACGGGCCCTCCTCTGGAAGACTCTCTTTCCCAGCTGGTTGGCAGCCCTGGCCGAAGATCTCACCGCCTGCCAGCTGGGTCAGTCTGCACAGTCGGCCCCACAGGTAGGCTCTGCCAGGGCCCCGCACACTGGCTGCCCAGAGGCACTGGCCCGTTACCTGAACAAGAGCGACGGTGCTGTGGTCGTGCAGTTGCCGCCCCCAAATCAAGGGATGTCAGCAAGCGCCCACCCTATCCATTGGCTAACCCAGATAGCCCATATTAGCGGTGACAAGAGAGTGGTAAGATCATTCAGTTCATTCTACTTTGTATTACATATTTTGCTTCTGTATTAGTGTATTTGGCTGTTTTCACTGCTATGCATGGAGATGTAGAATACTTATCATTGCATACTAAAGTTAAAGATTTCATGCAAATTAGATTATGGCATACTGTATGACTTTGTGTTTAACTTTTTGTGTGAAAATTGGTTAAAGGTCAAGATCATCTCTTTGGGGACCAATAGTGAGAAAGACAGGATTCTTACAGAGCTTGATGAGGGTGTTCAGAAAGGCCATTGGGTGGTCCTGAACAACTGCCATCTTGTGAAGGAATGGGATGAGGATGTAGTCTGCAAGCTTGCTCATATTTTATCCCTCACAGCTAAAGGTGAGTGTGCTTAGAAGTTCTAAATGATAGTCTACACAGTGTATTCTGAGGAAATTAATTATGTTACAATATGTTATTTTTCACCACAGGACCCAAAGTAGACGTAGATAAGACGGTTCCTTTTCCCATGAATCACGTCCATCCTCTGTTCAGATTATGGTTCATAACTGAAGGAGAAAACCCACATTCAGTGCCAGGTACTCATCCTGACTTGACTTTATATATATATATTTGGCTGATATAACTGTGTTTGTATTTATTTCGATTCAACCTCTTGTTGCAGCTGTTGTAAGAATGTGTGCCCTTCGCCTAGTGTGCGACTCTCCTTGGGACCTCAAGGAGCAGTTGTGCGCTTCTCTGTACTGTGTTGCGTCTCACCTTGCCTCCAGCACACCCAACCACAGCACTGTTTCTATGGAGCCCATTCTCCGCTGTGCCACTCTGCACTCTGTGCTACTCCAGCGACAAGCCTTTCAGCACTTGGGCCAGGGCAGCCTTTACAACTGGTGAGGCATTTCCTACATTGGCCAACACTTACACCAAATGCCTGTTTGTTAATGTAATACAGCTAACTTTGTGTAGCTGGATTCTGTTCTGTTTTGCAAGTCTTGTAGTTAAGGATTTTTTTTTCTCTAGGACACAAGAAGACCTTTTGACTCTGGTAGAGGCTCATATTCAGCTCAGTAAATTCTGCAATGAAACATTTGAAGCACTGGAATATATTGCAGGTATAGATTGCACATATTAGCTACATTCAGAATTAATCTCTAGTCCAACATGCATCATATGACACAAAGACATTAAATTTAAACTTATGTTTAGCTGTTTATTTATTATATTTGTGAAATAAGTGGTATTCTCATTGTCGTAGGGATAGGAAAAATAATGTTATGTTGTACTCTTGCGCTCTTGTTTTGTCCTAGCTCATCTGGTATATGGTGGTCATGTGTCAGACACGACTGATCTGGAAGCAGTGGTGGGGGTGACCAGGGCCTGCCTGCGGACTCCCTCGGCCACATGGGGCAGCGGCCCACACACACTGGCCCACATCATCAGCAGTTCAGGACACTTAGGTTAGCACAACTGTACAGTATGTGTGTGTATCATTGGCAGCTGTCAAGAGAACAGCGCTGTGGAAGTAAGGAATTTATATAGTGCTTTTATATAGTGCTTTTTTCCAACACAAGGCCACTCAAAGCACTGAAGACAAACACAAAGACATAGAGAAAAACAGTGTTGGTAGTAAGGCAGGCTGAATGCACTTTCTTCGGTGTCTAGAGATGGCTCAGGTCAGCCACTCAGCTGAAGAACGTCCGACACTAGCATGGTAAAACGTTAGTAACATTTATGGCCAAACAGAGAACATAGTCAAAAGCTGCAATGTCAATGTTGCAGTGTGCAGATGACAAATGTCTCATGCCAGTTGTGCAATTTTTGATTGTGAGCTCATCTTTGAGCTTCCCTTATGCAGTCAGTAAATTCACGCCAGTATGTGTCAGTTTTTGAAGAGCATATTGACTGGCAAGGTAATAAAACCAAATTATATTGTCCATGGACAGACTGTTGCTAGTGAGTTTACTTTTGAAAAGACTTGCTTAGGGGGCCTTTAATATTATCCATGTGATTCCAAAATCCTGTTTTGCGATTTTGCATTCAGGCTTCCAGGGTCTCGACCACTATGTTCAGAACCTTCGGGACACCAACGACCCTCTCCTGCTGGGATTCAGCTCTGGGTTGGCTGTGGAGCAGGTCAAACTACACAGCCTCACTCTGAATACTCTGCTGCACCTGACCCAGGGTAGACTTTGTAGCAGCCAACCCCTTGCCAGCAGGCAGAGACATCAGACCTCCCTGCCTGACTACAAGGAAGCCAGTGAAAAGCTCACTGCCATTCAGTTCACACTGCAGCACACGGCTGATGGAAAACCTCTGGGCTCAGGAATTGGTCCACCTGGCCCTGTGCGTGACTTCCTGCTCATGGAAAAGGACAAGTTGGCTGAGCGTGTGGCTTCCCTGCTAGCCAGCCTCTCCTCACTAAACTCCAAGATGGCCTCCTCTTGGACAGAGTGTACAGTTCAAGCCCTCAACACACTGGAGAAGAGAGCCAAGCTGTTGCAAGATTATCTGGGGGAGGACTGGACCAGCTCAACGTTTTTTGTCTGTAGCCTGACTGCGTTTGAGAATCCACACGGTTTCCTAGCCGCTCTCCTCAGGCATACTGCTCAAGACAAGCAGAGGGACGTCAGCGAAGTGTGCCTTCAGTATCAGGTACAAAAAAAAAACAAAAACAAAAAAAAATACACAAAATAAAATACTTCATTCTTTCTTGAATAACACATGGCAATAAATAATTCATATTTATTTATTCAACAACTGGGATTATCCTACAATGTTTGCAAATTACATCTGTTGCCAAATGTGTTAACATCCCTCTCCTCCATGTACCAGGTGCTGAGTATTATTGGGTCTCCTTCATCCCTTCCCAAACATCGGATCTACTTAGGAGGGCTGGAGCTGCATGGTGCTGTATGGGTTTCAAAGTACGGAGCTATACAGGACACCCTTTCCCACAAGCCATGCCAGTTACCACTGGTGGCCGTCTGGGGGCTCGAGAAAGCCGACATCCCAGCTGTCTCTCCTTTCACCAGCTCTCAGGGCAGTGCCTCAGCCCTCCCTGTGTACAACTGCCCCCTCTACCGGGATACACAGCTCACAGATGGAAACTGGAGCCTCTCGGAGAAAAACATCATAACACATGTTCCCCTGGTGACTAAAATCGACCCAGTACTTTGTGCTCAGAAACGAGTTAGGCTTAGCTGCACATTGTGAAACAGGCTCCAAATTATAGTTTGACTCTGATACATGTATGTTGATGTGATTAGATTTCATATAAGACATGAACAAGAAAATCCAGTGCCTGATTTTTGTATAGCTCAATTAATTACAACTCGTCAGTTGAGTTAGATATACATCTATTGTGATTATTTCTGTATGGGATGATTTTGGATTGTTGCCTCGGCCATAACTAGCAATATATTTGTTTTATATCAAGAAAAACAATACACAATGATGATGATAAAAAATATCAGTTGGCTAAGAAATTGCAGAATCACACACACACACATCCGGCTTCCTTTAAACTTGTGGTTGCATCTCATGCTTCCTGTGAACATATGAAAGTGTGACTCAAGTTCCTAGTGAACCTGTGGCATCTTTCATTCCAACTTATTTTTAACCCCCGATAACAGTAGTTTTAGCTGTTAGCAAAAATTGTAGCGTAATTATAGAAAATACAGAGGAACATTGTCACGTTAGTATTAAATGAAAGTTTCTTTTTTATTTATTTGACAGGGATATTTTCATCTGTAGCCTTTGGTTTTCTTGCACAAAGAGTAGTGGATACTGTACTTATTTTAGTATGCCACTTGACCAAAAAATTGCAGAACTAATGCCTTAGGCTACAGTAGTTTTGTTGCAAAAATGATTGACCAGATATCCATTATCACTGACTGTGTGATGATGGCTATCAGACATAGAGTCTTCATGTCTGTATGCATTTGTAGCAAGGTCAGATATGTCACAAGTGGCACACAGGAAATAAAATATGCAGCACTTGCCATGGCCTTCTCTATCTTGTTTATCCTAGTTCAGATCGGCTTGTACATGTTAACTGAGCCCTTTTTTAAATAGTTCACTTTATAATTCTGTAGAGAAAAAAATGGTCTCTATCCTATTTTTCCCCAGGAATGTGATTCAGTTGTTTGTAGAGTGAGTGTTTCAGATCAGGCTAATATCCTTGACTATAGGTCCTAGTTTTTGGCTTGGAGGGGGCAGGCTCAATGGTAATTTATGAGTGACAAAGCTGAGTGGTTTAAAAAAAAAAAAAAAACCTGCCCCCTCCCCTAATACCTACAGTATGTGCATGAAATCCACATTTGACCTACACAATGATCAAAGAGCAGGTGATTCCTCTGACAGTGAAACACTGCTGTAATTTTAAAGGCAAAGATACCTAAAAATTAACTCTCCTGAAACCTCTTTGTCCAAGAAACAGGGCAGTGTTCTTACAGGTTACATGGTAAGTAGACATTTGGTTGTTTAACTGACTGTGTGTGAGGTCATCTCTTGGTCTCTACCACAGTAGCACACTGCCATCTGCTGGCCACACTGGGTTTTAGGAGTAAGCCATAGACCGTTTCCATCATCTTTTATCAAAGATGCAAGCAAGGGCTGTTATCTGTGACATCCTGCTCTCAGCGGAGTCCACTCACCCACCCCTGTGTGTGTGTGTGTGTGTGTGTTTAGAAAAAAGAAAAGTTGTAAATAGGAAGGCAGTGTAAGGGCATGTTTCAGTTGTAGGTTGTATGAAGTGTAATGAAGTCGAATGAATCACAAACTTGGTTAGCACGGTCATTTTTCATTTATCTTTTTTTTTTATTAAAAGATAAACTTGGTCATTTAAATCAGTAGAGCATAATAGTACTTTCAGCATATGAATGATTATGCTCTAAACATTTTCAAAAAGCCAAAAGGAATTGAGATGTACTTTACATTCAAAATATTACAAAACACATCAAACATTAATTAGTTAATGTTTATGTAAAAAAAAAAAAAAAAAAATCTTGCTCTTAAGAAAAAAAAAAAAGAAACATCACTGCAGTGACATTTTCACAGTCAACATAAAGATTAATATTTTGAAGTTCAGATTAACAACTGAATCTGACATTTTGTTGAGCATCACATCAGTTTTTCACCTCCCTTTCAGTATTTATAGGACTTAAAAGAATACTCCACCTTTTTATGAAAATGGATTATTCACCGCTTTACCTGGAGTTACATATTATGTTGGTAAATCATTTTGCTCTCAGTACATGCATTTTTCTTGTCTGGTTACTCCAATTTTACCTTTGTCTTAGCTTTATTTTAGCATAGGCGCTGGAATGTAAAGTAGCCAGATAGCAACTTTTTGGCGACATTACATTCCAGAACCTATGCTCAGCTAAAGCTAAAATTAGGGAAGTGCTGCCACTGAGACAAAAATGCTTTCACCCACATATGTAACTCCAGGTGAAGGGGGTATGATCCAATTAAATAATCCGATGTCATAAAAAGGTGGAATATTCCTTAAAATTTCCTATAGCTACAGTATATATTACACCATAAGAATTTTACCATCAGCTGCAAGACAACACGTGACAAAAGAAGCTGCTGAACTTTACAATATCCTTTCTTGTGTTTGTTCTCCTGCTACTGAGTAGCTTTCCCCAAGTATGTTATCGTTTCTTATACATACAAGGTTTTAATGTCAGTCCTGCCTTCTTGATATTCTCAGAAGAATCGGCAACTTTCTCAAACTCAAAGAGGTAGAAATAATTGTTGTTTGTGTCCTAGGGAGGGGAAAATTGGAGAAGAAATGAACAATTATGAAATTACTGCAAGTATTACAACATCATGTGTGAATGTCATTTAATGCTAGTCAAATTGTGAACTTCTAAAGGTAACCTCACCTTTGACACAATCTTAAATCCAAGACTGGAAAATGCACCGATGAAGCCACGCACATTCTCAAATCGACTTGCCACCTCAGCAATCTTGAGCACTCCACTGAAATTAAATAAGATACAAATGTTCACCATGCCAGTCAGATGATGCAAGCCTCTATTCAGAAGAATGAAAGTATTGGATTGCAAGTACAAATAATACAAATTACAACTGACAGCATTACTGTTAGGCCTACATGGAAAGGGGTCAATAGTGTTCAGTGGTAGGGAGACAGAATAGAAACTCCAAAAAATAACAATTTTGAAGTCTTTCAGATCCCTGTAACAATCTCTGAATTAAATATGTCTGTGCAGATGACAACATAAGGGTGAACGATCATGCAATATGACAAAATCTGTGCCATTGATAATTGTCTGATTGGCTGATACCAATCAACAAGTCTGTTTTGTTGGGCTGATATGTCAGATTATGATATAAAAAATAAGTCATATCAAGAGAAACAAATATGGAAAACAGCAACACATTTTCCAGCCGAGCCTTTGTTGGACTTTACAAAGTTTCTTACCCCATAACCAGTACTCTGTTGGCCTCAGACAGAAAGTCACCTAGGTTGGTCCCCATAAGTGACAGACAGAACACTGCAATGTCTACAGTACCATTACCAATTGGGACCTACAGCCATGAAGAAAAACCACATAGAACATACATGAGTTCCTCAAATATTTATCTTACAAAATATTTACAGTACATTACTGCATAATTATGCATCTTAAGTCCTCATGTTAAATCACTTACATTGGCCATGTCACACACTGTCACAAGGTCACAAGTGGGTGCCAGATCAAAGCTATGCACTTTGTTTTTTACACTTCGGGCAATTTTGCAGTCACCGCAGCCGAAGTCAGCAACAACCAAAGATGATGGCCTGTAAAGAAAGACCATCACTTTCATATACTTACAAACTGCATTTCAACTAAAACACAAATAAGGAATTCCAATTATCAAAGGTGATAGCCTGCAAATAAAGACCATTGACAAACTGCATTGCAACAAAAAACACAAAGGTATTACAATTTCCTTTAACAATATCAATTCAATCCTTGCTACTATTTTAGCTGAATACCAAAAAACTACTGTACATAACATAGAACCATGACAGCTGTTAGAAAAGTGACTTATTCTTTTCAGAATTTCTGAGCCATTATAAAACTAATCAAACTTACCTTTGGCGAATGAAGGAAATGATTGCATCCACAGGATTTTCAGGCCAAAACTGCACTTGTGTGGTAAAGCCAAGGTGGTAGACCTCAAAAGCCTTTGGATCCTGCTTGAACATTTTTTTGGCCTCGCTGCTTGTGGTGGTGTAGAGGATCTCATTGATGTAACGGAACCGAGCAGCCTCCAGACGCTTCTCCATTTTGGACCGCAAAGCAGCAGAGCGATCAAGCACTGGCCTTTCACCCTTCACCAAGTCATCCTCTTCAGTATCTTTCTCCTCTGTGCCCTCCACAGGCTTGGCTTTGCCCTCCGAGCTCTGACTACTCAATATATGTCTCAGTTTATCGGCATGCTTTTGTTTCTCTTTCATTTTTCTCTTGGCAGAGGGCATTAGAGGCTCATTCTTCACAGGTGGCTTGCTGAGATTTTCATCTGAATCATTATTGGTAATGTTGCTAATATCAACCAAGCCATCCATGGGTACTTGTTGTGTTTCAGAGGGAGGAATAGAGATACTGTTTTTCTTTTCTAGATATTTCAGTCTTCTTGCCTCTGATTTCCTGGCCTTTTTAGACTTAGACTTAACAGTATTTACATTGGATGGGTCCATTTGTTTAGGTGTACTAGATTCATCTTTGTCAGATTTTTTTAACTGTTCTGTTTCTGATTGTGAGACCTTATCCCGATATTTGTTCTTGCACTTTCTCTTGTTCTTCATTCTGCTCTTCCACTGCTTGCGAGTCAGTGCCTTCTCAATGCTGTTATTGGTCCCTTCATTTTCCTGAGTGCCTTCCTTCTGTTCCACTGTCACAACTTTTGTGTTGTTGACATTTTTAGAGGCTGTTAAAAAAAACAAACAAAAAAAAAAAAACATAAGAATTTTCATGGAATACTTCTGGTGGATTTCCACAAATACTCAAACACTTAAAGACACTAACCTTTAACCTGCGGGCTTAACTTCTGCTTTTTGACAACTTTGGGGATCTCATCACCTGCCTGATCGCCGTCGTCTTTTTCTTGATCCTGACTATTAGCCTGTTGACCTCTCTTACGCTTTTTGATTCTTTTTTTCTTTTTCTTAGGGTGTTTCGTTAGGGGTTCATCTGCTTCACTCTCACTGCCTTCAGGAGCAGGACAACTGCTCCAGTCTGGCTCTGGCGCTGAGCCAAGAGTCTGAAGAGTTTTCAGGAGGCTCTTTTTCTTCCCTACCTTTGCCGATACCTGTAAAAGACATGTTGAGTGTGCAACCATGTTGAACGGCTCCGATAAACATTAAAATTAACTAAAGTAACGTTAAAACGTTATAGTTTACTACTTACCCCTTCTTTAATTGAGTCAACATGTGGAATGGCACTTTGAGTCAAAGTCTCAGCCGAAGAAATATCATCCCATTCTCCTTCAGCAAACATGTTTAGTTCACTGTAGGTTATATTAAGTGGTGAAATACTTGATACAGTATCAAAACATCACATTAGCATTGGCTAACCTTAACTGAAAGTTAACGTTACTTCTTTGTCCGACGCGTCTAGAACATACACGTTTACTAGCTGAACTATATTATGGATATCGAATACTTCCCCAGTATATTCTAATACACCATAACGATAGCCTGTAAAGAATTATCTATATTTTTATGAAGCCATGTGGAGAAGCGCAATCCACATTGTATTGGGCGCATAGTTATGACGTATATCGTCTCGCAAAGAACTATGGGATTGTAGTTGTTTCCAGAGCCCACAGCCGCATAACTGTTGCTTTCTGTGAGAACTCAGTGTTGGGAAAACGTGCATTTAATTAAGTTATTCTGTAATGGAAACATGATAGGGAACAATGGTCACTTGAATTATTGTTGGTCAAAGATGAAATCAAGAAACATGTAGAGGGAATCAGCTATCACTGAAGCTGCTGTTTTCCACTAGAGTGCGCTGTAAGTGAAAATTCTTAGCTCAAGAGCTGATTTCAAGATTTGATGAGGGTGTGGACTGTTGGGACGTAAGCAGTCTTTGCTTCAATCTGTCAAGGGAACTAACATATATTGTTAAATCCTTATGCAATATTACCGAAAACGACAGGTAAGTTATAGTTCTTTAATGTTATGTCGTTTAAAGAAATTATTGACAGACAACGTTCACTAAATGTTGATATATGCACTTGTGGAAAAGCTAACTTAGCTTAGCTAGCTACGTGCCCGGTTTAAGGGAATGAAAGAAGCCTGCTAATATATCAGTTGCCAAAATAACCTCAATGAAGATGGCTAACGAGACAATGTTTATTTGCCCACGTAAAACCTTACTCCACGATTGATAGCATTTGCTTATAATTTGATCAACCAAAACTGAGATTCTGTGTTCGACGATACTTCAGTAAGTCAGGATAAGACGAAGTACTGATGGCGCTGGCTAGCGAACTAACTAACGTTAATGTTAGCTGGTAAGCTAACGTAATGTAGCCTCCTTGCTGTAGTAAACAGTCAGCCAAAGTGTTGTCCTAACTTTTTCAACACCATAACGTTACCTCAGCCAGTTATTGTTGAACTCTTGTCTTCTCATTCTGAGGCATAGATTTGGCATACGTTTTATCTTTCTAGTCTTGGAAACAGATTTTAATCACGTCAAAGTATACTGTGTATGTAGACTACCTATCAACTAACCTAACTTTGTTCAAGTTGGGTTGCTGTACAGTTAACGTGTTGTATGTAACGTTAATCTTACTAAACTTGTTTCATGATGACCACATAACGTTACCGTTACGTTTCTGCTGTACAACATTTAACACTGGCTTTATAGGTGAAGGGAAATGCCTTAGCATTATGCCTACGCATATGTTGAGAATCATTTGGCATTGAGTTGCTATAAATGCTTTTTGAAAATTGACATGTCTGAAGTTTCTCAGTTCATCAGCGAGATGGGGGCAACTGTCATAAACTCTGTGTGGTCCTAGCAAAACCTGTGTAATTTTCTCTAGGTGGAATTTCATTGGAAGTCATAAGATCTTAGGTCACCAGTATGTCTAATACAGTAAATAATGTTTTTTTTTATGGACAGGTTTGTAATGATGGCGGAATTAGATATTGGATATCAAGGCACTGACATTTGCTTGTATTTATCAACACAATATTGCATGGCATCATTTGATGGAATTATCATCAGCCAGTTCTTCAAATTTTCAGCTAATTAACAGCTAATGTTAATTGAATGGGGCATAGCAAAATGAAACTGAAAGTAATTCATTTTCTTTTATCCCATTCACTTAGTGTTAGCTGTTGATTCACAATTTTATCTAAGCTTATGTTGTATACATTTCTCCCCCTTACCGACTGCAATAGGGCTATGGATTGATTCACACACAGGATTTATTTCTTTATTTATTTTTTCTGTAATGAAGTTATCCTTTAATGCTCATGCATATACTGTTTGTTGTGTTTGTTTTTCAGGTGTAAGGACCACTCCTGTCTTGGTCCCCTGGTCACTTTCGGGGTGTGCTCTGAGCCTGGGACGAATGCTTTCCAGGCCTCCTTTTAATCTCTGCGGTTACCTCTGTTGTGTCTCCTTGTCTATTCACTGCTGTACAGCCAGTCATATCTGGGGGAAAAGTTAGCCTCGAGGCTTAAAGGCAATCATGGATGACATCTTCACCCAGTGTAGGGAAGGCAATGCAGTTGCTGTGCGCCTTTGGCTGGACAACACAGAAAATGATCTCAACCAGGGGTAAGAGACGCTGGTTTTCCCACAGATTTCAAAAGCACACAAAAGCATGTTTACAATTCCGTTGAAGGAATGGAGCATACCACTGTCATTTACCCACAGGTGGCTGTTTAGCTGAACTCACCTCAAAGAGTCTTATGTTGTCTCTTCTTGGTATGCACAGTGAGCTGGCCTACTGTGTGTTTAAGCAACATTGGATTTTTCACTTAATTGTTTTAGTCTAAAAGATGCATGGATGCCCCCCAGTGCAACATGTTAACTGCCTCAAACCCCATTTAAAAGGTATTTTGCTTAGTTTTGCCTCTTCTTCCTATCCTTATGTGACTCCAAATTTGTCTGCCACAGATGGATTTCCCAGGCCTCGAAGCAGGAAACGCTGTTTATGCTTTCCCAGTCTTGTTTTGTTTTTTTAACCCAGTCAGAGCTATATTTAATTTTGATGTGTAAAATGAGAAAAATGTGGAAAAAAATTCCAGAGGCAATTTGCATTACATGCTCTTTTTATGTAAGCTGAGTGGGTTCTTCTAAATTAATTTACAATGCCTGTGGCTTTGGTTTCTGTCTTGTCTTCCTTTTTTGAAGAAGAAGATATATAAATCACACTGACATGCAGCCTCGGCCATTAGCAGATTGCTTGTTGATACTGGCCACTGAGGTTTCAGTTGTAGCTAAACAGGCATATGCCTCCCTCTCTGTTCTTGTGCAAGTCACTGGGTGCTTCTGTGGCTGCACATAAGGTGCTCTGTCACCCTCACCCACCCATTAATCTGTGAATTTACCAATTTGCTGGCGCACAGACTCAAAACACTCCACAGCTCTGTGGAATTCACAATGTCCTTACATGGAATACCATGAAAAGCCTCAGGGGAGCAGTCCCCACACAGCCCACCAAATGAGCAAGAGAAAAGGGGAGGAGAAAGGCACGTTTGTTCTGGTGTGTGTGTGTGTGTGTGTGTGTGTGTGTGTGTGTGTGTGTGTGTGTGTGTGTGTGTGTAGTGGGGGGAGCCTTTGAATTTATGGGAGGCAATGCACAAGGGGCCGTATTAGAGCTCATTAGCTGCCTGCCCAACGTTTGGTCCATTCCAGTGCATCCTGATAGGTGGTGTTTGATAGTGGCCTCCGTTTCCGCCCCTCATTTCCTCATGTTTCCTCATAGCGCTGATAATTTTTTGCCTTTTCCTTTACATGATGAGGCATTTCACTGAAAGACTAACCTATTTGTAACTGTAGAGTCAGATAAGTAGCTTTTTTTTTCTTTTTCTTTCGTAGAAACGCCCTCAGAGTTTGTGATTATTATAACTTTGCAGTCTCACAAATGTCTCCAGCACTTTGTCATTACAGCACCCTGTTATAACAACAGAGTGTGAAACAAACAACTTGTCGTTGCAGTCCTGTTGCCTGTCAGGCAGTTGTAAAAAGACAGGGGGGAGAGAATGATGGTTGGGGGAGGTGTTTTCTGAGTGCCTTTTTTGGATTGGAGGGCTGGGCTGTATACAAAAAGATTGCTTGTTTATATTTAACCCCCAGCAAGCACCTAGCACGTCCCACTAGTAAGGCTAACGTGGCCGCACCCTTCACACAGGGAACTGGAAGGGTCATTAGCAACACTGGGAGTCCACAGAATGGCCTGGGTGCCTATGGCCTATGAGTCATGACAAATCTCTGTCTCAACGTTAACAGAATGTGCTGGACTTACACATGGTGCCGCCTACTAGGCTAGCTGAGTAAACGTATCCACTGAGGCTGTTGAAATGTCTGCCTTGAATTGTGGTCATCTGTTGGTGTGGCCCCTTAACCGAATATGACTGTATAATGATGTGGCAAATATGACGTAAAGTGCAGCGTCCAGGCTTGTGTTGAAGGCTGAGTAACTGTAACTGTGTGTGTGGGGGGGTGTGGTAGCCGGCCGGTCCCTAATGATCTCACCGGGCTGAGCCTCCCCTTGCTAGAGACAGACAGGGTGCAGACAGGGGACTCTTCCGCCTGCCACTCTGAGCTGTGTTGGCAGGTGGCACTGCCTGAAATAACAGCAGTATTACGGGGCAGCAACAGAGGGGAATTTCTCAGTTTCCTGGTCCTGGACACTGGGACATCCCTGTCCTGGCAGGGTGGGAAGTCCTCATCATTGAGCTCATAACTTACTGAAATGGGAAAGGCGGAGAGTCATCAAAAGTCAATACAGGGTTATGTAAGGTTTATAGGAAATCCTAACTGATGTGCCATGACTTGTCCAAATTTGCTTGCATTTCTTTTTTTCTCCCTTTCGTAGTTGTGGATTTAAAGCAGATCTGTTGTATTTAGCTTGTGACTATCCCCAAAGTGTGAAGGCGTTCTCCCTTAAAATAAAGGATTTTTAACTTTTTTCACTAATATCAGTGTGCCTTGGATTTTAAGACTACCACCTTCAACAAGGAGCCTACTGTTGGGGCCTTCACACTTTGGGGATAGTCACAAGCTAAATACTGAAGTTCCTTGAAATGTCCTTTTTGAAGAGCACCTGATTTTTTCTTCAAACAATTGACCCAACGCAGCACTCTCCTTTTCTCCAAAGCAGAACTGTTTTTGGTGTAAAACTAGAGCTAGGCCTTGCTATCTAAAAGGCCCAAAAGCCTTCCGCACATTTCTCAAAACCTGATGATGCCTGTTTGCGTTTGAGAACAATGCTGTAAACATTGCCAAGCTGCAGCGAGGTTTTCTCTTATTTTGAGGTGGTTTCTACCCGCCATCCAGAATGGCAAAGTGCAAGTCCAGTGATTTCTTTCCATGCACTACTGGGTCTCAGTTTCTCACTGTACAGGCAGTACCAGATTTCCATAATCAGCCTCCATTGTGAAGATTGAGTCTGCCTTCAATATGTTGCACTGGTAGAAAGTGGGTCTCTCTGCTGGTGAAACTCAATGATCTTCTATGTAGGGGGAACACATGTCCCACTGTGTGTAGGGAAAGGGTCATCCGTCTCCCCACAAAGTGCCATCAGTTCATTCAGCCCCCCCTTGTCATGGCTGCATGGTTGCATCCATCCCTCCACTTGACTCATGTTAACAAGGGCCCAATAAATAGAGTTTGAATGGACAAGTTGGGCTACTATTTAGGCCTGTCGCCAACAGGCCAAAAAAAAAAAAAAAAAACACGCCGCCTCTTGGAATTTCCATGTCACAGGAATGGGAGGAACTGGAAACTGGAAGGAAGAATTCCTGCCTCTGCAGAGGGCACTTGAAAGCATGTGTCCTGCATTCCTTCCCTGACGGTTTGCCGAACGTCTCCCTCTCCTCCAGGGACGAGAGGTCGAGCTGTGGAGCACGAAAAGGAGGGAGGGAGAGAGACTTGGGGAGGGAGGGAGGGAGGGAGGGAGAGGGGAGAGAGAGAGTGAAAGAGTAAGAGAGAAGGGATGAGGCTGAAGTGAAAGTCAGCATGGTGGGCAGATGATGCAGAGCAGCTGAGGGCCCAGTGTGAAGCCTGCTCTCTGCATGGATGATGAAGGAAGTCTTCTGGAGCCTTATATGGCCTGACAGTGTAAACCAGGCCTGCTGATGTTTTTTCCTCCCTTTTCCTGACTGAGGGAGACTGCCAGATACATCTCTCTCTCTCTCTCTCTCTCTCTCTCTCTCTCTCTCTCTCTCTCTCTCTCTCTCTCTCTCTCTCTCTCTGTCTGCTCTCTCTCTCTCTCTCTCTCTCTCTCTCTCTCTCTCTCTCTCTCTCTCTCTCTCTCTCTCTCTCTCCCCATTATTTCCACTTCTCCTGGATCTCGCTCCTTGCCTTTGTCTTTGGTCACAGCTGGTTAGCTTTTTCAAGGGTGTCATGTGTGGCTATTGTTTAAAAAGTCTGGCTGTGTTTGTAGTTGAGGACATCTGTAGACAAATTGGTGTCTTTCGAGTACATTGTTTATTCTGAAACATCAGTTAAAATGTAAAAATGTCCAGCTTTGTCTCCCACATTCCATTCTAAAAGTCAAGGTTATAGCTTTCTTGAATTTCATGTATTTTTAGGAAGGTACAGTGGAGATGCCTTATTTGTCCAGAGTGTCCAATTGTTTATATACAAAACAGACATGACATACACACACGTACTGTACATGCTACAAAAACAAATAGGACCATTAATTGAGTGCCATTAGAAAAAAAAAAAAAAGATATGTTAAAAGAGTCTACACAATAGTCACAACAGTCCACTACACATACAGTATAAAAAAGTAAAAGATTTAAAGAGAGTCTAGATAAATGAATAAGACTTGGCCTACTTGCACTTTGCAGTGCATGCAGTTTGTACTACCAGTAGGCCTAAGTGTCATACCACGAAGACACGATTGACTGTTATATTTATAGTGTACACATTGATTCAATACATTCAATAAACACTATACACGCTATCCTAAAGTGGTTACTTGATTTATAACCTCCATCAATAGCAGTAGTACAGCTTCATTAAAAGAAGTGTGTACTATACACATGATCAAAAAATAGAAAGTAATT
Organism: Sardinella longiceps; assembly: GCA_027497455.2. NCBI lineage: Eukaryota > Metazoa > Chordata > Actinopteri > Clupeiformes > Clupeidae > Sardinella > Sardinella longiceps. Next base: position 11,603,097 of record JAODXP020000021.1, on the reverse strand, counting down.
CCGAGGCACTCAAAAGGAATATAAAGTTAAAAAGCCTTTATTTTAAACTTGGCTATCCATTAAAAACATGCCAACATGTTTCAGCCACTATGGCCTTCCTCAGGGCAAATTCAAAATGGCAGTCTGATCTTTAGGCTCATGTGAATGCTCTCTCTCCTTCTGTGCCTTCAGGGATGACCACGGCTTCAGTCCCCTCCATTGGGCTTGCCGTGAAGGACGCTCCAATGTGGTGGATATGCTCATCATGCGCGGAGCCCGCATCAATGTCATGAACCGTGGAGATGACACACCCCTGCACCTGGCCTCCAGTCACGGCCATCGGGATATCGTGGGCAAGGTGAGGTCTCTGTGAAGTCACGCTGTGAACTCCGCTCTCTGTGAACTCACATTTGCTAATCTCCCTCGGAAAGATGCAATATGTGGGTTGCTTTTTGGATACAGTGCCCATAAGTCCCATCTATAATTTGGAAAAATATCCCCATATTGCTTGTTCTTTGATGCATAAGTTAATCAGAAAAGTATGAATCTGTAAGAAAAAAAGTCACTTTATATTCAACACAATGCCTGAAATGAGCAGAGCAAAGAGTTAAACATTAGGGAGCTGCATATAAACATTAGAGAGTTGTATATAAATGAAACAAAACTACACCCTTGTGCCTTCCAGATGGCCTGTCCTTGTCCTGTTTTAAAATGTATAAAGGACATTGCAATGATGGGCAAGGGAAACAAATGCTCAAATAGGGCGAAATCAGCCCATTTCCAAAACAGTTGAAACATTGTGTGCTAACTGGATGTCACAGTAGCATCTGGACAGATTGGTTACAGAGGCTTCTCAGTTCTCAGGAAATATGTGTGACTTCTTGGATTAGAACAAATCCTGACTGGTGTTAAGGAAAAAGTACAGATGTAGTCTCTGTGAGATTTGGTCATAGCGTAATGGGAAGGTAATGGGAAAATATTACCTTCTCTGTTCATCTATCCACTTTGAAAGGTTTTTTAGGTATCTGCATACCCTTGTTTTGATATTCTTCAATTCTGGGATGACTGGATTTCTCACTGAGCTTTTTGATATTTTTTTTAACCCATTTTGAAGATGAACAATCATCTTGGCTCACTTAAGCTAAAGCCCGGAGATGCGTGAAGGATACGAAAGCTAAAATCCAGACATGCGTGACTCTTTGACACGCACATCCTCACTGGAACGTGAGCCGTGCCTAGCCGCGGTGAATCACTGGATCTGGTCTGCACAGGGCCATTGTGGCTGCTGCGTTTAATATTAGACATGTTTTAATAGTTGTGGAATGCCACAGGAGAGATTCAGAGGCCTGGTGAAGGTGTACAGTGTGTGCTTTCAGAAGCTGGCTCAGCGTCAGGCCTAACCTGCTGCTAGTCCTATTGCGTAATATTAGGATAGTTTGAAGCGGTGAATTATAAAAGTGCTGATGAATTGAATTTGAGTGTCTTTTTTTTTGTGTGTGTGTGTGTGTGTGTGTGTGTGTGTGTGTGTGTGAGAGAGAGAGAGAGGGTAGAGAGATTTTTGTTGGTCACAGCTGCAGAGCAAAGCCTCAGAGTGCAAGAAATAAGTATGGAAAGAGGAAGGAAAGAGAGCACATATTTTTACATTGAAATCAAAGCCATACATGTTTTTTTCCTGAATGGTAGATGTAGTGGAAAGTATGTTGGGGATGATGTATATTAAGTAAAGCTCAAATGCAGCAGATGTCAATGCGACCTCTGGCAGCACTATACATGGAAACTGGAGCTGTTAAAAAACGGTTGTGAAAACGGCTCCAAACATGCAGACGATGGTATCACCTGTAGTTGGTAAACATGTTGATTCACGTGTGTTCTTCACTTAATCCTGTTTTATGTCTAAACTGCGCTGTGCTCTCGTCCTGCAGCTGATTCAGTGCAAGGCGGACACCAATGCGGCCAATGAGCATGGCAACACACCGCTGCACTACGCCTGCTTCTGGGGCCAAGACCTGGTGGCCGAGGTGAGTGCTCCCCCTGGTGGTCAGATATTGCCTCTGGCGGCCCCTGACTGATGCAATACATGTGGTCCTGCAACACACACACACACACACACACACACACACACACACACACACACACACACACACACACACACACACACAGGGCTGCCTCTGAGGGATAACATAGACATTTCCTTTTTTGGTTGCTTCTCTCCCCCTCAGGACCTGGTAACTAATGGTGCCCAGGTGAGCATCTGCAACAAATACGGAGAAACCCCACTGGATAAGGCTAAACCACACCTGCGTGACCTCCTCAAAGGTACTCATGATTCTGCTTAGAGAGACTCGTACTGTAGCAAAAGACAGGAAACAGATGTGTCTGTCTACTTGTGGATGACTGTGAATCTAATAATTCTGTCCAGTATGAATGTACGTCATGTGGGCTTGTGGACATTTCATTTTTTTTTTCATTGCGTGCCAGATGCACAACATCATTAGTGCTATCGGTATCAAAACAGTCTGTTTGTGTGAATATGGTGGCTGGTTGGCTTTTTTTTTTTTCATTTTCTAAGTATTTTCCCCTCTTCTGTTGCAGAGCGAGCAGAGAAGCTTGGGCAGAACTTGACCAAAGTGCCTTTCAAAGACACTTTCTGGAAAGGCACCACTCGTACACGGCCTCGTGAGTCATGCTCAGTAATTACACTCCACTCGGACTCGCAGATCAATCTTTCTCTCTCTCTCTCTCTCTCTCTCTCTCTCTCTCTCTCTCTCTCTCTCTCTCTCTCTCTCTCTCTGACTGCCCGTTGCACTCTTACTCTATTAATCACTCTCAACACAAAGTGATGTGATGCTATCTGAAAATCAACAGTAAACCATAGGAAAGTTGGAATTAATTAAATTCTGTTTCATATATATTCTTTTCAATATGCATGACCGTATGTAATGTTTTTTTTTTTTAGGTAATGGCACGCTCAACAAACACGCAGGCATTGACTTCAAACAGCTGTCCCTCCTATTGAAAATCAATGACAACCACTCTGGAGAGGTATGCGGTCTTCATTTATTGATCTCATAGTAGCAATTAAATATATAGAATATTAAATATAAATGCTAGCTCCATACAAAACTCAATACATACGTCATGTCACTTTCCAACTCAAAGTAATTTGAGGCCAATTGAATCCATTGCTGTCCCCAATGACTTGGGGAGCTGTCTATCCAACAGGTTCCAGGAAATGGCTTTATTTTTATATTTTGGTAGTATGATTATTAATCTACTGGACTGTTGCCTGTAGTTGTGGCTGTAGTAATGTCTAATGTAGTTTTAATGGCTTCTCCCTCTGCAGCTGTGGCAAGGGCGTTGGCAGGGCACAGAGGTTGTGGTGAAGCTTCTGAAGGTTCGCGACTGGACCACCAGAAAGAGCAGAGATTTCAATGAGGAATATCCCAAGTTAAGGTATGTGACATTTTGGGTCCAGTGCCCGCTTTCAGTGCACTGCATCACTCTTATCTTGGCATCTCATCTCAAAACATTTATGTCCTTTTTGTTTGATTTATGTTCTTCCAAAAATGTTGTGTCTGACAGTGTATGCCTACAATACGTCTTTGGGAAATGGAAAAGATGCCATCTAGCAGTAGAACCTAAAACCTGATAAGCATTTCTCTGTTTGACAAAATAATCTTGATTCGGATTCCCTTATTATACTTTTTTCAACAAGGTAATATGGGTCTATGAGCTGCACATAAACTTCTATAGTAGCCTGCTGAAAATACCTCTCAAATTAGGCATTATTACTGGCATTTGTCCTCCCAACAAGCGGTTTCTTATTACTATTCCAGTCTCATTAATATGCACAAGGAAATACCAGGTATGTGAGCCACGTAGCCACAAGTAAACAAACTATAGAGCTGTGCAGTGTCATTTGCAAACTGTAATAGTGAGCCCGCCCCTGTTTCCATGCTGAAAAACGCTGAAAAATAGAATCTATTTATTTTTTTTAACCAGGAGCCGTTGCAGGCTACTCGCCTGTTTGATTTTTAATTATTTACTTAACAACAAAAACTCTATGTATGCATGTGGTCTTAAAAAACACTTTTCTCAACAGTAGTAACTTTTGAGTCTCTCGAATGTGATTGTCCTTGTATCTACAGTATGGTCACAGAGATTATCCAGAGTGAATTAGCCTGTAGCCTTGTTGTTTCACATTGTCAGCAGCTGTTGGTATTGACAAAATACCATGCAGAGTAGACCAAATAGCAAAAGGGCAGACAAAGTTAACTGATGAGGGCATGTTTTGTTACCGTATCTCATGCCCACATCTGCTAGTGTTAGAAGCCTGTTTGCATATTGGGTCTACGTTGTACCAAATGCTGTCTTCTGATGCCTACCAATAGCACTTTGTATCCTAAAAGAACAAGAATATGGGCTGATTGACTCTTGTTTTTTTCCTTTAAGCCTGGCACTTCATCTTAGTCAAATAGGGTCTGGCTGTATGCCTGCTTACACTAGACAGTACATGCCCTACGTCTTTGCTTATGTGGACGACAAGGAATATTTACAGTGGAAAAATATTTGAATTGCGCTCAAAATGCTCGTTGTCTCACGCCATGTTACAGTTGTCTTTACTTACAGAACAGTTCCTTTAACTTTTCCCTGGACCTAGCCAAAAACAGCCATCTCTGCATCTGGCAATGTTTCTGTTGTTGCCTACTGATCTGGTTCTGATAAAACTAAATTCGCCTGCCTGATTACACCAATGTTCTCTGACTAGTGATGTAGATATAGTAGTAAATAAATCAGAACGGATGGTTTAAGCACACCATTTAGAACATCAGTAAGTTAATACTAATGCACTATTTTTATTTATTTATGTATTTATTTATTTTCCAAACTCCATCCACTCGAATTTATTTTATAATACAGGACCTTTTGAAAAGATTCAAGTATACAAAGTTTGCACATGTAGTGTGCAGAGATACTGACTCAGCAATTCTACCCCACATTACAGCACATGTACAGCTCTTTCTGAGGAAAGATGCACTGAGTGGATGTGCTTTGGATGTGTTCAATATGGTATTAGTCTTAAGTACTAGCAGACTAATAGCAGAGTAGTTCCCAGAAGACCTGGAAAAGCCATTGCATGGCAAACAAATGTTAAACATTACATTTGACTAAGGAGGTGACTGCCAGTAATATCTTTTTTTTTTGCATCTGCTCTTGGAATGCAGTACAAATAAAGGCAAGCGATAGTGACACATGCTTTAATTCTGTCTGTGTATCATCACAAAGTTTATTTAGGGAAACTGACAGAGGACGTTAATCACTGTACATAGTCACACTGGCATACTCACAGAGAAAACAGTGGACAACATTCTAACAATAGTCATATAACTTGTCCCGTTCCAGTGTCTTTTGGGACAAACGTATATTGCTACATCATAACAAGTTCGAACGATCGCCAGGGAGCTGATTTTTTTTTTTTTTTTTTTTTTTTAGTTTGCATGCCCAGAGAAGACTTGCTATCATGAACCGTAAAATGTAGCCCCACATTTTGTTGATAGTATAATGAGGGTTCTAACATTTTTAAAAAAGGAATTGAGAACTTAGTAAGTGTACAGATAGTTTGTGAAAATTGTATTTAGGATATCCATTGAGCTGTTAAACCGATTTGATTAACACGTTTAACTTGAAATGACCTGACGGACAAGACTTGGTGACTTGTCTACAAGTGAATAACTTGTTTCGTATTTTAGTCATGCAAGTATATTTATTTTTTTATTTCCATGGAAATGAATGTACATCATGATACTGTCTTAACGTATCATGATGATTTACCTCTTGCTCCCCACCTCTATGTTTATGTGCCTTATTATTTCCATTCTGGTGATGTCCTTGTGTCTGTCCTGTCCTGCCCTTTCCTCCCCCCTCCTCCTTTTCCCTGCATCCATCCTAGGATATTTTCCCACCCGAATGTCCTACCTGTCCTTGGGGCATGTCAGTCACCCCCTGCCCCCCACCCTGTCATCATCACACATTGGATGCCGTATGGTTCGCTCTATAATGTACTTCATGAGGGCACAAGTGAGTACTGTGTTGGTTGGAGTCACCTCTGTGTTACAGCTGCTTGTAAATACACAAGTATTAGCATGGACACTTGTCTCTGTGTTAAAATCTGTCTGAAATGCATGTCTTTCTTTTTGCTATGTGTAATAATGTGGAATGGACAGTGCACATAGATTGGAATCAATACATATTTTGTATTGGTTTGTATTTTGATGCACAGTTTGAAGCAGGCAGAATGTAAAGATTTGTTGGATTTCTGGTGACTTGGTGTACTTGCTAAAAATACAACTTATTGTAGGTCAAATCAAACCTGTGCAGTGATGTATTAATAATTGGATTGGATCTCTTTTTTTCTCCTCCCTGAACAGACTTTGTGGTGGACCAGACTCAGGCAGTGAAGTTTGCCTTGGACATTGCTTGCGGAATGGCTTTCCTGCACACGCTTGAGCCAATGATTCCCCGCCACTATCTAAACAGCAAGAGTGTCATGGTGAGCTCACTATAAATATTTACCACCAAATCTCTGCACCACAAGAAAATGGAAAATCCTCTTCCTCCGCGGCGTCTCCCTCTGACCCGACTTTACTTGCACGCCAATAAAATGTTTTCTTTTCTCAGATTTATGCTCCTGTGGTGCTACAAAGGGACCCCGAGTTCCTTGATATAAAATGCACATTCTTTCTTTACTCAGTTACTTCCTTTTTCTTCACTTTAGTGTTGTTGTTTGGGGTTATTTTTGTGCTTGACTCAACTTTTCTGTCTTCCCTCCCCAGATCGATGAGGACATGACTGCTAGGATCAGTATGGCAGATGTGAAGTTCTCCTTCCAGTGCCCGGGGAGGATGTACTCTCCAGCTTGGATGGCTCCTGAGGGTAAATCACTCCTCCTTGGCATTTCAGTCGGATCACTTAGTAGATCCACTCTATTCTTTTTTTTATGGGTTTCCTGCAGTCTGTGGCTGAAGGGGAACATATTGATATACTGCAGATCTGAGTTGGACTTTGTCCTCATTTAAGATTTGTGTCGAAATCCTGACTTGGGCAGATTCTTTATTAGATGTGCATTTCTTAACATGACAAATGTGATGCGCAGTGCTACTGAAGACTCGAGACTTTTTTTTTTTTTTAACCACACTAATGGGATGTGCTTTAATGCAGTTACTGAAGAACTAAATGCTGTTGTTTTATTTATAACTCTGTATGCTCTCTGTGACTTGTGGGATGGCCAAGCATGTTTAAAAATCCATGACGAAGCTTTTTCTGGATATGCAGCTTGTTTGCATCGGCCTTGTGTAGTAGTGTATGGGCCGGCTATAGAGCTCTCTGTCTCTCTCTCTCCTGCTTGCAGCCTTGCAGAAGAAACCTGAGGAGATCAATCGGCGCTCTGCGGACATGTGGAGCTTCGCCATCCTGCTCTGGGAGCTGGTAACCAGAGAGGTCCCTTTTGCTGATCTCTCAAACATGGAGATTGGCATGAAGGTTGGACATTAAAATTGACAATTTCTGATTGTATTTTGCATCCAACTCCAGAATAGATCAAATAGACTGAATTTCCTGCCTTCATTTAGCACAGTTGGAACTAAATTAAACTAAACTGTGTGTGCATAATTAATAAACAAAGAATGTAATTAGATGTACATGAAGGAGGGACTTTTTATTATTTTAACTGAGCTTATAATTCATGTCAGTTTGGTATTTGAAATAATAAAATATACTTGCTTTGCTTGCTTCAGGTGGCTCTGGAAGGACTTCGCCCTACCATCCCTCCTGGCATCTCGCCCCACATCTGCAAGCTCATGAAAATCTGCATGAATGAAGACCCGGCCAAGAGACCCAAGTTTGACATGATTGTTCCCATCCTGGAGAAAATGCAGGACAAGTGAAGCCTCCCCACTACACAGTCAATTCTCACACGTTACCTTACCTTACCTGCCCCACCCCCACTGTATGCATACCAGATATCTCGCTCCTGTTAGCACCCGGGGTGCGGTGCATTACCAGTGTTGCCTTAAACCCTTTCTTCTCACTACTTTTACGCTATGCTGTACACCACTTTAACTTGAGTCTTTGTTTAAAAAAAAAAAAGAAAGAAAGAAAAGAAAAAAAGAAAAGGAAAAGAAGCAAAATAGCATCAAAGATGACACATTTACTATTAATTTGATTTTATTACGTCTTTTTCCTTCGTTTTTCTAAGATATGTTTTTCTCATTAATATTATTGTTAATATGATTTTACTTAAGCTACTGTGTGTGCACATCCCACCCTAAAATGTATTATTACATTGACTGTTATTATGTCACAGGCTCTGTGGAATTTACTATATTAATGACTGATTTACCTGCATAGAGCCAAAAGATTCTGTCCGTGCCTCCCTACTTCAAAGCAGCGGATCCTTCCTCTCGGTTCTATAAAAAGAGAAGTCAAATACAGTCTTTTGTCATTCGTCTGGACAGACACTGTGAACACTTCTGCTTTCTGACAGAAAGAGGACTATTCTGCTTCTCCAAACTGCTACGTGTTCATTGCCCTCAGTGTCATTGCAAAAGTGTAGACTGTGGTGATAACTATATGTATGTCTTTCTATATGCAGGTGTATTGTATGTGTGTGTGTGTGCGCGCGTATCAGGTTGTGCAACTGCTGTATGCTGCTTGATCAGTCCAATCATTTCACTGTGCCCAAAAGGGAAGCAGATTGTGTGAACCTGAAAGGTCACACTTGTAGGCCGCCTAAACTGTATATCAATACCAGACAGATGGAAGAAAAACGAGGCTAAGGCTGGTCTCTTCTCGTGAAGCCGAAGCATTGTGCCTAAATGCCTTGGCTATGAAAAACCTCACACTCTGCCCTCTATTGCATTAGACATCCTGTGTAGCAGTCCGGTACATTTCACACAAGTGCTCCTTTGTGCAGATTTTATTTTTGCTGTGTAATTTTTTTTTTTTTTTTTTTACATATCTTGAAATACTGAATCATGTGCCAGAAATACTCCAGCTCTTACATTAACTCCCCAAAGGAAAGGTCACATTCAATTTCTTTTCTTCACACAGTGGTCGTTTTTTACTTTACTTTGGGACTTTGCTGCTTTACCTCTTCTCAGTCATTGCCATGTTAACTTTGCATTATATTATATATTTCTTTATTTTTAAAAATTGTATTTCATCGTCCATCCACTTGCTTGCTTGTTCTGAAAGAGGGGCATAAGCCAAAACCAAGCATGTCTTTAAATATATGTAATTTATATATGTGCATTAAAGAAATATACTTGTTTAAGAAAGTATTTTGTCTTGCAGTTACCATTTTTTCAGTCGCTTACAAGAATTAACCTATAATTAAACAACTTTTTTCTTAACTCTTAACACAGTTAACCAAAACGTTGCTTCTCTTATCAAGACCTTGTTTTGTTCCTAATTTTACAAAACATTTCATTTGTACAGAGAACATGTAGTCAGTCATAGTATGCTGGTTTTCAAAATTCTAACTAGGCCTACTGTAGATCATGACCTCTCTGGAACTACATTTTCATGTATTCCAAATCTAAGACTTCATGGACTATGTTGACTTTAAAACTTCTGCTTACAGTTGGCAATAGCCTACTGGTATATTTGTGTGTGGTGATGTGTGCAGTTTCTAAAATGAGTCATTTTACATTACATAATGAATGTACTTCAAGATTTGATGCATTGGTGCAAAAGCCTGCAGTTCTTTACAGCGGTCTCCATTCCTCAAATCTCCAAATGCAACAAAATATCAGTCTGTAGGGATTGTCAACTTGAATCGAAGATGGTTTGACAATATTTATTTATTTATTATTATTTTTATTTGTTTTGTTTTTTATTTTATTTTATTTTTTTCCTGTTCAGTGCTCATTAGCAAATCTATGTAACCATTATACAGTTGTTGTTACTGAATAAGACAAATAGGCCTTTCAATTTCTGGCACACTGTGTGTAAGCATTTGCAAATACATAAAAGATACATAATTTTGATGTTGGGAATATCCTGTAGCCTATATTTTTTTATATATTAATGAATTTATAATTTAAATATTTTTGTATCAGCCCATCTTTACTTAAATAAGCCTGCTGTTTGAGTATGTGGGACCCCCTGTCAGTGTCAGGCCAAGAATCATCCCTACCCCTGTCCCTTGGCCTTCCTGAGGGCTGGTCTTTTGCAAGTATGAAGAAAGAACAGAATAAAGATTACGTTTTTGTACTTGACCGGAAACGTTGACTGCTTTACCAAATAACTACATAAATACACAACTAACCCGTTTAATTTGCGTTTAGCTTGCACAAGCGTTATTTAATTATTTACATTTTGAAGTGGGGATTACTGTCAACGCGATGCCTCTGTGTGACATTGCAGTGACGTAGCCTGCTGTAGTCTTGTCCTCCTACTCTCCATCATAACAGTCGTCGTTAATCCAGATTACAGACCACTAATACTACGTTTATACGGCTTTAGATATAAAATGAAAATATCATAAAAGAAGACTGAAAATAGCTAGGGTAAGTATGTATTTCAATTATCAAAGCTTATGGTGCCGTAATCTTTATTGTGGTATTGTACCACCTAGCCTCAGCCTCCATCGAAAGATGATGTAGGCTGATGGCGGATGCTGGGTCTAGCAGCTAGCACTGTGATTTGATTCTGTAGCGTACATGCTAACGTTGACCAAGATGCGAATGTAGAATCATGGAAATGAATAGATTATTATCTGTTAAAACGCGAAATATAGGTGCATTTCGTCTTCTTTTCTCAAGCGTTAAGTTATTCTCTAACAATCTTGCACAGATTTAACGCAAAAGGCTTTGAATTTGTTATAGCGATGTCTTGCTAGTTAGCTATGATAGCCGACGTGCGCTAATGTCAGTGCATCTTCTTGCCAAGGGTTAGAAGACTGCTAACAAACAGCAGATGAGCAGTTCGTAACAGGTCCCTGTTTGACAGCTCAGTAGCCACTCTGTTATCGACATATGGTGTATTGCTTTACGGTCCAGTTAGCCTGTTGGTTAGTTAGATAGCTATAGTTGGGATTTTAAATTTAGCAAGATATGCGCAACATAATGTTGGTCGTGAGATAGGCCTACAGGTAATAAGATAATGATGCCAAATATGCAGCATCTGAACTCCGTAACGAGTTCTTCACGTTGTTACAGCTGCCAATTTGGTAGCCCACTGGTCAGATGACAATATCTTTTTACCCTAATAATGGTAAACCTGAAATGGTAAACCTATCTTTTAAACTAATAAATGGGCTCGGTGACATATTTCTTCTACTCTACAGGGGTAGACGAACATGGGTGGCAATGACGAAGATGTGTCAAACCATCTGGTGAGCAAACAACGCACAGATGAGGAGCTGAATGAAAAGAACCAACGGCATAGCCAAGAACACACTGGCAACAGCGCAAAATGGGTGAAAGAGGGCCAAAATCAGCAGCGCAAAGTGGCGGAGAAACAGCAGGACCCCAACCACAATGATAATAACAACTGGAACGAGGACAGCTCCCCAAATCAAAACAATCAAGATGATGTGCAGGGCAACGAGGAGCAGATTAACACATCCTCAAAAATACTGCACTCCCTCCGTCTGAACTTAGATGTGGAGTCCAAAAACCTCTTAAATGAACCTCTCCTAATTGAGGCATTGGATGGAGAAAAGGACAAAGAAGAAGACAAGGATGACAAAGAAGATGAAGGGGAGGAATTGGATAGAGACGAAGAGAAGGATCTCTCTGCCTCAAGCTTGGGAGAGAAAGATATGTCCCCTGCTGAGTCTGAAACTGTGAAGGAAGGAGAGGGCTTTAGCAAAGACACCTGCCAGTTGTTTTCCAATACGAACGGAACACCTAGTGAGGAAGATTCCAGCTGGACAACCCTCTCACAGGATAACAGCGCAGCAGACAAGTCTCCAAATGGCAATGGTGGTAAGATCCAAAATTTGCACATCTGTCTTTTTCCTTGTTCTATTTCTGACTCACTGTGTTGTTTTTTTGTTAAATCCACTGATGGTCTTCCATCATCTGTCACTCACAGACTCAATCTGGGACTCCAATGCCTTTGAGACCGACAGTGACCTGCCCTCTGGGTGGATGCGCATCCGCGACACCTCAGGAACCTACTACTGGCACATCCCCACAGGCACCACGCAGTGGGACCCTCCCTTACCTTCAGACAAGGTGGAGGAGTCCACTATGTCTTCCAGCATGTCTTTAGAGACCACCCCATGTGAAGAGCAAGAGGTAAGGAGAACATTCTCAACAGTCCAACTCTTGTTTCCATTCCCCTTGAGTTTGGTGGTCAGACTGAATACAAACAGATATACTGAAGAAATGTGAAGAGCACTGCCACTGTGTGCTATGTGAGCGCTTTCCACGTTTACTTCACTAACATTCTAACTTCCCTTGCTCTAGATCACTTGGGGAACTTCAACTCGTCCAAATATATTTGATGAGGAAGAACCTTGGAAGGTAACAATGCCCCTATGTGAAGTAGTAGACAAAAATTGTAAACTGTGCAGCTGATGTTTCAGGTGTAGATTTTCCTTTTATAACTATTAGCTGAAGTACAATTATCACATTTGAATCAAAATAATTATTACATTGGGATATAAAATAAAATGAGGGGTGTAGTTCAGATGAATACTAAAAGCCAAACCACTATTCCACTGTGTTGTAGGCTCTCTTGTTTGAAGGCATGGGAAAAAACTCCCATGCCCGTATTGCACTGGCTACATTTAAACATGTAATTGCTACCTTGTTGTTAGTGTACCCACATTGCCCCAGGCCATTACTGTTACAAAAGTGTACAATGATGTGATGGAAACTGGTCAGCAGAGGGAGAAAATGGCAGCAGCAAGTAGGAAAGAACTTTTATTAGCCTGCTCTGCTGTGGTGGTGGTGCTTAATATACGGGGACATGCACTCTACTGCAGTTCAGTGTTTCCTAAACCTTTTTTGCAGGAGACCCACTTTTTCAAATTGACAGATTATCCAATACATAACAGATGTTTTAATTTTAACCATGTGAAAATTGTAACCTATGGAAATGAATGTTTCCTATATTTAATGTGTGCATATCTATATTCTTTTTTTTTCTATATTCATTTATATGCCTGCATATCCGTACATCACATTCTTTTCTTGATAAGTTTTCCTAAGCCTTATTATGGTATGATGACCCACATTACATCTGTGGAAAAATCTATGGGTCTTGGCCCACTGTTTGGAAACCAGTACTCCATACAATAGTCTGTGCTGCATAAATTAGTGAATCGATGCTTTCTCTTTGTCTGAATAATGGGGAAATAAAGTTATTAGAGAGTTGCTGTTTGGATAACTAGCATGATGAATGATGGCTGAATGCCATTGTTTGTCTGAACTCTTAAAGACCTAACTGGCTTGAATAGACTTCTTGATTGACTCATTCATGGCAGGGAAGTCTTTAAGTTCAGAGCTAAGGTCTCTTAAATATTGGGAGTCAGCCAATGTGTTGGAAGGACGAAAGGAAATGGCAATGAATGGCAAGAGTTTGATGTTTTAACGTGAATGTTATAAACTGATATCAGAAAGAAATGTTCATGCAGTGTTCTCATTAACTATAGTGAAAAAACTCTGTAGCTGAATTGTATGAATTTGTCACATTTCATGCTATCTACAGGAGGAGGAAGTCACATCCGATGAGAGTCTGAAGGAGTTTGAGGGAGCTACACTTCGCTATGCATCTATCAACCTGAAGTAAGTGGTCTGTCCGCATGGCACAGTGCAAAATGCACTTTTCCCGAATTTCACTGCTGTCCCAAATGCCACAAAAGATTAACTTCAGCCGCCAGCTGCCCGACTCACTCCCATCCTCGCTGTCTTGTTTTCTCTCTCAGCTGCTCCCAGACGGAGGAAGGCGAGAAATCAGCCACGCTCTGCACCAACCTGGAGGCTAAGGTACAAACCAAACACTCTCTGCTTTGTTTGTTTGTTTGTTTTATGCCTCTTGCGCTCTTAGTCCTCCTTCAGCTCCACATACAGCAGTCCACAGCAATGCTGACCAGCCACTTCTCCCGGCACCTGCCCATTTAGACAAAGATCGCCAGACCCATTAAAATCTTACAGAAAGGAAACTCCACACATAAAATTTAATAGCTTGCTGAAAATCCTGTGTTTCCTGAGAGGACTGTTGGTCTCCTGCTCTGCTCTGGGCAACCTATGTTTATGTGTCTCTGTGTGTCTCTCATCCTCCCCCTCCTCTTCTTCTGCCAGTGTTTCGCTGTGCGCTCCCTGGGTTGGGTGGAGATGTCCGAAGAGGAAATGGCCCCGGGGCGAAGCAGCGTGGCCGTGAACAACTGCATTCGACAGCTCTCCTACCACAAGCATAACCTCCACGACACAGCCGGCATCTGGGGAGAGGTGAGAGAGAGAGAGAGAGAGAGAGGGAGGGAGCTATACAGGAAGTGGCTATAGGGTACTTCCTGTTTGGGGATGAGCCTTTAGCTTGTGGTATTGATCCTTGCCCAACTTGCTCTTTGAGTCTCCTCCTGCCTCTGGCAATTTTCTTTTCCCCTCTATGTGGTATTTGCGCAACTTAATGAGTGTAATTTGGTGGTTTCATCAAGAGCAAGTTTCTGCAAGCTTGTGAGTGAAGCTGCCCAAGTGTAATAAATTGCATATGCAATAAAAGCAAGAAAAATATCACCAGAGGCGAATGAAATGAATAGGAATATTGTTCCCTGATGGTGCTAATCCTGTGCGCTAAGTTTCTTAGCAGAAGTCGAGTTTGAGTTGGAGAGCGACACTGTTCCACTGTAAAATGGCAGTTATTCCACAGCTCATTCATGCTTTGCCCAGCAAAACTCTCGGTCAGTCATCAGAATCAAATGGAAAACAAATCCATGGCGGGGAGTGGATGATTAAATTAGTGTGTGTGTGTGTGTGTGTGTGTGTGTGTTTGTTCAGGGCAAGGACATGCTGATGGTGCTGGAGAATGAGCACATGAACTTGATTGACCCGCTGAGCCAGACCCTGCTGCACACCCAGCCCATCGTCAGCATCCGCGTGTGGGGAGTAGGCCGGGACAACGGCAGGTCAGTGTGACCCAGACCCAGAAGGGAGATCATCTTTAGCAATGCAGAGAACTGGGATGTAGTGTTTTTTTTTTTTTGTCCAGTATTAGGCTTTTAATGTTATATTGGGGTATGTTATTATATAACAATGCAAATATATACTAGTAGTTTTTTTATTTATTTATTGTTTTTATTTTTCCCATAAAAAAATATAGCTGCACATAATTTGTGCTAAGATCATTACATCTTGTGGCATTTATTGGAGGTATTATTTGTGTAGAGGGATAAAGACAACCGAAGGCTTGAAGTGAGAAGGAGGACAAACCACATGTGCCACGGGGCACTTTTTCGTCTGCCACAGCCGCCTTAAGGAATGTTTCTTTCTCTCTCTCTCTCTCTCTCTCTCTCTCTCCCTCTCTCTTTCCTCTGTGAGCGAGTGTGCGCTATTCTCTGCCCTTTAAAAGCAATGTGTAGCGAGCAGCATGAGTCAGAATGAGTCATAGCAGAGGCCTAGCATTCCACACAAGCCCCTCCTGGCAGTGGGACAAGAATGACATTCAGGGTGGGAATGCGCTGCCCTCTGGTGGAATGTAAATGTCATAGCAATTAGGACATTTGTGGCATTTCATGGTTGGTTCTGTTGCCTTGAAGAGAATGAATTAAAGAGCAAATTTGTGGTCTTACGGGGTCATTAATGTTTTTTATTGTTATTATTTAAGTATAAATGTTTGATGAGAGGTACAACTATGCAATTTACCTATTTTCTTTTTTTCCTTTTTTATTTGCTGCATTGTGTACAGAGAAAGGTAAAGTACATATTTGTTGATGATAGTATTTTTTTTTTCTCAATTGTACTTTATTGTGTTCTCACCCCATGAATATCTGTTTGTCATGTGTCCTATTCCTGATCCTGTTGTTGTGATGTCTACTCATAAATGTAACATGCATGTTTGTTTATTGTTTGTTGGCACTGTTAAGTTTGAGGTTATGTTGTGGTTGACTACTGTATGTGTTGTAGTATGTGCGATTATTTTTGTTTTTTAATTAACTGTCATGTTGACTCCTATGTATCGTAAACATGCTTACGTTTTTTGTTGTTAGGGATTTTGCATACGTGGCTCGAGACAACCTGACCCAAGTCCTGAAGTGTCATGTGTTCCGCTGTGACACCCCCGCCAAGCATATCGCCACCAGTCTGCACGACCTTTGCTCTAAGGTGAGCCCTTTAACCTATGGCCACTGGAGATGGCTCACTTTTAGGTTGCTCCCTCAAGCCTGGACTTGCAGAATAGACTGCTTCTCTTCTCACAGTGACGGAAACGGTCTCGCTCTGCTGTCTCTGGCATGCATAGAGACACTGTCAGGCCTGATCACTTTAACAGATGTGTGGAACTCAGATTTTAATATGAAGTCTAAACCCATATTTATGCCTGAAATAAAATTGAGTGCCGTAGGCGCCTTATGAAAAAGTGTTCCGTTTGCCTTGGGGCTTTCATCTTGTGCCTGTGAAGCCACAGCTCTCTAATGCTAAGAATGTCTTAATGTTTCTGGGCCAGATCATGGCGGAGAGAAGAAGCTCCAAGCACGGACTGAGCCGCCTCAACTCTGACCCCTCCAGTCTGGGAGCCATATCTGTGCAAGGTACTACACCACTGAGGAGATTAGATTTGATCTATCAGGAGATGGGTTTCTCCAAAATACACACACACACACACACACACACACACACACACACACACACACACACACACACACACACACACACACATAAACTCTCACACATGTGAGATGTCTTTTGCTTAAAATGGATTGTGATCCACCCAGCATTACTAATTTGCTTATTTATAGAACCGGTGACCTTTTTAATTTTTCCGCCTGTTTTTAGTGCCTGCAGATTTCCTTATTTATTCATTCTGGATTTTTGGCGGGTTTTAACTTGTTTCCATTTCCCTCAGAATTCCCCATGCCAAAAAATGAGCTGGTCCAGCGTTTCAATGTCAACTACCTTGGCTGTGTGCCGGTGGCTAGGCCAGTAGGTAAGGAACGCATGGGTAAGGAGTCTTTTCATAAACACATCCCACACCGCCTGTCGACGGACGCACTGGCCATAAAGCACTCGGTATTGCACTGTAGTGTTCGATAGTGCAGAATTGTTCCTGACAAGAGTATGTGTTTGCTGTATCTTTAGGGATGGACACCATCAATGATGCCCTGCAATGCGCAATGGACAGCAAAGAGAAGCACGAGTGGACGGCAGTGTCTGTCGACGTCGCTCCAGCTACACTGACTATCTTAAAACGAGAGGTAAGATAATTGCAATGTCTTCGATTTACAACCCATAGGCAATTGTGATGGGAAAATAAGATGTTTTAATTAGGAGTGTTGTGTTTTTCCTATGAGTTTCCAGGTTAAGGTGCTACATAACTTTTAGCGCTAGACAGAGAGAGAGAAGAGTCAGAGAAAGGAAAACGTGCTGTGACCCTGGTTATGCTTTAGATTGATGTTTCAGGCAGAATGCTACAGTCTAAGCTGTTGTCCTCACATTACCCCATTTTTTCTCCCTCTTTCTTTTCTCTCTCTCTCTCTTTTCCTTTCCCACTTCCCTCTCTCTGTCTCTCTGCCTCCCTCCATCCAGACGGAGGAGGTCCTGAGTGAGTGTCGTGTGCGGTTCCTGTCCTTCATGGGCGTGGGGAAGGACGTCCACACCTTCGCCTTCATCATGGCGGAGGGGCCTGGAGACTTTGCCTGCCACATGTTCTGGTGCCACCCCAACGCTGCCAGCCTGAGCGAGGCCGTGCAAGCAGCCTGCATGGTGAGTGCCCGCATGGATGTGGTTAGTGCCCACAGATTTTCTTCAGTCTTGAACTCTGCATAACACCAGAGCTTATTCCAAAATTGGCAAAAGTAGCGTTATGAAGAAGCACTGAAATATAAGTACTGAATATAGCACCATAGCTGTGCCATGTATTGAGGTGGAGTCCTTCATGTCTTAATGAGAGTTGTAGTAGTTCAAGGGATGCTAAAACTACCAACTACTACTAAACTAATATTATAATGTAAAATGAGTACAACGAATGGGCCATATTGCACTAGGCCATATTGCAGGGCCTGTGTGCAGAACTTGTGCCTCTGGGATGTGAGAGCAGTTTTTTTTCTTTTCCATTTATTTATTAAATTGAATTAAACCGTAAAAGGTTGGTCACCCCTGACTTACACAATAATCTCTCAGTGTTGACAGAGTGTAGGATCTGCAAAGCACCATAGGCCATCTCTGTTGATTGAGCCCTCTGCAAGGGGTATTTGATAGCTGCAGACGACCAACCATGCATGCAGGGATCATTTGTATCCATTGACCATTTTATTGCTCTTACGAACCCCAGGTCATCAAAGTGTCCAATTTTGCATTGTGAATTCCACAGGACAAAGGCTAATGTCTCAGCCCTATAATGCCTCATGTCATTGCCCTATAAAATATTTGTTACATTACAGAAGGGTATAGATTATCTGTAAAGTACATCTGGCAAGATTGTGTAATAACTAGAGTCTGTGTTTTGTGTGTTCAGCTGCGGTATCAGAAGTGTCTGGATGCACGTCCCCCCAGCCTGGGTTCCTGCCTGCCGACCCCCCCTGCAGACTCAGTGGCCAGACGGGTTAGAAAGGGTGTGCAGAGCCTACTGGGAAGCTTTATGCACTACACCTCCAGCTCCCAGTCACCCTAAGGCACGCACACACACACACACACACACACACACACACACACACACACACACACACACACACTCAAATATATAGTTACATGCACACACTGAGACTCACAGATATACAACAAGTTAAAGGAGGAGTCAATCTTGTAATCGGAAGTTCACCTATTATCTTGACAAATCATGGTAGTAGAAGTAGGTTAAGCAATCTCCTCCTGTTCCTGCCTCCTTCCTATCGGCACGGGACCACACTCACAGTTTTGGCTTGACTGTCCGTTTTGTACAAAAACATCACACTCAAACACGCTCAGATAGAGATATATACTTTTTAACGCAAAGTAGTCGATACTTAGAGCAGAAACACACTCGTACGCAAGACACACTTCTTGCACACACAATCTCACACACACGCTACGTAAACATACTGTAACACAAAGACACACATACCCTCATCTCAGCTGTCAAAGCCTCTTTGTAATAATGCATGACTCTGTGGCGATAATAGTCTCTGGCACTTTGAAATTTGTTTAGTTCTTATTTTTTTAATCAGGTGCAACAAATGAATCTATTTTGACAGTGGGATATTGACCGTGTAATAGTCTCTAGCTTTCAGGGTGGTTAATGAGTATCATGAAATGTTTACAATTACGTTCAGTTGCACCAGTGTCCATGGGGCATCTTGCCTTGTTTTTCTGTTGTTGTTTTCTTTCTTTTTTTTTTTTTTTTTTTTTTTTTTTAGTTAGTTAAGTAGTTTCCTTGTGTTTTGTCGTTTTTGGTTTCTCTTGCGTTCCAGAACTTTATTTTTAAGCATTACCACATTTTAAAGTGAGGTATAGTTCTAGAATATTACTACACTACATGCATTTACACTGGGAGGATAGCCACAAATTAGTCACGCAAAATGCCACCGTGTTTAAACAAAAAATGTTAACAAATCTTTTACAGTTAAAAAAAAAAAAGTTGCTAATGATAAATGTGTAAACTATAGTGTGTCATGGTGTTAGACTGTAGAGAAGTACCATTATGTCTTTGTACCTTGTATACACTTGTCTTAAGTCACGAGTCCTTATCAGAAACGCCATGTTCGTGATTTAGCATAGCATAGAGCTTTATATCAACTCGACAAAGAAAGTAGTATGCACTTAGTTCACACAATTCCGGGGAATGTGTCCAAGTCCTCCAAAGACAGTCTGTCTAAGTAATGTATAGAAAAGAAAAAAAAAATAAGCACCCACCGAAGCAACGATGTAACACGGTGCTTACCCTTGCATGAAAGTGGAGCCGATTCACTACTACAGTACTTGTGTGCAATAATAGGCTGGCCCCGTGGGCCAATCCACAGACAGCTTAAGGCTTTGGGGCCAGTGGCACTAGTCAGTTGGGGCCAGATATAAAGTGGCACTGGTCAGTTCTGGTCAGGCCCGACTGGGGAAACTGGTGCTCCTTTTAAGCAGCTTTCACATACAGCTCAACAATGGCAGGCTACTGCTGTGCTCCGAGACCCACTGAAGAACAATTTGCCGCTGCGTTCAAGCAAAGTGCAACACTGGAGCGCCGTCCAAATAAATGCCAAGGTCAAAGTTCAACCATTTTGAAGTTCAGTTCAGCAATGTTGAACTTCGAGCCACTATGTACAGTGGAGACACCTACTTAGCGCTCAAATCCAGTGGTCAACGCAGTCGACTGCTTTGTATGTGAAAGCGCTTTTACACAGAAGAGACTTCCACAAGTCTGTGTGTGTCCCTCAACCCAACCCCACCCCACCTCACCTCACAATCCCCCACCCTGGGGAGACTCCCCCAGGGCTCTGGCTCAGCTGCAGCAGGAGTTTGCTTACAGCTTACATGTCAGACACACCTTATTGGTGCTGTCATGCATCCCCCCACACACAGCGCATGTTTAAATAACTTTGAGTAATAAAACATGTAAGTGTTGACGTGACTCGGAACGATTACTCCCACTGTCACTGCTAGCATTTACACTTCAGTCTTCTGAGGGCCTGGAGTATGTACTGTGTGTGTGTGTGTGTGTGTGTGTGTGTGTGTGTGTGTGTGTGTGTGTGTGTGTGTGTGTGTGTGTGTGTGTGTGTGTGTGTGTGTGTGTGTTGGAGAGAGTGTGTGTATCTCTGTGGGTGTGACAGTATGTGTGTGTGTATGCGCGCACGCACGCTTTTCTAGGGAATGCCATGCTAGTAGTGTCTGTGTCAGTGTATGTAAAATGTAAAACTAGATTAGATCTCCTTGTCGTTTGATATCCACCGAATAGCATAAAGCATGTCATTGCCTCTCCAATCTTTCCATTCCCAACCCCCCCCCCCCCCTGAGACCACCGCACCCTGACTTCCCTAAGCCCACTCTTCCTTGTACAGTGCCCTTGCACCGCACTTCTCTCAAGGCAAGCCAGCTGTTGTTGTGTTTGTACTCTTTTTCTTTTACACTTTCTACTTCTCTCAAACCCTCCTGGGGTATCACTGGAAATGTGTGTGTGTTTTTTTTTTTGTTTGTTTTGTTTTGTATCGTTTTGCACACAACATAGTCTACACCACTGCATAGAAGTTGCACACGACCTCTTGGTAGGCGAAATGTCTTAGAATAATGTACGCCAGAGAACACTTGTCAGAAATATTCACGTCTTTTTTTGTTGTTGTTGTTGGTCATTGAAGTGTGTTGAGAAAATAAGTCCGATTTTAACTGTGCAAGATGCAAGTCTTGTGCCTAATTGGGGAAATTGAACTCCTGCCAAATAGAATTAGCAAAAGCTTGAATTTGCCGTCGTCAAACAAACAAGGGTGTTTAATCCACCTTTGAAATGGACACTAATGAATCGTTTAGGTTTGCCCATAATTAGCCTGACGTTTGCTTTTGCTCATGCTAAACACATATCCCTTGTCAAAACTGAGATTTAACTGCCCCTTTTCTTCACTGTAAATAATTGATACTAAATGCAAGCCAGAACATTGGACATCTCATGAATTAATTTTATTTATTTAAAAAAAAAATGTGTAAATGTGGTGTAAAACATGTATATAAAAGTCACTGCACAAAAAAAATAATAAACGTGTATGTCTTGTGTCTGGTTTCAGTTGCTTTTCTGGACTCGATTTATTCACAGTAAAATGTTTGCATGGTTTTAGTAAGAGGAAATTGGTTTGGAATTAGAATGATATTATTGTTCCAAAGGCATTCCCTGAACTGGACTGAAACTCTGATATGCATTGCCCGTAGTTACCTGGCAGCTTTTAATCATTCTAGCGCTTACCAATTAATTTATTCTTCTGGCTTTGAAAATCTCATTTAGATGCTTCAAATCAACTCACTCATGTAGCTTATTTCCCTTATTGCATATTTGTTAACACAATAGCTCTGCTATGGATGCCATCTGATTGTAGTGAGATGGTAACCAAGACCCACCATTGATTACTGTTTGTTCTAGTCCCTGTCAGCTGCCTGTTAAAAAGGAGAGAAAGGAACTGTTTGTTTCCGTGGAGATGACTGTTACACAAGTGATGTCCATGGAGTCTCAGGCAGGTGCAGCTGGACATAGTTTGTGAGTCAGACTCCCCACACTACACACAACTGTACGTGGTACTACAAAGTAATACCACATGGTCTATGTTATGTGTAAAAATTAGTGCTGTCAAACGATTAAAATAATTAATCTGATTAATCACAAAATTTTACAATGATTAATCATGATTAATCACTTTTAATCGCAACTCATTTCTTCCAGTAAGAATTTGGATGCTAGGGTGTGTTGGATCCTTATTTTGCCCTGCAAAGGCCCTGATACTAAATAGTTGCCTTTGTTCATCTCAAATGGGGCAATTCACACCTGTCCCCTACCCCCAAGGGTTCCCCAAACATGTTGTTGGACAGTCAGAAGCTAGGCCATAATCTTTGTATAATTTGACTTGATCAGCCATTCTATCTGCAATTGAACATAATAAATGCCATGAAAGTGGATCCATATCCGTCAGATTAATCGGAGTTAATTTTTTAATCCGAGTTAATTTTTGGATTAATCACGTGATTAATCAGTTAATTTTGACAGCACTAGTAAAAATACATTAATTGTGATACTTCACTGTATGCAAACTGACAAAGGAGAATATCATGTGATCTCTCCTAAGTATTCTGGTTCTTAAGTATACTTAAGTAAGTATTTTTAATCTCCTTGAAAGAAAATGTTTGGATGCATTTGTCTGGTTTTGGCAGCTAAATTTGTTTTGAGCTGTTTCTTTGCATGAAACCCTTTTCTTAATTTTTTCAACCATATCTACACTACAGTATGGTGGTCATTGAACAAATTTATTCAAATTGTGCCATAGTGGCATCCAACCCTCAAAGGGTGTCAATCACCATTTGGAGAGAAGCTCTCTGAGAAAATCATCACAATTATAATTATTCCCATAATCATGCGTACGTTATTTGTGTGATGGAGAAATTATTTGGAGTAATGAATGTGCAGCCTGGTGGAACGTGGATCTTCTCTAGCTCTCGTTCATTTACTGCTATGCAGAGGGAGTAGGAGCAATACTGCTAAGTCTGACACAGAGGCCCTGGTGTCTGATTGACACTAATATATAATAATAATAATAATATATAATATTATTTACATGACTTTATAATGCCGTAGAATGCTCCATTCACCTCAGCAAGCCTTGTGCTGCCCTCACTGCGTCATTCTATTGGGAGATTGACGGCCTCGCAGAATGTTATCCCTTACACAACCAACACTCAAATTTGGGAACATCATGCTGGGTGTGAAAAGTAAATTGAATTACAAGAGGTGTTCTATTAGCCTGGCAAGCCATCCTATAACATAAAATGTATAGTCTGGTATCAATAGATAGACCGAACTCAATAGTGGGCAGAACAAGGCAGTTATCTGTCAAACTGCTTCTGCACGCAATAGGATCGCCTATGACCAGTCAGACGAAGAACGAGATGTAAACACCTATTCAAAAGAGCGTTGTTTTTGGCGAAGCCCGCCCTAAACACATAGGGGTAGATTTATCATCCGTTTTGCGATGGTGCTATCCGTTTTCAGGCGCTATTTCCACACAAAGACTGTGTTGGCCAACACGGTCTTATTTACAGAGAGGATGCACCTGCCTGTTTTCGCAAATTGAGTGTAATCGGACAAGCTGCGCTTTGAGGGAGGGGAGTGGGATTGTATGTGCAAACTGCATCTAATTACGTATTCCGTGGTATTTACAAAGACTGCCCATAAGAGCGCGCCTGTATTTTGTGTGGGGCAAATACCGTCTCTTCAAAGCAGGTCTAAACTAAGCGCAAATTGTTTTGTGTGAAAATTTACTTTAATAGCAGCAGTGATCCGGACAAGATGAAGACAGATACATGTTTGCGAACTGATTTAATAATTAAGCAAAAAGAAATCATCCGACGATACAAATTAAACAGCAATGCTATGGGCATTATTAAATTACTGAATGTAATCAAAGATGACGTTCACATTCCATCCCAACACATGTTGAAGAAGAAAAATCGTTAAAATAATAATAAAGACCACAAAGCCATGTTCCAGTCTGCTTTGAATTTATTTTCCCCATTGTTATTTTTACTGCTTTTTTCGGATGGTGAGGATTTTTTGGCCTGTCCATTAGGCCTACCTCATAAACTATAATTCCGTTGCTAAACTAATTCTTCGTTGCAAAACTTCTGCTTGCGCCCCTGCTGCTCCACGCAGGATCCACGATAGAGATCACATGCAGGTACATGTTTGCGCTTTCAGAGGCGCACTGATTTTACACTAGAGGGCGGGGTTAGCGCTGATTGCCTTATCTGTTTGAGGATTGATAAATACATCGCAAAATGAGGAGGCACTGTGTGGGCTATTAACGCTCTCGCATAAACAGACGCAGTGCAAATAGCCTAGTCTTAGTAAATGAGTGCCATGGAGCGTTGTGATTTGATGACACCAACGGGCTGAGCAAATCTATTTGCCACCGCTAGAGTACATCTAAATTTCTAGGCTAGTGTTGTATTTTAATTATATATATATATATATAAAAAAATAACAATTGGTCAAAGTTATAAAGGTCGGCCCTTTAAGGGAATGTGTTTTTGTTGATCTCTATGACAAGTTGCCTCTTGAATTGATTCTCAGGAGGTAAAAGGGAATGTGTGGGAGACCTGTGGTTGCAGGTGTTTACCAGATGAGACTGGCTGTCTTTAGCTATCAGTCAGATGAATCAATCATTGTCAGGGAAAACATGTGGAAGTACAAATAAAGAGGCAGCTTTACAAAGAGAGCAGAGAAATCAAAGGACCTGGGAGAAGATAGTGTGTTGGAAAGGGGATGAAGAGGCTGGTTATCCAGCTGTGCATTTCTTGCTTTCATGTCTGGATATAAACAAGCTTGTAGGCGTCTCTCTCTCTCTCTCTCTCTCTCTCTCTCTCTCTCTCTCTCTCTCTCTCTCTCTCTCTCTCTCTCTCTCTCTCTCTCTCTCTCTCTGTCTCTTTCTTCCACCACTTTCAAATCTCATCTATGTATCTGTCTGGTGCATCAGGACGCATAGAAATGCTGAATGGAGAAACTGACAAGCAAGGAACCATCTTAGACATAGACGATCAATATAAAAACATTTTTGCTTTTTTTTCTCTTGCTCTCTGAGTGTGCAGCTGGTCTCTCAGCCGGTCGGTCTCTCAGCACCCTCTTCTGCTCCCATCACACTTTGTGTTTTGCATAAAAATGGAGTGTACAAGAAATTCATTTTGAATAAAGAGAGATTGATTGATTCAGTGAGATAGCGCTGATGTTAAGTGGGAATAGGTATGCAAATTCTAATGTCTAGCCCTATTAGAGGCAGGTTGTTTGGCCTCTGTGTGTGTGTGTGTGTGTGTGCACGCGCGCATGTGTGTTTTTTCTCTCCCTCAACTGTGCTTTGAACAAAGGGTTCAAAGCACCCGCCTCTTTGTCACGGCTCGCCATGAAATCACTGCAGTTGTAATGACATCCAGTATAAATGAGTTGAATTTACATGACTGTTCAGCAAGGGAAATGAGTTTGCCAAAAACCAACCTAATTAATTTGGCTTTTTACAATTGCACATTTTAACTGAAGATGGACCTCTTAGGCCTAGAACATCATCAGGTAACATCCGTCAGTGTATGTAATCATGAAGTAATGTTGAAGGAAGAAGTACTGTATGGATCCATAGTATAAAGCCTAGCGTGACGTTTTCCACCTTGATTATACAACACTTCACAATCCCCTGCATGAAGCATTGACTTGTCACTTAAAACTGTCTTTTTTAAGGGCAAATATCATCTCCTCTGAACCTGCTCTCTGAACCATCCTCTGTCTTCATTGTTCATCTCGAAATTGCTAAAGTTCCATCACAGTATAATTACCTAGTGGAATTGGTACTGCCAGCTTTATAAATGAAGGGCATTTTTCACAGTATTCAAAGCAATGTCTAACAGGGAATATATGGCTATTATTCACAATTTGCTCTAGTTTAGGGTTCATTGTCTTTGGACCGTTGGTCATGCCTGCAACATGTCCCTGTAGGGGTTCACCCATGTGTGTGATAGAGAGGGAGGTGTATATCCAGACCCGCAGCGAAAAGACATTTAGAGGTGATTAATGCTATACCGGCTAGGGGAAAAGCAGTCACAGACACCTTTCCTGACTCTCACCAACATTATACAAGCAGCGGAAGGGACTGCAGTTGTTTCTTGACTGGCATTTCATTGTAAATTGCATTGTTACTTGCAAATTTGTCCAAGCAATCAACTCCATCTCTGCTGGGATGCTGGTCCGACAGCAAAACATGATTATAACCCCATGCAGCTCACCACTCTCTGCTGAGAAGAGCGATGAGAGTCGAATGACAATGAAGCGACGGACTGTGTTATTCTCTCTCCCCTTCCCCTGTGTCTCCTTTGATTTTTTTTTATCCCTCCCTCTCTCTCTCTTTCTCTCTCTGCCTCTCTCTTCTTTGAGCAAAGCTACACTCCGCCTGTGTTTTAACACCTGGAATTATGACTTCAGCGTGGACTTGAGGTTTGCATCAGCCAAACTGAGATCCTTGAGTATTTCTATGTGGAAAGGGATTTGATTGCCTTTGAATTTTTAACCTCTGGTGTCATTGGTTTGGAGGAGGTGGTGGTGGTGGTTGAAATGTTTTGGAGAATTTCAAATGTGAAGTAGACCCTTTGTCATTCATTTAAATGGTGCAGGTGATTTAAGCAGGAAAAAAGGCGGTTTTAAAATACCTTTGTGTACGGATGAAAGAGAGAGAGGAAGCAATATCTCTTCTGCATTGAGATAGACTACTTAGCATTATGGGATGTTTTTTTTTTTTTTTTTTTTGCTCAGACCAAGTAGAGTAATTTAACCTCAGCGATTCTTGGGCGAAATGCAGGGCCAAGAAGAAAAATAGGTTTTGTGGCCAAGTGCCAGAGTTCCTTTTTATTTATCAATTTCTTTTCAAATGGTCCCCTTTTGTGAAGGATAAGCCAGAATGACCTGATGGAAGGGGAGGTGGGGGGGTTGGTGAGAGAGAGAGTGAAGGTAGATGGGGAGACGAAGAGTCAGTGGCTGTTGATTCTCATTCAGTGTTCTCAGTGTTCTCCCACTGGGATTGCCTGAGACAGAGATAAATACTGCCTGCAGTGCACTGCGTTTTTTTTTTTTGGCCTTCTCCAGCCCATTACCTGACTGCCTGCCTCACCAGGACTTGCAGTTGGTGGGCCTCCTGCGCACATACCCTTTCCTATAAACTCCATTTTTAGACCTCCCCCCTAAAAAATACAATCTTTCTGCACTCCGGTCATCCACTTTTGGCCCCATTTCAAATTTTACACTCCAAAGACTGTGTGTGTGTGTGTGTGTGTGTGTGTGTGTGTGTGTGTGTGTGTGTGTGTTGACTGTGCACCTGTGCACTTGACCATGTGCATTGAATGCATAAATAGCCTACTTGCATTATTATCTTGCAAAATATTGTAAATATGTAATTTGGTACACTGCATGGTAAAGGCATGCATTCGATTTTACGATCCGTCTCTCCTTTGAATAGCCCTTTAAAAAAAAAAAAAAAAAGCAGGCAGCCTTTGATTCTTGACACCAGTCTTTTTGTCTGTCTGGCCTGAAACAGCATGCTAGCAGCAGCATAAAAAGAACCTGTTTGTACATTCATGTCCACCCCTCTGCTATCAGCCCCCTTTTCTCTCCCTGTTCTGGTGGGACTAGATGTGAAAGCCCAGTTGGGTGTCATTTCTTCCGTGTCTCTGTGTTGGCTCAGAGTCTTTGGCTGCCCTCGGCTCTAACCTCTGAAGATATTACAGTCTCTGCTTCAATTCGTCAGCCCAGTGAACGCATTGCACCATGCCTATCGATTCTGGGATCAAAATGGAGCATGATTGGATGCAACTGACTCTGACACTACATGCCAGATTATATGTTGGGGTTCTTTTCTTAGAAATGAGGGACGTGATGGACGGCCTCTTCACCTCCCTGTGGGTTTTCTGTACTTATTCTACCAGTACAAATAATATGAATTCTGTTATATTTGGCATATAATGTTGGATTTTTTTTAATCTACATTTGTTTTGTTTGTAATAGCTGATTTATGGATGTGTCATTATTTTGACCAAATTCTTTAGATAATTTTAGTTCAGTTGTTTGATCACAACATAAAAGTCAACACCATTCACCATCATTAATCACATTTCTAGCAGGCAATCAATCCATGTCATGTGAAATAACAGTGGAAAACAGGTTTTAGCCTACCCCTTTTCTATTTTATACAGCTTTTCTCAGTACATCAGGAAGACCACAGAACCACCGGTATAAGAAATTGCACACTGACTTCATCAACCAGGACTGCTAAGAGTTAAGGATTAAATCAAAGTCAAGGCTGGTTCAATCTATGAATGTTAAAAAAGTAATTTGCATTCGACTGCAGGTTTGATTTACCTGTTACATGATGCCTAATGCATAAATGCATATTGCTTACCCCCAATCTTAGAAGCCAGTTCAAAACCACAAACAAATTTGGGTGTTAAACAAAGCGGACGTCTCAAAATAAGATCATTTTTGACTCGTGTGGTTGTTTTGTTTTTGCCAGCTGCATTAGCTACCTCCAGCTCTCCCTCCACACACTCATTCAAAGTCAAATTACTCCTCCAAGGCCTGCCAGTAATATGGGTTAATTGTTCTGGATGGCTGGATCACTTACAAGCAGTTCATCCAATTTCCATTTAAATTAAGCTATCGGAGCGTGACATGAGTAATGCAGGGCTCTGTCACAGGAGTTTCTGAGGCCGTCTACCAGGGTGCCACCAAGACAAAGCTTGTTTACAGACATGCGGGTGACATCTATTAGGTACCCCCCCCCCCCCACCCTCCAACCCAGATGATTTGCAAGAGCGCATTTTCTTCTAAATGGCAATCACCTCATCGGGTCAAAAAACTTTCCTCATAAAAAGCTCAACAAAAACAATGCAGCAAAACAAAACGGAGAACTTTCATTAGCTGCTTCCATATGGGTGGTGGTGTTGGCTCTGCATAAAATGGGAGTACATTGAGGGTACAGCACATTCCTGCCTAACCCTGTATGCCAGGTCAGTACAGGAATGAGCCAATGTCCAATTTGGTGTAGAGTGTTTCTCATACATATGCAAGCACCTGCAGAACCACAGTGCTGAAATACCACAATGGGCCAAGTATATTACAAGAAGTGTAAGGTGGGCCAGGCTGGGACAAACAAATATGTCATGATGACAGCTCTCAGAGTCAAATAAAATGAACTGGCGCAGCATTAATCATTATCAGAGTGCCTTGCTTGCAGGTTCGAGTAGGCCTACAGATTTCCCAGAGCCACTGTTGTCTTTATGACATCTTTCACTGCATATGTCTGTTTATTTGTACCCCAATTTCTGATTCTCACTGCTAATTGACCTCTCATTGTTATTCTTGATTCTTAATTTGCTTCTAATTCTCTCTAAGCTATATATGTGACATTGTTTTCAGTCAGGGAATCGGTGTGAATAGAAAGCTTTTGAATTTCTCCAGCCTAACATGCTCCTTGTTTACATGGAATTTCACTTTCTCCTCTCCCACAGGCCCTGGTAGTATACATAGTGTATATACCATTATGGATGCTAGTGCAGCGCTAGGGCTAACGTGGATAAAGTGCCCTTCTCTGGGGTGCACTTTAAGAGACCTGCCCTGGGCATGCTGGGCCTCCACAACCCCTCAACCCCCCACCACCCGCAGCCCCACCCTCCCTGCCCCATACATCACCCAGACAGACCGGTGTGACACATCGGTGGCTCATATAACCCTCACTCGCTCTGTTGTCGTGAGGCAGGACCAGGTAGCTCTCGCCCTGTAAAAGTGGAGCATCTACTGTATTATCGATTAGCGCTGTTTCTGGAGCGTCCCTCGTACGTCACGTGTCCTGTCTGGAAGATGAAAGACTAAGACCGTAGAGTGGAATTGTGGCCAGAGGGAGATGTTTCGTCAGAATGTTTGATGTGTGGTACTTTATTTAGAAACTGGTGGTGGTAGACTGGGGTTTTTGGTGATGAATAATGGCACCAAGCAGGCATATGTTTGATATTCTGAAAGAGAGTTGAAACACCAATGCAGACACAAATCTCGTATATTATAGATATGGTGCTAGGCTGGGTGCACAACAAAGACAGAAGAGACAGTCAGTATTTTGCTATAGTTTAGTGCTAGGACTTATACCAAGCTGTCTGACACACTGGTCCCAAAGGCCTAGTTGACCCAATGCTTGGTTGGAAGTAGGCGAGTGTTCTATCAAAACCCCGTCGAATTCACCGCCATTTTGAGGGACCACACTGCTGGCTTCACATAGGAAACCCATACAAAACACTGAAAGTAGTTGCCTTTCTTTCCAGCTTAACTTCCAGCTTAAGTTAATTTAGCTGTTTCTTGTTGCCATCAACAGTGTAGTAGGGGAAGGACTTGTGACAACATCCTCATTTTCTGACGTTAATTTGCTCTGTGTTTTGATAATGAGTCTAATAATAGACCTCTGTTTTCTATGTATTCTCAATGGCAAGGCGCAAGCTGCTCCCATGATGTCCCGCCCACTTCTCATTCTCCTGCCCACTTCTCATTCTCATAATAAACACATTTTGATAGTTAGTTAATAGTATGTTGATAGTGGCTATTAGCCTTTTTTTTTGTATAGATTTCATCCAACTTCAATGTTTGTTTGGATGATTGACTTGTTGAATAGATAATTTAATAAATGGAGAATTGTATCAAAAAAATCTCTCTCTCTCTCTCTCTCTCTCTCTCTCTCTCTCTCTCTTCCCATCTCTGTTAACACTTTTTGCTGGAAATACAGTGTGAAATAATCAATGATTGTATAGCCTTTTCCACAAAGCCCCAGCTTCTCATCTGCTGATTCCTACAAAATGAGGTGCTGTGGCTCTGCACATTTGTCTTGTAGCCCAGAACACACAGGGATGGATGAGAGGTCTCCTCCACTGAGGATAAAATCTGCCTCACACTTAATCTGTATGTAAAACCAATACCTGCTCAATCTCCTCTCCAACACACTGTCTGTTTGCTCTTCTCAAGTCCACATACATCATATCCACATATACAAACACTCCAAAGAAAAATGTTTTAATATTACTTGTAAAGTAAATACACTTCTCTTTCTCCAACAGAAATAAGTCTGACTTTTATGTCTCTTCAACCCATGAGTATTTCATTGGAATAACATGATATGATTTCAGGCTCTCTCTCTACATATCTATCTACCACCTGTCATTTGAACGGAGCCCAGGTTTGCCGATGCCACAGTGTCCTTGACGTGCCCTTCACTGTACTACCCATAGCCTGGGGCGCATTGACACACTCTTTCACCCTGTGGCTCTCACAGGGTCTATCCTCCTTCTGGGAAACCTCTGACTTATGCAGAAGGGGCCGGGTGGAGTGGTGTGGGGATGGGTGTACAGATATCCATGTCCTTTTGCTCTCTGATCTTTCTGCA
Organism: Sardinella longiceps; assembly: GCA_027497455.2. NCBI lineage: Eukaryota > Metazoa > Chordata > Actinopteri > Clupeiformes > Clupeidae > Sardinella > Sardinella longiceps. The sequence continues at coordinate 11,571,296 of JAODXP020000021.1, read as the reverse complement.
GGTTTCTAAAACAAAGAGAGCTGGGTATTAATATTTATGGCTCCTACAATGGGGTAGGATCAATAGGTTCAGGGAAACAGAATGTGTGTGTGTGTGTGTGTGTGTGTGTGTGAGAGAGAGAGAGAGAGAGAGAGAGAGAGAGAGAGAGAAAGAGAGAATAGGTGAATAATCATATCTAGAATACCTTCTGCCTCTTCTCCTCTCCTCTCTTAAATTGAAAGTGATAGCAGGGTGGAGAGAGAAGAATGGTGTGGAGGAGGAGGAGGCCAGGAACAGAGAGGGAGAGAGAGAGAGATAGCAAGGAAGGGCCAGCTGTTGGAAATGCCTTGTTTGCTTATAGGAAGCTTAATTATTCTGTATTTTAGATATGGAAATAGTTGAGTCTTCATAATAAAAATACATTGTGTCATGCTGGAAGACCTTTGAGAAGTTAATTGCATATTTTCTTTTACAAGTGCTATAAGCATTATGCATGGTCAAATCAAACTGACTGTCCATTCTCATCATTCTCTCAGCATCACCTATACCTGCCTCTACCTGGCTGACTGCGAGGTCAAGGAGACCCTATAGTGCTTTCATTGGCATGCCTGGCATGGGCTTCCTCCGTGATAAAGTCCAGACGACCTGAGACAGTCTCTCACGGTGCGGGCATGCTGCCCAATGCTAGCTAAGCGAATTGGATGGGCGCAATGCCCACCGTTGGCCTTCTTTCTCCTCTCTCTGATGGACAGTATGGCCCCCACTGGCTGGCCATTTAATGGCACAAGGAGAGAGCCATTAATCAGGGCGCTTTGACTTTCGGGGCTTTTACCATGTGCTGCAGAGAGAGAGAGAGAGAGAGAGAGAGAGAGAGAGAGAGAGAGAGAGAATAAAGAAGAGAGAGAGAGAGAGTCCTTTGTGATGAATGCTCTAGCCTGGGCGCCTTTTTAAAAGTACAGTTTGTCTGGGTTGAATGGAGGTGTGTGGACAGTTAGGTATGGGGATAATTGCCTTTCCATTTGCCAGCAAGAGAGCAGAGATAAATGGGGAGGACCGACGGCAGCCTGTTTGAGAACCTGGGCTGGGCAGGTTTCCTTTGCTAGATACTCACCTTTTCCTTGTATCCTATCCAGTGCCTCAAATTGGTCAACTTTATTTTACCCTTTTAAATTTCACTACACTATCCCTCCTTTCTCATTCTTTCTCTCTTGTTCTTCCTTTTTTTACATGGCTTATCCCTTCTTCAGCTTTCTCCTCTTGTAAAGATCTGTGGACTTGGGTCATGTCGACAGGGATGACAGGCTAAGCTCGGCGAGGTCAGAGGGGGTGGAGGGCGCCGTGCAGAGAGTCTCCCGGACAGAAAGCTGAGGCGGCAAGCACGCACTTGTGCGCCGCACGAATACAGAAGTCATGCACTGCGCGAGAGACAGAGAACTTGCGACCTTCAGCCTAAAAATCAGAGGAAAGATTTCCATTGAAACTAGCGCCCTATAGAGTACTACGACTGCTTCAGGGCTCCTGTCCTGTCAGTCTGTGAGAGCCGGCATGTGTACAATTAGCATTTGTAGCATTCTGGCTATACCAGTGGATTCAATCTTGCCCCTTATGTCTCGTGGTGTGGGCCCATGATATTGTTGTCTATCGCAGAGCGCCAAACAAATGAGCATTTTCACGATATCTCTGGCTTATTGTTATTCATGAATTCAGTCATTTGCATGCCACAAATGGTCTGGTGTGAAGCTGAACGTTGCAATTTTGATTATTAATCACTGTTATAACCGAATCATCCCATGGGCAAGTGCTTGCACGTGTATTTAAAGGGGATCTTTTTTTGCTTGCACAGATTTGACTAAATTAGTTTCAGCGTCAATTATTTTGCCCTGCAGCCGTCTCTTTTCAGGGAGATTGGCAGCGCCATGTCTGTGGGGCTTTTCGACAGAAAACAAATAACAGGCACATCCTCCCCAGCTCTGAGATTAAAACTGCTGCTCTCGAGGCTCAGTTGTGAAGGCTTGGTGTCAGTCCTCTCCATTAAGGAATCATTGGCCCATTCATATCTGCAGCCTCACTGTTTTATTGCTCTAAAGAAGAAGCTACTGTTTGGTTCAAATCCTCTCAAGCTGACAAAGCTTCTCTCTCATAGAAAAAAAAACAAAACAAACAAAAAAAAACCATATCTTTTCAGAGAAGAATTTGATTGCAATTTGCATGGGAAAGAGAGTGTTATTTTCTGGTACATTCAACTTGAATTTATCATATTTACTTTGAATGGTATTCTGCTTTGGACATCTGACTCCAGAGAAATATTCATTCTTGCCAGGGATATACATGTAATACAACCTACATTTGATTGGAGAGACAAATATGCAGATATTTCTGCATTGTTATAGACCTTCTATTCTTGGCCTTCTGTGACATCTGTCTTATACTTGGCATGTATAGGCCTATCAGATCTGACTATATAGTCCTAAAAGGATTAAGTCAAATACTGACACTGGCATGGGTGGGCAAGCTTGTCAAACATAGAATTAGATGTTCTACTTCCATAAAGACTTTGGTAGGATCTGGTTCAGTCATCACTATTTTCCACTGAACTTATTACAGTTAAAGGTGTAGATGTGTGACTCTGGAATACACGTAGGCCAGTGTCGTTGTAGTGGCCTATTAACCATACTGATCACAGAAGCTGTTCAATATTTGTCTGGGGAAGTACTTGTCTGTATGGCTATCACAAATGTGTGTAAATCACCAACAGCTCATCCAGCCTTGTAGATATAAGGTCTTGATTGTAGGTGTTTGCAGTTGGACAAGGCCAGACAGATATAATAATAATAGGCCTAATAATAATAATAATAATAATAATAATAATAATAATAATAACAATAATAATCATCATCACAATCATAATCATAATCATAATAATGCTTGAAACTACACTTTTACTGTGTAGTTGCATGTTCACAGCTTCATACTGTAGTTAAAGTTTAACTCTGGCCAGAGACAACATACCCAGCTCATCTATTCCTGACTAGACATTTTGACCATCTTTTCCTATCTGCTTTATTCAATAATTGACGAAAGTCATTCGTATACTTATATACATTCATATACAGGCTTTACAATATTATAACACCTTGATCTTGGTAATCAAATTTAAAAAAAACTGCCACTTCTATTATTTATGAACACTTCTACAGGAAATATAACGATTGTATATGTATGTATATTCAACCAAATTGGAAACAAATGAACCATTTATTGAATCAGATTAGAATATTCCCCTTCAGCAGTTATGAAGACTCTGTTCCTGGATGAACATTCTTATTACAGACCTTCTACAGTCACTGCAGATTGGATTAGGCCATTCTAATCACTACTACTGTAGCTGTTAGCAGAAAGGGAATTGGGGAGAAAACTACAGAGTACTTCAAGTGAAATAGATTATTGTGGAATGAGAGCCACAAATCGGTTGACTGCAACAGTCAGGCTTCTACATAATTAATATACAATATAGGACACACAAATGGATGTGTGAATGTGTTTGAATGGGATCATGTGTATTGGTGGTAGACTTTAGGCAGGGCAAGGCAAGGTTATTTATCCAGCAGTTTTCATACGCAGAGGCAGATCAATGTGCTTTACAAAGATAGAGGCAAAGAACAGTGAATAAAAGAAAATAGAATGAAAAAAAACATTAAAAGGATTTAAGAATAGGTAATTACAGTAAGCAACTGTAATACTTTTCCTACAGAAAAGAACAGAGATTGAACTCACAACGAACTAAATCTGCCCGTGTTACAAATGTGTTTTTATCACTTAAATGCAGAGGGCTACAATCAACCTTTTCCAAGAGCCGATACTGACAACAAATGCACCATGTATATTTTGATTGTAGTTTCGGCACTATCATAGGAACCTTGTGTTCATTTCAGAGCAATCACAAACAGCTACTGTATGCCAGTGAGCCCGCTTTAGCCAGGGCCGTTTCAAGGTACTTTGGGGTCCCAAGCAAACAGGGCGTGAGGGCCCTTCACCTCCCATAAACACCTAAACTACACTGTTATAATCTTCAAGCAACTTTCATTAATATGATTATTTGTGTTGAACTTACAGTTGTCTAACTCTGTCATATTTTATTGAAAAACACCACCAACTAAACTACTAAAATGATTAAACAGTCATTCTTGGGGGCCCCTCTCAGCCTGGGGCCCCAGGCAGTTGCCTGGTTTGCCTGTCCTGTTGCGACGGCCCTGGCTTTACCTGACCAACATTGACACAGGTCACATGTGGAACAACCTTTTCAACTTGTGGAACCTCCTCTCCTGCATAAAAGAACAGAGCTCAATCCCACGTTGGACTAGATGATTGTGATTGTGACAAGTGGTTGAGAATAAAACATAGATGATGAAAACAGTATAATTAAAGTAATAAAATCAAGTAAAGGTTAGGTAAAACATCAGTAAAACTTAAGCAATAAATGATGAAAGTTTAAAATAAACAAAGATAATGTCATTCATCAGTTAGCAGAAAGCATCTGAGAATAGCTGGGTCTTTAGTCTCGATTTAAAGCTGCCAATAGTAGGAGCTTTTTGGATGAATGTTTCTGCTCTGATCTAAGCGATCTGATTGGGCTAGGCTGCTGAAAGATATCAGAGGGGTAATTAAGACCATATTGATCACAGAAGTTGCTCTGTCCCATTTAGAGATTGGTACACAAGCAGCAATGCTTTAAAGCCAATTCTGAAGTTTGCTTGGAGCCGTGAGGGATCTAGAGTAAAGTGCTCTGTTCTTTTTGCTCTTGAGAGAACCCTAGTCACCACATTTTGAATCAGCTCAAACTGCTTGATGGTCTTTTATGCATATTAAAAAGATCTACACTTCTTTCTGCCTACACGTCTGTCTGCAATAAATAACATTTTTGTTATTTATACAGAATGTTCAGTGTCACCATTAGCCTATACTATCACTATAAAAGTGTTTCATAGATTTTTCCCTATAATGATTTTGTCATCAATACATGGTTGTGGGTGTAAACTGATGAATATAACACACTTGTCCAGTCGTTTTGTGTGGAAATCCACCGCCTGATATACAGTATTTTCTTATTACTTTATGCCCCTTGAGATGAAAGGGATCCATGTCTCCTGTTTCTGTAGGTTACTTTTACTGACTAATAACTTTTTAATGTACAGAATACCTGAAATGGGCTTTTACATCAGTTGTAAAAAAAAAAGACCATTCCAAAGAGCCCACTTAAAAAAATCAATGGATTCATTAACTCCTCAGAAAGATGTGGTCTACAGTTTAATGATACTGTGATACATCCAAGTCCTCTACATTCCTCTTCTGACTAGGGCTGTTATCCTCTGTTGCACTCTGACTAGGTTTGCAAAACAAAACATAAAATTATTCATAGTCTTAAAAACAGAATGAAATTGAACACCACTGGTAGTTTTGACACCAACCCAAATAACATTTGTCTCCATATATGAGAGGAAACAAATTATTTTCTATCATAACTGCCTCTAAATATTTGAGACATTTTATCATCATTGTGAAAGTTGTGCTCTTTGTAGGAGGACAGATGAGCACATCAGCTATCTACAGTGAAAAACACCTTCTTACCACTAACTTACCAGTGGCAGCTCTTTGTTCTCTGTGTGTGTGTGTGTGTGTGTGTGTGTGTGTGTGTGTGTGTGTGTGTGTGTGTGTGCGCAGAGAGTTTGGGTTTCGGGGGGAGTCCATGGTGGTGTTTGGGGCGGAGATGGTGGGGGTGGAATTGGTGTTTCTTCTGCGTCAGCGCCAGGCCTGGGCAGGCACCAACACGGACACCAGATGGCAATGAATCTGTAATCAAAACGGTCTGGTGCGGAACGTGGCACTAGAGGAATGTTATTCTGTCGCCATGTGAAATGGCAGCCTCTCAGAGGGAGGGAAAGAGAGAGAGAGAGAGAGAGAGAGAGAGAGAGAGAGAGAGAGAGAGAGAGAGAGAGAGAGAGAGAGAAAAGTAGAAAAAAAACATCAGGGTTTATCTTGTCAAAAGCTTGGACAGTTTAACAGGTTTCCATGGAGACATCTGTTATCGTTGTCTCACTGTTTGAACAGACATGAAGCGCACCTATAGGAGCTCAGCTGTTGGGAAAAATGTTCCCCAGCTTCTCTATACAGTACATCTCCAGTAGCGTCTTCCTATATGAAGAACATTTCTTAATAAAGCTTTCATACCTATATTTTATATTCACATCTTTCTTTATGACAACTATTAACAACAGTGAGCCACCTATTTCTACAGTCTTATTACATATTCATCTTTGCACTGGGCTCAGGTAGACTAGCCCAGAGGGCTCACCTGTAAAGGCTAGACCAGTGTGCCCATTTGACAGTGCTACACTCTGGAATCTGGAGTTGGGGGTGGGGGGGCTTCCCCTCTCCTATGACCCCATATGCTCCAATTCCCTAGGCGGCTCCATAATTGCCTAATTAAACCAAGATCCAGGAGAGACAAAGGGCCCAGCTCACCTCATTACAGGCACCGCTCCGTCAGCTCCCTGCGTTCAGGGTGAGCGGGTGGGGGGTGCGGACACGAAGAGATGTCCCCCATCCTGGCAGGAAAGGTCGGACAGTCTAAGGATGGGCACAGAGGAGTGGCTAAGTAGCTTTCTCTGGGCTAGGGCTCGATATCCGCTTCATAATATTCCATATTAAAAGAATAGCATCTCATATTAACTCTTATCACACAGTTTTTTAATTACAGAAATCTACGTATGACTGTTTGTGTGTTGGCCTGGCTTTATCAGCACATGCACACAAGATTCATCTTCTTTTATTTACTGAGCTAAAAAAAGAACAAAGAAAAAAAATGAATAACATGTCAGGGATGTCATATATGGATACTTTTTCAGACACACTCAGGTCCCATAAAGCAAACCGCCGTGTCCATGTGTGTTTCTTTGCTCTGTCAAACTGACTGATGAAAACTGACCTCTCAAAGTCAAGTTATTTATTGTGGACACACACACACACACACACACACACGCACGCCCCGAATGGCCTCCCCTCTTCTCTTATAGAAACACTGACGCGCCACCCTCCCCCCTGCTCACAGCCACTGGCTCGTAGTCTCTCTCACTTCATTCTGTTTAGAGCAGACGCGTTGTCTTTGTGTCTGTGTCATATAGGGAGAGACCTGATATGAGTTTGCACCGAAATGTCACCGCTGACATTACTGATATGACAACATTGCTGACATGTCTGCGGTGTTTGCTCATGAGTGGGCACTTAAATTACACCACCTCCTCCTCCTCCTCCTCCTCTTCCTCCTCTGTGTTAATCTCCTCACCAGCGGTGCTCTCGCTGCTCCTCCTGCCGGGGTGCACTTCCAGGGGGAGAATCATCTCTCTGCGTGCCCTCTGGGTCAATTAGAGCTACACATCAGCAGATGGTATGGACTGGAAGACTTGGGTATTATATTGTGTGGGAAGCCAGGGAAATCAAAGTTGAACCCCCTCAACCGTTTACTTGTATCAACAGATTTTAGTATAGGTAAGAGAAGATAGCTGCTTCTGTGACTGATAAAACACACACACACACACACACACACACACACACACACACACACACACACACACACACCACCACCAGCCTTTACAAAGAGGAAAAACACTGCTTTTGTTCCTCTCTTTCTATCACTTGAGGGAGACTATGATACAAAGTGTTCAAATCTGTGTTGACTGAATCTGAACTCACTCCCTGTTGTTTAACTCTGAGAAAACTTTAATTCAAGTAACGTAATATACCTTCAACTTGCTTTGAAGAAAACTTTGTCTTTTTTGGGGGGGTGGGGGTGTTAAAAAAACATGTGTGTTTATTATCATGATTGACCTTTCCACCAAGCTGGCACAAAACAGCGAAACGAGAAATCAATTCTGAAGGTTTGGATTGGAATTCATGGCATGCTGGGTTTTTTTGGAAATTGTTTTGCCTCTTTTTATTTAAATATTTCAGATTCTGATGGATGGGTCTTGGCTCTGCGGCGCGGCCCCATACATAATTCATCACAGACGGGACTGATCTGTTTAGGACTTTGGCTCTGTTTGACTGGCACGGTGATTACACAAATGTTTGGATTAGCTGTATCTAATGAAAGTGAGTCGGCCACTGAATCCATCTGAAAAAGGTTTCTGGCATTTCTGTGTGTGTGTGTGTTTTTTTTTTCTTTCTTTCTTTTTTTGAACGGATTCATTGCACTTGACAGGAAGTTGGCCTCGTGGGGGGACATGAAATGAGATGAGGGCTACAAAGTTTGCCATTCACTCTCTATTGTGGGGCACAATTTGCCCAAACAGCTTTGATGCAAATGGGGGTTTGGATGCCAAATTGAAATGCAGGTTGGCAGGCTCCTCTGTCAGGAAAAAAAAAAAAAATACAGCCATTTGCTCAGAGATGTTTTTCTGTTTCTGTATTAAATTGATACCCTGGTTCCAAGAATTGTGCTGCTGGAAAGCTGTTTTTCTGTGATTAAATGTGATTGGAAATTAATAAATTAAACAATGCTATTAGGCATAGCACATGCCATTTTCTTACCACCTTTTCTAATTGCCTCTATAAGTTGAGGTGACACATTTGTGATTGAGACCAGGGTGCCTTTGAAGATCTTGAGAGCGTTTTTGCCAGAATTCAACCAGCAGGCAATGCAATTGTTTTCATCTAAGTATCATGTGAAGCTCTGGGCCTGAATAGGTGCACCCTCCTGAGCTAATAGAACGTGTTTAGAACCCATATGCTCTCATTGCTAGATTGATGTGTTCTAACCAATAGAGGGAGCTCACCAGCCATATCTGATGCAAACAGCCAAACTGGCCTGCCGAGTGGCCACATCTGAGGAGACTATCTCTCTCTCTCTCTCCACTCATGATAGAGGCTACTGGGCAGAATGTGGAGCATCGGACTTGTTTTCATGGAGGTGTTAGTGGCTGTCTTATGTTGTGATAAGCCATTGTTGTGGCTTTGACTGGAGCTGAATCTCTTTTTGGGGCACAGCTGGAGTCCCTCTGTGATTGTTTCACTCCAACTCTGAGCGAGCAGCTTAGCCGATTAGTGTGCATCAGTGTTGAGGAAGAGAGAATTGGGGAAAGAGAGGAAGAGAGAGAGATTGAGGGGAAGGAGGAAAGTGAGAGATGAGGACACACAGAGGGAGGGATGGAGAGAGAGAGAGAGAAAGAGAGAGAGAGATAGAGAGAGAGAGAAGGAGAAAGGGATGTGCCGGACAGCTGTCCCAGCAGATGCCTGGACTGAGGGAGGCTAGAAGCTGTTGGCTCAGCTACTGGACAAGACTCCCTCTCCAACCCCCCCACCCGCACCCCCCTCCACACACACACACACACACACACACACACACACACACACACCACCAGCCTTTACAAGCTTGAAGGACTTCCAGAGCGCTCGGGCAAGCTGGAGCTGTCAGCTGTGTGCGGGGGCCCCGGGTAATGGAGCCTCCCCGAGGAGGGGGCCCCAGGAGGACAAAGAGATTTTCTATTAGCAGCCATCTCATAAGCATCACTCTGTTAGTTACCGCCGCCACTGCCACCATCACCGTCACCGTCCCCACCACCGCCACCACTGCCGTCACTGATGGTCACGCTACACTGGTGCCCTTGGTTTCATTAAGCTCCTGGATCAGCCCAAGACTCAGCCCCAACGCAGATCGCTGATGTGACACCCCAAGGCAAACGCAGCATAAACTGTGACTTGTTTTTTTCCCTCTTATGGTTGGCTTCATGCACTTTTTAAATACACAGCACATTTCTATATAAGACGGCAGTTAAATTTCATACAGAGAAAGAACTTAGCTCTAACTGTCCTAACTCTGTATGGGTAACTCAAAGATACACAAATTAATCATAAATCAAAGTAACTACATATAATTAAGCGCATGTATTTTTCTGTGTAATTGCAATTCAGTTCATTAGCCTGTATTTCCCCCCCACTACTCAACATATTCTCAAACAAAAATAATGTTCTACACTTGCTGCATACATTTCAGTAGAGTCCTAGTTAGTCTGATGTATGACATTTGCGTTAGATAAGTACATAGGAGAAAAAAATCATTTCATGCTAGGCAAAAATGTAGGCGCAGTGCACCTGATAGGCTTGGAAATATCACTTGTATAAATATTTAATGAAGGAGGATGATCCACCATTTCATTAAACCAGTAGAGTGATATGTGTTCATTAGTGGACCTTGGAGTCAGTGTGTTTAATATTCTTTGTTTACTGTGGAAGGTCACGGAGGGCCTGGCTATGAATATGCACGAGTCGGCCTTCGGTCCTGCCATGGTCGCTGCCACACCGCCACATGTATTCATTCACACACACACACACACACACACACACACACATGCACACAGACACAAACACACACACACACTCTCTCTCTCACACACACACACACACACACACACACAAACACACACAGCTGTCTGCTGCCCGCCTTTAATTAAAACAATTAAAGTCGTTTTGATGACACGCTTGCATCTCAGGGAGATGGCCGGTGGTTGGGGAGCCAGGAGGCTTCAGCGCACAAGGTTGAGAGCTGTATTCCCGTTGTTTTGTGATATCTGTTGTTTTTTATTGTTTGTGTTTCCTTGACTTTCCCCAACACTGCTTGTCTTTTTCTACACCGTAGGCTGCTAACGGCGTGCTGCGGCGCACCGATTCCTATTCCTTTACTGCCAGAGTGAGAGGAAAGACTAAACAGCCGGCAGGCAGCACTGGAGGAGAGGGTGTGTGTGTGTGTGTGTGTGTGTGTGTCGGACTCAGGTGTTTGTAATGCAGGAGTGTGTGTCTCTGTGTCTGCAGCAGGGCAGAGCAGAAAAGGAGGGGGGGGGGGTGGTGTATGACTAGGAGGGTGGGGGAGGGTTCAGGGCTAGACTGTGGATATGAGGCTGGTGGGATGGGGGTTGGATAGGTGTGTGTGCGTGTGTGTGTGTGTGTGTGTGTGTGTGTGTGTGTGTGTGTGTGTGTGTGAGTATGGAGGGAGGGCACATGGCAATGGCCTCTGGCATTTGGCATAAAGGCCTTCATGTTTATGTATATTGTCCACTCTCTCCCTTGCAGAGTGTGGAGAGATAAGGGCTGCTCCAGCTCCTTAATGAAACGGGCACTAAAGGTTTACATGAGCCAGGCTCCAGCTCTCTCTGCGCCTAATTGCACTTGGCTCTCGCCCATGTGCTGCTCCATGAATTTCCTTCCTATTCATGTTTTGCCCCCCCCACTCCCCCTCCACACACACACACACACACACACACACACACACCGTAGCCCCTCCCTCTCTATCAATTTTACTATTGCTTCTGCTTCATAGAGGATGCAGAAAGGACCAGTATCTTGCAAATCACATGCATGTGAAAATACATTAGCTTGCACATAATAGAAATGTTCCATATCTCCAAGAGCATATAATACCACCTGGCCATCTCCCCAAAGACACACACACACACACACACACACACACACACACACACACACACACACACACACACACACACACACATACATACAAACTACAAATTCAGATCTCCACCTATCTAAATTGCAAATACAATGGCCAGCCAAGCCCAAGCCGAGATCTCATTACTATCACATTTCTATTGTTTGTATTTTCTTCCCCCCTCTCTCCTCTGACAAAGTGGGTTTTGGGTAATAGGATTCATCCAGGTGAAGAGGTCGCCGTGAGGAGCTCTAGGAGCTCTCTCTCTCTCTCTCTCTGTCTGTCTCTCTCGTTCCCTCACTCTCTCTCTCTCTCTCTCTCTCTCTCTCTCTCTCTCTCTCTCTCTCTGTCTCTCTCTCTCTCTCTCTCTCTCTCTCTCTCTCTCTCTCTCTCTCTCTCTCTCTCTCTCTCTCTCTCTCTCTCTCTCTCTCTCCATCCAGTCTGTACTGTACCAGAGGATGGTGCGACAGCTGTTTGGTGTGTCCAGAGGGGGAGACGCATTGATTCCCATCCTCTGCCGGCCTCATTTAGGGAGAGATGGAGTGTGGCCAAAACACTCCTCGTTGGCTGCGAGACTCTGGCCTCCGAGAGATGGGATTTAGGGAGGCAGGCAGGCGGGCAGGGAGGGAGGGAGGGATGAGGAGGGAGGGAGGGATGGGGTGGCTGGGGAGGAGAGAGATGCTGGGGGGACCAGAGGCTTCCAATTTTCTGTGTGTGTGCCACTGGGAACAAAGGTGTGGTAAACAAGTGTCTCATTAAGACCCAAGACAAACAAAAAAGAGCCACTGTTCAGGATGCAATATTCATGTGATTGAGTCATGGGTGTCCCTTATGCTTGAGTTCTCCACAACTGATGAAGTGTCCTTCTGTGGAAAAAGGATGATAACAATGATATGCTACCTGTTCAGACATCTTGGCTGTCATTCAGCCTAATTTGAACAATTAAAAAAGGAAAAGACCTGCTGTCTGAAATAAGGAAGAGGGTGTAGTCAATGGCATGAATGCCATTAAAGTGATGACAATTTCCCTACATGGATAATCAACACAGGCCTATAACATCCAACACACAATGGTGCTAATGTCCTGTCCTGGCTATAATTGCTCTAACCCAATGAAATGGAAATAGTAAAGCCAAATACCTCGTACATAATCATTAGATGCCCCATTTGTGTGACTTGAATTACAGAAGTAAAAGCCAAACACACAAGTAATAGAAATTCTAGCTTGTGACACAGTTAATTATGCATGGAGATAATTATGCCAGGTCTGCCCACAGAAAAAAAAAGACTTTGTTGTTTTTTTTTCTGGTTGTTTCATACATATACATATACATATACATATACACATACATATACATATACATATACATATACATACTGTATACATAGATATATACATATGCTCATTTATGCACATTCGATGACAGTATGCTGCATTCAGTTCACGACATGGAAGGTAGTGTTCATATGTGGCATGTGATACTTGGTGAACTGTCTATGCGCTTCTACCACATTTCCCCACCGCACAATCAGAGCTTTTTCCTTTTTCATAGGTCTCCCTTGTCAATTTTTATGACTGGCCAATGTCCAAAGAGAGATTGCTCTGGCATTCCCAATATTATTAAAATTTGCAGAAAGTGTCTGCCCATTAGGACTAGAGTTTAGATTCGCTGCCCGAGCCCGAGCCCGGCCCGAGCCCTACCCGAACTTGGGCCGGGCTCGGGCTGACATTTGCCGTCACTCTATCGGGCTCGGGCCGGGCCGGGCTCGTGATCAATGTTCCATAAATAGGCCTATGCTTCCTATATGCTATGTTTTTATTTTATTTATTTAGCCTATGACGCTATATGGTGTGACACCCAGTAAAGTTGTATGTATTATGGTTAAGTAACTCAGCAAAAAGTGTTATCTAAGCCTAAGGTGATTAATAGAAAATAATGTTTGGACAGCTCTGCGCAGCGCTGAGCAGCACCTGTCAGTTGCGCTCTGTCGGCTACATCAGACCTATAACATACTATAAAGCTTCTAATGTGATTGGGGAAAAAAATAATAAAATTAACCCAGTCCAGTGGAAAGCATAAGGAAACATCAACTTTGTTTGGTGACAGTAAAATCGTGCTTCTTTCGCGTGGGAACCGAAAGTGAAAGTGGATACATCTGGAGAAATTACGGTGTTTCTGAATACAATAAAGGTAAACGTTACAGCGCACAACGCATTATAACCTCCGTCTATTGCCAGAAAACTTCTGGTTATTTTTTTTTTCGTGGATTTGCCAGCATGACAGCCTAATTAATGAATGAGTAGCCTATCTAATCTCAGTGAATGAGAGGTGCGCAGAGCTGTGTGTCAGCACAACGTATGACAGAAAGACGTGGACCTCAACACTGTCATGAAGTCTTGTCTGTCAACAGGCAATATGCTTCAGGAATATGCTGAACAAATGTCTGTAAATCAATCCGGAATTGTTGTTGAACATGCAGTTACAAAAGTAGGCCATTATTAGGGCTATTTAACATGTCGGGTTTAAATCGGTCTCGGGCTCATTATCACACGTTATCTCTCGGGCCGGGCCGGGCTTGGGCAGAAAATGATCGGTCTTCGGTAGGGTCGGGCTCAATTTTTTGGGCCCGATCTAAGCTCTAATGAGGACATATACTTATGCCAATGGTAATTCCAGTGCCTAGGCACCAGGCTATTGAGAATTATGCATAGGACTAAAATGAAATAGTTAAATCCTTGACTTAGCTTGTTTTTTTAGTCTGAACATGTCATGATGGCATTCTCACCACATGGACAAATGTTCCATTCTGTGAGCAGGCCCATCATGTTTGTCATGGTGACACATCTAACCGGTTATTTTTAACTGCTGATATTTTAAAACCTACACAACATTTCAAACCTTGTTGTTGGTCTCCCCTCTAAACCACAGAGAAGGAAAGCACATTCATCAGAACTAAGGTTAAAGCACTACTGGCATTTCCACACAGAGTGTTCTATGTATTGACTGTTCTCTGCAACTCTCCATAGAATTTCAGCTTTCTCTCTCTAAACTTGGCTTCACAGACTAACGCTGCTTCTATTCCTCCAGACTCCAGACCCTGCCCACCACCACATCACACTGCTAGGGAAACTACTCTGTAAAACTGCAGCAAGCTTTAAATTCACTGCTCTGCAGCCTTTTTGTAGTAGTTCATGTTTGACTCTTGCTCTAAAAACGGTAGTGAACTGCTGGTGAGTAAAAGCTTCTCTGAAGAATCTGAGGGCTTGACACATTGCCCATTGTGCCTTGTTTATTATACATACAGTAAATACATCACTAGTTTGAGTCTGTGTAATTATAGCTATACCAGTATGTCACCAGTTTGCTTATTATAACTATATATAACTATATATCATAACTATTATAACTAACTATATACCGGTGAATGACCCGTAGTTTACTGGGTGGGTGTTTTGTAGGGGTTACATAAGTGGAAATATTGACAAACTACTAGTACTAATACAGGTACAGTCCTACTACGTCTTAAGAGGAAATATTAAACGAAATGCTTATAAAATCATTAAACCTTTATAAAGTCTTATTAAATGTACAATACCACTCTCCCAGAACTAGCCATTAATCATTTATAGCATACATGTAACATATTATATTGCAAGTATCTGAGATATAGAGCTAATGATGAGAGGATGAGTGTATAATGAGCCCATGCTCTCCCTGGACACTCCCAGTGCCCACAGGCTGAGAGAACATCTCCACATCAACAAGAGCCACTTTACTCCTCCTTGCCTCACTCCGTTTTAAACAACAAATTGGCGCACGTGTGTATTAAGGGCGATTGTGTACACACTGTACACACACTCGTACAGGCCACTTACAGGAACCCCGCCGTAGAGGCTTTGATGTCTGCCAGTGGAGATCAAAGATGCCTGCCGACCGAGACTTCAGCAGGTGCACTATTTCTTTCATCCCCAGGGAGGGGGAGATATGGCCCACCCAGCCTGCCGAGAGGCCTATCGTATCCCTCCACACTAATACTGGACAATGTGCGTGCCCCCCTTCCTCATCCTTGGGCCATGGTTCTTTGTGTCGGCCTCCAATCAGAAAAGGTATGTTTACTCTTGGAAGCTCGTATTTGGACAACAGCTCTGATCATTGAAATAGTTTTCTCTGCATGTTACTGGAAACAAGCAGTGTTTGCCTTGTTTTCTTATTCTTGGGAAAGTTGTAATGAAGCATCTGAATAATAGATGTGGTAGTTGTTTGCATGTAAAGTAGGCATCAGTGTAGTAATAAGGGGCCTCTACCAAGATCCTAATAAATATTTGAAGTCTCTAATGGACCTTGTAATTTGCGCATTTAAAGCATCACAAATTATTGTGCGATGCAGTATTAACAAATTTACTTGTAATGAAGAAGCAGCGATTTCAGAATATTTTATCATATTTTTAATGCTATGTCTGAAGTGTGTGGTCTGAAGTCTTGCGGCATGTCATTTCTGTTGAAGGATCATGGCCAAGCTTGCACATTTGTACATAATTCAGGTGATAATACAGATGTCTGCTTGTTTTTTTTCTGCTTTTCTTCCTGTCTGTCTCATGTCTTGACATTTGAAGATTTCTAGGAGTCCGTTGAGACCACTGAGAATCCCTCCAGAGAGTGGTGTGGCATTGATTGCAAATAGGACGCCAAAATGACAATGATTACACAGACTCAAGCCCACCGCCTCAACCCCATTTCCATATCTGGTAATGGTATCTATTTGTGTATGTCTCACCCCACCTTTCCTTCTCAATGCACAGCACAACCCCCAAACACACACACACGCACGCACGCACGCACGCACGCACACACACACACACACACACACACACACACACACACACACTCCAATGAATTCCATCCTCTGTGACATCCCTGTGGCCAAGGAGGTGGAAGCATCGAGCTTCCTTGATCTCCCTGCAAACACATGACGTCTAAACGCATAATGAGAGCATCGATTTCCCAACCCCTCCTCTCCCTTTGAATTGATTAGTCAACTAATTGTGTCCTCTCCCACTCAGGGACGTCCCGCCTAGTTCTGGCTTCTGTTCTGTCAACACCGCTGTTTTTACCAGGAAGCCATGAATGTTGTTCAGCTCATGGTACAATGTATATTGAATGCAGCTAAAAAACATTTGAGCAGTCCATTAACTAAAACTATTTGCCAGAAGAATAGCTGGGCTGGGCTGGTATGGACTTGAGTATTCCTGGTAGTCTGGGAACCCAAACCACGAAATGCCTTTATACTCAACTGCAGAAGCAAATCAGAGTATCTTTGTTGTTTACCAAAAGTGTTTCAACTTATTGTTTACCAGAAGTGATTCAACTTTTCTGTTTACTGAAAGTGCTTCAATAGAGCAGCTCTGTGGTTAAGCCCGCCCAGAGACTTTCTCCATGGCGCTGAGCCTGATGTGATTGGTGCCTGGGATTTAGGGACATTAATGAGCTCCAATGGCTTGTGGCCAGATGGAACTGCAGAGAAACTCAAAATCTGCTTGTGTTGGATCTGGATTTCTATCTTTAGCTTCCTTTATAACCTAAGGTTTAAAACAATACATGCTCACTTTTTGGTCATTAACAACGTGTTTACTGTGGTGGCCATTTAAGATAAATTCATGCCGGACATTAATTTCAATGAATTTATAGGATCTTCTAGTAAGTATTGAGTTAAAGTTAAATTTTGACTTCCATTTTTTGTTTTGTTATGGTTTCTTTAAACAACAAATGAATAAAAAAAGAATGTAAGCCTGTGGACCTAATTGTTTTTTTCAAATTAAATAGATCAAAAACAGTCTAACATGTCCATCCTGTCATTCAGTTGGGAGACAATGATTCATTGCCTTCTGTTCCACCATCTATATCTTGCTAACACAAAAACTCAGAGATAGACCTTCTGTGAGCTATTGGATATTAGTATAGCAGTGGACGGACTTGTTCTGGAATTTTGATTAGTCTATCAAGCTCCTCAGCCTCTGTGGAAGCCCCTGTTTCAGTCAACATGGCGGTTATCAGAGAGAATTCATTTCAAAGTAGAATGGGGCTGCATATTCCAGCATTTTGTCACTGTCACTTCTGTGGCTCTGCACCTGTAGTGATTTCAGTACCTTCAAAGTCTGTTGCAATGAAGGAGAAAAGATAGCCGTGAGAGAAGTGTACGCTTTTGAGGGGAAGAAAATAAATATATGTAGAGTCTCTGATCCACCAGAACAGAAGATATCAAGGCAGGCTGTTTAAGTTTGATATTGAATACTAAAAAGTTGATCTATGCATTAAACATTTGTAACAGTGCAAAAGCATGCAGCATTATATCTTTCTAGTTTCATCACCGTTTGGATTTAACAGGGTCTCCTTAGCCTGCTTCGTTTTCCTGTCTAGAGGCATGTGGCAGAGTTGCAAGAGCTCTGCCTGAAAAGGGCATGTCTGTCATGAGCCCAGTGTTTCCATGGCTGGTGGGCTCTCTAGACATTCACTCACCTCTCCTCCCTCCACTCTCCTTCTTTCCCCTCCTCTCTTCTCTTCACCTCTGTCTTTCCCTTGTTCCCCTTGTGCTATCTCCCATCAACGCTCTGACCTTTGAAGAGAGCGTTATCTGCGTCATCCAGTGTTTGTTTGGGAGGGCAGCAGGGGGAAAGGAGTGAAGGAGTCCATCATTGATTGAATAAAGGAAGGAGGTGATGGTTTTGCCTGTAAATAAGTGAGAACTGAATAGAAAGCTTTGAATGACAGTCCTTGGCAGCATGACCCAACAAGCAGAAAATGTACATGTATTCCGTTGGATTGCATTATTAAAAGCTAGATTTGATGTCAAGGTGAGCCATGGCTAATGTTTCTGCAGTTAGGAAAAACATAATTAAATGATGCCAATGTTGTGCCATTGAATCATCAGAAAAACAGATTATGCTTAATGTATTTGTATAGTGCATGGCCATTTCAGTTTGTGATTAGTATCAACTTGTATTATGACTACATGTATGACTACAGTATGTTAAACATAATTCTGTCAGCTCTTCAAGTTGACGTCAAATATATAGACTACAGATTAACATATAAATTAGACTTTTCAATTAGGTGCTCCAAAGTTTGTTCCCCATGTAAAAGAACATTTCTAACCAGTCCGAGAGCTTTTAGATATTATAATACTTTGTCTTGTGTGCTTTGCTTCCACATGTAATATGTTCTCCATCCACTGGACCCATTTATATCCGCTTTGAATACAGATGAGGTGGATAACCAGAGGCAGTGCCAAGATTTCAGCCACCATTACTCTCACCTGTGTGGCGTCTAATAGTTTTGCGCCTACCTCATCCACGTCTAACTAGTCCGAGACTCTTTGCTTCAGGGAACGCAGGCTTTTCCTCCGTGTGGAGACATTACTTGTGGCCAGTTTGCATCCTTCACTGACAATTAGTTTGATATGCCTGCACCTTATTCCTGGGAGCCAGAGTGAGCGCTGTAATAATCCATATCAATTATTGAGCCTCTGACATGGCTATTTACGTTGCCTGAGTGGCTCTGAACCGCTCTGATACTAATACACCAGCCATCTGGTGCGGGTCTCGGACTTCATGAGAAAGAATTCACGCCTGTTGGGAAGGTGCATCATGTGCGATCACTTCTGGCCAGCTGATAGGGGAGCGAATCACTCAACTGGATCCACATTCCACAATGCTAATCGCGAGGCAACCACGACTAAAAAATGTTATGAAGTTCTTAGGCGCTAGAAATGTATTGTCAGTATTGTCTGCAATGGAATTAGCCCTGTTTTGTGAAATTTTAAATTTTTGTTTATTTATGCTATGATGACCAAATATTTAGCAATTTATATAAAGTAAGCTTTCATCGGCTATTACACGACATAAAACAGGTAATCATTGGCCCTATCACTGGCTCTACCTAGCTGACACGTCAGACTTATCATAAAATGTTACTGCCACTGATGACGACCCAATGGAGCGGGTGGCGGTCCACGCCTCCCACGGGCTCGTTCCGCCAGTAGTACCAGCTACAAACTTCCCGTAGCGTGGAACGGCAAAACAATTCAGCGAAAACTCGTGCTTCTGTTTCACTTTAAAGAAAATGACAAGTGATTCGTCCAAACTAAACCGAGTTCCGCCTGGTTGGCCTTCGTCATCGTATAAACCCGCCTGTTTTGTACGCATACCGCGTTGTTGATTATCCTATAGAAGGCTAAAATGGGTTTCTATCAGTTGCTTTCATGGAGCTATTACACTGACATAACAAACAGGTAATCATTGGCCCTATCATTCTGGCTCTACCTCCCTTTTCTTGGTTTCTTGACCTTTCACACTCCATAAGGTAGAGTAGCATTTGGCTCCTATTTTGATGTGTGCAGTCTGCCTGCCAGGGTCAGTAGTTTTAATGATGGTGTGCTTAATCCACCGGAGTCCACATTGAGCCATTCCCTACTCCAAAAGGTCACTGAGATGCAGTGTTATTGGAAATGGTTCAAAGCTTCCTGAAATATCACCCCTCTCATTTGCACCTCCACCCATTTGTCCCTATTGCCAGCAGTGGCCCAGGCTACTCCAAATATAGACAACTGTTTTGTGAAGACAGGATGCCTGTGAAAGATAGATTTTAACTAAGTAAAGGCTCCTGTAATTCAGAAATAAGTTGTTGCTAAGGCAGCGCCACTGAAAAGGAATGCAAATCACTCCATTCACAAGATGAATTTTTCCTTTTCCTTGAGGGTTTTGAGTGACCATCTGGCCAGCTATGTCAAAAGTGTGAAATGATCTCTCTCTCACTCACTCTTTCACTTTCTTTCTTTCACACACACACACACACACACACACACACACACACACACACACACACACACACACACACACACACACACACACACACACAAGAGCACACCATTTCCCACCCTGTCAATCATCACTGTGACCTGGACTGCTTGAAATATTTTCTTGGCAGACTCTCCAGAAATTTGTTTAAGTTAGCCATGACAGCTCAAGGTTAATTGCTGGACATAATAAAATATTGACACAGAAATGAGCCCGATACAGCAATCAGAACGTAGCAGACAATTTTTTTCATGCGTTACAAACTAGGCCATGGTAAATAAGCAACATTTTCTACAGACGGGGATATGGAAATAGCATACGGCCCCCTGAAGTCACAGTAGTAGCAGAGCTAATGAGAGGTGCTTTTTTGGAACTTTGATAGTGAGTTTCTGTCATGCCCCGAAGAACCTTATGCTAATGATTTGATTTATGGGATGGCAGAGAGATGGAGGCGGCACGTTGTGCTTTAACACCTCAAAGGGGCCATCCATGGGAGGTCTGCCAGTTGGTTGTACAGGAACTCATCTCTCTTTGTGCAGTTGTTAGTCTAGCACCCTCCGGGCACGCACTAAAGCTAGAAGAGATGGGGTGATGAATCAAACATTCCTTTTATCCTGTCATCAGGACCTGTAAACATTTGCAATTGATGATAGTCGAAGGGACGCTAGACGACAAAGCAAGGCAAGGCAAGGCAAACAGAAAATAGAAACAAACAGCTCTGAGCGCTGTTGTAATGAAATGACAAAAGAAATTCTCCCCGATGCCAAACACTACTAGTAGCCCTCATCACATTTGCAAACTGTAGAGTGTGTTATGGAAATTGGACCGTACCATTATCAATTGTCACACACGGAGGGGGGTGGGTGACTTGATGCTGTGCCTTACTTGTTGGCTGGAATATTACTATTCTGTTAAGCTAACTGCTATTGACTCTGGAAAGCTACACTGTGGTCTATGTTCCCATTCTGTGGGGACTCTTCTCAACCGGATTAGAGTTCTTCTTCTGGGCATTAGGAAGCGAGTGGCTTTCTCTGTAATACAAAAGGCAAACAAACAATCTTAAGCCCCGTAATGCGGCTCAGGAACACATGAATTGTGCGATGCTCCCTGAACACAGTGACTCATGAAAGTATACCATGTTTGAGGCTTAAATCTCACTTGAAATTCAGCATTACAGTTAGTCAGAGAATACAACACAAAGACACATTTGAGAATTCATAACTTGTCTGGTTATCAATTATATTATGGATGCAGTTCTAGCACCAGGAGGTGAAGAGTCGATTTAGTTCAGCAAAGCACGATATCAGGATTTTCACAAACAACAAACAGCTTTGAGCTTCCCTTGCCTACTGTGAATGACACCTTGAAATAAATACCATTGATAGCAGGTTTTAAACAAAGGGGAATAATATCTTTTAAAGTCATATACATGCCAGTACTCAAATATAGCAGCCATCTCCTAGGTTAAATCACTGTCTCTACTGGTCTCTGGCCAGGGTGCTGAAACTCTTAAGATAGATACTCCTTACTCCGCCTTGCACAGGCCCTCTCTCCACATGCAGCCAAGTTGTCAGTATTATTGGAGATATAGGCTACATGTTATAATGAGATTTAGCCTTTCCAATGTAAAAGCATTACACACTGAGTTTGCTAATTGTGTGTTATGTCAATGATTAATACTTTTTCACATTTGTCTACTGGAAAAATGGACAACAGAAAATGACCATTTTTAATTTTTGCCAAAATAAATAAGAATGAATTACTAAACCTTTTCTGCCAACACTCGAGTCGACTTAACTTAATTAAGAGGACCAGGACAAGGAAGACAGAAATGAACAAATAAGAGGAAAACCTGATGATAACCAACCAACCAACCAAACAAACAAACAAACAAACAAATAACTTCTCAATCAGAATAAAACACATAGCATCCAGTTTGAACATCTAGCAGCATGTTACCTTGAATGTCCCCTTGTATACAATGTCCCAATCTTGGCATACTGTTATCACTGAATAAAATATAGGGGGGTCATAATCAGCAGGATATTGTCTGTGGTCACAGTGTCACAAGCGGCTCCTCTTGCTTGTCATATTGCTCTTTGATGCTTGCTGGGAAGAGAAAATAGAAAATAAATCATCTGGAATATTGTGTTTCTCCCGATGCAGCTGCTCATGATGTCAGAACTGTGTTTGGATAACGGCACAGTTATTTTGAAACTCTGCACACATATAAATATGCATCTGATCTTTCACTACATAGAGTGGTGATGATGATGATGATGGAGACATTTCTTGGTTTCTTGGTAACAAAGCAGCCAGAAAAACAAATAGATATGTGGGAGTGGTTACCATAGATATATATGATTACTTTATGTCCCACTTGCCTTGGCTGCACAGCTGAAAATCAAGCAGCAAGAGTCTTGTTGTTAATACTGTGAAACAGTAAGTGAAGTTTTCTGTAACCTCTTCAAATAAACATCTCAATTGTGACTGAGACAAGTGAAGCTCCAGCATAGCGTTGGCATTCAGAAATGCATCTGCAGTGTTGATTTCAGACAATCATTAAGTACAGGTTTGTCTTTTATCTTGGAGCTGTTCTACTGGACAGTCCAATGGTGGCTTTAGGCACTTAAGACCCTTGCTACTGAACTACTGTTTCCCCCTCCAGCTAAGAACAACATCCCAGACATTTTCTGGCCCTGTTGTTCCCGGTGTCACTATGGGGATCTAAGAGAATTTTCTTACCCCTCTGACTCCAGCTCACCCTTGTGCTGACTCTGTGAAAGCATTGCTCCCCCAGGCTAGGAGTGAACCTTCCTCCTCGACAGGGCCAAAGAGGACGAGCGTGCTCGGCTGCTATCCCCTTTCTTCTCTTCTCCCTTGAAACTGAGCGGTCCCCACACACGCTATCGAGGTAAGCGAACCACAGCCCTCGGCAGCACGTTTGGTTTGCATTCGCCTTTTGAGGGATCTTGTGACAGGGGATCTAAAAGGACTTGACAGAGATTCTAGACGTTTCTCACAGGGGAGCAATGGGAATTACTGTCACTATCCCATCTAGCTGCTTTTATCACTCAGCAAATTACGAATTAATAATTGTCAAAAATGAATCCATTCCTGTGAAGGTATGAGATGTATTTTACCACAGCTCTATGGAATCATGTTTAATTCACTCATGTAGACTTAACATTCTCCTCCACACCAACCTCATGTGGTGCCAGACATTGGCAGACATTTTAGTGTGGACATTCTGCTGCCCTTTCACGAGACAGAGTAAACAGCAGATAAGCACGGATTGGATTTTCTGTCAACGGAACTGCTGCCTGTAATGCGTACAAAACTAGGTTCACCATGCTGTAGTGTAGGGCACTGCCCTTTCATCTGAAAAAGTTATGGTAGCATTTGGTTGGATTTGTTTTGGATTTTTGGTCCTAAATTGTGATCTGATTTTCATGTGAGTAAATCACTTGAAATACAGTGTGCTGAAGCTAACAGCCCAAAGTAAGTTGTTACATTTCATGTCTTTATTTAAAATATCCATCATTTTTCTGAATAATAACTAGTTAAATCTCCTTGGGCAGGAAAAAAAAATAACTCACCGGTGAATCAGATCTGCACACCTCACATGGTGTTTAGGAGGTATTGTGTCCCTTATTCTTACAGTTCAGCCATATTCTTTGAATGCTTGCCTGGTAAATGCTATGGGTGACGGTTGGAACCGGTGAGCTTTTTTTTTTTTTTTTTCCTTTTTTCAAGAAAAAACTCTGTTGTTTAGTCTGTTACCAGTAAACAAGGATGGTCTCCCTAAAGCCCAGAAAACAGTTAAGTGGATACGTCTAGTTAGATTGATGGATAATGGTTTGCACCATTTCGAATTCAGTTCAAACAGCACACTCCCTTACTCAGCTAAAGCTTTTCTAAACTATCCAACAACTCAGCAAGGTCTCTGGTGAGCGGGTCATTGACTGTCTCCATATGGATCCTTCCTCGCTATGTCCATTTACCCTGTAGACATATGCAGACAGACCCCCACTACCACACGTGTGGGCTGGCTCCTTCATGCAAGCATGTAATGACTTTTCCAGCCTCTTTGTTTTCTCTGCAAAGTCATTTTGTCCTCTAAGTAATTTATGCTTTTTCCTTGTCATGTTTTTTACCCCTAGTATAACTGTGTGTATTCAAACCTTGTAGGAGCTTAGGCAAAGTGATTATATTTGGAGCACTGGGTATTATCTGACCGACATCCTCAACCCTCTGACAATTTTTGACATGTTCCAAATATGAGCCACCATGCTAATAACACGGATAACTAGGATTACATAGAGGCAGAACAAGCCTGAAGAGAATACATGTGAAGATGCCAATATTTGTACAAGCTCAAATTAAATGACTCCAAAAGTCTGATAGTGTCACTGAGTCTGTACGAGTGTTGACAACAACCCCAATCAGGAGAAACCCAAGCTATGGCAGAAGTGTGCATGATAAAATTTTCATAATATAATTTGATTGGCAATGTTTAATTGCACTGCAAACTGCCAAAGGAGATTGGAGAGAGAGAAAGAGAGAGAGAGAGAGAGAGAGAGAGAGAGAGAGAGAGAGAGAGGAGAGAGAGAGAGAGAATGGCTCAAAATATCATGCATTACCAGCCGGAATTTTCTGTGCCAGTGTCATGGCAACCTAGACAGCAGCTCGGCTTGTGCTAGACACCCCCTGAGCCATCGCCGAAACGGACCACTACACACTCAAGGAGCCGCGGGGATGTTGCATATTTATAAAACAAATAATTAACGGGAGTGTCTTTCTGCCACACCGCGCTTTCATTAGCTGACGTCTCTGCTCCCTGGCGGCGGTCCAGTGGGTTTCAGGCACCGGTGGTTTCAGCGTGCAAGAACTCGGTAAGTGGGAGGAGAACAGGTGGATTTATTAGACGCAATTAAGATCAACTGATTGTGAGCTGAGTCTTTGGGACAGAGAGACACAGAGAGAGAGAGAGAGAGAGAGAGAGAGAGAGTTTGAAAGTGAGAGGGGGGGAGAATAAAAAGCCAGTACAGAGCAGAGGGCTCTCTAGTTTCATTAGTGTGAACCAGGTTGGGCTTCGAGTGAACCAAGGCAACATTCATCAGCATTGTGTCATCCTTAATGCATCTGCCTCTCTCTCTCTCTCTCTCTCTCTCTCTCTCTCTCTCTCTCTCTCTCTCTCTCTCTCTCTCTCAGAGCCCTCTGACTCTTTGCTGCAGAATGAGTTTAAAGTCGCCTTGCTGTGCTGGAGCAGTGAGACCAGCACACACATACACACACACACACACACACACACACACACACACACACACACACACACACACACACACACTGCTTGCAGTAACAGCCTGCAGGTCACTGGGACATACTCTGCTCTCCCCCGTTGTCATTGTTTAAACACACAGCCAGTCCCCCATGCGACACGCCTGCCGACCCAGGAGTGCTTTTGAATATGCATGGGGGTTAATGTGCCTCATTAAAAGTGCCTGGAGACACTTGAGCAGGGCTGGGTCACAACATGGAATTTCAAGTCAAAAGTGCCACAAATGAGGGTTAAATGATAGCGTAGGTAGGGCTATTTCAACAGCACCGATGTAAATATACTGCTGTAGTGAGTATGAGTTTACCTGAGGCCGTATTTTTTATTTATTTTTTTCAAATCTGTTGATATTGGTTCAGCAAATGGTGCATTCATTGTGTATGATGAAATTTCCAAAGGGTGTTTCAGCCCTGTGTATTCATCCTCTAATTCCTCCTTACTTTCGACAACAACTTTTAAGCAAATGTGATTAAAAGGGGAAAAATGCTGACGTTCCCCTCCAATAGACTGTGGCGCATCAATTTACCTCAGGCTATGCTTTCAGGCCTGGTAGGCAAAATCAAATAAGGCTAATTTGAGAAGATATGCTTTTAGTTCAGTGCTTTTTTTTTTGCATAAACAAAATGGCTGTGGCGCAGATTAAAAACACCTAAAATTGTTACAACCATGAAATCACTTTAATTACAGAGACTAACAAACCATTTATGTCCCCAAATATGCCAGGGCGTAATGATGATTACAAATGCACCACACCACTGGGTACGGTAATGGCTTCATTCAGAGAAACCTGGCATGGTAGAGAGAGGAGGAGAAGGTTTATTTTTTTTTAGCAGCATTAAAGTTTTACTACAGTAATCGTGTTGTCCTTGTTTACTGCTAGGCTGCACTGCTGGACACTACTATGAAACCGAAACACGTCTTGCACAAGTAATATTTATTTAAAATGTATTCATATTGGTATTCTAAATAATGTTTATTATCTCAATTTATTCAGTGTGCTTTTACAGGCAGTGTCCAGAACACTGGTTGACCATTCTCCTGGACATAGCCTGAGATGAGAGCCTGAGAGGAAATATCTATTCTATAATATAACATAAACATAAATGATAAAGAATAACAGATCTTGGCCATAAAGTCTCTTTACCATGTCAAATGCACTTTAGCCACTAAACAGGATTTGTGACAGAAGAGCAGCCATATCCAGTCTGTCACAACCTTTCATTGTCTATGGCATCTCTGCTGAAATAGTCATTCATCAGCTAAACACAGTTTGCATTTGAAGATGGATGTTACACACTCTCCCCTTTTCATCAAGCCTGAAGAGGTTTTGCTCATTGCTGATTGTCGTCCTGCATTTGCCCACTCACCCCCCCCCCCCCCCCCACCTCCCTCTTGTCGTCTTATTCTCTTATTTTACTTTTTACTTTTCCTTCTGTGATTTCTTCTTTCCCCTCTCTCTCTCTTTCTCTGCATCCTCCAGAATGTAATTAACGTAAGTGCCTCAGCCTCTTTGGTCAAAGGCACATGAATTACTTTCACTTACAATGACGAAGATGAATACTTCACCTACCCACGCCCTATTCATCCTCCCTCTGGACTAAAGTAATTGTGCATGCTCTTTGGCAAGAGGATCCCACCAGCTGCATCTCTCAATACACTTTTGTCAACAATTATATTTATTCGTCTCTCTGCTAAAAATCAGAAACGATTGCTAAAATCTCCTACTGTCAATCAAGGAAATGTGTTTATCACAGGAAGCACCAGTTAATTGTTAGATTGAAACAGCTTACATTATGGTTGCACATGGAACAAAAGTAAACAGAGAGGTGAACTCAATAGCCCTAATGTCCTAATGTTGACATGTTTTTGACGGTGTCATGTCATGCTAACACAGCCCTTAAAGAAATATGAGCCGTTGACATACAGTACCTCTGACATAGCCATAACAGTCAGCTTTGTGTTGCTCTTAGAAAGCATTCTCTTACATTCCGCAATTTATATAATTGAACACATCTGTCTATTGTTCAAGCTGACAGCTTTGAATTACAACAGTGGGGGACCTTGGGGCGACCTTGGCTGCCTAAGACCGGGGTCAGCGACCCAGGCGATGTGCCTCGTGACTTCAATCAGCAGGGGCCTTTCCAGGTTAGAGAGCGCCATCAGTAGACAAAGGAGAACGGCCTTTGCTTTTCATCGCCGCTCTCTCTCTCTCTCTCTCTCTCTCTCTCTCTCTGTCTTTGAGAGCAGTGTTGATATGGGGGTGGGGGGAGTAGAGGGGGTGTCTCAAAACATTGGTAACCCTTTCCATTCCAAATGACCCACCGTATTGATTGCATAACATATTTCCTGTATGCTTTACTTGCTCGCTTTGCTGTCATCTCCCTTCAAAAGACTCAGGAGTAAAAGCACACATTTTTCACTGCTGTTTTGGCTACAAAATGTCCCCCATCATAGCATAGCCTACAGTCAGGTTTGCATGACAGAAATTGAGTTCTGTGTGATTATCCATTGCCATACAAATCTCAGATGTCATTGGACCCCAAAAAAAGTGGATGTTTGAGCTAAGGTAAGTGACTCAAATTGCTAGTCTTTGTCTCGAGTTCCACTCACTCAATGACAGTATCATTTTCAAGTGAGCTTGCAGTTTTCACACGTAGCACTCGCCAGGCCAATCGTATTTTGTAGATTGAGTCTCAGTAATTGATATTAATTGCCACTCAGAGAACAGGCTCTCTAAATTCACCAGCTGACAGCCTTGTGGCCCAACTTTGAAATGAGGTTATTCAGTTCTTTCCCCTCGGTAGTTTGGGCTCCATTAATGAACTCTTGATTGAATGAGTGATTGCAGAGGCTGAACTGAGGTTACAGGAATGATCTCCTTCTCTACTTTGCAGGAGATGTAAATCAAATAGGGCAATGAAACTCCCCTTCTTGAAATACGACTCAGTAATGACTTTGCTTAACGGTAGAGATTGAAAGTCAGGAGTTGATGGTGGCAATAGAATTTAGTGGAGGGATGCTCAAAGAGACTTCTCAGTTTGAATAGGGCGAATGTACGTAAGATATAATGGTTGTAATTAATATTCTTTTGCTGTGTGTGTGTGTGTGTGTGTGTGTGTGTGTGTGTGTGTGTGTGTGTGTGTGTGTGTGTGTGTGTGTGTGTGAAAAGGACTTCACAAAAAGTCTATGATGAAGAAAGCAGTGAGTTCAATTCACCCAATCCCTTGGCCTTGCCCCAGGCAAAAACATTGCGCTGAAGACCTGAAGACTCCCAAAGCGAGCATTAAACACCGCCAGTACCTCAGATGTACATCTCTCTAGTTCAATCCCTCTCTCCCTTTCTGATCCACATTCATCTATCCCTTCATCTCTCTCTTTTTCTCTCTCTCTCCCCCTTTCTCTTGCTCTCCATCTCTTTTACTCTCTAAACTCCCATAACATCACTAATAATATACAAGTAATATATATATATATAATTATATACTGTATATCATTTAATAATATTACACACAATGTCTGTTGTCTCAACAGAAAACTGAAATATTGTCAGACAGAGAGAGAGAGAGAGAGAGAGAGAGAGAGGGAGGGAGAGAGGGAGGCATATCAGAAGACATAGTGGAAGGCAAGGGGGCAGAGAGAGAGAGAGAGGGAGGTTGAGGAAAAAGGAGAGTAAGAAATATCGAAAGACAGAGTGCAAGGCATGGGGGCAGAGAGAGAGAAAGAGAGAGAGAGAGAGTGAAAATAAAATAAAAATGGCATTACGAGTCGGGCTGAGCCGAGGCGCGGCGTCTGAGGAGAGGGCCCTTTGAAGACTTACACCCTAATCCTCTCGGCTGCGCTGCCGTCCCCGCCTCGCCTTTGATTCCCCCATCCTAAGCCTTCTCCTGCAGCAGACTAAGCATGCGGGTCAGCGCTGGAGAGAAAGCAAGAGAGACAGAGAGCGAGAGTTACTGTGCATGTGTGTGTGTGTGTGTGTGTGTGAGTGAGAGAGAGAGAGAGAGAGAGAGAGAGAGAGAGAGAGAGAGAGAGAGAGAGAGCAAGAATGAAGCTGGGGAAAGGGGGTTGTGTGTGTGGTTAATGCAAAATTGGAGGAGCAGTCAGAATGGGCAAGCATCCTTTTGTGTGTGCCTGCTATGTGCCCACCCCCCATCGTCTGCCTGCTCCAGTGACATGTTAATCCAGCATGTGTGTGTGTGTGTGTGTGTGTGTGTGTGTGTGTGTGTGTGTGTGTGTGTGTGAGGAGAATGGAGTATTGTTGGTTGATTGTAGGGCCGAGACGCTTCTGTACCGTACCACCACCACTGACACGCATTACAGATCACGAGAGAGGGAGAACATAAATGTCAATACTCATATGTTTGTAATTGATGTTCTGCACTCATTCAACTCTGATAATTTGAATTCCCCGCTCTCTGCATAACTGTTCCATTCTAGTTCTGAATCAAATTACAGTACATCCTCAGTGAAAGTGTACTGTATACTGTATGGTTACTTCATATCACAATGATTTGATTACTAAAGATACTACTAGCTTCCGAAGAGCCTGTTTTCCTCAGAATATGATCACAATCTGGGTGCTCTTGTTCTCTATATGAGAGGTTTAAATCTGAAGCTGAGAGTGAGTTCTTTTTCTAGCATTTCATCTTTTAAATGGCACCCAGACTGAGTAGCAATGATGAGCAGACCCACGAGGAAGGAGAGTTGGCTGTTACATGTTGAAAGCCAGGCTTCCCCATACAGTCTCTTCTTCTCCTATCTGCTTGCTCCAAAACACACACACACACGCAGACACACGCACACGCATGCACGCACACACACACACACACAGACACACACACGCACGCACACACACACACAAACACAAACACACACACACGCGCACACACACACACACACACACACACACACACACACACACACACACACAAATCGTTCTCACCCCCCCGCTATACCCTGAGTTGCACTGTTTGGCCCAGCGTGTTGTTGGGAAATGGACATGGCCTAAATGTCTACCTCCTTCCTTTTCAATTACCAGAGTCCAAGTCCCTCGGCTGCCATGGCAGCAAAGTGAAATTTCCCTTCTGAGGACTTCAAAAGCTGGTCCCAGTGTTTCAGTCACTTCTGAGCTACCGGCCTCAAAGGGCAGAGGGATGCAGTCACTGCCAATTAGCAGTTCCAAAGTGGCCGATTATATTCATGAGAGAAAGTGCGGAAAAAAGAACATTTTTTTAAAAGGGAGATTGCAAAAAAGAGCACTTTCTTTTCCAAAGGTCTCTATTTCTTTGTACCTTTCTTCAATAAGGGTTTTGATTTTTTTTTCTTTTTTTTGCTGTCCAGTGCTTCATTACTTTATATGGGCTTGCCTCTATACATGCAGAAAAGGGAGATATGCACTATATTTTTGTATGCTACAGCAGCCACCTTTTAAACTGAAAAGTGAAGATGAAAAAGGAACTTTGGGATGAAGTGAATATATATACTTAAACTGTCCATTAGATAGTGAGCTTAGCAGAGTTTGCCGAGCCTTGAGACAAGCGTTAGGCGTAATCACTTCCTTGTGTAAAGAAGGAACAAAGTTTGACTATTTTGTATTAGCATAGGCTTTGCAAGCAAGCATAGACTCCAAACTGCAAGCACGATTTTGAGCAAACGATTTGCCTCTTCTTGTGTTATTCTTTCCCTTTGAAATGGCAGCGTAACACTTACTCATACACAGATCAGAAGATGATGGCTTTTGTCCTATTGGCCTTCGCTAAAAACCTGCATCTCAGAAAGTTTCCTTGTAGTGTCTTTGCACCTAACCACACAATGACTTCCATTCCTGCAATGAGAATAGGCATACAACAACTTTTCTGTTCTAGAGTTAACATTAGGGCATCAGTTTCTGTCATGGCCCCTTGGATTCTCCAGAGCACATCCTCCTGTGTAATTTAAATCAGACTGCGCTACCTGCTGATGCGTTTAATGAGTTCTAGGTCTGTTTTCAATTTGAAATGCTTTATTATATTTTAGATGTTATCCATGGAAGCAAGATTACTTTTTCTGTTTTAGTTGTCTATCACCCCCTCCACCCTAAGCTCTAATTGGGTTTTGGTCAACTCTGTCAATAACTCGATCAAGTTTTGCTTGAGCCATTTTGCGGCTGTAATGATTCCTCTGCAACTTTGACTTCCCTTCTGAACTTTGAACCTCGCTGGTCATGCCATCAGCAGAGGTCCGTCCTTGGTCCCATCCCTCCAACCATTTATTGTCATTTGCACTGACACATGCGACACCCCCGTCATATTGTTTTGGCGGCTGGAACGTCATGGCTCATGGACATACCGCACAGTGTGACAACTGAGTGTAGCTCACCTATGACCCATAGATGACCTGACCTCAGAGGGCAGTGACCAGACTATGGGTCAGGCTTCTCTCCCCGTGCATCACTGGTTACTCGATCCTGGGGTGGGGTTAGGCAGTGATTTAAACCTCATCATGCATTTCTTCTATCAATATTTTAATAGCAGTGCTAACGTTACAATTATCAATCACAGGAGCATGGCAGTCACAAAATGTATTATAAGGGATGTGGTTACAATGAAGTTGACAGAGCGCAACATTGACTTTCTGCTGGAATATGCTCTGCTAGTCAACCTCCTTGATCAATCCAGCTGAAGGCATAATACATGTCAGAGTATACATCGCAATGGTCAACACCTACCCCCCCCACACACACACACACACAAAATTAAACATTGAATAAATTGCATCATGACATGACATGATCGAATGATCGCATCATGAAACAACAGTATCACAGTATATGTTAAAAATGTTCTAACCATAATAAGAAAAACACCTGCTAGAAAGCATGTTATTGCATGTATATCTTGCAAATGTTGTCTGTGACACTTTGCAAGACTGTAAACACCCACAGGAATCTACGGAATGACGTTTGGAGTAACTTTGAGCTTCGTCAATGGTGGAAATTATGGAGGTAAGCTACAGTTTTCAACTCAAACTATGAGGTGCCCGATCGACTCCAACGTTAAGCCTGTCTGTAGCCAATCGGTTAACTAGCCGTATTCCCGAGTGGAGGGGTCAGGTACAAGTGAACTATGTGCGACAAGTCCGTGCTCCGATCATTATTTAACATTTTAAGACAGAATCACACCGGCATTCTCCTTTAATGTCAAAATAACCTCATATTGTAAAGTGTGACTTCAGTAGCTGGCTATCCATCCAACTTATTCACATTTCACATTCGCCTTAACAAAAATTTGGCTCAAGAATATGCACAACTGCCTGTTTTCATCAACTTTGCAGATGCAGATATGAAGACTTGGTTAATCGAGTAATGTGTTTCAACCAGCTATTGGATCAATTGTGATATGTGGATATCAAGTCATTTCAAGTCAAGTTAATTTCTGTATTTAAAAACAACAGTTGAACCAAAGTGCTGCTATCCCATCAATGGACAGAAATAAGTGAGTTAAACTTTTTCTATCAACTTTAATCACATTATGACTTATTCACACACAGATAATCACATAACTTAAGCATGCATTAGAAGTTGGATGGAAAGCCACCTAGTGTCCTTGACTTGTGTTGATAACGTAAATGATTTGTCCTTAAAACGTTATCAACACATGGGCCTAATATTCTTGCCGGTTAGTATGTGAGTGCCATCACTGTTCGATTGCCTATTAATTGTTACATCAGAAGGTTAATTGGCTGGAATTAGAGTCTGGTGTATGTTTGTCTGACCCAGGCAGCAAAACAGTTCATGTATTGATTTCACTCAATTTGTTGTGAATTTGGAGGTGTTGTTTACTTAATTATCCATTTAAAGAGTCCAGACATTTATTGAGAGCAACTTTAATGTGTATATGCGAAGAAATCCTTGGAAAAAATCGACTGAAACCTGCCTGAACTGTCTGAGGACAGGCACCTCCAGAATATTAATGCTTATTATCAGACAGGCAACCTTGCTCCTTTGAAATAACTTGCCTCTAACAAGCAGAAAGTCAGGATGATGGTGAATCGGCTAATAAGGTAACGGTTCAAGTTCGCTGTGACTGTACAGTGATCTGACAGTCCTCGGGACAGCGGATAATGGGGATGTTTTCAATGAGAACTCCACCAGACAGCTCATAGGTAAGTTTTGTCTTCAAGGTCAGGTCAGTGGCGCGGCTGGTCGTGGCGAATCTCACAAAAGTCGGGACAAAATGAGAAATGTCAGATCACACCGGTTCAGGTGACTGAGATGGAGATTGAGGAGAAAGCTCTCCCTTCTGTTGTGTCAAGAGATATTAAAGTGAAACCTGTTTGAGATTGCAGACTCTTTTTTCGACCGTACTCTCTTTCTTTGAAACCAAGACAATACAGAGGATGACTACCAGGAGAGCTTCAGAATTAAAAAATTAAAAGACCACTTCACTCTACACCATTCTCTGATTTTACTATTTACAGGTATGTTGATGAGTATGAGCATAATTAACCTTTTTCTTTTATTGTATACAATAACATTTCTCCCAAAAACAAATATTGTAATTATTGTCATTCACAAAAAAACATTCCCTGTTTCCAGACCTTAAAAGAACAACACAAAACAACATTATATTATTTTACAAGTAATACAACAATACTTCCTTTTTATTCAGAATTTGGGAAGATGTTTAATTTTTCCCCACTGTATTTCTGCATCTGATTCTATTCAATTTTCCCAAAAGCCTTTTTTTTTAACCCACTGACAGTTAGTTCTTGATTGTGGAGGTGTAGAGGCAAGAGGTGTCAGTGGTGTCAGTCAGACAGGGGCGGAGGTGGGGAGACAGGAGGAAGAATGGCATCAGCCTTCCCTTTGTTGGCTCACTCCCTCCCTCTGTTGCACCTGTGCTTGCGCATCATGCAGCCATTGCTGGCCATTCATTATACATCTAAAGTAAGACCTGGGACATCAAAGACCACTTACTGCTTTTCATCTCCAAACGCCCCATTCATACTTGTGTTGGTTGGATGTTTATTTTATGCTTCTAAGGTGTATCCCCTTAATACATTTATGTATGTTATTTCATCCAGCTTTCAGCCTTGTGCAGCTAATAGAGATAAAATAAACACATTCTTTGTTTCTCTGTGTAAATGTCAATATGGTATAATTTGTGCCTTATACTCACTTGATAGTATTCACCATATTTCTGCAACAACTTGTAGAAATGGAAGCTTGAATTCAACAAATGCAATGACCTTACCATGATAGTTCACCTCAGGATAAACTCACATTCTTCCCTAGCCAGACAAGCCAGACTGCAACATCAAAATGTATGGTCTGGCTGCGACCGATAGACCAAGCTAAATCCTAGGGGTGGAATCGGCGGATGTTTTTCGTTTGCCTCTGAATTCAATTCAATAGAATAGCGCCATGAGCAACCAGAGTAACAATCAAGGTGACAAAGCCAATTCAAACGATCAGTTGTAAGTTGTTTTGCAAGGTCGCAGCCCGGTTGTCATTATGCTTAGTCTGCCCAATGACTCTCTACAAACAGAGACCTTGGTAAGACCAATCAGACTAGTTTAGAGTCTAAATTAGACCTGTTATAAGACTTGTGGCTAGACAAAAAAAAATGTTACTGCAAGGGTATGTCTATATTTTTTAGGCTAATTGTTCCGAACACTAAACGGTCATATTAACTTATGATCAATTCATAAGTTAGTAGTTGTTGTCGTTTAGTCTTGTAATGGACTAGAGCAGGGCTAATCGGTTGCCTCCAGGCCAGGTGTGGCCCGTGAGGAATTAGGTACTGCCCTGGAAGTGTAGTATAGTTATTACATATTAGCATGTGATTTAACGTCTTCCAATGCATGACACTATTTTAGGACATTTTTGGTCAATTTAGTTCTTGGTTTAATTTAGACTAACTCTAGTATAGTCTATTATACTAACTAATTATATACTAGCTCTAAAATGAATGGTACAGATAATAGGCCCTGATTAGTGTATTATTGCAGTTTATTATGCATGACGATTTCCCCCCCATGTGTTATGTGTGTGCACACTTCTACCTATTAAAAGGCACCGGCGGCAGGAGTATTAAACTATTTTCCCCCCTGTCTAAAAGTGATGGAGTCCACCGTGTGGAGAGGTGAGGGGACTCCCCTCCATTAAAATACATAGGCTACAGTTATCACAGTTCACTGCACCGTGAAGATGAATCATGTGAAAGTTGAAGAAGCTCCTTTTAGAGCAGCAGTGTGATTAAATGGCTGTGAAAACCTCTGCAGCGCTGCAGTGGGATTGAAAATCACTGTTAGCTTTGGCCAGCAATGCCCTGCTGCTCTCTTTGTTTGCCTTCCTCTGTGTGTGTGTGTGTGTGTGTGTGTGTGTGTGTGTGTGTGTGTGTGTGTGTGTGTGTGTGTGTGTGCATCTGTCTTTTCTGTGTGTGTGTGTGTGTGTGTGTGTGTGTGTGTGTGTGTGTGTGTGCATGTGCATCTGTCTTTTGTGTGAGTGTATGTGTGTGTGTGTGTTTGTGTGTGTGTGTCCGTGTGGTGTTCAATAAATCCCTCTTGGCGCTTCAGAATGGTGACTGCTGATGGTATCTTTGGATTTCCTGCGTTCACTTAGATTGCAGTCCCATTTTTGAGGACAAAGTTTGAAATATTGGAAACTAATTCACAAAAAAACTTTTGGAGTATTTGGAGGGAGAATGTGTAAATGATTTGATGTAAATTTGAAGAAAAATAGTAATGGGTCACAGTAAAAGCACTAAATGATCAATTGCAACTGTACTTTAATTAAATAAATGTTTGTTTACATGAGTTTTACAGTAAAAGCAGCAGGGGGAACTATGAAGTAAGTATTTCATAGGAGGAATATTACTGTTTTTTGTGTTCAAATAGAAATAATAATTTGAGAACATTGTAATCCTGTAATAAATGTGATTATGATTTCAGTGGAAGAAAATTATATGAATGTTATCGAAATAAAACAATTACACCGTCCTTTTGTGTTTTACTAATGCAGCCATTGCATTTTTTATTTATCTGCAGTGTCCACTGACTGCAGTTGGTGACTTTTCATTAGGACCGCTTCCAGTAGCCACAGCTGTAAGCAAAATATATTTTGTCCCATAATTCTTTTGTAAGATGCCTCACTGCTCTTCAGGCAGAGTATGTAAAGAGGACACTGCCAGGCACTGCAATGGAAGAGCATGACTTTGACGGATGCGTGTGTGAAAGCAGCTCTTAAAGAAGATGAATGGCAGCACGGAGATGGAGAGATGAAACTGATGGATGACGGATCAGATGGAGTGATGAAACACAGACCGAGACAGAAGAGGAGGGGATTGAGAGCTTGAGAGTGCCCCCTTCATTGGAAACCATTGCTAAGATCTACAGTACAATACTGACTCAGACATACTCTACAGCAAGCAGTAACATAAATATATTATGTAGGCCTACATTATGAGACAAATAATCATGTGTGGATGTTTTTTTATTTGTGGTTGTAACTCTAATGAGGCATCTTAAAGGAGAAATCCAGTGTAAATCAATCCATAGCTCTGTTGTTCATACTCACCAAGTGCTGTACAGTAGGTAGGAAAAAGAATAAGAAAATTTGATACGATATAGACCTAGCAGTGAATCGACAACTAACACTCAGTGAATGGGGCATAACAACTTACTTTCAGTTTCATTTCATTATGCCCCATTCAAACAGCACTAGTAATCGGTTTGTTATTTGTAACAACAGGGCTAAAGGATTTCTCCTTTCATGAAGAACCCCCATCTCCCCTCATCCTGACAAGCCAGACTAAAACATAACATATAGTCTGGCAACGAAGGATAGGCCACAGCTCAATCCGAGTGGCGAAATCTTTCAAACTGCATCTGCACGCAATAGGAGAGCACTACGACCAGAACCATAGAAAGGGCTACAACCAATCAGAGCAACGGACGAACCGATTCAAACAACGCTGCCCAATGTCTCTGTACACACATACTCTAGAGCACTGGATTGCCAGCTCCATCAATGGTCTCTGGCCCCCGCTCCCACCACGACTCTCTCATATGGCTCACTCGTTAGCCACTTATATCAGACTATACTATGCAATGCAGTTTTATTATTACAGCAAACGAATCCATTCTGAAATTGCTCGCTGGCACTTTGCAACAGTACGTGAAGTTTGGTGAGAATAATATCCACATCCGAAACATACTCTCTCTGATTTTTAACATAGTTACTGCTTATGTTCAAAAGAATCCTTGAGCACTTCCGCGCCTCCTCGAATCATCCACCTGCCTGGGAGCCCTAATTGAACCTCTCCTAGAGTACTGATGTCCTACCGATTGACCATGGTTCACGAGACAGGATATGAAAAACAATTTGCTACCGTTAGGGTACGTCTCTATGTTACGTTAGGCTACCCCTCTCCCCCATGCCCCATCTCCACTAGTCTGCTGTTACATAAAGCTACCATCGTAGCTTTAATGGTGTTAGCCTAGTAGCCTGACCATTGTTATGCAGACAACATTATTTATTTGCCTGACTGGGGCCAATTTACCTTCTCCCCTTTTAAGTCCCCCTCTCTCCACATGGCCCTGGACCTGGGCTGCTGCAACCGAAGACTGTTGTTTTCCATGTGTGCAGTGATTGTGTGTGTGTGTTGCGTTGCCGCCGGTGTCTGCGGGGAGAGAAATGTCAATGCTGATTATCATAAGAAGAGGGAAGGGGTAGGTCACTCAATACATATTCCTCAGCCCACTGGCTGGGGAGCATTAATAATGAAACAGCACAATGTGGGCACGCTGACCGCCGGACCTGAACACTTTTTTTTTTTAAACAAATACAGATCGAGGAAAGTGTGTGTGTGTGTGTGTGTGTGTGTGTGTGTGTGTGTGTGTGTGTGTGTGTGTGTGTGTGTGTTTGCATGCTGTGCATCTGTATAAAATATTTTTTCTTCCCTCTGCATGCTGAGCTGGGCTCCCACTAAAGAGTTCTGCTCACTGTAGGGGAGTGGCATGACCAATTTACTCACCAATGTTATTTCAGGGTCCCAGGCCTTTCTCTCTCTCTCTCTCTCTCTCTCTCTCTCTCTCTCTCTCTCTCTCTCTCTCTCTCTCTCTCTCTCTCTCTCTCTCTCCCCACACTACCATTCCTCAAGACTATTGTTTTACAGTGACAAACATATATCTAAATTCATGACACACACCCACACACACATATACACCCACCCACCCCCACACATAGTGTGTATACTTAGGTGTATACTATAACTGAGGTTATTTTATCTCTATTATGTTTATTGAATCTTTGTGCCTCTTTCAAACAATAGAGTTTTAAGTCAGCATTTCTTGCTATAACTCTTCGACCTGCATCTCCACTGCGTCTCCTCTTGCCTGCCCATATACAGTAGAGTACATCCATAACACAATAGCCTGTCTGATGCATAAGGAAGGACAAGCCTGACACTAGAGGCAGTGGAGACAGATCAGAGCTGCTTTTCGCCAGTCAAACCAAACCATCAGTCCAAGTGCTTTTGGAGCACTATAAAGTCTAGTCAGTGGATTCACCGATTGACACACACAACCCTCCACCCCACACACCTTATCTTAATCATTTTTGGTGGTAAATAATGATTGGACGAGATCAGTGACTGCTTCATTAGGAGTAATAATGTAGTATACTTTTTTTTTTTTTTTTTACAGCAGAATCAGACAGGACAAGCAGGCATTTGCACAATAAATAATTAAATAGAAGATGCATAAATCAATATGTGTGGAGAGAGTTTGTGCCGCAGTGCCGTGCTGCGATGGTGTCATTGGCTCCAGTGTGTGCGTGTGTGTGTGTGTGTGTGTGTGTGTGTGTGTGTGTGTGTGTGTGTGTGTGTGTGTGTGTTGTGTCCATTCAGGAGGAGACCGGCTGGTGCAGATAGGCTTTTAGAATATTCACACCTCAGCTCCTCATGAGGCGGGTAGCACTTATGGATTTCTGTTAATTTAGACATCTGGTTTGAATGTTAATACATGCCAGAGAAAAAAGGAAGGCAGACAGGTTGATTTTTAATTGATTTTTTTTGGCAAGGCATTTGGGACATCTTACTTAAATACATCAATTACTATGCATCCCTTTTTAAATGCTTTATTGACCTTTACTGTGTTGTAAACCACAACATGAGCTTTGTTTACCAGAAGGGCACGCCTGATGGTTAGGAAAGCTATTATACTAAACCTCATGGCAGCTAAATGTATTGAAAAGATGCTTTTTAAAACCAAGGATTTCATAGACCTGTTTTCTCGCTTCTTTGCCGCCTCTTTTGTAAGTTGCTGTTCAATATATTGCCCAAATTGGACAGACCGATCTTAACCATCTTAATCTGAAGGATCGTTCATGTGGGAAATTTTTGTGCTAAATTCTAATCCTCTGATGTTCATGCCTCTGGCCATATGTTTATGGTTTGGCTTTGAAAATCCTCAGAAAATTGCCTGGAATACATTTATCTCATCAATGTATGTGTTTACATGCAAGGCATAGCGTTGTATTTCCCAGACAAGTATTTCCATGCATTTTGAAATAAAACAAAATAAATTCATGAGACAGTCTGTTATTAGATATCCATAACGAACATCCCCCAGGTTCAGTATGCAAGGTCACTTCTCCTTCTCCTCTTGACACATTCCTTGCTGCGCATTTCAATTTCCAACCTCTCGAAAGGCCTTTTTTTTCTCCACCGCCAGAAATATTAACATGTATAAGTGGTTTGACATTGCCTGCTTGATCCATTGCCCCTGGTGACCCTGGTGACCTTTGGTGACCCCGCCGCGTCTGACCTCTGCAAAGGCCAGCTGTTTCTCCTCAGAGGAGATGACTTAGGAGGTGTGTCTCGCAGCAGACACACATTGATTAGAGAGGCATTCATCAAGGGGAGAGAAACCCGCCTCTCCGTTTCTATAGTAAACCAATTATATGTTTTTATGGGATGGGGAGGTTAACTGGCTGGATGAGCAATCCGTTTAAATGGTTGACACAGGAGGGGCCCAACGTTGAGGTGAAATTCTGAGGTGGAACTGGGTGGTGGTGGGGCGTGGGGGCTGTTGACCAATCGAAATTGATAGCTAATAAGGATATGGGTGTGGGAGGTGTGGGTTTGGTTGTGGGTGTTGGAGGGCAAGTGCTGAAACTCCCCACAATTGCCCATGAAAGGTAATTGAGAATGCGTCCCATGAAAAACGTCTATTGAAGCCAAGGGAAGCACAGTGCTCTTCAGAGACCTGTGCTCCAGAGAAAGAGAGAGAGAGAGAGAGAGAGAGAGAGAGAGAGAGAGAGAGAGAGAGAGAGAGAGAGAGGAGACAACCCCCCCCCCTCCCCCAACAAGCCTCTGCTGTTGCTTTTCCAGTTGATGGTGTTAATTGTGCGCTCTGTGGGAGTGGCAGCAGGCCGGGAGGAGAGGATCTGGAAAGGTCCTCTTTCCACTTTAATGGGCCTCAGCGCTTTAATGGCTCCGGCCCCTACGCCTCAAACTTAATGGTCCTGCACACTTTTAGAGGAGCTAAATTAACCTTGTAAAGTGAAACACGGGGCCATTACTGCCTGGTGACTTCATAAAGAGCCGTCCGGCAACTTTATTTATCAGCCGTAAACTTCTCAATAATGATGGAAGGTCTGCCTTTATGGAGTCTAATTGTCCTTTCATTTGGCTCAAATTATGATTATTTTTTAATTGGCAACGTGATGATGGGCTAATCCATAACGTGACATTTTTATTTATGTTTTTCCTATTATTTATTTATTATTTATTTATTCTAAAGCTCCCTCTAAAACACTCCCATGTCTTTAAGTGGCTGTGGGGCAGTGCAGGGCCTAGCGCTGTATCCAATCATTTGACAGACTCTGTTGGGCTCATCCCTCTACACCCCCCTCCCCATCCCGAGGAGCTCAAAAGACTGATTTGGGATTTCAGTCGATTCACTTTCATGTGTTCACTTCAGCGCGCCAGTCATCTGAGTTCGCCCCGTCCCCGGTGAAAGGGCTGGGTTCCTTTGATGTGGTAATGTGAGGGCTTGATATCTTGTTTTAGAGGGGGCAACTAACTTTGCATAGCTCCGCCGCCCCACCGCCCATCTGCTCCTCTGTGATTGACGGATGTTTGTTTTATGAAATATGCACGGCAGTTTTATTTTATTCCATTTATTATTTATTACCTCTAAGTTTAAAAATTTACCAGATAAACACATTCTGTTGTACTGCATGAGTGTGGAAATGCGCTGCCTGTAAACGTTTATGAAGTGAAATGTGAGTAGGTTTTTACGTTCTGAATACATGGAA
Source organism: Sardinella longiceps (assembly GCA_027497455.2). NCBI lineage: Eukaryota > Metazoa > Chordata > Actinopteri > Clupeiformes > Clupeidae > Sardinella > Sardinella longiceps. Next base: position 11,529,338 of record JAODXP020000021.1, on the reverse strand, counting down.
AAGTCTCATTCCATCCACCAATACTTAAAAATGTACAATTGCTTAAAACTACTCAAGGAGTTCCTGACGCTTCAAAGACAATACATAACCCATATTGATAATAAAAAAGTAAATTAACACTTCAGTAACAGAATATTCTTGCCAATTGACATTTTATTTTATTACAGTTAGTTTTATCATATGCATGTCATTCCATAATATTTGCATTAGACTGACCTTTAGACACAGAGAAGTTGATGAGACATTGGCAGGCATGGTTCCTTGAGTAAAGAGACAGAAAGATAGATAAAGAAATAGAGATCAAGAGAGAGAGAGAGAGAGAGAGAGAGAGAGAGAGAGAGAGAGAGAGAGAGAGAGAGAGAGAGAGAGAGAGATCTGAAAAGGTCACAGTGCAGATTATCGATGGCATGGCAAACACTACCGATTTGTATTAGCATTTTAACCGGCCTGCCCAACTCATCTCTACAGACCCAACGGACAGACTATACCTCTAACCACACTGCAGTGCAAAGGCAAGCAATCATACATGGATGCAAACATGAGCTTTCATGTACCGCACGTGCTGCATCATCAATTATTCACAGCGTTTTGTACCCGATCAAGATGGTGTGTTTTACTCACCCACATGCCATGTTGTGTTTTTGACTGTCTGCTATCTCATTTGGAGCAAACAGAATGTAAACAATGGCTCTATTTGTGCGCCTTATGGGCAGGGTGGAGCTCATAGCCTTGCGACTGGTCTGAGGATGGCTCTAGTGGAGAAGGACTGTCTGACATTAGGAGGGTTGTGTGTGTGTGTGTGTGTGTGTGTGTGTGTGTGTGGAGGGGGAGTTAACCTGGGGGAGATGGGTTTTGTTAGTCCTGACAACTTGGCTTGCTAGAGGCCCAAGTGGCTCTGGAGAATACAGACATGCATCTGGCATCTTGGAGTCCATTGGGCCTTATTCACCAGTATCTTTCTAAGCATTTAATTGAATTAGTTCTTAAGGTCCCACTGAAAACCTGTATTGGAGAATGCAAATCTACTTGAGAACTACATAAGGTGTAATAGGGTTTTAAGAACATAATTATATTATACCCAAATTTGTAAGAAAAATTTCAAATTTGTGAATGAGGCCCATTGTTTGTAAGGCAACCACACTGGTTCTGCTCTGCTTACAGTAAATACTATATATCTTATGGTAAAATAGGAATACATGAGCATATATCATTCCAGTTATAATGCCAGACCACCATTTGATCAAACAGACATAAACCATTCATATTAGTGCTAATATTTCATGTATTTTCTGTTCTAAGTAATCTTTGCATTAACCATCTGTCATTATTTTATTTCCTAAAAATATGATATCAATACAACAACAGATGATCATTGTCACAAATGAATTTCACCTACAGAGAGCTGAATGCAGACAGAAAGGAGGTATACGTAGTATTTGTGTTCAGTCTTTGCATACAGATGATTCTTTATTGAGAAGAAGACATGGTGCAGTCTGGTGTCATGTCCTTGTTCCCAGGAGGAGTTTTAGGAGGGTCAGTGATTTATAGCAGGTGAAAATGATGAAATAAACATCAATAGGATCAGCGCTATATGTGACAGTACGTGAATGATCAGCAAAATGTCACACCTGGAGAAGGACCAATGTTTAATAAAAAAGATGAGAGTCTCCACTGAGATGCATGATATTGTATTGAATGTTATGGTGAGCAGGTTTACATGACTGCACATGTGTTCATATACATACATACACACGACACATACATACAGTATTCATGAATGCCTTATGGGAAATAGCCAATGGGCAATTCCTCACAGTGATAACATCAAACTCTGAAGTTGCTCTTTGAAACTATTGGCACTATGGCATGCTGGAGCCATCTGACAGGTGATGTGTTTACAAACCATCACACTCTCTCTCTCTCTCACACACACACACACACACACACACACACACACACACACACACACACACACACACACACTCACACACACACATGCACCAGCAGTCATGTACACACCCACCATTATAAAAGTTTACATTTTATATAAAGTACATTTCATATATTTAAAACATATGATGTGAATAGAGTACCATATATACTCTCTCTACTCTCTGTACAATGACTCTGTGCCTTTGTGTGGCCTGTTTGACACTGTCATGCCACACATTGTCAAACACACTAATTCTTTTATTATCAAGTTATGACTGTGTGGACTCATTAATTTTTCTAGAACGTCCTTGGCAATTACGCACGGCACTTGCCGAGGTAGTGGATTTTTTAGTGGGCGTCGTGATTGGCAGGCGAGGTGCTCCGGGGTGTTGCCGAGACTGACTGGCTTTTAATTAAATGGCACGGGAGATCATTGTGTGTGAAGGGAGAGTGCAGAGCGTGTGAGAGAGAACACACTCTATCAAGCGCTGGCCCCCAACCGCACCATTTAAATCAGCCAGGGGCTTTAACAAACACCCTGAAGATGCTGACGGTGGATGGGTGCCCTCGCTGTGCTTGCTTTGCATGACGGGGCAGCATTTGAATGTCAGCGCTAAGCCATTTCTGTGGGGATTACAAAAAAAGGTTGTAAATACACACATATTAAGATGTTCTCATTTTAATACCGGTTTAATACTAGTGTCATAACAAGGGTAAGAAGCAAAAGCAATGATGTGTGACAGCTGAGCAGTCTAAAAGTGGATGGAGGCTGATAGACACTTGGTAACCTAGATACGCTCCCGTCACTCTGATGCTAAAGATGTTAGCATGCTTTATAAAGATGCCTAGCACGCTCTGAGGTTCTGGTATGGAGCAATACAGACAAACAATAAATCACACTTTGTTGTGTTTACTGTATACAGTAAATGTAAATGTCATAGTGATGGATTAAATATAGAGGCTTGCAGGAGAGAGTGCTTCAACATGTGTGATAAACACTTTATTTTGTTTGCTTTATCTAGATGTCATCGTGATGGTTTAAATATAGACATGCAACATAGAGAGCTTCAACATGAGCAAAGAAAAGAAATATTAATACAGGAAACAAAGATTGCTATAGTTTTTAAGATAGCTTCACCTGTAGTAGAAGAAAACGCATAATAGAGATGTCACAGATAAAGCAGAAACTGCCTTTATTACACAATTCAGAATTGTAATACATGTTTGGCTTTGGAGAGGATTTAAAAATCACCAAAAACACTCACACACACACACACACACACACACACACACACACACACACACACACACACACACACACACACACACACACACACACACACACACACACACACACACACACACTTCAAACTGCAGTAAAACGTGATGCAAATTCAATATTACTTTACTTTTCATAACACTTAATTTTGAGTCATTCAGTTGGTGATGGTGAAAGCCTCCTCAGCATTAGCATTTTAATTATCCCCTACTGATTGGCAGCACTTGATTATCAAAGTTTTTTGTCCAACCATTTCAGGTTAATTGTGTCAGTGCTGGCTTCTTGCCGTCAGGGAATTGACGTGTGTGTGTGTGTGTGTGTGTGTGTGTGTGTGTGTATGTGTGTGTGTGTGTGTGTGTGTGTTTGTATGTGTGTGTGTGTGTGTGTGTGTGTGTGTGTGTGTGTGTGTGTGTGTTTGTGTTCTTGCCTGTGTGATCACTGACAAGGATGTGCATCCGCTCATTGTTTGTGAAACATTATCGCAGCTTCCATGGTCTTGTAGCAAGTCCAATTAAAATGTTGTAATTTGTCTTGTGTTTTCAATATCTACTAATGCATATCATAATCAAGGACTTCTTTTGTCTGCATGCTGTTGGCTCTCCAAGGAATATCTTTTGTTGCCTTTGAAGTACAATACAAAAAACTTTGAATTGTTCACAGAGTTCTCATTAAGGATTTCAGGGTCTTAATACACTGTAATAGCAATGTAATAACGTAATATCTTGTGTTATGAGTCAATAAATGAGTGCAGTGTTTTCTCAGTCCATGTGTAGATATTGCTTTTTAGTTTAGATTTAATAATGTACTTTCTGATATGGATGTTTACATTGATGATGATATTCCATATGCCTGACAGTTGCAAGTCAGTGTAAGGTAACTGTCTGTTTCTGTTTCTGTGTGCTTTGATTGGGCTTTCTGGCTTTCTGATGTCTGTAGGTAATCTTCATTGTTGTCCAAAGGTATGTAGTTATTCTTGCAATGAGATAGAAACATGAACTACTGTAATGCACAGTGTGTTAGCTTGCGGCTTGTTCTTCTGCGCTTTTCAAGAAGAATTAGAGAGCCCTCTAATCATTTCTGATCTTTTCATCTTAGGCTCTGAGCATGTTCCCTGCACCTCTCTGTTGTTTCAACAAGAAAGTCAGTAAAGTCAGAAGTCAGAGATAGAAGCTGTAACAATAAAAAAAAAAATCACAAAGCGAGGCTACTTTCTTGCTTTGTGACTAGTCTTTGCTGAAACTTTTAATTAGTAACAACAGTTAGCAATATAGCAAAAGCCCAACAGCCAATTTGCCAACTTGTACACAGTGTCATGATTTCAAGAAAATATTTATGGGGACATTTATTCTTTGTACACAAATTTGTCTGCAAATTCTAAAGGTAATGCTTTCAATTATGAACGGATAAGTACCGGGTAAGGATAACTGCATAATAAAGGGATAAATTATAGAGTGCTTATTGCTGGAATAACATAAACTACAATTCAAGTTGTTTGCTTAAACATCACCTTCTTATAATTGCAGACATTAATTTGACTTCTGGACTGAATCATACACCCCGCCTAAGTTTATGTTGTGATTTTTTGATTAAACAGTGAACAGCTCTACCATTAGTTACTGTAAGTCTCAGTTATATTCTCAGGTCATGCACCCATCTCATCAGCAGTAATTCTTGAAAGAACTTACATGGTAAATATGCTACAATACATGGATACCTTTTGCAATTCCACACCTTTGCCTGGTACTTTCACAGGCTGTAATTTAAAGCCTTACCAATATAAAGGTAAAAATAAAAATAATGACCCCCTGAAAGAACATTTTTCAAATCCGAGTGCACTAGGTATATATTTGTTCTTCCCATCCATGGCAAACACTTATTCTTCAATCTTCCATTCTTCAATGTGTTCACCACACAGGTAATATAGTGGGTAATTGCTAGCAGTGTTGAGATAGAGTGTGTTGAATAGCATGCCTCTGAAATCTTTTGTCTACAGACAATTATGAAGCAGTGATCTGGAAAACACAATCATTAAAGTCACAACAATGATCTTACTGCCTTTTGTGTCACTCACTCCATTCCACAGAAGTGCTGTTGCACAGAAACAAACCTTCCACACCTCACGCCTGGGCAATTTCCAAAGCCACGACTTTCCCATCCATCTGAATAAAACTGTAAACGATGCTGCCGGAATGAGATTTCAATTAGAGTAAAGTGCAGGAATATTCATATCAATAATTGCTTTCTTGTCCACCAATTTCTGTGTGCCGGTGAAATTGTCCAGGGGCGTGTGGTCTCATTCCAAATGGCGTACAAAATGGTGGTTTTGATGAGCAGGCATAGTGGCTGTATTGTCTTGTGATTGCTATCATCGGCAAATGAGAAACAGATTTGAAAGCACCTTGGTAATGGCCTGAGAAAACACATGGGTATACGTCTCTCTCTGTGTGTCTCCCCCCCCCCCCCCCGTTTACCAATGTGTAATTTTCTGATCTGCATTGAAATTACTCTCAGTTTAAAGATGTGAGGTTGGGATATGCACAGCACATGACCCACCAACACCCCCCCCCCCACACACACACACACACACACACACCCACACCCACCTTCCCTTGGAGGCATTATAGTCATATCGATAACAGGAGGCTTGACATGCTTTGTACAGATGGGAGGAGAGAACACCTTCAGCATTTCAATGAAGGTACACTGCAGACTGTATGTATGTACATGGAGATGCAGCTTCCCCCTTAGCTCCTCTGGTATGTTATACACTCTCTAGTATTGTGCTACTCTCTCGTACACACTTGCATAGACTTCTTCACATCTGTGCCCCCTCTCTCTCTCTCTCTCTCTCTCTCTCTCTCTCTCTCTCTCTCTTAACCATTCAATCCTTGCCTTTGGCTCCACCTCCATCAAATGTGTCATGTCAATGTTGGGTACCACTAGGGCTGATGCCAGATTGTCCCTTGTGTCCACTACTGATTGTTTATGTTTTCAAGGGATCGGTGTGTGTGTGTGTGTGTGTGTGTGTGTGTGTGTGTGTGTGTGTGTGTGTGTGTGTGTGTGTGTGTGTGTGTGTGTGTGTGTGTGTGTGTGTGTGTGTGTGTATGTGTGTGTGTGTCTAGTTCTCTAGTTCCATGCTCTCTTGTCTGGTGAGGGAGTGTGTTCTGGCCAGACAGCTGAAGCCCCATCTGGATGAGTCTGGGACCTGGCACCACTCTCCCCTCTCTCCCCTCCCACGTGCTGATCATTCCAACACCAACACCAGACCTCCCCTCTCCCGAGCCTTCCACACGCTGTGAACAGGGAGAGCAGGCTGGTACTGCATCCAACCAAGTCGATAGCATAGTACTTCAATGGATACGGTAGCTGCACTGTTTTTGAAGTTTGATCGGAAATCAGAGATGGGCTTACAAAATATTGTGTTCAAGTGATATAAAGTACTTATCAGATTTCCAATACTGTTCATAAATGTGTGTCCCTATCTTCTCTCTATCTCTTTAAATACTCACTACTCTGTGTGAAACTACAGTTACTTGGACTCCAAGAGAGCTGGAGTCTGTTTTTTTTTTCTTTTTTTCCTGCTTTCCTGTTGACCTTTCCTTTTTAGCGCTCTCCTTTTTCTCCCAATCCATCCTTCTCTTCCCTCTCTCCCTCCCTCTCTCCCTCCTCCCACTCTATCTGTCTGTTCTGCAGTAGTCTGAAAGAGAAAGTGAAGGAGTGGGCTGAATCCCCCCTGACTCCAGTGCTGAAGAGACCTGGGAGATGGTGAGCACATTTCAAATGTTTTCATCTTCCTTCACCATAGAAAATAAAAAATGAAAAACAAACAAACAAACAAAAAAAAAACACTTAAGATAGCATTTTCCAAACAATGAAAGTATATGTTCAAAACAAGTGTGATTTGGCATGGTGTTCTGTCAATTTCTGTTGCAGTCACTTTGAATTACCTATTTGGCCTGTAGCCATTTTACTGCTGGTCTACATCAGGTAGTGATTATCAAATACTGGAAGTATACAGATGCAGAATTGCGAATTTTGCCAACAGATTTAAAATAATGTATGCCAATTATGCATTGTAAATGTAATAAGATATCACATAAAGGACATGGATGATTCTAAGTGCCAACAGGCAGTCTTAGAGAACATGTTTATATTAAAATCAATGTTTGAAGGACCAAAATTATTTTCTGTCATGCAGCTCAAAATGCATCTAGCATTGCGCATTTGTTCCAGACTGCCCATCACACTTGATTTGTGTCTAACAACAGCTGGGTAATTGTTCCTTTTGTCTCTCTCATGATACCCCAAAAGTGCACCTTAGAATTTATCATCATTATAACAACTACTAAATCATAACTATGCCATTATTCTCAAGTTGTGTTTGTGTTATTACTTTCTGTGTCTCTCTGCCCTATGCACACACAGTAGTGTTATGGTCCTGAGTACCTTCAGAGTTCAGCAGTCTTTTCCAGTGAGGAAGCCTGTGTTCAGAAAGCCGTCAGCTTTACTTACCGTAGGCATGCGGGGAGGCTGGAGGGAGAAGACCTCTCTTGTCCTCTAAAATGAACCATGTATCAGTGCCAGTATCAGTCACATCTATGATGGTGTGAAGCTGTTCAGAGCATAAAATGACACGGGTGAAATGACAGCGCAGCCAAGATCATGACCTCCAAGGAGGAGATTACGCCTCGAAAGAGGAGGCGATAGATGCTGATGCTACAATGTGAAGTCTCGACAAAGACCTTTCTTGTGTGTTTTTATGTGACACTACAGTATAGAGTAGTTTGTGTAGGCTGTGGTCTTGTGGATAGTGTTAAGGATTTACCCTGTGAGTGTTGTGGCCTTGTGCAGGTAGTGGAAGGCACTGCAAAATCATTTCTGTTGGTTCAATGGAGGCAGAATTAAGACAGTTATTAACATGTTAGCAATCATGTTATCTTTTGCGCTATTTGGAAATGCTGTAATACTTCACACTAAGTGGAGACACGTCTTGAGTGTTAATCAGATACTGTAGCTTCTCACATGTAGAGTGTTGTTGTCACTAATTAGGATCTTGATATTCTGGAAGAGCCACTCGCTCCCCCAGATTTCATAATTATATCAATTATCTTAAAATTTCAGGGTAAAGACTATGAACTTGTTAACAGGATGCAGTTTTGTATTGTATTTTTATTGATTTTCACTCATAGTTAGACACACATCATGCTTTACACTCAAGTTGTATAGGGTATTATATTTTTCTGCACTAAAGTTTCTCACCTTTGTACACAGGAGGTTTAATTTGCGGAAATTCCTATTGATCGTGTGTGTGTGGTCTCTGCTGATCAGCTTTACCTTACCTTAAGAAAACAATCGATTCAGATTTCGCACCTTTTGATTCCAGGAGGAAATAGGCACCAATTGCCTGTGATGCCGCAACGGGGAAGTGCAGACCGTAATTACACATCTCTCTCACTCCTCTCCACGCCACCTCATGCATGTGTGCTGCTGGATCCGTCAATAGCGTGTCTGAGTAGACTAGGTGGCAAATGCAATTCAGAGGCGATGAAAAGGAGGTGAGGCGAGCGCGGTCTTATTACCGTAGATATGTTCCAGTGAGGCAAAGTGAGCCTCTTTGGGTGTCTCTTAATCAGCTCCCCGATTGTGTCTCCATGACCTCGAGTGCCACGGTTGATGAGATCATGTCTTCCGCTTGGAGGAGGAGAGCCTCGGATTCGTTTTCCTTACCTGTGATTAAATTCAGTCTGAAGTGGCCAGGGCTCATATTGTGGAGCTGGCGACTTCAGATACGGGTATAACATCCTTTATCACTTGAAATTTAGTTAGTGTGTGTGTGAGAGTGCACTTTGATTCAGTGTTGCTTTGACGGTGTGATAAGTTGTGTTTATGCCTGTTTGAGATGAGGAGAGCCATGTTGATCATCTGCTAGAATCAAAATCCTTTCTATCTTTTTGTCATTGTCGTTTTATCCCAAACCACATTATCTACAGAGATGAAGTGATCATAGTGTGGATTTAGCACACTGGAAATGAATTGTGTTTTCCTTCAACCCTTCTGGGAGAGTGCATAATTGACCAAGGTGGATATCCCATACATTTCCTGGATTATATCTCTGATAATAAACTTAATCTGCCCAACCAAATCTAATCTGCCCTAACCAAGCAATTGGTGTGTGGTTTAAAGAGCTGCCACTGGCAGGATTTTTGTTAATGTTTTTCACATACTAAACTTGATGGCCTATCTTACAGAATAGATTTAATGTATTGAATCATTTAGAACATTACAAAATTCAGCTGCTTTACAAGGGCAAATTGGTCACAAATTGCATTTGCAAAGTTGCACATATGTCATTAGTATGCCCCTGTAGGCTTAACAGAAATCACAAGCTATCCAGCACATTCACAACCAGCTCAACACAATACTCATTATGTTGCAAATTTGACAAACAATGAATTTGCAAACAATGAATTTGCATGTGTTTGCATTCTAGCCACAGAGAATTGAACCACTGGGTTGAGGTGATGCAAAGGTAGATGGTCTCCTTGAGCTGTGTTTTTGGACGCAATCATTAAATCCATATTCCAACCCTCTCTATCTCTCCCTCCATCACCCCTTCATTCTTTACCTTCTGTCCTCTTTTTTATCTTCAACTTGATCTATTGACCATTATACCCTTGAGTGAGGTAGTAGCACATTTTTATAAGGGACTTTCTGGAGAAGGAGACATCTTGAGGAAGGTGCAGTATTCCTACAGAGATAATGAAAACAAATCTCTTTGTCATCTATATTTACCGTCCTCTACCAGAGCACTTCATTTCATAATGGAATTCAATATTACATTTAGACATTGATTGGATGCTGCTTCCCTTCCCCATCTGGCAGTCGTCCACTGAAAGACCTGAAGATCCAGATTAAATTCAAGTGTAAATGATTTGTGCAAGCATCCTGGTTTAGGGTAGAGTTTACGTAAGAATATTTACTATGCTGCCAGAGGAATAAGGCTGCTGCTGCTTCTTCGACTCAACATTTTAGCTGAAAGTTTGGATACAGTTATAATGATGTTTACACAGGAAGAAATATCTGTCTTTTCAACTTTCATATAAAGACAGTTCTTCAGAGAAATGTGATTAGAATTTTCTTCACCACCTGAGTGGTGCTGTGGTGTGGGCCAATGTGAATAGATGTCTGTCAAGGAGATGGAGAAAGTTTCTGAGCCGACATTTGGAGATTTTGTTACAAATCACTAGAGGCAATCCAACGCTCTTTCTGAATGGGCTGTTGTTGTTTGGATTTAGTGTCAGTTATATCACAAGGGGTGTAAATTTAAGAAAGTGTATAGTCCTGATTTCTTCACACAGACAATAGACAATGAGATATAGGCTAGCCTCTGCATTCTAAACAGGAAAGTGAGTATTTTTGAGACACATAATTACTAAGCATATTAAGAAAAGAATTGACACTATTTAGTAGAGAATTAACAAAGTGTTAACGCTGACTTTATGAATGCTTAATAAGGAGTTATTATAAAGTGATACTAGATGTTCCAATGTTATTGGAACAAGCTTTACAAATACAAACCAGCCCTATGTATGTTTTCCCCCTGTGATTCACAATTGATTATTTTTACTGTATGTACTTTGAGGAATCCCTCTAAGAAACCCTCTCCACTTCTTACATCATAGGACAGCAGCTCCCAGGCCTGTACTTTGGCATCAGAGAACTTTATCAAGTGTTGAGCTGCAAGTGTGTTTTCTTTTGTGAAAACATCTGTGGTGCAGACACTGTTAATACTTCAAGCCTTTCAGCGATTATTCATGACATCTCATTGATTTTTTTCTGTAAAATAGTCATGATAGTCTCAAGGTCCTTCCCACAGCTGAATCATTCAAGAGAGAGAGAGAGAGAGAGAGAGAGAGAGAGAGAGAGAGAGAGAGAGAGAGAGAGATTATTTGATGATTCTCATGAATGGGTGAGTGGGTTTGCACCCATGTAGAGTTGAAGGGAAACGAAAGGTGCTCTATGACCAGCTGAGTAATACGCCGCTGAGCGTATGGCCATCTGGAGTATAGGGTAAAGAAAGTGAGATCCTTGGGAGCCGCTGAGACATGAAAGCTTCTCTCTGGCCTCTCTCCTCTTCCGCCACTCTTTACCAACAAAGCCCAGAGAGAGAGAGAGCTTTAGGAAGTATTCCTTTTCATTCTTGGAGAGCACCCCCCAACGCCCCCAACCCCCCTCCCGCCGCACCTCCCGCACACCCTACCCCAGTTAGAATGGTCTGTAAAGAGTCCTCAAAGCCGTCAGACCTGTCGGGAAGCGACAGAATCAATACCACCACACACAACCACTTTCACCACCAGTAGCGCACTACACACACACACACACACACACACACACACACACACACACACACACACACACACACACACAAATACAGTTCCTCTGCTGGTGCAGGTGACATAGGAGTGTGGTGTCTCTCCTGCATCGACCAGCTGAAGTGAGGAGTGTGCTTGAAAGTCGGAGCTCGGAGGTCTAAGGCTCCAAAAACAATGAGCCATCATGAGGGCTACTCTGAAGCGCTTTAGCGCACATTTGTTTGTTTGTTCAGTGGGCTCTCCATTTTACTGTAGTGCCGTCACAGCCGGTGAGGAGGTGGTTGGTGAGGCTTTAGTAAAACTCTTCTGACAAGAAGTGTTTGAGGAAAAGTAAGCCAAAAAACAAAACAAAACAAAAAAAAAACAATACAGCATATCGCCCCTCTTATAATAGAACACGCATTTCACTTCTGGAGAAAGACAGGCAGCAACCAGCGAAAACAGATTAGGCATACAGTATATGAATCATTTAGAACAGGGGTAGCCAAACTTTTATACTTGTGGGCTTCAAACTAAAAAATCTATAGCTGCCATGGGCCGTTGACAAATTCAGTTAAGAGTTAAGTTTTAAGAGTGTTTTAGATCAGAAAATCTGTAGACTACCTAATTCTACACTGTTTAATGTTAACAAACAGTAGTTTGGTCACCACTGATTTAGAATTGTAAGGTTTTTTTATTTGTTTCCACAACAATCATAATCAACATGTGAGTCAGGAGTGCATTTGCATCTGCTAAAGTGCATCTGTCATAACCTCTACTCTTCTCCTAGTGAAACTCTAGAATGACAAAGCAGTGGAAATTAGCAATGACACTTGCTAGGAACTCACCCAGCTCGACTTTTACTCAAATCACTTTTCCATCTGGTGATCTTCAGTTTGCCCAGGCGATAGTCAAGCTTATGGAGGCCATGAGCCACCATTTGAATTCCAATAACGTGAGTGAACTAATGGCCTGGTCCGACCTCTCAGTGTTAAGTGCATGCTCCTTTTAGAGGCACTTTTCAAATGAAAAAGGACTGAGAAGAAGAGTGATGGATCTCACTGTCATGTGTCAATCCAAGCAGACAGTTTGGGAACATGTACACAATGGTCTACCATAGCTCTTATTGATAGCTCAAGCTCATTGATCTTCTGCGTCTAATGTGAGTGCCAAAATGCAAATATATTCCATAGTCCACCACCATTTCAGATCAAATGGGTGTGAGTGAGAGCTGTGTATCACAGAACCTAACTAAGGTGCTGGATTTGTATGTGCCACCATCACATGTGTGTATATCTGCACATGTATGAGGGTATGAGGTAACCCTTTGTCATACTGTCTCTCCATCTCTGTCTTTCTCTCTCATGCTTTCTTTCTCCTTATAAATATATGTACATATTTCATTCTCTTTCATGGAGATTCTTTCTGTCATTCCACTCCTCTTTCTACCTCTGTTCCTATTCCTGTCTTTCCTTATCTTTGTGTATGTACGTATGCAGTGTGTAAGACTGTGTGTCTGTGTGTGTGTGTGTGTGTGTGTGTGTGTGTGTGTGTGTGTGTGTGTGTGTGTGTCTGTGTGTGTGTGTGTGTGTGTGTGTGTGTGTGTGTGTGTGTGTGTATGTGTGTATGCTGGTGCGACAAGCCTGAATTGAATTCTATTAGAATTCACCCACATGGGACCTTGAGGGGCCAGCGTTTGCTCAGGTGTTCCATGAATGTGATTTGTTTGCAGTGAGGGGGAAATCCGAATGAAAGAGAGAGAGAGAGAGAGAGAGAGAGAGAGAGAGAGAGAGAGAGAGAGAGAGAGAGAGAGAGAGAACACAGAGGGGATAAGAGGAGGGATGGAGGGAGGGAGAGAGAGAGAGAGAGAGAGAACCCCTTCCTCATGCTGGGACAATGGGGATCAAAGCGAAGAGGGGAAAGGGGTTTCAGCGGGAGAGAGAGAGAGAGGAAAAGAGAGAGAGAGAGAGAGAGAGGGAGGGAGGACACAGAGGGGATAAGAGGAAGGAGAGAGGGAGAGAGAGAGGGAGGGAGTGGAGGTACACATCTGGAGCAGTGGGACATAATAAAAAGCACTCCTGCCATCACTAAATGTAGGGCATTAATTCTGCCACGTGTGTGTTGCTAATTCGGCATAATTTCACCCAAAATATGGCGTGTAGAACATGAACAATGTTACGCATTACACATGCTCAGATGTTTGCCTCTAATTAAGCGAGGGCTGGATTTCCTTTTTGTAATTAGAGAGCCTGAAATAGGATAGTCTTTTTTATCATGACTTGTTCTGTCTGCATGAGCACTGGTGGAATCAGAGTGAGAAATACGGTGCTGTAGATTTATAAAGGGGAGGAAAAAGGAAAGGGAAGAAACTGAGAATGAGAGAAAGAGAGAAAAAAGAGAGAGTGAAGAGACAAAGTGAACAAGGCCAAGCGAGATGAATATAGTGTGTGTGTGTGTGTGTGTGTGTGTGTGTGTGTGTGTGTGTGTGTGTGTGTGTGTGTGTGTGTGTGTTGAAATAGATGTGTGACGGGGGAGCGGAATGAGTCAGTGTGTGCTGAGATGAGCTTCTTGGAGGTCAGCACCTGTACGCCTGACCCTCTCCTGAGCTGCTCTCTCTCAAACACACACACACACACACACACACACACACACACACACACACACACACACACACACACACACACACACACACACACACACACACACACACACACACACACACACACACACACACACACACACACACACACACAGCTCACACTCTTCCAACTGCCTGACCTGTACTCTCCACCAGCAACCTACCAGACAGTGTGCAAAATGAGAGAATGTCAGTTTATGGTGTGTGTGTGTGTGTGTGTGTGTGTGTGTGTGTGTGTGGTTGCCTGTGGGCTTGAATGTGTGTTTCTATAACTGTCTGTCTTTGGTAAAGTGCATGTGTGTTTACTTGTTTGTGGATTTTTCTATTTTAATGTAGTGTGTGTACTTGTCTGTCTCTGCAGAGAGTCTGTCTGCAAAGAAACAGAGAGCGAGAGAGAGAGAGAGAGAGAGAGAGAGAGAGAGAGAAAGAATAAAGAGAGCTCTCCACAGAAGGAGAGTCTGAGATGTGAAATGGCCAGCACTTCCACAGTTAGACACGAAAGACTCTTTTCTTAGGCACTGCAATATCGACGCATTATTTGTCCACGTCTCTTCAAACCGCTGACTTCAAACCATTTTCTTCCTCCTCCATCCCTCCTTACTTCCCTCTCTCTCTCTCTCTCTCTCTCCCTCCCTCCCTTCCTCCATTTACTCCCTCTCTTCCCCCATTCCTCCCTCCCCCCTTCGCCTCTCGTCACCTCTCCATCACCGACATCATCTTTACACACACACACACACACACACACACACACACACACACACACACACACACACACACACACACACACACACACACACACACACATCCCCACTCTCTGACATGTACAAGTTGGAACCCATGTTCCTGCTCCACTGGGGGGGAGAGAGATGAGCAGTCACTGGGCTTATGGCAGACCCAGTAATGGGATGTGGAGGTAGGAAGGAGGCAGTGGGAGAGAGAGTGCGTGTGTGTGTGTGTGTGTGTGTGTGTGTGTGTGTGTGTGTGTGTGTGTGTGTGTGTGTGTGTGTGTGTGTGTGTGGCCTGCCTGGACCTTCCAGGCATGGGAGGTGGGGGTGGAGGGTGGCTTGTTCAGTTGACCTTTTACCGACACACAGCTCCAGGCTGATTCTGCTAGCACCACAGCGGTTGCTACTATAGATTGGCCACTGCTCGGCCAAACCTAATTGAATTAGCCCTGTGACGAGATTAATGGGCGACCGGTGTGCCGTGAATGGGTGAGAGGGAAACGTGCGCCGCAATGAATGTGTTGTATGTTAGGTTTCAGGAAGTGATTTATGTTCATGCATACATGCCCTAAAACAGCCATGTATAAGCACATGCACACAGACACACACACACACACACACACACACACACACACACACACACACACACACACACACACACACACACACTGCACACATGTGCACTATGTGAGGTGCATATGAATTGTGAATGTGTGAATGTATGAATATAGATTGTAATTAGACATGTATGTGAGTGTATTCTCTCTCTCTCTCTCTCTCTCTCTCTCTCTCTCTCTCTCTCTCTCTCTCTCTCTCTCTCTCTCTGTCTCTCTCTCTCAAACACACACAGACACATTTGCACATAACCAGCCCCTTGATTAATTGTCTGTCTAGTTTTCATTGCTGCTCTGATGCAGAGATGCTGTACCTGGCGCTGTAAACAGGATTGAGTCTGATTCTTCATTATCAGCGCATGGGTTCGGTTGAGAGGAGGGTGGTTGTGGTGGCGGTAGTGGTGGTGGGTGTTAGCTGGGGTTGGTTAACACAGCCAATGATTTACTTGCGGTTTTGAACACCCCTCTCCGCCCCTCTCCATCTTCAACCCCCCCCCCAACAAATCCACTGCTTGGTCTATTAATGAGGCTTATTCAGCAATAATGATCCCACGCCATATGTGCCCTCTGAAGACCAACTCCACCAGCATTCCGGGGTTCCTCTCACGAGGTGCTGGGGATCTTCTCATCTTTTGCTTTGTGTGTGTGTGTGTGTGTGTGTGTGTGTGTGTGTGTGTGTGTATGTGTGTGTGTGTGTGTGTGTGTGCTGTGTGCGTGTGCGTGTGTGTGTGTGTGTGTGTGTGTGTGTGTGTGTGTGTGTGTGTGTGTGTGTGTGTGTGTACTATAGGTGGGTGGCTGAGTGGGGGGAGGATCGATGGCTTTCTCCAGCTTCTCTCTGATCGGAGGGACACACACACGGGAGGCAATGCTGGGAGGGCAATTAGAGGCTCTTTACCCCCAGGCAATGTGCGAGGATGTGGTGCTGTTGTCATCTTCCCTGCAAGAAGAACAAACTAGAATCTTAGTTCCCATTGTTCCCTAGCATATATAATTGCCCAGACATCTTTTTAAAATGCTATACAAGCAGCAATCTTGTGTTGAATGGCTCTTTTTCTTTAGCAGTGAAGGCTAACGCAATGCATATCTAATGAACAGAAAGGTGATATGTTGAAGATTTTAGCTGGTGAAATGGATGGCTGAAGTTGAGCACGCTGAATCTTCCAGAGGTTTCCTTGAAATCCTTGAGGTGGTGGTGGGATAATGGTGGTGAGAAGGTATTGCTGTTGCATTGTTATATTTAGCTTCTATGGTTTCATGGCTCTTTCTCTTTCTCTCTTTCCCCACCCCATCGCCCTCTCTCCCTCGTTCTCTCCTCGATCTCCTCCACTCCCACACACACACACACACACACACACACACACACACACACACACACACACACACACACACACACACACTGAGATATTGACCTTGGGTAGGGCTTGTGAAATCAGCTTGCTTCAGCAGACTCACTCGCCTCCCTTGACTTCTCGTCCAGTCTGTTCTACATTTTCTCTTCTGCCTCTCATCTCTCTCTCTCTCTCTCTCTCTCTCTCTCTCTCTCTCTCTCTCTCTCTCTCTCTCTCTCTCTCTCTCTCTCTCTCTCTCTTTCTCTCTTTCTGTCTGTCTCGCTTTGCCTTTGCCTTCCACTCCACTTTCAAGTCCACCAGGCACCAGGCATGTATCGGATTGGAAACCACTGCAGTGGCGCAAGGTCACTTTACAATACTACATGCTTCTCTATTTCACATACTCACTACAAGTATACACTACAGTCTGCAAGTGTACTACCTTTTTTACTTTGTTGGTGGGATGACATGTATTCTATGAATGGAATGGATTTAATAATTTAAAGAAAACCATTTGAGAAAAATTTGAAGAAGTGTAATTTTCTTTACATAAAAGAGACCCTAATCATTGCAATGCCCTGATTATACTGTATGTACCACCCACCACACACTGTACAACAGCCATTCAAATCTTTGTACCTCGTACCTCACTGCACCTACAGGCATTTTGCCACCACACCACACATCTGGCTGTTTTCAACTAATTTGAAAGTGAGCCCCCCAAAAAAGAGAGAGAGAGAGAAAGAATGAAAGAAAGAAAGAAAGAAAGAAAGAAAGAAAGAAAGAAAGACAAAACAGCTTCCCATGGTTTGGTGCACAGTAATTATGTGCTGGCTGGGCTGTGACTTGCTGAGTTGAGATAAAGAGGCTGGCAGAGCAGAGGGGATGTAATTAGCTGTGTTTACCACCACAAGCAGCGGGCACACAGTATGTAAATACCACTGCACAAATCGGAGACTAAACACACTTTTTACACGGTGGAACCCTTGGTGTGTGTGTGTGCCTCTGCTGCGTGGGACCCACACCTCCACAACGTGACATGAATCACACCCTGGTGTGAAACACACATTATGATGCGTTTTGGTGACAGGTTTTTTTGCCTCCTAATGCTACTGTACATGTTATTCATACACATCATATGTTATAGGGTAAGTGTCATTCAAGCATGATGTTGCATTAATGTAATGTGTAATGTTATTGAGAAAATGTTGGTCTCGCTTTCATGGTTGAAATACTGTTTTCTCTGTGAGGTGTTTCACTTCTCCCAAGCCCTCCCCACCCATGTTGAGGGTGTGTATGCATGAATGTGTGTCTGTGTGTGTGTTTGGGGTGGGGGTGGGGGGCGGGGTGGTTGGTCTAGCCTGTCAATAAGCTCTTTTTATGGAAATGATTGGTATTCGTATAAACACTTGCCCACAAATCACCAGCCAAGTCGGTCCCCACCATTTAAACAGATGCCAATTTGCCTCTGACAGACTGGCGATTTATTGAGTCCAGCCAGAAGCATCAGAAGAAAGGCTTAGCCAGACCATGGCATGGATCGATGCTCTGAGCAGACAGTTGAATATACAAGCCATGATTGGGCTCCTGTTCTCCGCACTGCTGTGGTCCTCGCCCGTCCTGTTTCCTAAAGCAATCCCCCCATTCTCAGCATTCCCACACTTTGTTTGGTCGCTGACTCCTCTGCACCAATCCCTCTCCATCGCTACGTCTCTCCTCCCGGTGTGTGCCCCGACATCTGGGTTTCCTAAAGGTGCAACGTTCCGTAATTTGTTGCACACACATGGCCATTTAATATTTCATGGCGCGTAATTTGCTGGGAGTGATGAGGCTGAATAGACTCATTTGGAAAAGCCTGACAAAAAAATCTACGTCTCTACAATCCCGTGAACCTGCACCTTAATGAAGATAAAACTAGAGAATGAGACATACAACCAGCATTACCATATAAATAACCAATCAGCTGCCAGAGAATGCATGATCAATATGTGCATATGAGTCTATGTGTGTGTTCCCTCATGCATGTATGGTCACATACAGTCTATGTGTGTGTGTGTGTGTGTGTGTGTGTGTGTGTGTGTGTGTGTGTGTGTGTGTGTGTGTGTGTGTGTGTGTGTGTGTGTGTGTGTGTGTGTGTGTGTGTGTGTGTGTGTGTGTGTGTGTGTGTGTGTGTGTGTGTTATGAAGCCCATTTACATGGGGCATTGATGCTAGCACAGAACACTTTTCTGGCAATAAATATACTGGTGGTTTAAATGGCATTAGCGTCTTGGCTGAGGCCCACTGTGTGTTGTAGTGCAGGGGTGCTTCCTGGTTTGCTCAGTTATTTTGAAAGGTTGTTTTAACAGAGTGATTGGGTATCCTTTTCAGCTTTTGCCTCCAGGCTAGATTGTAGTGCATCTTTATTGGGGTAGATGGGCTCTCTTGGCGAGGACTCATAAAACATATAATCCTTTATACTGACAGAGTACTTTGCTGAAAGCTTGTCAAATAGTTCTTCAATCTATAAAATGTGCTGGAAGGGTTTTCTGTTTTGTTCTCTGAGAAGGGGCTATGGCAGTAGCAGTTCTTGTCGGTCTCTGGGTTGTTTATGAGAGTAAAGAGCTGCTGAAAGTTGCTCTAGGCATTCGGGAGAAAAAAAACACAACTGTGACTGTGTATAGCATCTGCTGGCACAAAACAACCATCTTCATCATAGTTTCAAATTCCCTTTTACCGTGACACGTGAAATTATAGCCAACCATACATCATATCCCACAGCCATGCGGTACAATAGATTTGTTGTGATCATTTCTCATCAGGTGCATTTGTTGTGATTATCTCACATCAGGCGTCTTCTAAATGACACCACACTCTGCCTAGGCAGTGAGAATGAGAATCAGACCTATCACAGTGGGTGGCAGTGTGAATGCCTGTACTGTAGACAAATAGCTACAGTAGCAGTTGTTACCTGTGATCTCATGTTGTGTGTCTGTGTCTCTGAGCCCAGGTGTGATAGATTAGATGTTGGAGCTCATTTGGTTATGGCTGCAGCACAGACAGCAGGGTCCAATAGCCACCCGACCAGGATTACGCTGGGCATGAATATGAAATGCTTTGGGATTGAGATTTTCTCTGAAATTTGGCTTGTTTTTGTTTGTTTGTTTGTTTGTTTGTTTTTCCACACACAGCTGCTGCTAGATATCAAGGGGTGAATTTGCAGAGGAGAAAAAAGGGAAAATACCATGAAGATTTGATTGTACCTAGATGAGTCCACTGTCATGAGGGCCATATTGATTCCATGGAAGCTGTCCTCCAAGGCAAGATGAGTTTGGCCTGTATAACACCTGGACAAATGGAACAGAAATAGACAATTTAACAAGGTAGTTTTCTGTGCCAGTATTTCATCATTTCGATATGTGATACATATATTCCTTTGTTGATATTTGGTCCGTTTTTTTTTTATTTATTTATTTTTTTTACAGTATATAGAGTGGTTGTTATTGTGGATGAGTAAACCTGTAGGTCTTGCTACCAATATACCATTTAGAATGAGCTCTCACCCAACCATGGTTTTATACAAAATGCCAACACTGCAGAATTCAGTGATCCCCACAAACCTTTGTTCTGAGAACTCTCAATAAAGGAAGACTATCCCGGATTCTGTGCAGGATTTAGCATCTTAGAGATGAGTCCTGTGGAATCAAACAATACAATCCATGTCGGATGGTACAGAAACCTGTCCTGTCCTTCAAAAAAAACAAGGAAAACAAGATCCTCTGATACCACCACCCCCCGCCCCCATCAGATGTTTACCCACCCTATCCACTTTGTCGACGTGGAGACAATGGGATGCAGCTCAATTTAGTCCTAATTAGTGGTTTAATGTGTGTTATTAAATACATGACCATGTCCCAATTAGAAGGCGCTGGGCCCATACATCATTTTAATTGATATCCACCTCATGCCACATGGGCTCGCTATGCCCTGTCAGAATTCCCAAAATGATCCTTCGCCGGCAGAGCACTGAGGCGGGAGTAAAATCATTGTATTGTGTGTGTGTGTGTGTGTGTGTGTGTTGTTGTTGTTGTGTGTATGTATGTGTGTATATGTGTGTGTGTGTGTGTGTGTGTGTGTATGTGTGTGTGTCGTGTGTGTGTGTGTGTGTGTGTGTGTGTGTGTGTGTGTGTGTGTGTGTGTGTGTGTGTGTGTGTGTGTGTGTGTGTGTGTGTCTTTTTGATTGTGTTTGAGCTAGTTCGCTGAGGGACATTCAAGAATAGCAGTGTTGTTTTTCATTAGAAAACAAGCCGCAGCTCCCATGTTGCTCATGTTGTGGTTATTGAGTGTAAATGTGTGCAAAGGAACCTGGGGATTTATTGAGGCACTCAAAAACCTGAGAGATGTCATAAATTGCTCACTAATAAGCCTCCTCATTAAGTAAAAGTGAATTTACAGTCTTCTTGCTTTTATGAGCTCCCCTCACAATAAAACATTACATTTATTTCACATTGAGTAACAAATAATGTGTTCAGCAAAAACAACTAAATGAGCAAATGTGCAAAATGAGAAGATTCCCTTTAATATCTATTCTTGTGGAACTGTTTCATCCATTTGAGTATAGCAGCTGTCAATGTTTGCTACATGACCTCTTGAGCCACTTTGAGAGAAGAGGATGAGACAACGAGGAGAGGAACAGACAGCGGTCCATCCACGACTCTTGACTCCATAATGGCTGATAACAAAATGGAGAGAATTGAGGAGCGTAAACGAGTGTGAAATGCCCCTGCAGAAAGCCATTGGCACCGCCAGACCTCTCAGCTCTGGGTCTGATTGCGTGGTCTGGCTCGTCCGATGGAAGTGCACATCGATCAATAGCCATCTCTTATCTCCAGCCTTCATCTGCTCTTTATCAAAGGCCAAAAGCAACTTCAACCCCCCCAACACACACACTCTAACACACACAAACACACACACACACACACACACACACACACACACACACACACACACACACACACACACACACACTTTTCCAAGTATGATTGCTGTGGAGATAGCAACCTGTTCAGATTCACTTTCCGTCCTCGCTTAGCTCAAACTCTCACTTTCTCCTTTCCGCTCTCTCTCTCTCTCTCTCTCTCTCTCTCTCTCTCTCTCTCTCTCTCTCTCTCTCTCCCTTAATCTTTGTCCTTTCTTTGCCGTTGAGTTGTGAAAATCTCATCCTTCATCCATTCACAAAAGCCCCTTTGCCATATGCCATATTTCCAATCTGAACCTTGAACTTTGAACTCCACCATTCATCCTGCACTGGGCAGAGATGTGAGCATGCAAATACCCTCCAGCTTAGCGGTGGAATTATTTACATGTCAGATCAACACAGGCATCTGAAAAAGAAAAAAGAATCTTTTCATGCATAGAGACAGGGGGTCCTGGGGGAGAAACTGATCTTCTGCAATCTCATCTGATCATTCCTTTTTGCTGATGAGCAAAAAAAAAAAAAAAAAAAAAAAAAATTAAACAAGATACCATCCTTATTAATCCCATATCTTCTGTTCACTTCACAAGAATCCTTGCCCCGCCTCTACCAACTGTGTGAGGAACATCTGTTGAACACTAATGCTTTGTTGTGGAAAACATTTCTCTCTAAATTGCTTCATTAGTCTGTTTAAATGTTTCAAACCCCCTAAGAGCAGAGGTGGTGCAGTCACACAGTCTTTGGGCGATGGCCAACTTGTTGCCACCTTCATTAACTCGTGTTTATTTAAACATGCGCCACCTTTTCTGCTGGCATAATTAAACATCCACAACCTCTCACTCTCTCAACCTTTACCACTTAGTGCAACCATATGACCCTAGTTAGTATGCATGTATGTATGTCTCTCTCTCTATCTGTATGTGTGTGTGTGTGTGTGTGTGTGTGTGTGCTGTACATTGACTTTCAAGCAAAGAAGGGAGGCAGAGCGGTGAAGTGTGACCTTCACAAAGGTGCTAGGTGGCTGGCTGTGCTGTGCTGTCAAGCTGTGTTCTAATGGAGCCATCAGTGCTGAACTTGGTGGGCCTGTCAGGCTGTAGCAGTAGCCTAGACCTCTTTCTAGTGTGTCTGTCAATGCATGTGCGTGGAGTGTGTGTGGATGCCTGGAGAGAAGGTAGGCAATCAGTCGGAGACTTGTTGTGATGCACAGTCTGTGGCAATGCTGGCTATCATAATTGTTGAGTTTTTCTTTCTCCATACACACGATATGATCATTCTTTAAATGTTTCTTTTTTTTTTTTTTTTTTTTTTTTTATAAATAGGCCTACATAACAAGGAGCTTAGCCACGAATTTATATTAAAAAACAACCCAAACATTCAAATCCACCACTTCATTCTACCTTCCAGGCTTTGATACAACATGACATATAAAAAATCTTACAAATGTACCCAATTGCTTAACAATGCTAAATGCAATGTTAGCAATTTTTTTGCTAACTTTCTCCAGACGTAGCCCCTGTTGGTGGCCAGTCTCTCCTGTCAGTGTGTTGTCTGCTGGCTGAGCAATTAGCAGGGTTGGTGCGCCATCTTTTTGGGAGTTCTCCATGCTCCTTTATGCAGCTGGACCATGTTGAAACTTCAATTATGAATCCCAGGAGAGTCCCCCAGACCCTTAAGAGTCGTTCAAAAATGTGCTTCTGTTCACAAATGTGCTTAGGGCAGCTTTTAGGTGCTACTGGTCAGGATGAGGGAGAAATGCATGCTGGGATTGAGGAAAGATTGAAGTATACATCTGTAATCTCATTTTAAATAGGGAATATAGGTGGAATATATTCTTGGTTCTGTCCATGCAGATTAAAGCTAATGAAAGCAAAATTGTTTCAAAATCTAGGCTGTTTATTCCATCTTTAAAACAGCAATGTGCAACAAGGCTACAAATGATTGCAAATCTTAAAAACATTTAGAATGATTGAAGAATATAAATTAATCATTGCTGTCAGGTAAATATTTGAGAAACATGTTTGTTACAGTAATAAATTATGACTTTATTTTAATACATAATTCTTCTATTTTGCTCTTAGCCTGAAATGAGGTAGTATTTACTATGATCCTAACATACATCTTGTCTCATACCTTTATTGAGCTCGTCGAATATCTGTTTGCCTGGGCCTTCCATCCTAAGGTGCAGTAGGCCTATGGGTGTCTGCAAAATTCATTGAGAGTTGAAGATCCATCTAAGGGTTGTCTCCTCGCTCTTTACCGCGCCTCATCACACATATCAAATGTGTTTTTCATACCCTTACATGCATTAAAGCTAACATTTGGTGGATTTCATACCCGTACATGCATTAAAGCTAACGTTTGGTGGATGTGTGCATATCAGAGCTGCATGTAGATTCAAAATGTATCTAAATGATTCCCTTGGTGACTACAAAACATCTATGTGTGGAGCTCCTCTTCATATCTCATTGTAATTTGATGCGCAGGCTCACAAAACACTCTCATTTACAACCTCAGGTTAGAAGAAGAGAGAGAGAGGAGAAGAAGAAAAAGAGATTGGAAAAGGAGATAAATAATTGAAAAGGAGAATAGATATATTCTATAGCTAAATCCCCTGGTGAAATGCATCTGATATTTTCTGCTTTGACATAGAAAGAGAAGGTGACAGGCAAATACTCACACACACACACACACACACACACACACACACACACACACACACACACACACACACACACACACTGTCATAGTCACTCACTCATGTACCTCCCCACACACACAGTATAAGCAATATCTGAAACACACACACACACACACACACACACACACACACACACACACACACACACACACTATACTGTATGCAATATATGAAATAATTAATTTGTCCCACGATAGTGCTGTTCTGTCTTTCCCCTGAGCTCACAGGATATGAAACTCAGAGCTAATGTGTCGTTGGGAGCTTAGCTGGATTTTGGATGGGGGATGGCTACCCTGTTGTATACCACCATCCAGCCCCCCCTGCCCTACACACACACACACACACACACACACACACACACACACACACACACACAAACCCCGCCTCCAGCTCCACATACAACATGCTAGTGGGGTCCAGGTCGCTTATGTCACTGAATGCGGGAGCGTTCAAGATTACCAGTGCCCTCCGTTCGCCTGTAGAGGCACCTGATCGCTGCTTGATGTTAATTTGTTTGGACATGGTTTATAATTTAATTCCACTGCAGAATTAACTTCCAATACCTGCAGCCATTAGCAGGGGAGATGGAGAATGGCTGAATCTCGGGATGTTGCCCTACTCCCTGGTGAATGGTATGCCTTCAGCATCACCAACCCCCCCCCCACCCCCAAGTCCCCAGCCCGAGCTCTCTTGTGGCTCCCTACAAGTATGCAATCTCAATCACGTTTGTGAAGCGCCCTGGTGGGTTTTACTCAGAAGTCCTTTCTTCTGTATGTGTGTGTGTGTGTGTGTGTGTGTGTGTGTCTGTGTGTGTTTGTGCATATGTGTGGACATACATGTATGTGTGTGTGTGCACCAAGCATTATTTCTCTGATTCTGTTAATGGAATACCAAATCAAAGGCGGTCAGATTGTGCTTAGACTAATAAGTGGATCATTACTTTATCTGCAGAAGAGGTAGTAGCAAAGAGTGGACCTGGAACGACTGGGGATGGGATGTGTGTGTGTGTGTGTGTGTGTGTGTGGAGGGGGGCGTGCTTTGTGAGGGTCTGCCACAATGGTTTTTGAAGGGCTTGTGACTGTCAACCATCAAAGGCAAGATATTGCTTATGCATTGCACAGGCCCATCTCTGCAGTGTGCATGTAGCACAATGCAATTACAGTGGGCTAAAATTATTTCTCCTGAGTTCTGGGCTTGGCTAGAGATGAAAAATAAATGCTGATTTTTTTTCAGCACTCGATATGTTGACAGACTACCTAATCTTTTTCATCCTCCACATGCGCATGTATATACAATCTGAAATAGTGATTAAAGGATCTAACCTGCCTTTCATTCTTTTGGTGCTTACTTAAAGCCAGGAATCCAAACCAATATTCCCACATTTCCAAAGATGATGCAACACACACACACACACACACACACACACACACACACACACACACACACACACACACACACACACACACACACACACACACACACACACACACACACACACACACACACACACTCCACATAACAATCCACTGATCTTGATGTTTGAAAGGATGGCTTAGTAGCATAGACCTGAGGAGAAAACGAATGGCGAATGATGTGTTTCAGAAAGGTGTGCAGCCAGGATGTCAGGTCAGCAGGATACAGGTGTGCTTGGGATTTAGGGCTGGGCTTTGAGGCTTCTCCCAGTGGTTGGTAATGGGATGGCCCGTGAAATTTCAGAGCTCACTGTGCTGAGCCCAACCGCAGCCCTGGGTAAAGTGCAAAGTCGAGACCCTCTGACTTCGCCTTGGCTTATGATCCTCGGCAGCCCCCTGCGGTGTCAATTCACCGAACACAGAGGCGTACGGACGGGAGAGAGAACAAAAGCAGGGAGAATGTGGGGCAAAGAACACGGAGAGGGCAAGAGAAATGTAGACAGGTGAACTTAAAAACCAGACACAATGGGATGGTATTCTATTCACTGAGGAAACATTATTTTTCTCCTCAGGGTGTGGTTTCATGAGAAGATTAAAAAAAAAAGGAAGAGATGTTAGAAATTCTCTGAAATGTTAAGCTTTGTGACAGTCCTCTCCTTTGTTCAAGACCTTCTACCCTAGGTCTCGCCTCATTCAATTATCTCAACATGTTTCCAGCCCCTATGCGTCCCAAAAGCCTCAACTCCACTGGGCTGTGTCCTTCTCTTTAGATGCAGTCAATAAGGGACAAAGAGGAAAAGGCCGCATCCAGGAACCAATACATTGATTTTTCTACTCTGATGACACCTGCTGAACGAACAGATGTCAATTCAAAATAGCTTACTATAGATACAAAGGTCTATCATCAAACACTTATTTGCAGTAATATATTTATTGAAAAGAGTTAAAGATGCTCATTTAAGTCATTTATTTATTAACAAACCCATAGTGCAGTTATACCAATTAAAAAGTGTGCTATATATAAATAAACAAACAAACAATGAACAAAAGGATTTGCCCATAATGCCTGTGGAAGATAGGGATTCTGCAGTATAGGATTTACTTGAGGGCTGAGAGTGTGTTGAGACTTCCAGAGATGCAGGGGAGGATCTCAGATGGGAGAAGCCGTCCATGTTAACAATATTAATAAGCTGTCCGCGTCCATCTGGAGCATCCCACCGACGCCGTCCCTAAATCTGCTTTGAAGCTGGAGAGGAGCCGGTGCGCAGGTTCGCCGGGTGGAAAACTTCTCAGGCTCCTCTCCCCGATGCATCTGTTCCCAGCCTGCTGTTTGAACTCAGCGTTCAAGGACGGAGAGAGAGAGAATGAGAACAGGAGAGAGAGAGAGAGAGAGAGAGAGAGAGAGAGAGAGAGAGAGAGAGAGAGATGGAGCAAGTTTATGCAGAGCCTGTTTGAGAGCACGCCAAGGTGTGTTGTCCGTTTGTTCACTCATGTCTATGTGGAGAAGTGAAGTTTTCTTACTTTTTTCTCAACTCTCTCTCTTTGTCTTTTTTTGTCTTTCTTGCTCACTTCATCTTTCTTTCACTTTTTTCTCTCCCTCTCAAACACTCACACACTCACACACACACACACACACACCAACCAACTACTAGTGCATATAACTCCTTCCACTCCTGCATTTGTCTCTGCCACTTATGAGCCCCTAACCTCTTTGTTCTTGCCACTAATGTCCCGCCTGGCACAGAGCGTGCCCAGATCCTCTGTGTGAGTGTGTGTGTGTGTGTGTGTGTGTGTGTGTGTGTGTGTGTGTGTGTGTGTGTGCAAATGCGTTGTTTTCCAGTGTCATTGAAATGTATCCACCGCAATGGATTATGATTGGCAGGCTGAGAGTCAGGCCCCTGAATGCCCTGGCGAATATAAAGCATGAATCCTGCAGCTGACTCTAGTTTTTCTTTTATATGTGGAGCACACTCTGTGAATATCAATGAGCTTTTGAACCACAGTGTGAAGAGGGGAGAGAGAGAGAGAGGACGGGCACATTCCTCAGAAGCTGGGCATGGGGCAGAGTCTGGCGATGGAGGGTGGACTATAGGCAAGGCTGGCCAGAGTTGACCCTTCCCTTGTATCTATTATCAGTTTGTATGTGTGTGTGTGTGTGTGTGTGTGTGTGTGTGTGTGTATGTGTGTGTGTGTGTGAGTGTGTGTGTGTGTGTGTGTGTGAGAGAGTGTGTGTGTGTGTGTGTGTGTGTGTGTGTGTGTGTGTGTGTGTGTGTGTGTGTGTGTGTGTGTGGTTTCAGCTTACATACACTGGGAGATAATTTCTCAAGAAAAGTACACTCTTAGAATTGGAGGAGCCTCGAGGCACCTTTTGGGGTTCCTCACCATTGCCACTGTGGAGGAACCTTTTCTGTTCAGATAGGTTCCTCGAGGAACCCTCTGTAAAAGGTTCCTCCAAGAACCCCTTGAAAAGGTTCCTCAAAGACCCCTATAGGTTCCTCCAAGAACCCCTTGAAAAGGTTCCTCAAAGACCCCTGAGGTTTATTTGTTTTATTTTTATTATTTTATAGGCTAATAATAATAATAATAATAATAATAATAATACACAAATAGGCATAACATTTTATTTTATTGATACAGCAACATGTTACATTTCAAGCAAATAACAACAAATACCATATTAGTATAACATACCCAATATGTCCATGTAACTGTTATAAAATGTAGACCATTGAATCTCATTACAGTAATACATAACAAAACTTTATGGTTTACAAAATGAGAAGCAGAGAGTAATAAACAGAGGATGTTTGGAGGAGTTTGAACATACTGTAAAGGTCTATTGTACACAGTCATTTTAGTTGTAAGTTTTGGGATTTTAGGACGTAGGCCTACTAAACATTTAATTGTTAAAAATACAAACACATTTTTTTGCAGATAGAGAGAGCGCCAGTAAGCTACAGACAGTGTGTGACAGAGACGACAGTTTAGACAATGCAGCATTCCTTTAAAAAAAAAAAAAAAATAGTTAGCCATTTTGCTGACTGTGGGGGTGAGTCCAGACGAACACCAAAAGCCTCTAGGAAGGGGTTGCCGGTACTAGGTCAGGGGTCAAAACCTCTGGGTCCTAGGGAAGACAGAAAACTTACATTAAACTTCTGAGGCATTTCAAAACAGAACTTTAACCAAATAAAAATAAACCACACCTTGTTAATGACGTATAGGGCATTTGGATCCTCCCTCTAATAGATATGGTAGAAGTAATGTTGCGAGGATCACTTGAAGACCTAAAAATAACATGGAAATAACATTAGAGATACAACACTAACTACAGACCACAACTCTAATTCAGTAACCACAGAAAGGTGGTAATGGTACCTTTTCAGCCTCCTTGTACATCAGAAAAAGATCCCGGCCCATGGACTGGTGACTGAATTCTTCTAAGACTTCCATTGCAACAGGTCCCATTGCGAGGATCACTTGAAGACCTAAAAATAATGTAGCAATAACATTAGAGATACAACACTAACTGCAAACCAGAGAGGCCTGAATACATCATCATAATTTAATGTGTCTTTATGGATATATTTGTGTTTTACCAAGATGGAAAGGTGGATATGTTCAACTTTGGATGTATAACGATAGTGGAGATTTCCTTACTTGAAATACACAGCCGTTAGCTTGTGCTTTCCTCTCTTTGCTCCAAGGGGATTGACGATCACAAATTCATCAACATAAGCGTAGCCGAATATTGTTGTGATTATAAAGAAGTGTTGCAAGGATCACTTGAAGACCTAAAAATAACATGGAAATAACATTAGTGATACAACACTAACTACAGACAACTCTAAATCAATAACAATAGAAACATGGTAATGGTACCTTTTCGGCCTCCTCATACATCAGAAAAAGATCCCGGTCCATGGACTGTTGACTGAATTCTTCTATGACTTTTCATACTTCTATGACTTTTCCCATTTCTGTTATGACATAGTGGTCAACATCAACACTGAGTTGATGTATGGTAGAAGTAGAGTTGTAAGGATCATTTGAAGACCTAAAAATAATATGACAATAACATTAGAGACACTAACTGCAGACCACAATATTGATTCAGTAATCATAGAAAGTGGGTAATAGTACCTTCTTGGCCTCTTCATTCATCAGAAAAATATTGCGTCCCATGGAATGGTGACTGAATTCTTCTATGACTTTTCTAGTGACAGGTCCCATTTCTGTTGACATTGTGGTCAACGTCAACATTAAGCTAACGTGTGGTAGAAGTAGTGTTGCGAGGATCACTTGAAGACCTGAAAATAACATGGAAATAACATCAAAGACACAATACTAACTGCACACCACAACTCTAATTCAGTAACCACAGAAAGGTGGTAATGGTACCTTTTCAACCTCCTCGTACATCAGAAAAAGATCCCGGCCCATGGACTGGTGACTGAATTCTTCTAAGACTTTCATTGCAACAGATCCCATTTCTGTTATGATACTGGGGTCAACGTCAACACTGAGCTGATGTATGGTAGAAGTAGTGTTGTGAGGATCACTTGAAGACCTAAAAATAATACAGTATGACAATAACATTAGAGACACTAACTGCAGACCACAATTCTAATTCAGTAACCAGAGTAAGTGGGTAATGGTACCAGTACCTTCTTGGCCTCTTCATTCATCAGAATCATCTGTTTTGACTGTTTTGCAGTCAACGTCAACATTGAGCTATTTCTGCAAGAAGCTTTGCATAAAACACAAAAAAAGATAATACATTAATTTCAAGGGGATTTAATTGTCACATAAATTGACATATTGAGTGTATCAGTAGTGAAATTACATTCACCAAACCAACTTACAACATACACACGTTTCACATTATCCAGAGTCAACCAACATCCCAGTTCTTTAAGTGTACAGTGATGTTGACAGCTAGGCTATAACAAAGTTTTGAAGACCTCACTTTTTTCATCAGGTCTTTGCTAGGGTGGTGGCCGGTGGGTAACTTGGGAAGCCTGTAACAGCAGAGGGAAATCACACAGTACTCCAATTAGGTTAGTTCCCTTGAGAAATCATTATGATTATTACCCTTCCCCTTTTCATGAGATTCACAAATTTACCTCAAATTCAGCAAACGTTCTTGGCTATTTGATTAAAGCCAGTGAGAGATGGTTTAAACTGTCCAGTGTGGAATCTGAATCTGCAAACAAACAGACAAACATACAAAACAAAACAGAAATTAATGTTTAACTTGACAGTCACTGGCAACAAAAATTAACAATAACTGACTAAACTAATTGCATGGCATTCTAAATCATTACACAGCACCAGCATGAAGGCCAGGTATATTATCTGGCCACAGTGTCAATGGTTTCATCATAAACCTCACTAAGTTTTGTAGGGTAACATGGTGATGACCAATGATACAGTACATTACAGAATAGAAACATAAATTGCAAGATTGCAGACCACTTGTTCATTCATAGGCAGGAGCAGTCCTGTCGATGGCGACAGCTGTTTCTGTCTGTTTCGCGTTCAGTTTGGCATACAACGCAAACTATGATGGCATTTATGGGTTAATCCTGGGTTAATCTAGCACACCAGGTACCTTGAAGCCAAGTTTTTCCAAAATTGTCATACCATATCAAAGGCTAACTTTTCGCCAGTTTGTCCCAAACTTATACACACGTATCAACATAGTCTCCGGAAGAAAACATGTTTGTTATAAAAATGCTGTCTAAAGACGAACAGTCATGCTATCGATACGTTACATGTTGCATGACTTACCTGTAACATTAGCTAGCTTTATGGCTAGCAATACGGATTTTACTGTAACGTCGTAAAGGGAATCACAAGTAAATCTAGACATCTCATCTCGATGTCATTCAAGTGAATATCAATAAAATAACAATCGTGATAAACTGAAAATCAGTAAAATATTACCATGAATTGCTAGCGGTTAAATGTAGCTAGCTATCGATAGCATTGTGGTAAAGCCTAAATACAACAACGTAGCCTAATGTCAACACTGCCACGCTATGAATTAACATGTAATACTTAAAAGGGCTCCTACTGACTCAATCATTAAGATTAAAAGTACTTAATATTACACAATAAAACTCACCTGCAAGTCGTTTGTTGCAAACTCAGGAGGACCCCCACAAACTGGCAAAACCAACCGGCGAAATTTGAAATCACCCAGCTCGCGCATGTTGTGGTTCATCCTAGAGGTTCGTCGAGGAACCTCTGACCAACAGGAACTCCAAAAGGTTCTCTCAAGAACCTCCTAGACAGGCAAAGTGCCTGGAGGCACTCCTAATTTTAAGAGTGGGTTCGTCGAGGAACCTCTGACCAACAGGAACTCCAAAAGGTTCTCCCAAGAACCTCCTAGACAGGCAAAGTGCCTGGAGGCACTCCTAATTTTAAGAGTGTAGGCAAAAGTGCATTGATGTTTCTGAAATGAATCTGTAATGTGTCTGGCGGCACATCAATATCACACACACCACATTCCAATTTCATATAAAATGCTCACAGATCTGAGCAAAAAACACATGGACATGTAATCTCTTCTTAATTTAGTCCATTGCAGTCTATCGATTCCCTTCATTTCATAAAACACTTTCACCTAGCTGAGGTAAAATATAAAACACAAGACCCAATGTTGACATTCATCCATCATGTGTTTGTGACAGCACCAAGACAGGGACATTGAGAATAATGGTGCCATAATTTGGTTAGGGCATAATGAAAATGAATTATTTAGACCCATGCATTCTTTCATGAGGTGCAGTCTGTGCAACTTTGATGGCAAATTGAAGAGTCAACTAACAACTTGTAAAATTTTAAAATGTGCAGACATCACTGTGTGTTCTATATTGGTGGCATGCACAGGCTTGATGTGGTTTGTTGTGGACTTCATGTTTATGTCTTTGTGGGTGTGTGTGTGTGTGTGTGTGTGTGTGTTGGGGATATGGTGGGGTGGGAATTAAAGGTGATTGGCGTCTCTGGTTCCCCTTGGACTTGACCCCACTCCCACGCTGGTCAGCTTATGTTAGAGCAGGGAGGGGCATTCAGGCAGGTTTGCTGCGTTGCTCTCTGAGTGCATGCATGCTTTAGCTATAGCCAGCAGAGTGGAGGCTGTCTGTGACTGACAGTGCTAAGCCAGCAGACGCCGCTATAGAATGAGAGTGCAATAAATATTTGTTGTGTGCAAACAGAGGAATGGGACGTGGCCAGCTGTGGAATGGTGCTTGGGGAGTCACCTTGCTGGTTTGACAGTCTGATCCCATCAAATGATGGAATACATGAATGCATTGAAGGGAATGGGAATTTGCAACCAAATAGACATGGCTTATCATGACAAAGATTGAGGGCAGACTTTTTGTCAGATCTGATGTTGAAGATATAAGATTTTTTTTTTTTTTTTTTTTGCGTGGATAAACAATTGCTAGCTAGAGAGTGAAATGGTTTTTGCTATAAGGTAGCCTAAGTCTTTTTTCACAACTGATGTACATATGCATTTTTAACCCAACTCAATATTACTTGACCATAAAAGGTTTCACAGAAATATAGACTTCCATAGGCCTTTCAAATTAGAAATTCATCAACACACGTTTTAACTGTATCACACATAAAAGTGCATTGAAAACACATGAATAGGCTAGCACATTTTTTATAAATGTGAATACGCAATATGCATAGTATTGTGAATGTTGATCATAAGTTAGGCTAGTGTATTTTCAAACAATTATAGTAAGGACGCCCATTAAACCTACTTCACGGTGCCTCTCAGCTCCAGCTATGGCGAGCCACAATGACTAATCTTGGCAAATGGTGATCACGCAGCACGCGCGCCATACATAGCCTACAAAGAAACGGCACAATTTACTCTGGATATTTTACCCCCCAAAAAGCACAATTTCCTGCGCGGGCAGATAAAAAAATTACCTTTTGAGGTGTATGTATGGTCTTTTCAGTCATTTAGACGGGGGAAATGGAGTTCAAACTTCAAGCTAAAAGTGGGACTTTCGGAGTCACTGCACGTACTGCACAGTGGTAGCGTGGAGGTGTGTTGCAGCGCGGCCGTAGGGGGAGCGGCGCCACAGCAGATTTGGACCGGCTCTTTCTCCATCTCCGCATAACGCAGAAATATTTCTCACCAAAGTTGTGGATTCCCCTTTACTGGGGAACTGGGTCACTTGTGCGGACAACAATTTGAGGTGGACATTGTTCTCTTGCCAATATTTGACCGTTATACATTACATGAGCTTCTGCGTTTGTGACTTTTCTGATGCAGTAACAGTTCTGCGATTTCTTTGTACATTCTGCGCGCTGTTCACGCTGCCAAGATTTCTACCTGCTCTTTTGAAAAGTTTGGATCAGGAGAATGGAAGGGGTTCTACTCTAACCTGAACCGAAGGAGAGGAAATATCACCAAATTGTCGTTTGAGTAGTGAAAGTGGTAAGTAACAGTTTATAACTGAACTAGTTTCACTCAGAACGCTATGTCAGATTACGGTGTGCATGTTTTGACTGTAATGAACATTAACAAGTTCTTTCACTCAAATGTACGCTACGTTGTATTTGTAAACCTAATTTGTCTTTGTGATATAGGAAACTAACTGGGAGCTGTTCCTGTAGCAATGAGTTGAGCAATGTGTTGTTACATGTTGGGGTGATTGTCTACCCCACAATTGTGCTAAGATCGCTGAATAGGACAGGGAAGATCATCTGCTTCATTTGGCACAGCATGAGGGCTGTTTCATAACGACTTCTGTAATCGTTATCTGGGAATATTGAGCATTGTGGCACTGCTACCGGTTTGCGTAGATGGAGTAGTCCTTGCGTTGGTTTTTGATCAAGAAAAGTTCCTATATTTCTGAGTGTTTGAGCATTCATTTACTGCACGTATCGCTACACAGAACTGTTCATGATTACAAAGCCTTGCGTTCGGTGAACATGTTTGCCTCTGGTAAATTAAGTACATTTCATTGATCAACAGCAGCACTCTTGATATCAGAATATATGATTAAGTAGTGTTTGGACGCTGCCTATTGTCAATTTAGTACCGTGATAAATGAGTGAAACCTGAGTGAAAACTCATATTTGCGCTTACAAGGTGCGCTTACATTGTTTTGCTTGAACTGAATGCACAATGCAGTAGCCAGCGGCTCTACAGTAAAGAGTATTCCGCACAGCTGTGCGCAGTTGCCTGTATCTCTGCATTCTTCGATCGGGGAGCCTTGAGCACTATGTAGTGCGGTGCGCTGGGGACGGCAGCTGTTCATGCACGGTGGTGCTGAAAGTTCAGCAGCGCGCCTTCACATGCGACATCTGTAAAAAAAAAAAAAAACCTACTCAATAGACCTACCGCATGTTCATATTCATAGAGAGACATGTCTTATTATTATCACATGTCAATCATAGTGCTGTTTGTAGAGCACAGAGATGAAGGCATGTGGAATCAGTGGTGACATATGAGGGTAAAAGTAGCCTATACAAAACCCACTTATGATTTCTATCGGCCTGATGTGCTAATGTATTTTGTAAGCCAAGCATGTATTCTAAACAGTCCAGGCATCCAAGACATATAGAAATGTGTTTGTTCTATCCCAGGATTGGATACAGTTTTCAGTAAAAAGTATGAAATAGTTATATAGGCCTACCCTTTAATATATACTGCAGTATTATTTCTTTTTTATGTATCAATGAATCATAATCAAACATGCTGTATTATCTGTGCTCTGGATTTCCACATTCCCCTTATTATTTTGTGAGTGTTTCTTGAGGTTCTGAACAAGCTCCCCAAGTCCACCTGGTGTGGGTGGGACCAGTAATAATCCAGCTGCATGTATTCCTCCTGGTCTTTCCATTAAAATGGGGGGCAACATGGGATTGCTGGTGCAGGTGAACTGCTCCAGGGGCGCCTGCAGGATTGAATTGTAGGGTACGCACAAAAATTGAATTTTAACATTGACTAACATGAACATTATCTAGCTGAACGATAAACTCGACAGTGAACTTTTGTTGCATTCACACACACACATGCGCGCGGGCAGCACTGCGTTACTTGATGGGGAGCACCAACTTTTTTTTAACATGTCATTATATGGCAAGGACGTGTCTTGGAAAAATGGAGACTCCTGTTTCTCACATAGGAGAGTTCATTTGGGTTTGTGAGCAGCCTATCCTGTTGAAGGTAGAGGACACATCATGGATGCATCAATTGGGTCTAAGCGCTTCGATGCTGTTGTTTTTAAGGCAAGCGAAGATTTCGCACAACCCAGGAAATTGTTTGTGATATTGTCGGGTTGGATTAACAATATTATGAATGAAGTATGCTTATTTAGAAGGAATTACTGGCGTGGTTTAGACTTCACCAACTTCTTGCACTATAGCTGCCCGGTGTAGGGACAGGGCCTCTCCCCAGCCTTTTCCCTTCCACTGGCGCGCGAAAGAAGGGTGCCCACTACATTACTATTATAATGCATAGCCTAGAGTGATATCGGCGTGGCATGGGCACTCGCCAAAAAGGCTAGCCCCTTTCGCTTTTCTCGAGCTTTCAAACAAAAGAAAATAGGCGAATAGCCTACATGAAAACATTAATCACAAATAGACGCATCATGTCGTCGATAAGTAGCCTACGGCCATGCAAGCCTATCAACTCCTAAAAATAAATTTGCCTATTGACACATTTCAGTAGGCTACTTCAGAACTTGACAAATCTCATGACAAATGACAAATCTCTCCGCCCGATTCTCTCTCTCTCTCTCTCTCTCTCTCTCTCTCTCTCTCTCTCTCCGAAGGTACGCACAGTGCGTACAGCCGTACGCCTGGAGGCGCCACTGAACTGCTCTACTGTAAAATCCTCAATTTTGCCCCAAAGTTCACCAACCCCACCGCCACCCACCCCCACTCCCACCCCCACTCCCAAACCCAAACCCCAACCCCAACCTCTTTTGCCTCTGGTCCTCATGCAATCATCCCTACAGGTGGACTCTGGGCGGAATGCCTCCTGCTCCACTGCCTTGCCTTCTCTCCCCACTGATGACAATTTGGGGAGGGGGGAAAGGCTTCAGTCAAAGCCTGTAGACCTGAACCGACTTATCTCTCTTCTTTCCTCCCCACTGCTATCCCCTCTCTCTCTCTCTCTCTCTCTCTCTCTCTCTCTCTCTCTCTCTCTCTCTCTCTCTCTCTCACCTCTCCTCAGCATCTCCCTTGCATCATTTTTGCACACTTTTCTCCCTTTATTGGGGTTGTTGAGGCAGTAGTTCTGCTCCATGATTCAGTCTCAGCTCACTTTGTGAGGCATCTATTGTTTTTGCCATGAATCCAATGGAGAGACTTATGGATCTAACATCAAATGAGACCAGCCAGCGGGCTTTCAGTGTTTTTTCACTTCCTGTCGTGGTCTTTAAGTTAATCATACTGGTGGAACAAACTGACTGGCAAATACATACAGTAAGGAGGTTATTGCCGTTTTTATTGCAGTTATTGCAATTATTCATTTAATTGGACAATGAACATTAAACAATATTTCTGTAAATGCGTCAGTATAAGTGTCAGTATTAGTCATTGGGCTAATTTTCATCTGCAGTCCTTTGACAAGATGTTTTGGTAGCCTTAGTAACTCTTAGTATCCTTATGAGTGAGACATAATAATAATAACTTCTAAATCAAAGAGACATCTGTGAAAATGTATTGCAAATTAAAGCATACTTAAAACATATTGTGGAAGAAATCCTTTCAGAGTTGTACAATGAAATCACTTGGAATTGTCACATTTGAGGATCCAGGAATAGAGTAGACCTAAGTATAGAACGGAGATGTTAGCACAAGTAGCCATAGTGACAACATGTCCATGGCAATATAAAGACCAACATGTAGCCTAATCTTACACCTAATTTCTCACATTTCACATGAGTCTACATAGGTATAACACAAGCCTCTTGCCTGGGGGAGTGTTACTGGGAACTGTAATGATTATTACCAGGTCTTATTTTAGCCAAGTAATTTCATTACAACATTGATCTCCCCCTTTGTGTCTCCAGGCTTGCCTCATAGGCCTAGCAAATATTTGCCCGGCATGCAAACCTCTCAAGACTTCTTTATCCAGAGAACACTTCTAAGAACACCAACTTACATCAGTAACCCCTCCTTTAAACCATTTGAACCAGCCCACCTCTCCATCCCTGCTTGAATCCAGACTTCTATCAAATGTACAACAACAACAACAACAACAACAACAACAACAACAATAATAACAACAACAAAACAGCAACTGTTGTACCACATTGCAGCAGCAGCAGTACCCATTGATTAAGTGAGCAGAATACGTTATGGCATTAGTTGGTCAGGGGATTGCACTCATTGAACTCTTTGGGAATGGTGTTTACCCCTGAAGCCAGTGCTCTCTGGTGCTCCGGATGCCCTCTCCTCCCCGTGCTGCCCATTCAGGCCTGAGCCCTCCCGCTGGGCCTTAGAGATTGGGGGGGAAACACAGCAGGAAGATGCGGCACGTAGTGAACATGTCATGGGCAGCACACACAAGCTTGAGGGGCTGTTGGGCAAACACAAATCCTCCATTATTCTCTTAACTAGCCATGTGTGTTTGCGCCCGCAGTGCCTCTGTGTGTGTGTGTGTGTGTGTGTGTGTGTGTGTGTGTGTGTGTGTGTGTGTGTGTGTGTATGGCCTGCTGTGAAGCCCCTGGCTGCATCTGTCCTTGCCAAGAGAAATCTCAATAATCCTGGAGAGGTGCACCAGTTCTTGCTTTCCATGGCAAATTCGAAGCTTATCAGCAGAATTGAAATTCTCATGTATGGGGAGTAGGGGGGTTGGGAGGGGAGGCAATGCAGAGCATCGGCAGATTTCATCCCCTAGGATTGGAGCCGTTTGGGGAAAATTGGGGACATGGTTATGAATAAATCACAAAGGCAAAAGAAAACAATAAATGCCAAGGCCCTTTGTCAAAAGTCACCGGTCTGCATTGTGCTGTTGTGTCAGTCGTTCTGCCGTTGTCTCGTTCTTTTGTTCACCTGTGACCAGTTGCGTTTGGCTGGAAAGAGTTCATCTTCGGCAGGCTGCTGCTGCAGCTATTGTTTGACATTTTGAAATGGTTCATTTGGTGGCCCCAGCATTTTGTTTTAATGCTACATGTTTCTTGCTGTCATATCTCCTAACCTCACACAATGAGGCGAAAGGAGGCCCTTCTGAATTTTCCAGCCTCGTGTTTTGAGACAATGGAGGGACCATTGTCTTATCTTCAACCCAGCAGCTGCTGGAGTTGCCTCAGGCTGCATTTGGGATTGATTTCTTTGCCTTCCTCCTCACATTCTCTTTCCCTTTCCCAGTCAGTTTTTTTTCTTTCCAGGAATATTTTTCCACTCTGGGATCACTGGGTCATTATGTAATGGCAATATGATTGTCTGTCCACACACACAATTGAGACATCTTGCTTGGCTGGCCGCAAGGTGCCCTGGAGGCAAGAGGGGGTGACATGGCGGAGAGATTCTACTGCCCCGGAAAAAAACCCTCAGGGGTTTGATTGGGGTGTGTGTGTGTGGGGTGGGGGGTGGGGGGGTGTATGTGGACTTGGATCGCTGGGAGGGCAAATGTTGCCTCATCAGTCTGTGTGACACTGACATCATCACCCATCTCCCTGCTCCATCTCCCTCCATCGTGGGTGACCCATCGTTCCGTCAAACCCCCTCTGTAGTGGTGGCATGTCAATTAGTCAGACCCTCATGGAGTCTTCAGGGCATGCCCCTGCTGCTGCTGGTGTTGCAACTGCTTCAGATGTTGGTGAGTGCGGTTTGACAGATTCACACGGCTTCTGCATGTTGTCACCGCAAACTGTTCAGAAGCTGTGTGGTATTTGTAACATTTGCCCCCTCCTGTGACAGCATCTTTGATTAGCAGTCATACAGTAGGTGTCTCTCTTCACAAGTCTGCGCGGCTGCACGTGTGCAATCAATACATGTCAACCTGAGATGAACAAGGACACTGAAGGTGCGGTGAGGAGGAGTCGTTTGATATCAATTCTCAGGTCAAGCTGTTTTCTTAGTTCTGGAAAGTTCTAATACACCGAGGACCACAATGTGGACATGAATCACTGTCAAAGGGGCTCAGCCTCAGCCTCATTGACACACACCTCATGCTCCCTTGCTAAGGTCTGCATTAGACCAGAAAAAAGTGCCCTTTCATTTACAGTGATATCTCACCTTTGCCCTCTTTGCACGGGTGGGTCATGTCTGATGATATGGTAATCTTATGAATGGGCATTCACTTTAAAATATACTGTATGACTTTGACTTAACTGGGAAAGGAGCAGGCGTGAATGTCTAAGTGGGTCAGGGGTGAATGGAGTGACAGAGAAGGCTAGGGATGGAAGGATGGAGGGAAGGAAGGAAGGAAGGATGGATGGATGAGATGGAAGAGGAGGCAGACTCAGGGACAAATGAAGACAGCATGTCAGAGTGACTCTGAGGAGGAGGAGGATTGTTCCCCCTCACTGTGGCCTACTGGGAGAAGATTAATGGCCCACATTTACTGGGCCAGTTTCCAAACAGACATTCAGCATTTCCACAACCTCTCTGCTGTTCCACTTTACTGTTAGATCTCTCATCTTGGGCTTCTTTTCCACCCATTTGGGTTTGATTTCTTGGTCTTGGTCTCTCTTTTTCCATTTCAGGTTAATATTCTCTTTTGTCAGATTGTTTCCCCCACTTGGGGTTGTCTTGATGTATCTCACAACAAAGCCAGGGACTCTGAGTGTGTGTTATGAGCATAGAATGGGACTAGGAATGTGTGTCCATAGAAATATATATTTCTATGATGTGTGTCAACTTGATTGCTTGGTCTACATCCCCATACAGCATAGTTTACATTCTTGTGTGGGCAATCATACTTTCTGTCATATGCTATACCTGGTCTGGGTGACCAGCAGTGCTGTAAAATATTTCACAATATTTGTCAGTATCTCTAGATTGTATTCTCTTGGATGCCTTTCATTCGCCCATTTAATGAGTGAGAATGACACAAGGAGAAAAAAAAACAGTTGGTAAAAAGTTGTGATGCTTTAAAAGCACGTCAGACATTTGGAGAAACTATCTTTGCCTACCTTTTCCTTTATGTTCCCGCAGCCGTTAGGTGCTGCATAATTTAACGGGGGAGGGTGTTTAATGTCATAAAACAGCTTGGGGCCCGGCGGGGGGGCCGCGCGATAATTGGTGTGTTTTTCATCCGCCGCGCTTCTTTAAACGCCTTTTAAGTTCGCCGGGGCCCTTCCCTTCCCGCGGTTCAGCGCCGACGTGAGGAGTAGCCAGAGCCTCTCATATCTCTCCCAGGAGATGAGCGGCCCCACCTGGGATAGTGTGTGTGTGTGTGTGTGTGTGTGTGTGTGTGTGTAGAGAGAGAGAGAGAGAGAGAGAGAGAGAGAGAGAGAGAGAGAGAGAGAGAGAGAGAGAGAGAAACCCTCCCCCTTTTCCCCAACACACTGACTCACACCCATCCCCTGCCAGCCAGCCAGCCAGGCAGCCATTCCCCCCTGTGCTGTCAGGTGCTCTGAATGGATAACGGTGAAGCTCACAGATGGACTATGGATAAGGTGTGACCCCTCTATCTTCCACCTCCTCTCTCTCTCTCTCTCTCTCTCTCTCTCTCTCTCTCTCTCTCTCTCTCTCTCTCTCTCTCTCTCCCTCGACTTGTATCACTGTCATACTTACAGTAACTGCGAGTGTGAGCGCTATAACCGAATCGCCCAACCCCTGCTATCAGCCAGCCCCGCTGAAATAGATAAGTCGTCCATCAAGTCTAGTCGGAGTGAGCAGGCAATTGTGCCAAGGTCACCGGCAGGCCGGGTTGGCGTTGGCAGCCTCTTAGGCTGCGAGGGGGGAATTGTATTTACATGTGCACTCGATTTGGCCGGGGAGTGAGAGAGTGTTTGCCGCCGACACGGCAGTCACAAGATTGTGTACAGCGGGCCGCCGAGGCAGCTTGTTTGGTGTCACTATCATGCACCAGACAGAGTTCAGTAATGTAATGCACACATGCTGGGGTGGGGACTCTGTTCATTCTGCATTGTGTGTTTCTGTGAGTGTGTGTGTGTGTGTGTGTGTGTGTGTGTGTGCGTTTGTGTGTGTATGTGTGTTTGTCCTTGGAGGTGGGTAGAGGGAGTGCTTTGTGATGCCTGGTGATAACATTCAGCGCTGAGGTGAAGCTTTGGTGTTGACCTGACAGAGAGCGTGGAAAGCAAATTGATTCAGTCATGGCACAAACATAGAGTACCTCCAACACAGCATCAGAAGGCTGTGTGTGTGTGTTTGTGTGTGTGTGTGTGTGTGTGTGTGATGCGCTTTGATGTGTTATGTGTGAGTGAGTCAATTTGTGTGTTCCTTTCAACCTCTTTTGTGTTTTGGATCGGTGTGTGAGTGTGTGTATTGCAGTGAATGTATCTGTAAGTGTGTTTTTGTGAGTGGGAGTTTTTTTTTTTCTTTCTCCGTGAGTCTGTTGGTGTGCGCATCCCTTGTGCCTCAAACCCCATAAATCTGGGGAGTAGGTTAAGGGGAGAAAGCTGAGTGCTGGGAGATGGATTTTTCTAGAAAGAACACCGCGGCGGGAGTGGGAGAACAAAACGGGCAGAAGCGCAGAGGGCGCTGAGCTGGGCTGAGATGGGAGTTTGTCAGCGAGCGAGAGAGAACGCTCATCTTCCCCAGCTCGGCTGGATCAATGACCATTATCTGACCTACCCAAGAGGTATAGGAGGAGTGTGTGTGTGTGTTTCTGTGTGTGTTTGTTAGTGTGCATGTGTCTGTGTATATCTGTATGTGTGAGTGTGCTTGTGTGTGTGTGTGTGTGTTTCTGTGTATGTGTGCATGTGTGTGTTTGTGTGTGTGTTTGTGTGTGTGTGTGTGTGTGTAAGAGTAAGTCGGTCTCTCTGTGTAGCTGATGGAGCATGTTTGCCTCTGTGTGGATATAGGGTAGCCTATGGATTTGTGTTGACATTTGAGTGGATGTGTACATTTGCTATAGTTATTTGTGTGCGGAGGCCTATCTGTGTGTGTCAGCCTATTTGCTTGTGTGTGCGCGCGTGTGTGTGTGTGTGTGTGTGTGTGTGTGCGTGTGTGTGTGTGTGTGTGTGTGTGTGTGTGCGTGTGTGTGTGTGTTGCCACAATTTGCTTACTCGAAGGCTGCCTGGCTGGCCTGCTGTCTGAGTGTCATTTGTCCCCTTTAATTACAAGGTGAGTGGCGTTGTTATTCATGGTGAGGGATGGCCAAGCGTTCCTCTGTGGCTAGTCAGGACCCTGAGCACCACAGCCGCCCCAGCAGAATTGATGTGTGTGTGTGTGTGTGTGTGTGTGTGTGTGTGTGTGTGTGTGTGTGTGTGTGTGTGTGTGATGAGTGTATTGGATGGGTGTGTAGGATACAGCTGCTTCCTCGTGTTTTCTGGGATGTTTTTTCCAATAATGAGCCAAGTATTTTTGTCCATTCTGATTTCTGATTGGCTGTTCAGTCAGAGGTCTTTCTGACTGAACTCTTCACATTCACTTTCACTTATAACATTATCAGTTGGTGATGTGCTTTCACTCAGTCCTTTCTCAGTGATTCTTAATGTTGG
Organism: Sardinella longiceps; assembly: GCA_027497455.2. Lineage (NCBI taxonomy): Eukaryota > Metazoa > Chordata > Actinopteri > Clupeiformes > Clupeidae > Sardinella > Sardinella longiceps. Next base: position 11,485,790 of record JAODXP020000021.1, on the reverse strand, counting down.
TGTACATACAAGTGCTACAGTGAAAGTGTTTGTTCCATAAGGTGTGGGCATTGCTACTGATACAGATATGGCTATGAACTAAACTATTGGCAATTTGGCTTGAATTCTCATTTTTGTGAGTTGGGGGTGTTGGTTGAGTGGAGTAGAAAATGTGTGTGTGTGTGTGTGTGTGTGTGTGTGTGTG
>JAODXP020000021.1:11430199-11480506 GCA_027497455.2 Sardinella longiceps | reverse complement strand
CACCAGCTGGCCTCTGTTGACAATTTCTGTCAGAAAAGTTTTAGGTTCCATATTTCTTCGTCAACACAAAAATGCTCATGACAGCCAAGGCTACATTCAAAATATGTTGTGTTTTTTTTTTCTTGCGCCCCACACATCACAGTAGGCCTATAGGCTGTTACTTTGTGAAATCACTAAACAACGCATCGCAGGCAGACACAGTTGATGTGGTGTAAATTCGCAGGTAGCCAAAATGCAGTATTCCCTTAAACAACTTTGGAGAAATATTAGTCATGTTGTGTGGGTATTCGACATTAACCTATATGGGGAAGATGGGTGGGGGCAAGCCCATGTAGGCTATAGCATATGGCTCTGAAAGTGGGCAAGTGAGGTCTTTTTTTTAAGCAAATAATCTATTAATTGCTTGTTAACTTTACAGAAATTCTCATGTTCGATTATTCATTAAGTCCCAACCCTACCTCTGAGAGATATTTGACAAATCAATGTAGCTGTGATTATATCAGTATTTCTGATATTCCTGAAGATAAATGTGTCTTTGCTCATCTTGTACCATTCAGGATCCTCCCACCTCTGGCCAGCCTCAGTCTCAGCCTCCATTACGGCTCAAGCTGGTGCAGTTGCAGTGGTCCCCAGCCTCTCTGGCAACACCCTCTTTGGAACAGTGAATCTCCATAGATCCAATTCAGGTATGGAATTACACATATTTCACTGTACAAGAATGGTGTACATTAGTCAAAATTTTTAAATAAACAAGGAGCAGTATTAGATGTGTTATTGCTAGACTGCTAGCCAACTCACCTAGTGTCTCCCAGTTCATGTCATAGATTTTCTTGAAAAGAATCACATTCTATAGTATAAATAGTGTAATCGTGCCAAATCTCAGAACTGCACACCGAATACATTTTATTAGAACTGGCAAAATTAACTAACTCAACTGATTAATCCAAAACAATGAATTCAGATTAAAAAAAATAAAATCAACTCATATCAATTCTGATGGATATGGTTCCACTTTCATGGAATTATGTAAGAAATGGCTTGGCTATCAAGTCAAACTTTACAAAGCATATGTGACTCTGCACAGCGAAATCAGTCGCTTCGCAGAAGCTTCGTTTCTGAGAAAATTCTAAAAATGGAATGCTTGCACCAAAAAAGTCGAATTTCACATTTCAGCATAATTTGACAGAATAAAGTCTACCCTTTCAGATTGTTGTTAATTTATGCCGAAATTCATACCTTAAATTGGTTAAAAATGTGTTTATTGAGAAAGTGTATCCATTTAGCATTGTACTAACTTAGCTGTCATAGATTTCTAGTGCTAATTGGTTTGTACAGTAAACTACAGCAGGGCATGTGAACATTCGTTATAGATTATAAGAAAAAATAATTATCTGAATGTAAAGGGCTTTTCCATTTTCATAAACTAGGCTAGAAGTAACTTGCAGATTGAGTTGGGGTCCATAAAATTCCTCTAGATGGAGCTAACGTCGGGTGGAGAATCTGACTGAGTTGGAAGCTGGCTAGTCAGACTGGTTCTAAAGTCAGCGCAGCTAGTTGGCATAACTGGAAGTTTAATAAGCTGTTAAGCGTTCGGTAGTGCTATAAACGGCACAAGCCAAGTATTAACTGTCTGCTGATTTTTCTGATTCAAGGATATCACTCAGATGAGGGACATGACAACCATAAATCCCATACTATCAGCTGCATCCACATTGCATCGTTGCGTAGCCTAGCCTATTCCATAGCAAAATACCAAACCATCCACTGGCTCTTACCTTTACGGTGAACTTCAAGTTATATCCATGTTATATCCATATTTCGTGTAAAGTCCACAAATATGTGTATTCCTGTATTGGTTGCATGTTAGATAAGTAGGCTTGATATCATTTAACTGGTTTGGTTGGACTAGTAGCAGAATTAATTCAGCTGAGTTCACTGATAGCCTTATGTTCAAAATAGCTAGCCTAATAACTCCCTTGCAACAAGCTAATAAACTTCAGCGTTGTTTTTCTCCGCTTTTCAATTTCTCTGACTTGCAACATTGTAACACTTTGAACGCTCCTATCTATGTCATTTGTTGGCCAATAGTATCGATATTGGTATCATTTGAAAGGTTATTTTCTTGCCTTTCACGTGAATGCAATAACTTAATTTTGAAAAAAATGCCAATGCGACTGATTTCGCTGTGCAAGGTCACATATGGCCTCCCACACGAAAAAAGATTGATATGAAACTTACATTTTTCCAGAGGTGGAAAAAGTACAGAAAAATTGTAACTAAGTAAAAGTATCTTTACTTTGCTTAAATTCTACTCAAGTAAAAGTAAAAGTAGTCATCAAAATATCTACTCAAGTAAAAGTAAAAATTACTTCATTTTAAATGTACTGAAATTACAAGTTACTAGTTACTTTCAAGTATTGGATGTAAAAAATACCCCTTCTCACATTCTTAAAGGACAAAAAAGGAATTTATCTAGGAAAAAATGCAATATTTACAAGACAGAAAAGCTGAAGTAAAACTAACTGATGGTGTACTGAACTACCTGTCTACAGTATACACTAGTGTTATTTAGGCTACAAGTCACTTTACCAGAGTGGTAGAGTAAGATACCCGATTTGCTTTGAGATTTTTACGTATAGATGGTATTCAGGGTTACCTTTACCCTGGCTAGACCCAAATTGACCTGGACTGAAGCAATGACGACATGCCTTGGGTGAAATATGGGCAAAGATTTCCTTTGCTTGGGTTAAACTCTTCCACAGGTTTCTTGGCTATTCTCAACATTTACAGTAGGCCTACTTCTACTGGAAGCAGCAGCATCTAGGCTACAGCAAATAGTTAGAATTTATTTTAAGTTCAAGCCAAATGGGTTTTTTTTCACCACATTTTTTTTACTCAGTAATCAGGGAGGTTTTAAAAAAGTAGTGAAGTACAAAGTACAATACTTGCCTCAAAATGTACTCAAGTAAAAGTAAAATTACCCATTTGAAAAACTACTTGAAAAATTATGAATTACCCTAAAAAACTACTTAATTACAGTAACTTGAGTAAATGTAATTAGTTACTTTCCACCTCTGCATTTTTCCTACATTTTGTATAAGAATCTTATATGTATTTTATAGGAGACTCAAAGCTCATACGGAATCCATGTAAAATGCACATACTGTGAAACTTCATTGTACAATGTTTTTGTTATGTTGTATAAGAGTCTTATATGGGGTTTATAGGGGACTCAGGCCACATGCAAAATCCATATAAAATCCATATAATGTGAAACTTATGCAACTTTGCACCATGTAAGAATTGTATATGACACGTCCCATGTGAAAAAGATTTATATAAACTTTACAATGTTTTAGGCCTATATGTTGTATAAGAATCTAAGGTTGTGTAGGGCAGTCAAACCACATGCAAAATGCATTTGAAATTTCTACATGTTTATGTTTTATGTGATTCACACATTGGTGAAATTAAAGGAATACTTTAACTTTTTATGTAAATTGGTCAGTCATCCTCTTCCCTGAAGTTACATATGTGGGAAAAATCATTTAGGTCTGGCAATCCAAATTTTAGCTTTAGCTTAGCATAGGCACTGGAATGTAATATAGCCAAAGAGTTGCTATCTGGCTACTTTACATTCCAGCACCTATGCTAAGCTAAAACGCATGCACTAGGGACAAAATGCTTTTACCCACATATGTAACTTCAGGGAAGAGGATGACTGACCAATTTTCATAATCATTCCTTTAATTTCACCAATGTGTGAATCACATAAAACATAGAAACATTGTAAAGTTTAAATAAAACTTTTCCATATGAGAAGTTATAAGCTTCATATATGCAATGTATTTTGCATGTGGTTTGGCAGTCGTACAAACCCCATCTGAGATTCTTATACAACATAAAATACATATAAGATTCTTATAGGATATTGACATCAGATATTAGGCCACTGACATATGTGTGAGGATGCCGTGGCTCAGTGGCTAGAGCGTCAGACCATTACCCTGGTGACCCGGGTTCGATTCCGACCTGAGGTCATTTCCAGATCCCAGATCCTGTCATCTCTACACTGTCCTATCTAATAAAAAGTCCAAAAAATACCTTTAAAAAAACATATGTGTTTTATATCATATTCTTTATACATGGGGATGCCATGGCAGGTGTTGTTGCCACAATTTGTGTCAGACAGCTGTGGTCTAGTGGTTAGGGCTTAAGACTTGTAACTATAAGGTTGACAGTTTGATTCCCGTCCAATGCGTCATCAAAACTATCAGTAGGCCTACTCTCCAGCATGCAGCCCACTGTACCAGGTCAGTATAGGTAACTTCACTGTCTGCTGTGTCTCACCAATTCCATGTGGGTTAATTATAGTCTTATCAAAATATAAAGCCTGCATAGTTTTATATAAATGTCATGTATGTTACATGTATGTCTCATACACAAACCTATATATGTAATTTGTATGTCTCATATACTGACACTTAATGTTCCTTATAATTTACTTATTCAAATCATATATATTGAGTTTCATTCATATATGACTTAAATGAGAAACGGGCCACTTTTGTAGTATGTGCCATATAAGATTTGGATAGTAATATGTTTCTGGCAGGAAAGGTTTTTATATGACACCTCTTATAAGTTTCATATGAATTTTTTTTGTCCAACAACAGCAGAGGGTTGATGTTTTGGGGAGGCCATAGGGGTAGGGGATAGTTGTGAATTGCCCCATTGAACATTGTGGTAAACTGTTGAATATGAACTTACAAGGGAAGGCCTATCCACAAATGAAAAAGTAGAGAGCACGTTCTTTTATTCAGCTTAAGAAGTTCAGCCCATAAAAGCAGATACTGTACTGTGTATGCTAATGGTTCTTCCACTCTCCTATCAAATCCAAATGTGAATCCAGATCATTCAGGCTCACAAGGGAGCCATCATAGGCTAATTGTAGTGTTACACAACTGTGCCTACCAAAAAGGATTCTCAATTTTTAAGAACCTTTTTGACTTAAATTTATTTTTGAAAAATCATTCCGTCTCTAAGCATCTTAATGGAAGAATATAAATATTTCGTCTGACAAGAAATGCATGCCTTTTGCAAACATATACTGAAAACAATGATTTGCAATACAACAAACGTAAAGCGATATGTGTACTAGTCTACACCTCATGTAGTTCACATGCTCTAGGATACCATTTCCTGCTGCACTCAGTAAGGGTTTGAACATACAATCTTACCATACTCCATGTGTACATGCTCTCACCTCTACCAAAGATAGCCTCCATCATTTTCACTTTTGTTGGAATAAAGCATTAAAGTGAAAATATCTATAATACTTAACATAAACATTGGCAAGCATTAAGTGGTGTGTAGTTAACTAGAATAATTTCACAGGAAAAGATGCATTCTAAATAGTGTCTGAACATGGAGCTTCGAATTGGTCATAGCATTTTAAAATTAATGTAGTTCATTTTACAATTCATGTAGTGCAAGTGAATATGACAAAAAACTTTTCTTTTTACTCTCATGTTCAGGCCAAGCATAAAGTGCTCTAACACACAGGGAAATTGATCTGTAGGCAAACTATGACAAATCAATTAATGAACTACTGCTTTGTTTTTCAGAGTCTGTAACTAATACGAGCAAAGGGCAGGATTTTTTCTCAAAGCACAAGAAATCACTGGAGACTCGTATTTCTATCCTCGGCCCCATCCTGATCCAGCTCCAGCAGAGGAAAGTTCTTAATCAGCAGGAGCGGCAGAAAGTAGAGAGTCAACATCCCAGCGCTGCTATGAAAAGTGCTCTACTTCCCATGATACACAGGAAAGGAACCAGGGCCCTGCAGGTGTTCTATGAGGTTCTGAAGGAGACCGACCCATACCTGGTGGAGGATATGGAAAGTGGTGAGACAGAATTGTCTTGCCTAAGTCTTTAGCCGCATCCTGAACCATCTCCAGCAGAAGGTTCCTAGTGATCAAGTGGAAGTGCAGTATAAGATGTGTTATTGCTGAGTGTTGTCATTGGCAGTGGTGTGTAGTTAACTAGAACCTCTTCACAGGAAAAGATGCATACTAAATACTGTCTGGACATGGAGCTTCCAATTGGTCATAACTCAGGGTCCCCACGGGTCCTTAAAAAGTCTTAAAAAGTCTTAAATACAATAATCGGTTTTTAAGGCCTAAAAATGTCTTAAATTGCTCGGAATGACTGGAATTTTCCAGAAGAAGGTATTAAATTTATTTGACCGAACGAATGAAACCTCCATCCGGTTATTTTTGACCGTAATTTAAAAAGTGACCAGCGTACCTTTTGGGGGCAGTGAATTAAATAATATCTCCCGGAATCTAGAGCTAGCAAGCCAGATCATGCACGTGAAACATTTACCTCTACATCGCACATCTTAATATGCGCGCATAGAGAGTGAGCGAGAGGGGCAGAGAGAGAAGGGGTGCCTGACGGAACGGTGTGTGTGTGGGTGCATGCAAGACAAAGAGCGTCCAGATTGGCTTTATACTGTAATGTGCATATAGTTATTTTTTATGGTAAAAAAAAAAGGGGCGTGGCAGTTTATGTCATTTAAAATAAATGCTCAAGGGTCTGAGTCTACACCCCCTAAACTATCAATTTATGTAAAAAAAATTGCATTTGTACCTTATGTCACACCTATCCTGGGGTTCTACCTGACTACTTACTTTGCTGAGTAAAACAATCAGCTTTCATTATGGGCGGGCTTTTAACTCTGTTTGATGAGTCAAGGCAAACTTCAGTTCAGTCAGTAGCCTACGTTAACGTCAACGAGATCGTAATGGCAGAGAAAGAGCTAAAGACAAAGATGAAAGGACGTGAGATCATATGTCAAAGATTATTGTGCATGAATGACAGCAGGTAACCTTAAAATTGCCCCTACCTCTACCCAGTGTAACAGATGTCATGCGTTGTGTTGAAAGTAGACCACAGACACGGAGATTCAGTCGTGATGTTTACTGGTAAAGAAGATAGACTAACGTTACATCACTCGCAGTCCAACCTGGCAATGCTGCCACACTTGCGCGGGCAAGATAAACTGGGCGTAAACAGAAAGCATCTTTACAATAATGTACAGTATATAAAAGAAAACAGACATGTACCTGGTAAAGAAGATAGACTAACGTTACATCACTCGCAGTCCAACCTGGCAATGCTGCCACTATAAATATAGAGACACGTAGCCTGTGTTAGCAACAACAGAAAATATACATACTGTAATAAGCTAATGGTCTATATGTACTGGAGCGATGCAATAAACATTCAAGTGTGTTGTCTATCAACTGTCTATCAAAGTCTTGGTACATGTACACTGAAATATGTGACAAATATGCAAATAAAATAATCAAAATCTTAAGAATTATTAAGAGTATCAAACTCGTGACCTACCACTTGCGCGGGCAAGATAAACTGGGAAGAGCCGAACGCATCATTCCCCTAGTGGCTACTGGTTTCTTAAAGAAACAGAACACTATTTACATTTAACTGGCAAGTGGAAATATCAATCATGTTACACCACCACCCGACCCTTTGCGATATAAAAACAGCGAACGCATTTAATATTGCGATGTGGTCGCGTGGCTTATGATTTCCAAATCTATCCGTTTTTTTTCTATTTGATAACTCGGAGAGTTTTTCTCTCCCAAATGTCATACATATATCATTTGAAAGAACGCCACAAGAGCCACTCATCTATGGTGGTCACTAGTTGCTGTGATAAACGGTTTATCCTACAGATTAATTAATGATTTCGAAGTACTGTAGGCTATTGTGGAAACAGGTAGGCTATGCATGATGAGCCATATCAAATAAGCTGCATTCCAACAGGTAGCAATAACACCACTATACAACAGCTGTTTTTAGCCTCCAATTTTAGGCTGAAGTGGTCATTTCAGACAGGCATCCCATGACTGATATGTTGGTCAAAAAATACCCTGTGCTAATTAGGCTACTGATTCAGAAACACAAGGTAGGCTATTGTAGCCCATTTCCTCCAAGGGTTTAGACACACTTTCAATTAAACTATTTAGAATGAATATCAGGGAATTTAGCAAATTGCAAAGAAAGATTGTCCAAGGGATGTTCCTCATTATTATCCAAAAAGGGTCCAAAATAATTAAAGACTATGGGCATCACATCAAACTGAGAATCAACAGTAAATGCCATTAAAGTCTAAAATGAAATACATTTTGGTTCAGTTGTAAGAAATATTACAACCGACTGCCGAATACAACTCAGCCAGGCTGCTATATGACCTCTTGGAGCATTCAAATAATGTGCAATGCATTAGATAATTCATTTGATTAATTGCTATGAGAAGCTGTCTAGCAACTTGTTAAAATGCACCAGATTGCAGGAAATGGAAACTAATTTTTCCAAAATTTCTTGGGGGAGAACCCCCAAACCCCCTGCTACTTCTCTACACAAATGCATCCCATATTCCTTGTTAGTTGACAAGTGCTGCCTTCATTGTTGTGTTAAATGTGTTGTTCACAATATAACAACTTTGGAGGTCAGAATTTTAGTCAGTTCAGAATTTTAACAACAATTGTTGTCGCATACCCCCCCAAAAGTGAGTAGTTGCGCTCCTGGTCTTAATTTTTCCATTTAGAGGTCTTGAAAAGGTCTTAAAAGTCTTAAAATTTGTACTTGAAAAATGTGCAGATACCCTGTAACTACATTTTAAAAAAAGTGAAATCATTACAGGAAAATAAAATGCTCAAACTAAGGCAGTCATTAATATTGAGAGTCCAAGGAACCTTTTTAACTCATTGACTGCCAGCCGTTTTCAGAATAGAGAGTTCCATACTGCCAGAGGTTTTGGAGAATTTTGACTGTTTTTTAAAGAGCCACAGAATATTATGTGTTACGACTACATAAAAACTGAAACTACCATAAGAAAGAGCAGACTCCCTTCTTTCACCAGAAAAAAAGAATTTCGTTTCTACCCCTTTCCATTGCTTAGAAATCAGCAGGCGAACATTAGATATATTGCTAACAGGGATAAAATTGACTATAACCGATAACATGCTAAAACGGTTGAAAATTCCACCGACTCCATACCCCCAATTCATGTAGTGCAAGTCAATATGACAAAAAACTTTTCTTTTTACTCTCATGTTCAGGCCAAGCATAAAGTGCTCTAACACACAGGGAAATTGATCTCTAGGCAAACTATGACAAATCAATTAATGAACTACTGCTTTGTTTTTCAGAGTTTGTAACTAATACGAGCATAGGGCCAGATTTTTTCTCAAAGCACAAGAAATCACTGGAGACTCGTATTTCTATCCTCGGCCCCACCCTGATCCAGCTCCAGCAGAGGAAAGTTCTTAATCAGCAGGAGAGGCAGAAAGTAGAGAGTCAACATCCCAGCGCTGCTATGAAAAGTGCTCTACTTCCCATGATACAGAGGAAAGGAACCAGGGCCCTGCAGGTGTTCTATGAGGTTCTGAAGGAGACCGACCCATACCTGGTGGAGGATATGGAAAGTGGTGAGACAGAATTGTCTTGCCTAAGTCTTTAGCCGCATCCTGAACCATCTCCAGCAGAAGGTTCCTAGTGATCAAGTGGAAGTGCAGTATAAGATGTGTTATTGCTGAGTGTTGTCATTGGCAGTGGTGTGTAGTTAACTAGAACCTCTTCACAGGAAAAGATGCATACTAAATACTGTCTGGACATGGAGCTTCCAATTGGTCATAACTACATTTAAAAAAAAAAGTGAAATCATTACAGGAAAATAAAATGCTCAAACTAAGGCAGTCATTAATATTGAGAGTCCAAGGAACCTTTTTAACTCATTGACTGCCAGCCGTTTTCAGAATAGAGTTCCATACTGCCAGAGGTTTTGGAGAATTTTAACGTTTTTTAAAGAGCCACAGAATATTATGTGTTACGACTACATAAAAAATGAAACTACCATAAGCAAGAGCAGACTCCCTTCTTTCACCAGAAAAAAAGAATTTCGTTTCTACCCCTTTCCATTGCTTAGAAATCAGCAGGCGAACATAAGCTACTTTCTCCAAAATCTCCCGTTTTTGACCATAAAAGGGAGAAAATTAGCGTTTTGTTTGACAACGTTAGTGTCTTGGATGCGCGTATTTTTCGGTCTATTAGCACGTCAGACATCGGGAAAATGTCTTCCTTTGATAAGACCACAAAAACAACAGTAACAGGGGGCTTTTGGTAATAAAATAGACATTGTTGTAACAAGGTAAATACAGGCTGTGACAGTGATAACTCAGTGATCAACATCCGGCTCGCAAATTCTTACCTGGAGTGCGTTTCCCAAAAAACTAACGAACGTAGCATTTAACGAAGATCTTACTATGTTAGCTCAAGCTAGCGACTGAACTTATTCCCGCGTGTCCCAAAACGAGATAACTAAGTAAGTACCTCCATAGTAAGAAGTTGGTTAGTAGGGAAGACGTTAGTCCAAACTATGTCCTAACCATAGTTAGTTATATTGTCAACAAAGGAAGCTCGTTAGTCTGGCCGATGGCTTTGGGGAACAGGGGTCCGTCCCCCAAAAGCATAGTTGCTAACTAAGGTAGCTTGTTAGTTAGTTTGGAATATGTTTCTGTTCCCCAAAGCCATCGGCCAGACTAACGAGCTTCCTTTGTTGACAATATAACTAACTATGGTGATAACGTCGTTAGTCAAAGCATAGTTAGTTCATCACTGGTGTCCCCCAAAAGCATAGTCCAGACTAAGCATAGTATCTTGTTAGTAAAACTTGTTAGTTCAAGCTGACACTCCAAGGTACAAGTTAAAGCCAAAGAAGCTTAGTTATATGGCCACGTGATGTCTTCTTTGGCTGTTTTGGGGTGAAATACTGCTGACGCGACACCACTTGATGCATTACTCCCACCTACAGCGTGAATTAATTATCACAGTTTGATTGACCTCAGTTTAACTCATACAAATGAGTTTAACTGACGAGAGGATACACGTTGTAAAATGCATGTTGTCAAAACAATTGGTCTTCTTGACTGGCAAACTTCAAATTACAACTTTGATGCAATTAAATCATTACATTACAATTCCTAATTTAAAATCAAGCCGTCATTACAGCATTCCCGGCTGGATTCGAACTTGAACTGACAAAACAATTAATGTGCCAACCTCTACGTGACAGCCTTAGCAAGGTATGCCACTGACTAATTGAAATATCTCAAATCAAGAATTGGTCAACTCATACATATAAAGATACGTTTTTAGAATTGATTAATAATAATGGTGTGTAGTTGCTCATTAAATACTACTATTATGGCCAAATAGCCCATGCTTAACTTTCTAAAATAACTGTGAAGCTTGCATTGGCATTACTGGCAAATAGCACGTCCTCCCCGAAGCCCATGCTTTATTTCTGAACATATTCCAACACAAACTCATTGAAATTCCTCCTTTTCTAAAACTCGATGCAAATAGGAAAGACAGCGAACATTATCCACAACTGTAAATGACAACACCGTAGTTTTACATTTGGTAACATTAGCGATATCCCATGATCCTAATCGCAACGAATGCCTACGAACTCTCCGGACACTTCCGAAAACATCTGCAAAGGACATAGTTTGGACTAACGTCTTCCCTACTAACTAACTTCTTACTATTAGTCTAGTAGCCGGCCCATAGAGCCCCATTATGAACCCGGAAATGTTGAGTACACCAAAGTTTTATTGCAGAAATGTGAAGTATGGGTCCCCAGTATACAGAAACTGCCGGATGCTAATTTGCATATGTTGAGCAATTTTTAATTAGCATAATTAGCATTATTAGCCAAATCGCCCATTTTCACCACATACTTTTCATTGTATAGCCAATTTCTACAATATATTAATGGTTTTAGATGTTTTAGAGGATGCTGATTTAAGTTCTGGCATTATCATTTCTAATTTCACATCATATATCTTTATTTATTTTAAATAAATTTAAAATTAGATTAATTTTAGGCATAATTTTAGGTATTTTTTAATAGATATTGCTCTTGTGAATGTTGATGCATTGTTTTCAAAATGTAGTGACCCTCTCCTACTACTTTTGAAAATTAAAAATAGTTTTGAATCTTTTTTAGGCTGGATATTATACATTTCTGGAAGAAAAAGCAAGGCAGATATTTGACATACATTGGCGAAAAAAAGTATTGATCACATCAACATTTTTTCCAGTAGATATTTCTGATTGGAATACTCATATGAAAGTGACTAGACTTTATATTAACTAAAGATATCTACATGCAGGTCTAAAGCACACATGGGCAAAATGCAGCCCGGGGGCCGGATGTGGCCCCCACTGTGCTTCAATGTGGCTCCCCAGAATGCCCATACAATTTAAAGGGAAAAAAACCCCCTCAAGATGAGTACAGTAAAGAAGAGATAAGTTGTCTCTGACAGTTGAGTATCTACCAAAGAATGGACACCAAAATATTTTGCTACTATTTTGTGTCTGAAAGGTTTTCTGTTTGAAATGTCAGGGAAGTATCTGTCTTCAAAGAATACAATATTAGCAAACTCTTCAATATAAAACATGCTAATAATGCCCTTAAATTTTTCTGTACTGCCAGGCAGAGTATCTTTACAAAGCAGTCTACCAGGACCAAAAGTGAGCTGTATGTTGTGTCACAAAATTGTCAAACACAGCAAACCATTTTCCGATTTATAAAAGACTGTATGGTAGAGGCAGCTTTTATTATGCTGTAGTCTACAATAATTGCGTCAAATTCATTTGTACCATTTAACCGTGTAATGTTTAATTGCAGTCATCTAATGTGTGGCCCTCCGCTTACTTTGCCAAAGTCAATGTGGCCCTCAGACTAAAACTGTTCCCCACCCCTGGTCTAAAGAAATCAGAACTTTAGAGCCCCAAAATAATGTATGTGTGTCTATGACAAAGCACAAGTAGCAAAATTAACAGGGGGCAAGGGACACACAAAGAAAAAACACTACACCAAGACCAGAAAATGCAAGAGATCACCCACTCTTTGAATACAATTTGACAGTAATTCTGCCTCCTATTGCATAACAATATCAGCCAGGTAGGCTAACGTGTGTTACAAGAATGTCTCCATATCTGCAACCCTATTGTGGCAAATTCATATCAATACATCTATTCACAGATTACAGAAGTTCCTTGCAAATTTTCTTTGTGAATAACAAGTAGGCCTACAGTTGTTACTGAGAAAGCAATATACAGTATATTCCAACACCATGACTTATATTGACTGCCAGAATAGGAAACCTGCAAAATGTTCTGCATGTGTTCAGTTGACAGTGGAACAATGTTCCTCCTTAGAAGCGTAGTTAAGTAGATAACTACTTTTCCCCTGCTAATTCACTTTATTACACCTGCTGCTATTTTGGAGGTTGTAACATTCAGATCATTTGTGTGTGGATTTCCTTAGTTATTAAAAATATCTGGTCAAAATCACCCCTGCAACTTGGAGCCTGCCTCTGTACAATACATATTAATTGGGATTTCTTGAAAACACCCAGGCTACTGTCCTTGTCTGTTCTGTCATCATATACCTTCATCTCTCTCTTTATATGTGCGGTGTTGTGTTATTGTTCCTGCAAAGTAAATTATATAGCCTACATGGCAACATACTCACACAACACCAAGCACACAAAGAGAGGGATGAAGGGTCTGAAAAGATGATGATAGGGCCTTGTCTTGTATGGGATGTACAGTAATAACTTCCACCAAGGAGGTTATGTTTTAATCTGCATCATTGTCAAGGAAACTATTTAAGGGAGGGAATGGGGCTGCATAGGATGGTTTAGTTGGTTGATGGATTAGGTGAGTGGTGGGTTGGATTGGAGGGGGCACCAACAAGGAGCATACAGCATTTCTTTGGCTCAGGGCGCTAACCCAACTGTCAGAAGTCATGTTGAGGGAGTAGGGGATGACAAGGGGAGGTAGTATGCTCTTATATGTGCGAGGCGGACATGGTGATGGTGTACTATTGTATGTGAGGAGAGGGGGGTGGTGATGGGGGTTGTGTGGTGGGCAGTGTGCTCAATGCGGCTGTCTGATGTGATTGTGTGTGCGTGGGTGTGTGTGTGTTGGGGTGGGGGGGCAATGAAGGCAGGGAGATGGAGGTGGTGGAGCAGTGTGATGTAGGAATGTTAAAGGGACCTTCCTGATAAGTCAGTGTGTTGTGTGTGTGTGTGGGGCTACAGCATGAAGGTGCAAGGGGAGATGATAATGGGAGTATTGGTGTTTTTGTGTGTTTGTGTGTATATGTGTTTTGTAAAAGATAACTTGAAAAGTACTGCACAGACATGGATGAATATTTTTTGATAAGGGGTGGGAAAGTGTGATGGGAAAGTGTGCTGTTATATGTGGGAAGAGGACATGGTGATGATGTGGGGGTGTATGTTGGGAGGGGGTGTTGTGGCCAGTGTTCTGAATGTATGTTAGAGGCTGTGTGTGTGTGTGTGTGTGTGTGTGTGTGAGAGAGAGAGAGAGAGAGAGAGAGAGAAAGGGAGGGAGAGAGAGTGAACATGGCAGGGAGATAAGAGTGATAGAAGTGGTGGTGGTGGGGCAGTGTTCTGTATGCATGTTCAAGGGACCTTCCTACTGTATATTAGTGTTGAATAGTAGTGTTGGTAGGTTTTGAGTGTGTGAGGGTGTCTTGTGTACTAGTTAAAAAATGTTGTACAATGTGAGTGTTGGGAAAAGGTTTTACAGTTTTTGGTGGTGGCCAGTGATCCCGAACATTATATCGCCTGAGGGGCCACATTTTTTACTATTTTTAGTGGTACGTAGTTGTTCTAGTTCAGTGGTTCTCAAAGTGTGGTCCGGGGACCACTGGTGGTCCGTGAGCAATCTCAAGTGGTCCGCAAGGGATTTCCAAAAAAAAAAAAAAAAAACATTTCTTGAAAGCCAAAGAGAAGTTGTACAATGAATACTATGAGGCAGACCTGTAATTTATATTAAAACTTTTGAGCTATCTGAATTGGAAGTTCCCATAAATGTCAATTTAGAAATGCCTATCGATTTGGTCAGAGGGTAAGGAGTAGCAGCATGCAACTTGGTGAGGAGGCGCGAGGGTAAGTGGTCCCTGAAAAACATTTTTTGAGCAAAGTGGTCCTCGGTCTGAAAAAGTTTGAGAAACACTGTTCTAGTTGATCACACATGGTGATGGGCTTTGGTGGTGTCATCTCATTGGGTGTCAAGAGATTTCATTAATATGTATTGTACAGTTGCAAGATCCAAGTTATGTCAAGCAGCTGTATAGCTTATTCCTCCAGAAATGCAAAAAGATACTTAAATTTTTTATCCAAAAAGTAATTTTGAATCATAAAAGTCAGGAAGGAAATAACGTTCACTACACTCACAATGCATCAACGTTCACAAGAACATGATTCTGAAATTCGTTATATAACGCCTTTCAAGGTACCCAAGGTCGCTTTACAGTAGCGGGAGGGGGGGGGGGATGGGTCAGTTAGTGACTGACAGTGAACATGTGTGTTTTGAGGTGGTTTTTGAAAGACGTCAGAGTGGGGACATGGCGTATGTTGGGTGGCAAAGTATTTCAGGGAGTGGGGGCAGCAACACAAAAGGCTCTGTGCCCTATGGTCCATAGTCTGGTACAGAGGATGGAGAGCAGGTCCTTGGCAGAGGACCACAGAGACCTAGACTTAGAGTCAGGATGGAGAAGGTCAGAGAGGTATTGTGGGGCAGAGGAGTGGAGAGATTTCTAGGTGAGGAGCAGGATTATTATTGTGTATATTGTGAGTACCATAAAGTACCTAAAATTGTGTCTAAAAGTAATTAAAATTAATAAATAAATATAGATATGTGATATAATTTCAAAAGATGATGTCAGAAATGAATTCAGCACCCTCTAAAACATCTATCACCATTGACATATTGTAGAAATTGGCCATACAATGCAATTGCTCAACATATGCAAATTAGCATCCGGCAGTTTTTGTATACTGGGGACCCATACATCACATTTATGCAATAAAACTTTGGTGTACTCAACATTTCCGGGTTCACCTAGTTGGCTACTAGACTATATGGAGGTACTTACTTAGTTATCTCGTTTTGGGACACGCGGGAATAAGTTCAGTCGCTAGCTTGAACTAACATAGTAAGATCTTCGTTAAATGCTACGTTCGTTAGTTTTTTGGGAAACGCACTCCAGAAACATATTCCAAACTAACTAACAAGCTACCTTAGTTAGCAACTATGCTTTTGGGGGACGGACCCCTGACCCGGAACTGTGAGCTAGCTGGGCACTGAAACAAGTCACAACCAGAGGTGTCAAGTAACGAAGTAGAAATACTTCGTTACTGTACTTAAGTACATTTTTTAGGTATCTATACTTTACTCCACTACTTATTTTTCTGCCTACTTTTTACTTCTACTTCTTACATTTTCATGCAAGTATCGGTACTTTCTACTCCTTACATTTTAAAAATCGCCTCGTTACTGCTATTTCTTTCGCCATGTTTTTATTTCGTCTCGTCATCGTTCAAACTTTTCTTTTGGGATCTTCAATTGCTCGTTAGGTGCTGTGCACGCACTGTGTGCGTGTTAGATTAGACCTGTTCAAAAAAAACTTTTTTTGTTATTTTAAAGCCAATTGCTGTGATTCCCATTCTCCAAGCTATGGAATGACCAGATATAAAATTATTTTGATTTTGGACCATGGGAAGGCCTGCCTCATGAGCCATGAAGTTTTAATGCTGATTTTTGTTAAAAACGCCTGAGATTTTGGCCCATTTTGCCTCATAACGTCCATATAATTAATCATAGAACATTATGAAAGGTGCCATATGAAAGCTGGGGGCATGTACTTTCAGGTGATACCCAATATGTTAGTGATCTAGACAGTCATTGTTGTTTTCAAAGCTAAAAAGTGCTAAATTTTAGGCGATTTTGGAGGTTTCAGATAAGACATCACATTGTTTTATCTGTTACATGTACTAAATCAACAAATATAATGCCAAATTGAACTTTGCAATGATATATATTTACAGTAATAGCATTGGAACATTAAAAATAACATTTTCTGCACATAGGATCTGTATCAGTATCTGTCTTCAAAGAATACAATATTAGCAAACTCTTCAATATAAAACATGCTAATAATGCCCTTAAATTTTTCTGTACTGCCAGGCAGAGTATCTTTACAAAGCAGTCTACCAGGACCAAAAGTGAGCTGTATGTTGTGTCACAAAATTGTCAAACACAGCAAACCATTTTCCGATTTATAAAAGACTGTATGGTAGAGGCAGCTTTTATTATGCTGTAGTCTACAATAATTGCGTCAAATTCATTTGTACCATTTAACCGTGTAATGTTTAATTGCAGTCATCTAATGTGTGGCCCTCCGCTTACTTTGCCAAAGTCAATGTGGCCCTCAGACTAAAACTGTTCCCCACCCCTGGTCTAAAGAAATCAGAACTTTAGAGCCCCAAAATAATGTATGTGTGTCTATGACAAAGCACAAGTAGCAAAATTAACAGGGGGCAAGGGACACACAAAGAAAAAACACTACACCAAGACCAGAAAATGCAAGAGATCACCCACTCTTTGAATACAATTTGACAGTAATTCTGCCTCCTATTGCATAACAATATCAGCCAGGTAGGCTAACGTGTGTTACAAGAATGTCTCCATATCTGCAACCCTATTGTGGCAAATTCATATCAATACATCTATTCACAGATTACAGAAGTTCCTTGCAAATTTTCTTTGTGAATAACAAGTAGGCCTACAGTTGTTACTGAGAAAGCAATATACAGTATATTCCAACACCATGACTTATATTGACTGCCAGAATAGGAAACCTGCAAAATGTTCTGCATGTGTTCAGTTGACAGTGGAACAATGTTCCTCCTTAGAAGCGTAGTTAAGTAGATAACTACTTTTCCCCTGCTAATTCACTTTATTACACCTGCTGCTATTTTGGAGGTTGTAACATTCAGATCATTTGTGTGTGGATTTCCTTAGTTATTAAAAATATCTGGTCAAAATCACCCCTGCAACTTGGAGCCTGCCTCTGTACAATACATATTAATTGGGATTTCTTGAAAACACCCAGGCTACTGTCCTTGTCTGTTCTGTCATCATATACCTTCATCTCTCTCTTTATATGTGCGGTGTTGTGTTATTGTTCCTGCAAAGTAAATTATATAGCCTACATGGCAACATACTCACACAACACCAAGCACACAAAGAGAGGGATGAAGGGTCTGAAAAGATGATGATAGGGCCTTGTCTTGTATGGGATGTACAGTAATAACTTCCACCAAGGAGGTTATGTTTTAATCTGCATCATTGTCAAGGAAACTATTTAAGGGAGGGAATGGGGCTGCATAGGATGGTTTAGTTGGTTGATGGATTAGGTGAGTGGTGGGTTGGATTGGAGGGGGCACCAACAAGGAGCATACAGCATTTCTTTGGCTCAGGGCGCTAACCCAACTGTCAGAAGTCATGTTGAGGGAGTAGGGGATGACAAGGGGAGGTAGTATGCTCTTATATGTGCGAGGCGGACATGGTGATGGTGTACTATTGTATGTGAGGAGAGGGGGTGGTGATGGGGGTTGTGTGGTGGGCAGTGTGCTCAATGCGGCTGTCTGATGTGATTGTGTGTGCGTGGGTGTGTGTGTGTTGGGGTGGGGGGCAATGAAGGCAGGGAGATGGAGGTGGTGGAGCAGTGTGATGTAGGAATGTTAAAGGGACCTTCCTGATAAGTCAGTGTGTTGTGTGTGTGTGTGGGGCTACAGCATGAAGGTGCAAGGGGAGATGATAATGGGAGTATTGGTGTTTTTGTGTGTTTGTGTGTATATGTGTTTTGTAAAAGATAACTTGAAAAGTACTGCACAGACATGGATGAATATTTTTTGATAAGGGGTGGGAAAGTGTGATGGGAAAGTGTGCTGTTATATGTGGGAAGAGGACATGGTGATGATGTGGGGGTGTATGTTGGGAGGGGGTGTTGTGGCCAGTGTTCTGAATGTATGTTAGAGGCTGTGTGTGTGTGTGTGTGTGTGTGTGTGTGTGAGAGAGAGAGAGAGAGAGAGAGAGAAAGGGAGGGAGAGGGAGTGAACATGGCAGGGAGATAAGAGTGATAGAAGTGGTGGTGGTGGGGCAGTGTTCTGTATGCATGTTCAAGGGACCTTCCTACTGTATATTAGTGTTGAATAGTAGTGTTGGTAGGTTTTGAGTGTGTGAGGGTGTCTTGTGTACTAGTTAAAAAATGTTGTACAATGTGAGTGTTGGGAAAAGGTTTTACAGTTTTTGGTGGTGGCCAGTGATCCCGAACATTATATCGCCTGAGGGGCCACATTTTTTACTATTTTTAGTGGTACGTAGTTGTTCTAGTTCAGTGGTTCTCAAAGTGTGGTCCGGGGACCACTGGTGGTCCGTGAGCAATCTCAAGTGGTCCGCAAGGGGATTTCCAAAAAAAAAAAAAAAAAACATTTCTTGAAAGCCAAAGAGAAGTTGTACAATGAATACTATGAGGCAGACCTGTAATTTATATTAAAACTTTTGAGCTATCTGAATTGGAAGTTCCCATAAATGTCAATTTAGAAATGCCTATCGATTTGGTCAGAGGGTAAGGAGTAGCAGCATGCAACTTGGTGAGGAGGCGCGAGGGTAAGTGGTCCCTGAAAAACATTTTTTGAGCAAAGTGGTCCTCGGTCTGAAAAAAGTTTGAGAAACACTGTTCTAGTTGATCACACATGGTGATGGGCTTTGGTGGTGTCATCTCATTGGGTGTCAAGAGATTTCATTAATATGTATTGTACAGTTGCAAGATCCAAGTTATGTCAAGCAGCTGTATAGCTTATTCCTCCAGAAATGCAAAAAGATACTTACATTTTTTATCCAAAAAGTAATTTTGAATCATAAAAGTCAGGAAGGAAATAACGTTCACTACACTCACAATGCATCAACGTTCACAAGAACATGATTCTGAAATTCGTTATATAACGCCTTTCAAGGTACCCAAGGTCGCTTTACAGTAGCGGGAGGGGGGGGGGATGGGTCAGTTAGTGACTGACAGTGAACATGTGTGTTTTGAGGTGGTTTTTGAAAGACGTCAGAGTGGGGACATGGCGTATGTTGGGTGGCAAAGTATTTCAGGGAGTGGGGGCAGCAACACAAAAGGCTCTGTGCCCTATGGTCCATAGTCTGGTACAGAGGATGGAGAGCAGGTCCTTGGCAGAGGACCACAGAGACCTAGACTTAGAGTCAGGATGGAGAAGGTCAGAGAGGTATTGTGGGGCAGAGGAGTGGAGAGATTTCTAGGTGAGGAGCAGGATTATTATTGTGTATATTGTGAGTACCATAAAGTACCTAAAATTGTGTCTAAAAGTAATTAAAATTAATAAATAAATATAGATATGTGATATAATTTCAAAAGATGATGTCAGAAATGAATTCAGCACCCTCTAAAACATCTATCACCATTGACATATTGTAGAAATTGGCCATACAATGCAAAATATGTGGTGAAAATGGGCGATTTGGCTAATAATGCTAATTAAAAAAATTGCTCAACATATGCAAATTAGCATCCGGCAGTTTTTGTATACTGGGGACCCATACATCACATTTATGCAATAAAACTTTGGTGTACTCAACATTTCCGGGTTCACCTAGTTGGCTACTAGACTATATGGAGGTACTTACTTAGTTATCTCGTTTTGGGACACGCGGGAATAAGTTCAGTCGCTAGCTTGAACTAACATAGTAAGATCTTCGTTAAATGCTACGTTCGTTAGTTTTTTGGGAAACGCACTCCAGAAACATATTCCAAACTAACTAACAAGCTACCTTAGTTAGCAACTATGCTTTTGGGGGACGGACCCCTGACCCGGAACTGTGAGCTAGCTGGGCACTGAAACAAGTCACAACCAGAGGTGTCAAGTAACGAAGTAGAAATACTTCGTTACTGTACTTAACTCATTGACTGCCAGCCGTTTTCAGAATAGAGAGTTCCATACTGCCAGAGGTTTTGGGGAATTTTGACTGTTTTTTAAAGAGCCACAGAATATTATGTGTTACGACTACATAAACAATGAAACTACCACAAGAAAGAGCAGACTCTCTTCTTTCACCAGAAAAAAAGTTCGTTTCTACCCCTTTCCATTGCTTAGAAATCAGCAGGCGAACATAAGCTACTTTCTCCAAACACACCCGTTGTTTATCAAAAAAGGGAGAAAATTAGCGTTTTGTTTGACAACGTTAGTGTCTTGGATGCGCGTTTTTTTCGGTCTATTAGCACGTCAAACATCGGGAAAATGTCTTCCTGTGATAAGACCACAAAAACAACAGTAACAGGGGGCTTTTGGTAATAAAATAGACATTGTTGTAACAAGGTAAATATATGCTATTTACAGGCTGTGACAGCGAAAACTCAGTGATCAACAACTGGCTCGCAAATTCTTACCTGACCCGGAACTGTGAGCTAGCTGGGCACTGAAACAAGTCACAACTGCTATTTCCGTTTGCCCAAGGTTGATCTCCTTCATCTCCCACGATCGGAACACTACTCGAACTACTATGGCAGTGACACATACTCTGATCGAGTGTGAACTGCCTAAATTTCTCCGATTTACGTCTGCACTTTGCTAGCGGCATATTTAGCCATGTCATTAGCTTTCTCTACTTCTCCCTTGGCCATACCTATGAATCTATGCTCATCTCACATCCAAAGTGACACACTGCCACCCTCAGGATCAATTTGGAACAACAATTTTCGACGGAGAATTCTGATATTTACAGACAAGGTTCCCTAGGTCTTTCTGCAGCCCTCCCCATTAAAAACGCAGTTGACGTCTAAAGACGTCATTGGCAGTGAACGGCAGTATTTCAGTTGACGTCTAAAGACGTCATTGGCAGTCAATGAGTTAAGTACATTTTTTAGGTATCTATACTTTACTCCACTACTTATTTTTCTGCCTACTTTTTACTTCTACTTCTTACATTTTCATGCAAGTATCGGTACTTTCTACTCCTTACATTTTAAAAATCGCCTCGTTACTGCTATTTCTTTCGCCATGTTTTTATTTCGTCTCGTCATCGTTCAAACTTTTCTTTTGGGATCTTCAATTGCTCGTTAGGTGCTGTGCACGCACTGTGTGCGTGTTAGATTAGACCTGTTCAAAAAAAACTTTTTTTGTTATTTTAAAGCCAATTGCTGTGATTCCCATTCTCCAAGCTATGGAATGACCAGATATAAAATTATTTTGATTTTGGACCATGGGAAGGCCTGCCTCATGAGCCATGAAGTTTTAATGCTGATTTTTGTTAAAAACGCCTGAGATTTTGGCCCATTTTGCCTCATAACGTCCATATAATTAATCATAGAACATTATGAAAGGTGCCATATGAAAGCTGGGGGCATGTACTTTCAGGTGATACCCAATATGTTAGTGATCTAGACAGTCATTGTTGTTTTCAAAGCTAAAAAGTGCTAAATTTTAGGCGATTTTGGAGGTTTCAGATAAGACATCACATTGTTTTATCTGTTACATGTACTAAATCAACAAATATAATGCCAAATTGAACTTTGCAATGATATATATTTACAGTAATAGCATTGGAACATTAAAAATAACATTTTCTGCACATAGGAACACAAAACCAGGTGTATTAGGTTGAACAGGAAAGCTGTCAAAGCTGTCAAATTTCCTCGTAATGTACTCCACAACCTAAAGCAACCTAAAACTTCTCTGTTCTAGATTTGCTGTTATCTCAGTGGCAAAATCAGACATCATTTTCACCCCCGTTCAGAAACATCATTAGGCCTAGTCTCCTTGATAGACTTCACAAACTTTTCAGCTGAATGGTACCCATTACTGGGTTCCCACACATCCTGGAAAACCTAGAAAACCTGAAATCTTAGAGGTGGCTTTTCCAGTTATAGAAAACATCTGTATTGTCCTGGAAAAAATCTGTATTGTCCAGGAAAATTGTAATTACATTTAATCCCTCATTCAGATTCGTATAGCCCTCGTACAGTATACTGGGGAGATACATTTTGAAAACACAATCAAGATAAATGTATGATGTCAAAGCATGGTAAAAATAGCCTTCTTGAACCCTCTTATTTTAAATATCAATGATTTAGAAAAAATATTAGTGCTGTATTGGAGAATGATGTCCTTTCTGCAGAAAATATAGATTCCACACCAGCATAATTTGACTCCTCTAAAAATGCCCAAACCAGTTAAAACCATCAAGGCTGAACAATATTTAACCAAAATAACAAAGTTACACCAACCTGGCTCTACCTTCCTATGCTCTTCCACTTGATTATCATCTCCCTAGATTACTAGTTAATTGTTTCTCACTAGTGAATGGGCAGAGTCTCTGTACAAAAGAAAGTGTTGAACAAAGAGCTCTTCAATTGTGTTTTCCATGATTTTGATAGTTTAGTTTGACCAGATGTTCATCCTTGCTAGTTGCAGTCCTTTTGAAGTCCTTTTATTGCAAGTCCCTTCGCTCAGAGACCATCTTGGAGATTTTGACGTAAGCCATATCTTCATTAAAGCAAAGTTTTTGGTGTAATTCAAGCATAGCCCTGTTGCAGGAGCCTGCTGACTGCACTATAAAGCAAGTACAATGAAAGAATTTTGAAAATAGATCAACTGTGAACACAAACGCGAAAAAGCAGTTTACATTGATCCAATGACAAAACATTTTTGCGTTCGGCCAATGTTGTTACAAATTCTTTCATTCCACTCGCTATCTAGTGCAATAAGTACTGTATACTCAGACATGCTTGAGTTATGCCTACACCAAGTCTTCACTTTAAGACATTATGAATTTGATCACTGTGCCTGCCCAAATGCACCGCATGTTGGTGTATCGTAGCTTTGATAGTTGGTGATCCCTGTCCTTGAATTTGCGGAAAAAAGCCTAGAAATGTCCTTACATTTGATGTTGAAGAAAGAGTGGGAACCCAGATTATACTCTTTCCGGGTTTCCCCTGGTTGAGTTATCCAATCAGTCTCAACTCCAAGTGCATCAAATAAGAAGTGTGATTCTGGCCCTACCAAATCAGTAAGTGCTGTCGATCGATTGATGATGGGGAAACAGACTGTCTGATTTTGCCACTGAGATAACAACAAATCTAGAACAGAGAAGTTGTCTGCTTTAGGTTGTGGAGTACATTATGAGGAAATTTGACAGCTTCAAGAAAGCCATACTGAACTAATGATATTGTTACTGCAATAATTGACTCTCCAGTTCCTATGTATAATATGTAATTACTTTCATGTTCAACCTAATACACCTGGTTTTCTGTCCCTAATGTGCAGAAAATGTTATTTTCAATGTTCCAATGCTATTACTGTAAATATATTTCATTGCAAAGTTCACTTTGTCATTATTGTTGATTTAGTACATGTAACAGGTAAAATTATGTGATGTCTGATCTGAAACCTCCAAAATCGCCTAAAATTTAGCACTTTTTAGCTTTAAAAACAACAATGACAGTCTAGATCACTAACATATTGGGTATCACCTGAAAGTACATGTCCCCAGCTTTCATATGGTACCTTTCATAATGCTCTATGACTAATTATATGGAAGTTATGAGGCAAAATGGGCCAAAATCTCAGGCGTTTTTAACAAAAATCAGCATTAAAACTTCATGGCTCATGAGGCAGGCCTTCCCATGGTCCAAAATCAAAATAATTTTATATCTGGTCATTCCATAGCTTGGACAATGGGAATCACAGCAATTGGCTTTAAAATAACAAAAAAAGTTTTTTTGAACAGGTCTAAGTGTTAGATGCAGCGCAGCTAACCTCCTTGAGCAGAATCGCCCGCAATGCTTTTCTATCTTTCCTCTCCAAGCTACTAGGAAGAGTCATGTTGCAAGCTTTGCTGCTTTGAAAGCAAGCACCTGTCTAGAATAAGTATCTTCCTACCAAATTGTCTCATTTAAATTTAGGATCCCTGCAACATAGCCTACTGTCAAGAAGACGATTATTTGGCTATTAACGCAGCCTATTTTCATTTTACATCTAAGTAGCGATTGTTACGCTTACCTTGGAAATGCTGTTGCTGGGCATTTTAATAGTTGCAGGATAATTTTCTGCATAACATAAAAACGTGTAGCCTAGAACTCATGTTATAGTCATGGCCGTAGCTACAATAGAGGACACCGAGGTCTGTACCTCGGTAATTTTTTCGAGACGAAAATAAGTTTAACATTCTTCAGACGCGCCAATTAAGTAATCCTTTTGCGCGCGCTATGCCTCAAAACATATTGCCAGTTTTGCTTCATTGTCTTTCGTTATATGGGTATATCTGCTCTTACAATCGAGGTATTTGGTATTAAATTAAACTAGACAACCAGATCTATCCATTGGTATCATTGGCAACGTACTTGCTAGAGAATGAGAGGGTTTAATTGCAGTATAAAGATCGACTATATTTAGGCAAGGTATGTTTTTATCTAGTGTTAAAGGCTGAACTTCCAAGATCATCACACATTATAATATAGACCTATAAGTTGCAGAGATCATTTTTCAAGTTTTCAATCTCATTGAAATCTGTGAAATGAACACAATTTTTAAAACTGTAATCTGTGGTGGGAGTACATTATTGTAGACTTAATGATTGGAACACTTAAATCACACCCACTGGACTCACTCACTGAAATAAAATATATTTTCTCCAAACACAATCAGTGGCAGGTTACACTGTTGTCACACAATTATAAATAGCCTAAAGAATTCTGTGCTAAAAAGAGAAAGCTGACTATGTAGCCTATTAGGAAGGAAGGAGGAGCTGTGCCTCATTGACTTTCAGTGGGTGTAATTTTTGTGTTTCCATCACAAAAAAGTCTATAATGATGTGCTCCCACCATTGCATTTTTATTAAGAATTGTGTTCATTTCACAGATTGCTGTGAGATCATTTTGAAGTTTTCTATCACCCAATTTCAGAAATGGAGCACCCTCATTTTAGGTGGTGCTGAAGTCTCACACAACTGATGGGAGAAGGGAAAGGGAGAGGGGGTTTGGAGTGTCTCAGACCTTTCCCTTTACTGTGGCAGTTATGCATATAATAGTGTATCGAATACAATAAGTGAGTTTAGCAAAGTCAGTAATGAGCAGGGGAAGTTCAAAGATTAGTTCAAACACTATTTCAATAGATTTCCTATGTTAATTTTTTTTCTATTGTCTACTATTGATATTGCTGTTTAAAACACAGCTTGCAAAAGGTTGAGAACCCCTGCCATAGAACATGTACCATTATCCCATACCACAAAAGGATGCATGGCCTATCACTAGGCTATGTACTGTATCTAGAAATGAAGGCCTGCCAATGCGCTGTAGGCCCATGCAGCACAGCCTAAGCCTTTTTGCCTTATATGGCATTTTTTCTCTAAAATTACTTTTACTTTTATACTTTAAGTAGTTTTAAAACTAGTACTTTTATACTTTTACTTAAGTAACAAGTTTGAGTTGATACTTCAACTTTTACTGAAGTCTTTTCAAACACTAGTATCTATACTTCTACTTAAGTAATGAAAGTGAATACTTTTGACACCTCTGGTCACAACTGCTATTTCCGTTTGCCCAAGGTTGATCTCCTTCATCTCCCACGATCGAAACACTACTCGAACTATGGCAGTGACACAAACTCTGATCGAGTGTGTACTGCCTAAATTTCTCCGATTTACGTCTGCACTTTGCTAGCGGCATATTTAGCCATGTCATTAGCTTTCTCTACTTCTCCCTTGGCCATACCCAGAGCCCATTTAGGGAGAGCCGGATCACTCCCTATTAACGCCATTCAAACCGCCTTCAACCTGCAATTCCAATGGCAATTCCGATAGGGGCGCTCGCGAGCAAGTCCAAAAACAATGGGGGCCTATGGAGCTAAATGCTAAAATATTTTTTTCTACACATTTGTATCCAAAATATCACAAATTCGAGTTCATTTTTAGCAACATGGGCATCGATTTACATATTAAAAATGAAAGGTATGAACATCTACGTCCATCACGTTTCTCATACTGAGAGCAATTTTTACCTCAATCTCACTAGCATTATGCTACTCTATTCAAGTGAATAGGCCATAGACCGCCATTCATTTTGGACTTGCTCGCGCGCGCCCTCTCGTTGCAGTACCACCGGAAGTATTTTGAGAGTGATCGTTCTCCCCCTATTAAAATTTCTCTGCCATACCTATGAATCTATGCTCATCTCACATCCAAAGTGACACACTGCCACCCTCAGGATCAATTTGGAACAACAATTTTCGACGGAGAATTCTGATATTTACAGACAAGGTTCCCTCTGTCTTTCTGCAGCCCGACCCATTAAAAAACACAGTTGACGTCTAAAGACAGTGAACGGTAGTTTTTCAGTTGACGTCTAAAGACGTCATTGGCAGTCAATGAGTTAAATACCCCCAATTCATGTAGTGCAAGTCAATATGACAAAAAACTTTTCTTTTTACTCTCATGTTCAGGCCAAGCATAAAGTGCTCTAACACACAGGGAAATTGATCTCTAGGCAAACTATGACAAATCAATTAATGAACTACTGCTTTGTTTTTCAGAGTCTGTAACTAATACGAGCAAAGGGCAGGATTTTTTCTCAAAGCACAAGAAATCACTGGAGACTCGTATTTCTATCCTCGGCCCCATCCTGATCCAGCTCCAGCAGAGGAAAGTTCTTAATCAGCAGGAGAGGCACCAAGTAGAGAGTCAACATCCCAGCGCTGCTATGAAAAGTGCTCTACTTCCCATGATACACAGGAAAGGAACCAGGGCCCAGCAGGTGTTCTATAAGGTTCTGAAGGAGACCGACCCATACCTGGTGGAGGATATGGAAAGTGGTGAGACAAAATTGTCTTGCCTAAGTCTTTAGCCGCATCCTGAACCATCTCCAGCAGAAGGTTCCTAGTGATCAAGTGGAAGTGCAGTATAAGATGTGTTATTGCTGAATGTTGTCATTGGCAGTGGTGTGTAGTTAACTAGAACCTCTTCACAGGGAAAGATGCATACTAAATACTGTCTGGACATGGAGCTTCCAATTAGTCATAACTACATTTTAAAAAAAGTGAAATCATTACAGGAAAATAAAATGCTCAAACTAAGGCAGTCATTAATATTGAGAGTCCAAGGAACCTTTTAACCCTCCTAAGTCATAAATGCGCCGCCGACATCGAAAAACATCGTTCAAAACCGCTGGCATATCTCCGCGATCGTCCGAGCTAGCAACAAACCAAAGACAGCTACTGAAAGAGCAGAAACGGCACTTTCAGATGATACCCACGTGTAACCCAACGGGATGTACACACGTGTAACCCAACGGGATCGCGAAATATGCGTCTTACAAAAATACCTAAAAAATTATATACATGTACTGAGCACTGTATAGATTGCTGGACCATATTTTTATTGGCTTTCCTAATCATATAAGCAAAGAAAACGAACTAAAACACTGCTAAGAATCTGCTGCACTCAAATGGCACATAGGTTTGCTTTTCCTGAAGTCTTTTTGACCAATCACAACATGTAAACAACCTCGTCAAAGCGGAAGTTGGTAAAACATTTTTTTCGGGAGTTTTTCCCCCAAAATGCTCGCCTTTTATAAGGGGATTTTAGACCAATACATCATTGTACAACATCTAAGGTTTGAAATAATGACTCATTATTAAAGTAGTAAGTGTACTTATATACAAATATAAAATACTTAAGCCCAAAACACATATTTGCTCAGAATAAAATGATACAGTGGCTGATAGATAGATGCGGTTAGCTAATGAACGGCTAGTATTTATTTCTTGTTTTGGGGGATTTCTTGGTATTTGAGAGAGGTTTTTTGGTTATTTTAGTTAAATATACATGTAAATGAATATGTATATAATCTAAAAACCATTCATCCACCATATTTGGTAGATTATCTTAAAATTTTACGTATTTTTCTCCTAACGCAATTTTTTTTTCGGGACGGTTTTGGATGTGATGTATGTAAGTGCATATTCAAATAGTAAAAATAAATAGATATTGTGAAAGCCTGAGTTGTGCTGAATAAAATGATACCAAATACCTTGGTTAGATATATTGCTAACAGGGATAAAATTGACTATAACCGATAACATGCTAAAACGGTTGAAAATTCCACCGACTCCATACCCCCAATTCATGTAGTGCAAGTCAATATGACAAAAAACTTTTCTTTTTACTCTCATGTTCAGGCCAAGCATAAAGTGCTCTAACACACAGGGAAATTGATCTGTAGGCAAACTATGACAAATCAATTAATGAACTACTGCTTTGTTTTTCAGAGTCTGTAACTAATACGAGCAAAGGGCAGGATTTTTTCTCAAAGCACAAGAAATCACTGGAGACTCGTATTTCTATCCTCGGCCCCATCCTGATCCAGCTCCAGCAGAGGAAAGTTCTTAATCAGCAGGAGAGGCACCAAGTAGAGAGTCAACATCCCAGCGCTGCTATGAAAAGTGCTCTACTTCCCATGATCCAGAGGAAAGGAACCAGGGCCCTGCAGGTGTTCTATGAGGTTCTGAAGGAGACCGACCCATACCTGGTGGAGGATATGGAAAGTGGTGAGACAGAATTGTCTTGCCTAAGTCTTTAGCCGCATCCTGAACCATCTCCAGCAGAAGGTTCCTAGTGATCAAGTGGAAGTGCAGTATAAGATGTGTTATTGCTGAATGTTGTCATTGGCAGTGGTGTGTAGTTAACTAGAACCTCTTCACAGGGAAAGATGCATACTAAATACTGTCTGGACATGGAGCTTCCAATTGGTCATAACTACATTTTAAAAAAAAGTGAAATCATTACAGGAAAATAAAATGCTCAAACTAAGGCAGTCATTAATATTGAGAGTCCAAGGAACCTTTTTAACCCTCCTAAGTCATAAATGCGCCGCCGACATCGAAAAACATCGTTCAAAACCGCTGGCATATCTCCGCGATCGTCCGAGCTAGCAACAAACCAAAGACAGCTACTGAAAGAGCAGAAACGGCACTTTCAGATGATACCCGGGTTACACGTGTAACCCAACGGGATCGCGAAATATGCGTCTTACAAAAATACCTAAAAAATTATATACATGTACTGAGCACTGTATAGATTGCTGGACCATATTTTTATTGG
This sequence comes from Sardinella longiceps, assembly GCA_027497455.2. Taxonomy (NCBI): domain Eukaryota; kingdom Metazoa; phylum Chordata; class Actinopteri; order Clupeiformes; family Clupeidae; genus Sardinella; species Sardinella longiceps. The sequence continues at coordinate 11,450,359 of JAODXP020000021.1, read as the reverse complement.
CTTTCCTAATCATATAAGCAAAGAAAACGAACTAAAACACTGCTAAGAATCTGCTGCACTCAAATGGCACATAGGTTTGCTTTTCCTGAAGTCTTTTTGACCAATCACAACATGTAAACAACCTCGTCAAAGCGGAAGTTGGTAAAACATTTTTTTCGGGAGTTTTTCCCCCAAAATGCTCGCCTTTTATAAGGGGATTTTAGACCAATACATCATTGTACAACATCTAAGGTTTGAAATAATGACTCATTATTAAAGTAGTAAGTGTACTTATATACAAATATAAAATACTTAAGCCCAAAACACATATTTGCTCAGAATAAAATGATACAGTGGCTGATAGATAGATGCGGTTAGCTAATGAACGGCTAGTATTTATTTCTTGTTTTGGGGGATTTCTTGGTATTTGAGAGAGGTTTTTTGGTTATTTTAGTTAAATATACATGTAAATGAATATGTATATAATCTAAAAACCATTCATCCACCATATTTGGTAGATTATCTTAAAATTTTACGTATTTTTCTCCTAACGCAATTTTTTTTTCGGGACGGTTTTGGATGTGATGTATGTAAGTGCATATTCAAATAGTAAAAATAAATAGATATTGTGAAAGCCTGAGTTGTGCTGAATAAAATGATACCAAATACCTTGGTTAGATATATTGCTAACAGGGATAAAATTGACTATAACCGATAACATGCTAAAACGGTTGAAAATTCCACCGACTCCATACCCCCAATTCATGTAGTGCAAGTCAATATGACAAAAAACTTTTCTTTTTACTCTCATGTTCAGGCCAAGCATAAAGTGCTCTAACACACAGGGAAATTGATCTGTAGGCAAACTATGACAAATCAATTAATGAACTACTGCTTTGTTTTTCAGAGTCTGTAACTAATACGAGCAAAGGGCAGGATTTTTTCTCAAAGCACAAGAAATCACTGGAGACTCGTATTTCTATCCTCGGCCCCATCCTGATCCAGCTCCAGCAGAGGAAAGTTCTTAATCAGCAGGAGAGGCACCAAGTAGAGAGTCAACATCCCAGCGCTGCTATGAAAAGTGCTCTACTTCCCATGATCCAGAGGAAAGGAACCAGGGCCCTGCAGGTGTTCTATGAGGTTCTGAAGGAGACCGACCCATACCTGGTGGAGGATATGGAAAGTGGTGAGACAGAATTGTCTTGCCTAAGTCTTTAGCCGCATCCTGAACCATCTCCAGCAGAAGGTTCCTAGTGATCAAGTGGAAGTGCAGTATAAGATGTGTTATTGCTGAGTGTTGTCATTGGCAGTGGTGTGTAGTTAACTAGAACCTCTTCACAGGAAAAGATGCATACTAAATACTGTCTGGACATGGAGCTTCCAATTGGTCATAACTACATTTAAAAAAAAAAAGTGAAATCATTACAGGAAAATAAAATGCTCAAACTAAGGCAGTCATTAATATTGAGAGTCCAAGGAACCTTTTTAACTCATTGACTGCCAGCCGTTTTCAGAATAGAGTTCCATACTGCCAGAGGTTTTGGAGAATTTTAACGTTTTTTTTTAAAGAGCCACCGAATATTATGTGTTACGACTACATAAAAAATGAAACTACCATAAGCAAGAGCAGACTCCCTTCTTTCACCAGAAAAAAAGAATTTCGTTTCTACCCCTTTCCATTGCTTAGAAATCAGCAGGCGAACATAAGCTACTTTCTCCAAAATCTCCCGTTTTTGACCATAAAAGGGAGAAAATTAGCGTTTTGTTTGACAACGTTAGTGTCTTGGATGCGCGTATTTTTCGGTCTATTAGCACGTCAGACATCGGGAAAATGTCTTCCTTTGATAAGACCACAAAAACAACAGTAACAGGGGGCTTTTGGTAATAAAATAGACATTGTTGTAACAAGGTAAATACAGGCTGTGACAGCGATAACTCAGTGATCAACATCCGGCTCGCAAATTCTTACCTGGAGTGCGTTTCCCAAAAAACTAACGAACGTAGCATTTAACGAAGATCTTACTATGTTAGTTCAAGCTAGCGACTGAACTTATTCCCGCGTGTCCCAAAACGAGATAACTAAGTAAGTACCTCCATAGTAAGAAGTTGGTTAGTAGGGAAGACGTTAGTCCAAACTATGTCCTTTGCAGATGTTTTCGGAGGTGTCCGGAGAGTTCGTAGGCATTCGTTGCGATTAGGATCATGGGATATCGCCAATGTTACCAAATGTAAAACACGGTGTTGTCATTTACAGTTGTGGATAATATTCACTGTCTTTCCCATTTGCATCGAGTTTTACAAAAGGAGCAATTTCAATGAGTTTGTGTTGGAACATGTTCAGAAATAAAGCATGGGCTTCGGGGAGGACGTGCTATTTGCCAATAATGCCAATGCAAGCTTCACAGTTATTTTAGAAAGTTAAGCATGGGCTATTTGGCCATAATAGTAGTATTTAATGAGCAACTACACACCATTATTATTAATAAATTCTAAAAACGTATATTTATATGTATGATTTGAACAATTCTTCATGTGACTTATTCCAGTTAGTCAGTGGCGTACCTTGCTAAGGCTGTCACGGAGCAGTTGACACATTACTTGTTTTGTCAGTTCAAGTTCGAATCCAGCCGGGAATGCTGCGGCTTGATTTTAAATTAGGAATCGTAATGTAATGATTTAATTGCATCAAAGTTGTAATTTGAAGTTTCTGCCAGTCAAGAAGACCAATTGTTTTGACAACATGCATTTTACAACGTGTATCCTCTTGTCAGTTAAACTCATTTGTAAGAGTCTAACTGAGGTCAATCAAACTGTGATAATTAATTCACGCTGTAGGTGGGAGTAATGCATCAAGTGGTGTCGCGTCAGCAGTATTTCACCCCAAAACAGCCAAAGAAGACATCACGTGGCCATATAACTAAGCTTCTTTGGCTTTAACTTGCACCTTGGAGTGTCAGCTTGAACTAACAAGTTTTACTAACAAGATACTATGCTTAGTCTGGACTATGCTTTTGGGGGACACCAGTGATGAACTAACTATGCTTTGACTAACGACGTTATCACCATAGTTAGTTATATTGTCAACAAAGGAAGCTCGTTAGTCTGGCCGATGGCTTTGGGGAACAGAAACATATTCCAAACTAACTAACAAGCTACGTTAGTTAGCAACTATGCTTTTGGGGGACGGACCCCTGACCCGGAACTGTGAGCTAGCTGGGCACTGAAACAAGTCACAACTGCTATTTCCGTTTGCCCAAGGTTGATCTCCTTCATCTCCCACGATCGAAACACTACTCGAACTACTATGGCAGTGACACAAACTCTGATCGAGTGTGTACTGCCTAAATTTCTCCGATTTACGTCTGCACTTTGCTAGCGGCATATTTAGCCATGTCATTAGCTTTCTCTACTTCTCCCTTGGCCATACCAGAGCCCATTTAGGGAGAGCCGGATCACTCCCTATTAACGCCATTCAAACCGCCTTCAACCTGCAATTCCAATGGCAATTCCGATAGGGGCGCTCGCGAGCAAGTCCAAAAACAATGGGGGCCTATGGAGCTAAATGCTAAAATATTTTTTTCTACACATTTGTATCCAAAATATCACAAATTCGAGTTCATTTTTAGCAACATGGGCATCGATTTACATATTAAAAATGAAAGGTATGAACATCTACGTCCATCACGTTTCTCATACTGAGAGCAATTTTTACCTCAATCTCACTAGCATTATGCTACTGTAACAGGGAAAGAGAAAAGATTTTGCATTTTCTTTGTTTTCTATTTCATATAAGGAGGAGTGCAGGAGTAGTGGTGTTTATTTCACCAAAATCCCTTCTTTTCTTTATGTCAGATAGCTGGTATGGGGAGTTCTTCCATTCCTTGTGTTTGAGCGCCCTCTAGTGGCATGTAGGGTACTAACTGTATTATTCATGTTCTCTCGTCAGTCTGTTGTATGCTGACTGGGAGAGGTACGTGTTTTATGCAGGTCGATAGCAAAGCTGATATTTAAAGTGTTGTAATGTCACTTAAGTTCTTCATTTAAGCTCCTACATGAATACTATTACAAGGGCTTGTGAAAATAGATGTTCTGATATATTTCTTGAGTTTCTAAAGTGAATTTTGAAAGCACATGTTAGCTAAGGAGCTAGTTACACGGTTTTGTATATGAAAATGTTAGCTCACATTGTGTCTTCATGTGGAGTAGCTTGTAAATCTTAGTTTACCTCCTTTTATGTTAGGTTTGCTCCAAAAGTGAAGATTGCTGCTTCAGATGTGCATTTTGTTCTTTTATTGAAGGTAGGCTACGTACTCCCTGTACCACTCTAGGAAATATTTTGTTGTAAACAGTATGAGATCTTGCTGATGCGTTTTAAGTGCATATACTGTAGTTCTCATATAGCCTAATGCGACAAATTTCATTTTCATAGTAATTCTATTGTGTTTTCTTTCTTAACTCTTGGTGCAATGTAAACTAATAGCCTGATGCGAGACCTTTCATTTTAAAAGTAATTTTATTGTATTTTGTTTTGAACTAATATTATGTAAGTGAGTCTGTTGTATGCTGACTGGGAGAGGTTTGCTCCAAAAGTGAAGATTGCTGCTTCAGATGTGCATTTTGTTCTTTTATTGAAGGCAATAAAGTGCCTGTTGGAAATCTTCGTCAGTGTCTTCAGTCCTTGCACCAGAACACAACGCGGTGTGGCCGGGACACCAGAGCGTTCCGGCTACATTGGTGCCGTGACCCGGATGTCATCATCCTGTCAGATCATCGCCAGAGTGATCGCCGGCGGTTGCTGCAGTAGAACACTTCAGAGACACTGTCATTAAACCAAGTACTAATAAAAGTGAAAACACTGTAGCTTATGCATCTATCTAAACTAGAGTAATTTCCTAAGTTAATTTAGTTTCAGGTATTTACTAACATTTTTTTTTCAACACTGGTTAATACACTACAGTCTTGTTAAAATGGCTGAGGGTAATGATGTAAAGATGCCGTTTAACATGGATGAGGGTGCTGATGTAGTGTGTATGGGGAGGGGCAAGTTATTGCGTGAGATGGAATCAACTCCTGTTAGAGGTGCTCATGCAATAGGCACGCCTGTGCTGTCCTCCACTTACATGGTCACTGATTTACCTACACCCAGACAGCACATGCCGAGTCTTAGAGACCTACCAGGCATAGGGAGGGGTGTTAGTGCAGTCGGCCGTCCTGTATCTTCATTCACACACATGCACACTGATGAGCCCCCTAGTCCAGGGGTAAACACTACAGACATAGGACATCTCATTACACAGTTAGCTCAACAAATAGGCGAGAACATCGCAAGTCAACTACATAAATCTATTGGTAGTCCAGATAGCCATCCCACTCCCACACCTAGTCTGAGCATGGGCCAGGGACATACTGACTTAAACATGACTGGAGTTAAGTTAGTAATGAAGACAGATGTCAAAGAGCCACCATACTTCAGGGGTGACGGGACCGATAAGCACACGGTGCATGAGTGGGAGGAAATCATGGACGTCTATCTGAAGAAGAGGGTGTGCCACCACAAGAGTACTCTCAAGAAATAATGTCCAGACTGATGGGAAAGGCTAGAGACATTGTCAAGGTTACCCTGCGCTGCATGCCTTCTTTGCAGCCTGCTGAAAATTCCCAGCTTGTCTTCGATATACTTAAGCAGCATTTTAGTGAAGTAACTTACTCTTCAATGCCTTTAGCAGATTTTTACAACACGCTTCCTTTGACCGGAGAAACCCCAATGGACTACTGGATCCGCTTGAATAAAGCCGTGGATGTTGCGGATGAGTGTCTGCGCAGGCAGGGACGGAGCATAGGGGACCCCTCTCATGAAGTCACAATGATGTTGGTGAAACACTGTCCGGATCCAGCGCTTGCGAGTGTCCTAAAGTGCAAAACAGCTGAAAAGTGGACTGCAAATGAAATTCAGGAACACCTCATTGAACACCAGAGAGAGGCTAGAACAAAGTCGCAGGTAAAACCTGTTCGCCCAAAGCATGTTGGAGCCCATGCCCAGACATCCACAACAGAAGCCATCCAAGCTGAAACCACAGGTGAGCCTGCTGCTGCAATGGCACCACCGTCCTCTCCTCAAACAGAGAGTGTTTGTATCCAGTCTCTCATTGGTCTGTTGAGTCAAGTGTTCGAGCAGAAAGCTCAGACAGCAGCAGTTGCAGCACCAAGCAGGGGGCCAGCAAGAATTCCTCAGAGGAGATGCAATGTTTGCCAGTCTGTTGAACATTCCACTACGGCACATTGCAGGCAGGAAAATCTTTGCATGGGCTGTTTTCAGCCGGGCCACTTCAAGAGAGACTGCCAACAGCGCAGGCCCAGATTCAGTGCCACACCACTGCAGGGTCAGATGCAGCGCCAAGACCAACAGAGCAGTTCACATTTAAACGAGGTGGCCCGCATTTAGTGAGGGGATGTGTGGGCATTGAAACATCAACCCTCGATGTAAATGAGAAATTAAAGGAGATGTATGTAAATGTTTGTAAAGTAATGCCAGATGATTGTAAAGTTATTGTCCAGAATATCCACACTGTTGAGCCATTTGGTGAATTATTTCATGCCCCAGTGATGATCAATGGTTCTGTGCAGCTGCAGGGGTTGCTTGATACAGGGTCTATGGCCTGCACGATCAGTGAAGAGGCAGAGTGGAGACTCGTGGCAGAGAACAACCTAACTCAGCGTCATGAACCAGCGGAACGCATCATTCTTGTTGGATGTGGAGGAGTGCAGGTGAGCCCTAAAGGCATGTATGACCTGGAATTGAGTCTGTATGGGGTGAAGTGTACCGTCCCAGTCTTGGTGGTTGCTGGCCAGAAAGATGACATCATTGTGGGCACTAACATGTTGAAATATGTGCTGCATCAGCTGAAAAATGACAGAGGCTATTGGGAGCTCATCTCACGTGACGCACAGGAGTCCTCTGAGTGTGAGCAGTTCCTGGAGATGATGGCTAGTCTCACGAGGTGGAGGGGTGCAGACGTTCCTGAGAAGGTGGGTACGGTGAAGCTAACCCAAGCCGTGACTCTCCTCCCAAGAAAAGAGTATCTGTTATGGGGCAGGCTGCCCAGCAATGTGCCGATGTCACCAGGAAGCACAGTCATGGTAGAGTCGTCCACATCCAGGTGTGTCCCTCGAGGCATCATGGTCGGCAGAGTGATCACGCCTCTGTGGGGGGATGGCTGGACTCCCATGAAAGTTACCAACATTACAGATAAACCGCTCACCCTGAGAAAGAACGCCAAGTTAGCAGATGTCTCTCCTTGTGTCGCAGTTGAAGATATCTCATTGTTCCAGGGCTCCTGCCAAAGAGAGAATGACTCGGTCAAGATCACTCAAGTCAAGCACAACAACAACACTGACCTCAAACAACGACTTCTGAAGTGTGGCTTGGGAGATGTTGATGTTGATCACTGTGAGGTGAGTCTGTCCACGAATGCCCAGCTTGTGACACTGCTGGAACAGTATCATGACGTCTTCTCAAAGCATCACCTGGACTGCGGTGAAGCCAAGGAGTTTGTGCATAGGATCAGACTCACAGACGACCGCCCTTTCCGCCTTCCATATCGCAGAGTGCCACCAGCTCACTATCAAAAGCTCCGTCAAGTTTTAACTGAGATGGAAGAGCAGGGAATAATACGGAAGTCTGTGAGCGAATACGCTTCCCCACTGGTGATGGTCTGGAAGAAAAATGGTGACCTTCGCCTGTGCACAGATTTCCGATGGCTAAACGCAAGGACCATCAAGGACGCTCACCCTCTGCCCCATCAGTCAGACTGTCTGGCAGCCCTCGGTGGAAATATGATCTTCAGCACCATGGATCTCACGTCAGGTTTCTATAACCTACCCATGCATGAAGAAGACAAAAAATATACTGCCTTCACAACACCTTTAGGCCTACACGAGTATAACCGAATGCCACAGGGGCTCTGCAACAGTCCAGCATCTTTTATGAGAATGATGCTAAGCATTTTTGGCGATCTGAACTTTAGTAGTCTGCTTTGCTACCTTGATGACCTCTTGGTCTTTGCCCAGTCTGAACAAGAGGCCCTCGAAAGGCTAGCAGTCGTTTTTCAAAGACTTCGAGAGCACAACCTGAAGTTGAGTCCCAAAAAGTGCCATCTGTTGCGGCGATCCGTGAAGTTCCTTGGGCACATAATTGATGGTGATGGTGTGGCTGTTGACCCTGAAAAAGTTGAAGTCATAGCAAAGATGTCAAAGAGGGACTTGATGGAAAATGATGGCTGTACTCCTTCAGTTCGCAGAGTGAAGTCGTTTCTGGGCATGGTATTTTATTACCAGCACTTCATACCTCACTGCTCTGCAATAGCTAAGCCACTGTTCGCTCTAACGGCTGGGCAGAAACGGAGGGGGAAGACTGGTGGTAAAGTCAATCAGAATCCTGGGGTCTTCAGAAAGCTTAAGCCTGCTGACTGGACTGACGACTGTGACGCTGCACTCTTTAGTCTTAAGGAGAAGCTCCTGAACTGCGCTGTCCTCACTCATCCAGATTTCTCCAAGCCGCTGATCCTGTCCATTGATGCCTCTCTTGATGGCCTTGGGGCAGTTTTATCTCAGATACCAGAAGGGGAAACTAAAGCACGTCCAATTGCCTTTGCAAGCAAGACGCTGTCTGGTTCACAAAAGAGATATCCTGCCCACCGTCTAGAATTTTTAGCTCTCAAGTGGAGCATCTGCGAGAAATTCAGTCATTGGTTGAAAGGCCACTCTTTTACAGTGTGGACTGATAATAATCCTTTAACCTATATAATGACAAAGCCAAGATTGGATGCTTGCGAACAACGGTGGGTGGCGAAGCTGTCTCCATATACATTCAGTCTAAAGCACATCCCTGGGTCGAAGAATGTTGTGGCAGATGCCCTAAGTAGAGATCCTTTTGCAAAGTCAGTGAGCCATAGGCTGATCAGTGAGCCATATGAGAGTCTGTTGGCAGAGGCTGAAGGAACAAAAGAGGACAAAGTGCAGGACGTCTTCCGCTGTAAGGTTCAGTGTCTCCAGGCAGGTTGTGTGGCAACAGGTGCTTTTCAGAACAGACAACCTGGCTGTCAGGACTCTGCTGATGTTGTGTCCACCTGTGAAGCTCACACAGAATGGGAAAGTGGTGCAGAGTTGAGAGCAATGCAGTTTCTCAAAGCCTTTCCACAAGCAGCGCTTTCAGAGCTAGACACACCCCCAGCCTTCTCTGCTGGTGAGCTGCGGCTTAGTCAGGAAAGAGACCCGGTCATTAAGGAAGTCTTGTTGTTTGTTCTGGGTGGTAAGCTGCCACCTAGACGAGAGAGAAGCAAGTTAACCCCAACTGCACAGACACTCTGTAAGCAGTGGCACCAGTTAACAGTCCAAGATGGTGTCCTCTATCGAGTCACGAAAGACCCTTCAACCCGCCAGAAGAGGTTCCAGTTCGTCCTGCCTTCTAGCCTGAAAGCAAAGGCCCTTGCTGGTGTGCATGATCACGCTGGGCACCAGGGTCAAGCTAGAACCGTGCATCTTGCCAGACAACGCTTTTTCTGGCCTCAGATGGAAAGAGACATCAAGGAGTATGTGAAATGTTGCCAGCGGTGTATTCTAGCAAAGACCCCAGAACCAGCTGCCCGAGCTCCATTGGAGAGCATTCGCACATCTGCACCCATGGAGTTGGTGTGTATTGATTTTTGGAGTGCTGAAGACAGTAAACAAAGATCAGTGGATGTATTGGTCATAACAGACCACTTCACAAAGTTGGCTCACGCATTCCCTTGTGTTAACCAAACCGCAAAGCAAGTCGCAAAGAAATTATGGGATAATGTGTTCTGCATATACGGTTTTCCAGAACGAATACATTCTGACCAGGGAGCCAATTTTGAAAGTAAACTCATATCCGAACTCCTCAGCCTCACAGGGATCACCAAGTCACACACAACCGCATATCATCCCATGGGAAACGGACAAACTGAAAGGTTCAATAGGACTCTTTGCAGTATGTTGCGTGCTTTACCACTGGCAGCTAAACAGCACTGGGCTCAGCAGATCCAAACTCTGACCTTTGCATATAATGCCACCATTCATGAAACGACTGGATATGCCCCATTCTACTTGATGTATGGTCGAGTCCCCAGACTACCAGTAGACATGGTGTTCAAACAAGTCCTTAAAGATCCAGTCGTTATTGACTACAACACCTACGCTGAAAAACTGATGGCTAGTCTTCATGTGGCTGCTGGCATTGCTCAACAGCATGCAAGGAAAGAGCAACAGCATCAGGCTGATGGTTACAACAAGCGAGTCCGTGGCACTTACCTGAATGTTGGCGACCGAGCCCTGTTGGCAAATAAGGCAGAACGAGGAAAGCGAAAGTTAGCAGATAGATGGGAACAAACCATGTACACTGTCATAGAGCGCAATCCTCAGACTCACGTCTACAAAGTCAGGGACGAGAGTGGGAGAACCAAAGTTGTTCATCGTAACTTGATGCTGGATGTGAGCTTCCTGCCTATTCAAGAGCCAAGCCGTGAGCAGCTGGACGCAGGAGCCTCGGATGATGTCCAGTCTTCATCCACTGATGCCTTAGATAGTCTGGCAGTGGAAGCTTCTGATGACCGTACCCGCTCATGGATAAGCAGGACGCCTGATACTGGATCTGAGTCTGAAGAAGATGCTATTGAAATGGAGATGGATGTGTTGCCACACTCCTCTGATGTTCCTGATCAACAGGCGCGACCCCTGTCTGCAAGAGATGTGCCCAGCCCTAGTGTGCTCCCCAACTCACACCTGACTGATATTGACCTTGACCCCGACCCCTTACCTGATGTTACTGACTTACATGACACAGGGCCCTCTGACACTATTTCACCCACCCCAGTGACTGATAGTCAGACATACACACGGGATTTAGGGCCTTTAGAGACGCACACGCACTGGCAGGGTTGTTAGAGCAGTCAATTGCTTGATAGAGAACATGGCTCAGAAGCCATATAGAAGAGATCCTGTAGCAGGATCCAACAGAAGATCATTGTCCTTACTTTCATTATTTTAGACAGAAAGAAGTAGACATGAGTGATGTAGTACACCTTTATTTAGTACATACACTGAGTTAAGTCATAAATGTTCATATTAGGGTGTTATGTGCCAAGATTTTTTATGGTGTAGAAAGGCACCATATTTACTAGAAGGAATAGTCTGATTGTTCACTTCGAACTTACTTTGTAAGTGGCTGAATATGCTGTAAATAGGGAGTACAGTTCCGTGGTTTTCTTGGACAGTGTGAATATGAACATTATGCCTTGTACTGCAGGTTATCATCAGTTTACCCCTATAGTTCAGGATTTTGGTGAAATTAAAGAGGGGTGAATGTAACAGGGAAAGAGAAAAGATTTTGCATTTTCTTTGTTTTCTATTTCATATAAGGAGGAGTGCAGGAGTAGTGGTGTTTATTTCACCAAAATCCCTTCTTTTCTTTATGTCAGATAGCTGGTATGGGGAGTTCTTCCATTCCTTGTGTTTGAGCGCCCTCTAGTGGCATGTAGGGTACTAACTGTATTATTCATGTTCTCTCGTCAGTCTGTTGTATGCTGACTGGGAGAGGTACGTGTTTTATGCAGGTCGATAGCAAAGCTGATATTTAAAGTGTTGTAATGTCACTTAAGTTCTTCATTTAAGCTCCTACATGAATACTATTACAAGGGCTTGTGAAAATAGATGTTCTGATATATTTCTTGAGTTTCTAAAGTGAATTTTGAAAGCACATGTTAGCTAAGGAGCTAGTTACACGGTTTTGTATATGAAAATGTTAGCTCACATTGTGTCTTCATGTGGAGTAGCTTGTAAATCTTAGTTTACCTCCTTTTATGTTAGGTTTGCTCCAAAAGTGAAGATTGCTGCTTCAGATGTGCATTTTGTTCTTTTATTGAAGGTAGGCTACGTACTCCCTGTACCACTCTAGGAAATATTTTGTTGTAAACAGTATGAGATCTTGCTGATGCGTTTTAAGTGCATATACTGTAGTTCTCATATAGCCTAATGCGACAAATTTCATTTTCGTAGTAATTCTATTGTGTTTTCTTTCTTAACTCTTGGTGCAATGTAAACTAATAGCCTGATGCGAGACCTTTCATTTTAAAAGTAATTTTATTGTATTTTGTTTTGAACTAATATTATGTAAGTGAGTCTGTTGTATGCTGACTGGGAGAGGTTTGCTCCAAAAGTGAAGATTGCTGCTTCAGATGTGCATTTTGTTCTTTTATTGAAGGCAATAAAGTGCCTGTTGGAAATCTTCGTCAGTGTCTTCAGTCCTTGCACCAGAACACAACGCGGTGTGGCCGGGACACCAGAGCGTTCCGGCTACACTACTCTATTCAAGTGACCACCGGAAGTATTTTGAGAGTGATCGTTCTCCCCCTATTAAAATTTCTCTGCCATACCTATGAATCTATGCTCATCTCACATCCAAAGTGACACACTGCCACCCTCAGGATCAATTTGGAACAACAATTTTCGACGGAGAATTCTGATATTTACAGACAAGGTTCCCTCGGTCTTTCTGCAGCCCGCCCCATTAAAAAACGCAGTTGACGTCTAAAGACGGCATTGGCAGTGAACGGTAGTTTTTCAGTTGACGTCTAAAGACGTCATTGGCAGTCGATGAGTTAAATACCCCCAATTCATGTAGTGCAAGTCAATATGACAAAAAACTTTTCTTTTTACTCTCATGTTCAGGCCAAGCATAAAGTGCTCTAACACACAGGGAAATTGATCTGTAGGCAAACTATGACAAATCAATTAATGAACTACTGCTTTGTTTTTCAGAGTCTGTAACTAATACGAGCAAAGGGCAGGATTTTTTCTCAAAGCACAAGACCTCACTGGAGACTCGTATTTCTATCCTCGGCCCCATCCTGATCCAGCTCCAGCAGAGGAAAGTTCTTAATCAGCAGGAGAGGCAGGAAGTAGAGAATCAACAATCCAGCGCTGCTATGAAAAGTGCTCTACTTGCCATGATACACAGGAAAGGAACCAGGGCCCAGCAGGTGTTCTATGAGGTTCTGAAGGAGACCGACCCATACCTGGTGGAGGACCTTGTGTGACATGAGGCTGACCCAGTACTGATAATGATAATTGCAGTCTTCTGGAATGATTGTAATTTAAACATTTTCTTAGAGTATTTTCAAAGTCAAAGTTAAAGTCAAAGCGAACTTTATTGTCAATCAAGCACTGCAACAGTACATTGCACGCAGACTGAAATTGCATTTCTCAAAGCTCCAAATGTGCAGTTTTTTTAATTTACCATTTTATTTTTATCTTTATTTTCTCTTCTTAAACTAATTTACTATTCACACAAATATCTCTTGAGCTTTTTGTGCATTTGACTATTGAACAATTTATTGAGGAACCTACAATTCAAGCGTTCAAACATTTGTTAGATTCAAGGATCAAACTTGAGTCTTGTCCAGACATATTTATCTTTTCTTTTCTTTTTTTTTTTTTTTTTTACAAGGTCTGAAGTCAAGCCAAAGGGCACATACAGAAGTGGCTCATGCAACCACTGTGAAAACATCTCACGCCAAAGCGCTTTTGTGGATGTATTCAGTGAGAGGGTGTATTATTGTAAACACTTTGCAAACTGTAATACCACATATGTAGTGTACAGGAGTGCGTTTCCCAAAAAACTAACGAACATAGCATTTAACGAAGATCTTACTATGCTAGTTCAAGCTAGCGACTGAACTTATTCCTGCGTGTCCCAAAACGAGATAACTAAGTAAGTACCTCCATAGTAAGAAGTTGGTTAGTAGGGAAGACGTTAGTCCAAACTATGTCCTTTGCAGATGTTTTCGGAAGTGTCCGGAGAGTTCGTAGGCATTCGTTGCGATTAGGATCATGGGATATCGCCAATGTTACCAAAATGTAAAACTACGGTGTTGTCATTTAGAGTTGTGGATAATGTTCGCTGTCTTTCCTATTTGCATCGAGTTTTAGAAAAGGAGGAATTTCAATGAGTTTGTGTTGGAATATGTTCAGAAATAAAGCATGGGCTTCGGGGAGGACGTGCTATTTGCCAATAATGCCAATGCAAGCTTCACAATTTTAGAAAGTTAAGCATGGGCTATTTGGCCATAATAGTAGTATTTAATGAGCAACTACACACCATTATTATTAATAAATTCTAAAAACGTATATTTATATGTCTGATTTGAACAATTTTTGATGTGCACTATTTCAATTAGTCAGTGGCATACCTTGCTAAGGCTGTCACGTATAGGTTGGCATGTTACCTGTTTTGTAAGTTCAAGTTCGAATCCAGCCGGGAATGCTGTAATGACGGCTTGATTTTAAATTAGGAATCGTAATGTAATGATTTAATTGCATCAAAGTTGTGATTTGAAGTTTCTGCCAGTCAAGAAGACAAATTGTTTTGACAACATGCATTTTACAACGTGTATCCTCCTGTCAGTTAAACTCATTTGTAAGAGTCAAACTGAGGTCAATCAAACTGTGATAATTAATTCACGCTGTAGGTGGGAGTAATGCATCAAGTGGTGTCGCGTCAGCAGTATTTCACCCCAAAACAGCCAAAGAAGACATCACGTGGCCATATAACTAAGCTTCTTTGGCTTTAACTTGCACCTTGGAGTGTCAGCTTGAACTAACAAGTTTTACTAACAAGATACTATGCTTAGTCTGGACTATGCTTTTGGGGGACACCAGTGATGAACTAACTATGCTTTGACTAACGACGTTATCACCATAGTTAGTTATATTGTCAACAAAGGAAGCTCGTTAGTCTGGCCGATGGCTTTGGGGAACAGAAACATATTCCAAACTAACTAACAAGCTACCTTAGTTAGCAACTATGCTTTTGGGGGACGGACCCCAGGCTAGAATGCGGATGTGGCTGCTTCTATATTGGACGCACAAAACGCAGACTGCGTGATAGACTGGCGGAACACAAATATGCCATAAGAATTCAAAACCCCAATTACCCCATGGCTGTTCACTTCAGAGAAGTTGGCTACACGGATCTGAATTCAGTGAAAATAATGGTGATAGAGGTCATAAACAAAAACATAAGGGGCGGGGACAGATTAAAACACCTTCTCCAAAGGGAAACTTGGTGGATTGTTAAACTGAACTGAAGGGAGCTACTCACATGCAGGTAAGAGCATAATTTACCTGTGCCTTGTGCTAATTGATTTGCTTGTGATTTCTGTGGGGTGATTCAGAGGTCAAGTGATCTCAGTGTCATCTGAAACCAATCAGGAAGCGTGAACTGCTTAATCACTCGACAGATCATCAGCAGACAAGGGCCTATGGAAAGCGGCTCTCACTGACCACTCCCACAGGCTTTTGTTTCTGCATGATTGTCAGTGGGCGGTCTCAACTGGGTGCTAACAAGCAAGGAGCTGTAATCAATGACTTTGCATCATAATAGTACCATTCACACTGAAGCGGCAGCCCTCGTGTTCAGCCCTTCTCATGTGAAGACATTCTCGGGTAAAGACGTTCCATGTCTACCTGTGCATGTCCACCGAGCAAGGGCCACCGATAAAAGGGCAACTTAGATTTATTTTTCCAGGGTAGCCGCGGGGTCTTAAAAGTCTTAAAAAAGTCTTAAATAAAATGTTCCAAAATTAAGGCCTTAAAAAGTCTTAAATTCCGTGGCAAAGTCTTAATTTTCAAAATGAAAGTCTTAAATATCATAAATGTACTACTTTCATAGTCAACCGGAATGCAGCGTCATAGAATTTGCAAACTTTGTGCCGACAGTAATTTTTAAACAGGCTTTACAGCGCTACCAGTGAGCGCCTAGCATGCTGTGTTCGCGTCATTGTATCAAGTGGAAACACGGCAGCAGCAGCGCTGACTTATTTCCCCTCCTTCCCTCTATCTGTCTTGAGCGCGTCAGGTTATCAGCCTCATTGGGAAGGTAAACGGTCTTGGTGGGATATGAAAAACTGAGATTATGAATGAAGTTAATCATAATGTTAGTAGCTAAACGACAATATAAGATATTTGCCAGCTATCTTGTGTTTGCTAGTCAATGTTATTTCAGTTGGAAAAGTTGACCGTGTTTTCGTCGGGCGTCCCTTTTTTGACGCACCAAGACCACACTGCAGTTTAATGCGTGGTGGCTGCATGGTTTATTATGCCACACAGGCTATCATGCAAATTTAATGATAGTAGCCTACAACAAAATTAGCAAATTGGCTTAATCCAGATGTTTGCCTGTTAATACAAAATGCTTATATCCTTGACCAAAACTGAATTCCAAAAGATAAAACAACATTGCTGTAGCATTTGGCCATGGGCTGCAGCATGGCCGTAGCTACAATGACACCGAGGTCCGGACCTTGGTCATTTTTTCGAGCCGAAAATAAGTTAAACATTCTTCAGACGCGCCAATTAATTAACCCTTTTGCGCGCGTTAGTGCCGCAAAACACATCTCCGGTTTTGCTTCATTGTCTTTCGGAAGCTTTAAATGGGCATGATACCTCTTACAATCGAGGTATTTGGTATTAAATTAAACTAGACAACCAGATCTATCCATTGGTATCATTGGTAACGTACTTGCTAGAGAATGAGAGGGTTTAATTTCAGTGTAAAGATCGCCTATATTTAGGCAAGGTATGCCTTTATCTAGTGTTAAAGGCTGAACTTGCTAGATCACACATTATAATATAGACCTATAATTTGTAGAGATAAGTTTTCAAGTTTTCAATCTCATTGAAACCTGTGAAATGAACACAATTTTTAAAACTGTAATCTGTGGTGGGAGCACATTATTGTAGACTAAATGATTGGAGCACTTAAATCACATCAACTGGACACAACTCATTCACTGAAGTAAAATATATTTTCTCTAAACACAATCAGTGGCAGGTTACACTGTTGCCACAAAATCATAAATAGCCTAAAGAATTCTGTGCTAAAAAGATACAGCTGCATATTCAGCATTGCTCAGTTATGTATTAGGAAGGAAGGAGGAGCTGTGTCTCATTGACTTTCAGTGGGTGTAATTTCTGTGTTTCCATCAGAAAAAAAGTCTTATCATGATGTGCTTCATTTCAGAGATTGCTGTGAGATCACTTTGAAGTTTTCTATCACCCAATTTCAGAAATGGAGCACCCTCATTTTAGGTGGTGCTGAAGTCTCACCCAACTGGTGGGAGAATGCAAAGGGAGAGGGGGTTTGGAGTGTCTCAAACCTTTCCCTTTACTATGGCAGCTATGCATATAATAGTGTATCTAATACAATAAGTGAGTTTAGCAAATTCAGTATGAGCAGGGGAAGTTCAAAGATTAGTTCAAACACTATTTCAGTAGGTCTCTTATGTTGAAACATTTTCAGCGTGCTCCGCGCGCATCTAGGACCTTGGTAATTTCAAAATGCTGGCTATGGCCATGGGCTGCAGTGCAGTCATATTGCACCAATATGTGAGCTTTATAAATAAGCTAATTTGGGATTTCAGATCAGTCCTCCAAGTATATAGGTTATCTTAGAAGTGTAAGCTAAATTTAAAGTGGCAGCAGCAAAAATGTCAACAGATTAAGCTACTTGCTGTAGGCCAATATGAATGCCAGTATTCAGATATACAATATGTAGTATAAAAAGTATTATTTTGATAATGATTATTATGATTATAGTTACCTTAATTAAATAAGGGGAAAGGCAGGTTAAACTGTGTAGCCAGTCATGATCAAAGAACAGAATTGTCAGGCCGGGATTTTTGTGTTTAGGCCTATAGCTACATGAAATGTCAGCTTTCTGATTAGAAAAATAGGGGAAAATATTCAAAAGTGGGGTCTGTGACCCCCAGGAGGTCAGTGTTGGTGTAGTTAGCTAAACTTTACCTTTTTGTTTGTTTCTGTCTTTACAAAAGTAGTTAACAAACATCATATTAATAAGACCTGACCTTAGATTACATCAATATTGATGTGGTTTAAACCGCTGTAGGCTTGCCATGTTAAACTCTAGGTAATGTTTGGTCAGCCCACTGTGTTTCTGTAAGTTCTGTAAGTTCCAGCCATTCACACTATATCCAAATTCAGTTACACGCCGATTGCGATTTTGGGCCGCTCAGGTCTTAATTTTCTTTGAAGTGGTCTTAAAAGGTCTTAAAAAAGTCTTAAATTTGTGGTGGTCAAACCTGGGGAAACCCTGTTTTCACTTTTTTCCTTTTCCTTGGTGAAATGTGTCTTCAACCTATTTCTGTCATCTCCACTCGGAGACGGGCTCATTTCTGTAGACGTAACCGCAACCTTGCTAACCTCCGTTCTTTACAACATGTCTCATCATCCACTGATATCTCTTTTGCTATTGGTTTATGGAACTGTCAGTCTGCAGTCAACAAAGCTGATTTCATTAATGCTTATGCAAACCAGCTTTCTCTCAATATCCTGGCTCTGACTGAAACATGGATCACACCTCACAACACTGCTACACCAACAGCTCTCTCAACAAACTATACCCTCTCTCACACCCCTCGAATTTCTGGACGAGGGGGTGGAACAGGGCTAATGATTTGCAATGACTGGAAATTTACTCAACCGCTACCATCAGTCTCATACAACTCTTTCGAATACCATGCTATCTTGATAACTGCACCGGTTCAAATGTATAGTGGTTATTTATCGTCCACCAGGTCAGATGGGCGACTTTGTGGATGAGCTTGACACTCTGCTCTCTTCCATCCCAGAGCATGAATGTCCCATGCTTGTTCTTGGGGATATGAACATTCATCTAGACAAACCTACATCTGCAGACTTCCTAGCTCTGACTCACTCATTTGAGCTGCAGCGGGTCTGCAGCACTCCAACACACAAGGCAGGTAAGGAACTTGATCTCATTTTTACAAGACACTGCAACACAAACTCTCTGGAGGTCACTCCTCTACATCTCTCTGACCATTATTTCATTCAGTTCAAGGTAAGTCTACCTCAGCAACCCTCCACACCTGTTCCTACGGTTTCCTTCCGTCGCAACCTTCGCAACCTCTCTCCTGCTAACTTTTCATCCCTTGTAGCATCTACGCTTCCGTCTCCTTCCGCTTTTTCCTCTCTCCAGGTCGATGAAGCCACAGAGTCACTCTGCACTACGCTGAGCTCCTGCCTGGATCGCCTGTGTCCTCTGACCACCAGGCCTGCTCGATCCACTCAATCTCACACATGGCTAACTGACTCTCTTCGTTCGATGCGCACCGACCTCAGAGCCTCAGAGAGGAAATGGCGCAAGACCAAGGACCCTTCAGATCTGACACAATTCCAGGCATTGTTAGAATCCTTCTCATCCAGCATCACTTCTGCAAAAAGGAATTCTACCAGGACAAGATCATCAATGCTACAGACACCAGGAAACCGTTCAAATCTCTACTGAACCCTCCACCACCGCCTCCTGCAACCAACCTCACAGCTGACACCTTTGCGGAATTCTTCACCGACAAAGTAGCAGCAATCAGCAACAGATTCTCAGACCCACCTATACAGATGACTTCACAAAGGCTTCCTCCTGCTTCATTCACTTCATTTGCTTCTCTATCAGAAAACGATGTGACTAAGCTTCTCACAAGCAGTCGTCCGACATCCTGCCAGTTGGACCCAATTCCAACCACTCTTCTACAGGACATTACTCCTACAATTGTGAAGGCAACCACTCATGTTATCAATGCTTCACTAACTTCAGGGACATTTCCCACCACCTTCAAACAAGCTCAGGTAAGACCACTGCTCAAAAAACCTTCTCTCTCTCCCACGCAAGTGGAGCACTACCGGCCTGTCTCTCTTCTTCCTTTCCTGTCAAAAACCATCGAAAGAACAGTCTTCAAACAAGTCATGGAATTTCTCACTCAGCATAACCTCCTGGATTCCAAACAATCTGGCTTCAGAAGTGGACACTCAACGGAAACGGCACTCCTCTCAGTAACAGAAGCTCTTAAAGAAGCCAAATCAGCAGGACAATCGTCAGTTCTTATTCTACTTGACCTATCAGCAGCGTTTGATACAGTCAACCATAGAATTCTTCTGGATAAACTTAGAAGCATGGGCGTCAGCGGCAAAGCGCACTCCTGGTTCAAATCCTACCTCACTGGACGATCATTCAATGTGTCATGGCTTGGCAAAACCTCAGCAAAGCACTACCTTACCACAGGAGTACCTCAAGGC
>JAODXP020000021.1:11429022-11430099 GCA_027497455.2 Sardinella longiceps | reverse complement strand
CATTAGGGCCTCTGGTTTGGACAAGTGGCTTGTTAACTACAAATGAGTGAGAATATCTGCGTGTGTTGTTCAGATACTCGCTTAATCACTCACTCTGTCTCACACACACACACACACACTCACACACACACACACACTCCCACACCCACGCACACGCACACAACACACACACACACACACACGCACATAACACACATAAACACACACACACACACACACCACACACACACACACACACACACACACACACACACACACACACACACACACACACACACACACACACACACACACACACACATAAACCTTGAAAACAGAGAAACACAGAAACTTCTTTTCATTTTCCAGGTTCGCTGTAGGCCTATGTGCTTCCAGGTTGAACGCATGACGAGTCTGACTTTGTTTCACCACTTGCAAATCATACTGTGTGTGAACACCATTCCTACCTTTCTAATTAAGCAAAGCCCACGAGCAGTGTAATCTCCAGGATTTGGTTTCATTATAATGCATTAAACCTCATTAAACTCATGCGAGATAGCGGCTAATTAGTTGAACACTGCATTTTTGTAATCTTGTTGGTATGAATACATTTCACAGCAGCGTAAATCAGACAGTTTGGTTGATTGCACCGCCACATGAGTGCGCTAGCTCTAATTGGCAGTGCTGAGCTGGATATAGTCGCGACACGTTCCCCACTGAATTAACCGAATCATGTGTTAGAATCCTTGCGGAGTGATGATCTCGCCGTCGGAACGGTGATCATGTCTGTCAACCTCTGCTTTGTCGTCTCACTGCTTGTGTGATGATGATGGAATCCTCTAGTGGGTCCTTCTGGTTTTGTGTGTGTGTGTGTGCACAGGGACACGACTAGCTTTTGAGATTTAAGGCTCTAGTTTAACAAGATTGTAGATTTACTTTTCTGTTTCTGTCTTGATTAACCGTTGCTGATTTCTGTCTGAAATGCGAAATTTATTTTAACAGTAATTTGTTGTTACACTTCAAGTAGTCTTTTGTTTCCAGTTCTAGTTAATGGCATACACTGCCGGTGGATCACCGTTCAATTTAATCTCCCTTAAC
>JAODXP020000021.1:11421522-11424022 GCA_027497455.2 Sardinella longiceps | reverse complement strand
ACACACACACACACACACACACACACACACACACACACACACACACACAGAGTGGCAAAACAGTGGTCTGCTGCTGTTTACTCCAGGCAAAGGGCCCTTGAAGCTCTGCGCGCCCAGGCTGCCATTTGCACAAAGGGACAAGGGCTTGCCTGAGAGGAGGTGGCAGGTGCCAGATCTGCCCCTGTGGGGAGTAATGACTCTGCGTTTAGACTCCCGCAGGGCAGCCTCTGCTCTGCTCTGTTCCCCAGGCCCTCAGGCACAGCACAGGTGAGTGCAGCTGGATGATTAGTGGGGAGAAGGCAGACGAGCCACCTTAACGGGGAAGGACAGTTTCAACCCCACTGTTTCCTCCAATCACTTTTCTCTTGCACTCTCTTTTCTCTCTCTCTCTCTCTCTCTCTCTCTCTCTCTCTCTCTCTCTCTCTCTCTCTTTCTTTCTTTTCCTCTTTCCTCTCTCACTCTCTCATACACACACAAACATAGCCCCCGCCCTCCCCACCCACCTCGCCAACAACGCACACACATACACACACACACGAACACACACAGACATACACACACACACGAACACACACACACACACACACACACACACACACACACACACACACACACATATGCAACCCTCCATATATCCACTCTCCATCATTCTTCCTGAGGCACGGCAGGTTAATCCTTTTATTGTAATGAAGTGAGGCAGGTGATGTACCACTCTGTATACACAGATTTATTCATTCATTCATTTCTTCTTTCTTTCTTTCTTTCTTTCTTTCTTTCCTTCTTTCTTTCTTTCTTTCTTTCTTTCTTTCCACCTTTCCACTCATCCCTCTTTCTTTCTTTTATATCTTTGTTTCTTTCTCTCTTCATTCAGTCTCTTTCCATCCTTCTTTCTTGCGCTCTCTCCCTTTTCTCTCCTTATCTCTTTATCAGTGAGTGAGAACATGCTTTCTAGGCAGCACGCTTGAAACACACCGGGGTCCATCCATCACCCACAGAGGGCTCACTCAGCATTGCCCCCACCCCCCCACCCCCCCACACACCCCTCTCTGTTCTCTGAAGATCGTTCCTTGTTCAAACGCTGGTCTCAACTATCCATGTCCACCTGTCTCTGCCCTCCGTTGGCTGTGCATAATGATGCCGGCCGGCCCTCCTCGCCCCTTCTTGCCCCGTGCTCAGCGCTGTTTGTTTAATGGCTATGCAGCGTGAGGGGCAAATTTACCACACCACTGAGCTGGAGCTGATGATTCATCAAGCAGAGGAGAGGAGGCTGCTGTAGCACTGCGCTGCCCTTCTCCTTCTAACTATACTTCCACTCTCTCTCTCTCTCTCTCTCTCTCTCTCTCTCTCTCTCTCTCTCTCTCTCTCTCTATCTCTCTGTCTCTCCATTTTGCTCATACCCTCTTCTTCGCCCTCTCTTTCTCCCCCCCCACTCTCTCACCCTCCCTTTCTCTTTGTCATCTTCCTCTCTCTCTCTCCCTCTTGCTCTCTCTCTCTCTCTCTCTCTCTCTCTCTCTCTCTCTCTCTCTCTCTCTCTCTCTCTCCCAGTGCTGCTGGACCTAGGTGTTCTGACATGCTGATGCTGGGAATGCTGATAAGGGATTACACTAATACTCCACTCATATACTACAGACTATGCAAATTGATTAGCACACCCCACACTGTATGTTCCACTCTCGGCATAAACGCATTCCACTGATGTATATTCTCATGGTTGTTCTTACACTATTACAGCTGCTCATTTGAAGAGGAAGAAGAGGTACTTAGGTGAGAAAGAGAGAGAGAGAGAAAGAGAGATATGGGACGGAGAAGTATGACATTCAAAATGTTTTTTTTTTTTTTTATGTAAAAGAAGTCATTTCAATATCCTCTAGCTATTGTGTTGTCCATGAAAGGCAGCCTGTGCACAAGTCTAATTGTGTCTCTCTCCGTACTGTATGCATGAGGATTGGCCAGGACTCTATAGTGGAAGTGGACAAAGAAGAAAAGAGATGATTTTTCTCCTTTTCCCTGCATTTGTATCATAAAAGCGTCAGGCAGGCACTCTTCTTTTTTCTGCCACCCAAAGGTTATTACTGCAGGTGATTCTAAACAGGAGCTTTTTGTAATCCTTCCTCCGAATCACAAATCATCTTCTCCCGCTCTCTTTCTCACCCTCTCTCTCTCTCTCTCTCTCTCTCTCTCTCTCTCTCTCTCTCTCTCTCTCTCTACCTATCTTCCTTTCTACTTTTGTTCCCTATTTTCTTTCTCTTTCCCACTCCACACTCTATCACACACACTCCTCTCTCTCTCTCTCTCTCTCTCTCTCTCTCTCTCTCTCTTTCTCTCTCTCTCCGTCTTTGTCTGCCTTCCCTTCCCTTCTCTTCCCATCTCTCCTGGGTGGCTCCAGAGGCGTGGGTCGGGGCGGGGGGGTTGGAGGATAAAGGGGAGAGGATTACGATGGGAATGGAGAAGGCTAGAGATAGGGGCTCGTTGTTGAAGGTAATATCAAGTTCACTGTGCT
>JAODXP020000021.1:11411522-11416522 GCA_027497455.2 Sardinella longiceps | reverse complement strand
TTTTGCGTGCAGGTAGCGCCGAGTGTAATTTCGTTCACAGACGGGTCCGGGGAGCCGGCGGTCCCTTGTGCAAGGCCCTGATAATAGGCACAGCTCAATGTAGCGGCGATAATGAATGAGGTTTGATCCTCTGCGTGGGTCTTAGGTCCAATTCATCGCACCCTCCTGCTCTGTTGCTGCGCAACCTGGACTGGCCTTGTTCATGGCTTTAGGGGGCCCGTCACAGCAAAACAACAGAGACACTAACACAGACACACACAGACACACACACACAGACACACACAGACACACACACACACACACACACACACACACACACACACACACACACATACTCACAAACCCACAAAGACATATACAAATACAGCCACAAAAACACAAAACAAACATTGTAGGGATTTTACTTGCATAAATCAAACTGTTTGTGTTTGTGTTTAGCGTCAGACTTTGAGCACCATGAAGCCATGAAAGATGCATTCATTCAGCAAGGTGCCATGAAAGATGGATGTCTGTCTCACCGTTATTTGCTCCATTAATATTTGAAACAGAGTTGGATTGGACTAACACAAAACAGAGGGTGTTCCTCGGCATAAGTCAATGTAGTATTTAGTCTGTCAGAACATTTACAAACTTTTATCTGGAGTGATGGAGAGCATCTGTTATGCTAGTGCATCATAGCTTCAAAGTACATTGAACAGATGGGTGCCTTTTTCTTCTTGTTTTTTCTTTTCTTCTAGAGATCACATCTATTATTTTTTACTTTTTTTAACATCGCACGACAGATGAATGTGATATGTCAGCATGAGTGTAGGTATTAAATTCTGTATGTGAGGTTTGCGCTTGCTCCGACTGCTGTGAACAGCCATATGCAGGCTTTTTATTTTTGCCACAGATAAATATCTATTGTGCTGCCTTGCCTGGGCTATTAACATGCATTTGCTGGCCTGTAGAGTGGTGCAGGCTTTTTGTACTCGTGGCGGAGAATTCTTCTCAAGTGCCTGCAGTGCTGTTTATTGGCTATTCTCCAGCTCAATTGCCCACATTTGAAAGTTATTCATTGGAGCGAGTGGCGGTCCTATTGTGGGAAATGGACATGGTTATTGGATGGAGATTGAGGTTACACATAGGCTAACCTATCATGAAGCCTCCATCTCTCTCAATTTTGTGTAGAGCAGCCATCGACTTCTCGCTATTTTGCCATTGACTGAAGTATATAAGGGCCTGTGTGGTATTGGAACTGATTTTGTCATTAGAGTGACTTTAACCGGTTCCACCAAAAGCATTGAGCAGCAAAAAGGGGTGTATTTGTTGTATAAAAGTTATAGTTTTGGTAATGTGCGGAACTTTACAACAGTTAAATTAATCTAACTTTGTGTTACAGTTGTGTGCTAGTACATCTTCACACGACACGACTACATTTTGTGCAAACTAATTCTTTGTTTACATGAATGTGTGATTTATAGAGACAGAGCGCCCCGCGTTCTAATTTGAAGACCACGCCCCCCGAGGGGGAAACCTTTGCCTCAGCCCTCATTGACTTACATGGGGAAAAGGTGTTGTGCCCACACTTTTGGCTTTTTGGGAAGAAATGAGAAATGCCCATAAAATCCATTCATGACAAAATCCACTGTCAACAAGGAGTACAACCCAGTATGCAAGTTAAATAAACTGACTAACCTTGTAAAAAAATCTATGAAGCAGATAATAAACGTTATACTGCTTCCCCATGTCGAAGACGGCGCATTACATTCTGAAAACCATGTTGATCGCTACGAAACCAACAACTCAACTCAACTCAAAATGACAGTATATTTGTGGGACATATTTGTAGACTTAAACAGTAGTATATTAGCAGCCTAACTCTAACATGAATCATGATATTATTGCACTACCAATCAGCAACCGGATCACAAAATCTTAACGCCATATCTGCCCAGAAAACGTTTGCAAACATGACGATGTTTAGCATTGCTAAGTACACCTTTAGCTAGTCTGGAGCCTAAAACTATTACATTGTACATCGCTTGATGAAGTAAACAGTATTTAGGCTTTTGCCTAAGTACAGACAGGAAACCGAAACGTTTATCACCGTGATGCTCAGCTGGTAAGTTAATGTCGTGGCAACATGTTAATGGAATAACTAGTGCTATAGCCAAACAAGCTACTTATCGATAGCTAACTGCTATATAACATCCAAAAGCATCAAAATGCTTTAGCCTACTGTAGGCTAATTTAATAGCTCAACTAATGTTGACAACAAGAAATATCCTACCTTACTGACGATTTGCTTGCTGAACCTACTCTCAGTTCAGGACACCCAACTTTCTGCCTTCTATTTAATATGATAATATCCATAGACCGTGTCCTTCAGATGGCTTGTAGCAACTTCATTCTCCTGACAGGCACTGTATTTCGAATTGGCAACTTATAAAATTGAAGTTCTGGGTTCTTTCACTTGTTGGCAGTGCATTTTGTCACACAAAAACATTTTGCCATCGTTTGTTTTTTTAATATACGACTGAAAAGTCGGCGCGACACCATTTTCCAATGCAAAGTCAATGGGAGCCGAGGGCTCAGTATTCCCCCGGGGGGTCATTGTGACGTGACTTGCACTGTCTCTATTGATTTTTGCATGAGCAATCTAATCCCTTTTATTGCATCTGCATCTGTTGTGCACTCTGCCTGGTAGGTACAATACATGCCTCAACATATTTGATGTAGCAGCAAGTATGAGCCCCCCCTAAATCAAATGAAACTGACTGTCAGTTCTTAACAGCACATCAAGGATGAGTGTGAAATAAATCAAAATGATATTCAGATTCCAGACAACAACAAATTAATCTACCGGAAATAAATAATTATGAGTCAGCTTGGCATTGCTGTTGGATGAGTATTCTAATGTTTTCCTCTGATACTTCAGGGGATAGTTAAACAGAAAAGGGTCATTTGTAATAGTAAATCAACACACCTAGAAAAGGTAATAAAGTCAGAGACACTGTCTCGAAAATTTTTGTCGCAAATCCTCATTGTTATTTCAACCAAGTGCATGATAGTTTTAAAAGAACAATGCCTGTGTCTGTGGGTTTGACGAGCCTATTTAAGTCACATGGTGTTTACGTGAGCGCTTTTAAAATTCAGTTCGACATCACACTTCTCACCTGGCATCATCACTTCTCCCCATCGATGGCGATAGCCATGCTGACACAGTGGATCCTTCGCCTGGTTCTCATGAATAACTAACCCTCCACCGCCGCTCCTCGTGTGTTCTCTTGTTCCGACGACGGCCTCGGTATTCACTCAATGTCCCACCTCGGCTGATTTAAATATGCGCTTAATACACCACTATGAGAATATTGAATTACAGCGCAGCCCTGCTGACCTTTGGAAAATTACTGAGCCAATTGTGCAAGACGGTGACGGTGGCGGCGGTGGTGGCAGAGGTGGGCAGGTTTTATCGTCTGTTGTATGGAACCTGAAGGAGAATGGATCCAATGAGGGGTGTGTGAAAACGTGCTGATGTGATCCTTATTAGCACTCTGTGCGGCCTTTCAAATCTCATACGTGCACACACACACACACACACACACACACACACACACTCATTTAAGACATTTATCCTCTCTCTCAGCCCTTCATATATTCCTTCATTGCTCCCTTAACGTTTCAGTGCCAAGGGCTGCTTAAACCTTCACCCATCTTGTTAAAAGCTCAGTTTGAGTTTGTATTTAGCACCCTAGGCCAGCATACTTGCCATCCAGTAGAGCAGTCCAGAATGTATGCTACAGTCTAGAATGTATGCTACAGTCCAGAATGTATGCTCACAATGTCTGTTATATAGAGACAGAGCGCCCCGCGTTCTAATTTGAAGACCACGCCCCCCGAGGGGGAAACCTTTGCCTCAGCCCTCATTGACTTACATGGGGAAAAGGTGTTGTGCCCACACTTTTGGCTTTTTGGGAAGAAATGAGAAATGCCCATAAAATCCATTCATGACAAAATCCACTGTCAACAAGGAGTACAACCCAGTATGCAAGTTAAATAAACTGACTAACCTTGTAAAAAAAATCTATGAAGCAGATAATAAACGTTATACTGCTTCCCCATGTCGAAGACGGCGCATTACATTCTGAAAACCATGTTGATCGCTACGAAACCAACAACTCAACTCAACTCAAAATGACAGTATATTTGTGGGACATATTTGTAGACTTAAACAGTAGTATATTAGCAGCCTAACTCTAACATGAATCATGATATTATTGCACTACCAATCAGCAACCGGATCACAAAATCTTAACGCCATATCTGCCCAGAAAACGTTTGCAAACATGACGATGTTTAGCATTGCTAAGTACACCTTTAGCTAGTCTGGAGCCTAAAACTATTACATTGTACATCGCTTGATGAAGTAAACAGTATTTAGGCTTTTGCCTAAGTACAGACAGGAAACCGAAACGTTTATCACCGTGATGCTCAGCTGGTAAGTTAATGTCGTGGCAACATGTTAATGGAATAACTATGTAGGCTATAGCCAAACAAGCTACTTATCGATAGCTAACTGCTATATAACATCCAAAAGCATCAAAATGCTTTAGCCTACTGTAGGCTAATTTAATAGCTCAACTAATGTTGACAACAAGAAATATCCTACCTTACTGACGATTTGCTTGCTGAACCTACTCTCAGTTCAGGACACCCAACTTTCTGCCTTCTATTTAATATGATAATATCCATAGACCGTGTCCTTCAGATGGCTTGTAGCAACTTCATTCTCCTGACAGGCACTGTATTTCGAATTGGCAACTTATAAAATTGAAGTTCTGGGTTCTTTCACTTGTTGGCAGTGCATTTTGTCACACAAAAACATTTTGCCATCGTTTGTTTTTTAATATACGACTGAAAAGTCGGCGCGACACCATTTTCCAATGCAAAGTCAATGGGAGCCGAGGGCTCAGTATCCCCCGGGGGGTCATTGTGACGTGACTTGCACTGTCTCTATT
>JAODXP020000021.1:11405203-11411422 GCA_027497455.2 Sardinella longiceps | reverse complement strand
CAAAAGTGCATTGATGTTTCTGAAATGAATCTGTAATGTGTCTGGCGGCACATCAATATCACACACACCACATTCCAATTTCATATAAAATGCTCACAGATCTGAGCAAAAAACACATGGACATGTAATCTCTTCTTAATTTAGTCCATTGCAGTCTATCGATTCCCTTCATTTCATAAAACACTTTCACCTAGCTGAGGTAAAATATAAAACACAAGACCCAATGTTGACATTCATCCATCATGTGTTTGTGACAGCACCAAGACAGGGACATTGAGAATAATGGTGCCATAATTTGGTTAGGGCATAATGAAAATGAATTATTTAGACCCATGCATTCTTTCATGAGGTGCAGTCTGTGCAACTTTGATGGCAAATTGAAGAGTCAACTAACAACTTGTAAAATTTTAAAATGTGCAGACATCACTGTGTGTTCTATATTGGTGGCATGCACAGGCTTGATGTGGTTTGTTGTGGACTTCATGTTTATGTCTTTGTGTGTGTGTGTGTGTGTGTGTGTGTGTGTGTGTGTGTGTGTGTGTGTGTGTGTTGGGGATATGGTGGGGTGGGAATTAAAGGTGATTGGCGTCTCTGGTTCCCCTTGGACTTGACCCCACTCCCACGCTGGTCAGCTTATGTTAGAGCAGGGAGGGGCATGCAGGCAGGTTTGCTGCGTTGCTCTCTGAATGCATGCATGCTTTAGCTATAGCCAGCAGAGTGGAGGCTGTCTGTGACTGACAGTGCTAAGCCAGCAGACGCCGCTATAGAATGAGAGTGCAATAAATATTTGTTGTGTGCAAACAGAGGAATGGGACGTGGCCAGCTGTGGAATGGTGCTTGGGGAGTCACCTTGCTGGTTTGACAGTCTGATCCCATCAAATGATGGAATACATGAATGCATTGAAGGGAATGGGAATTTGCAACCAAATAGACATGGCTTATCATGACAAAGATTGAGGGCAGACTTTTTTGTCAGATATGATGTTGAAGATATAAGATTTTTTTTTTTTTTTTGCGTGGATAAACAATTGCTAGCTAGAGAGTGAAATGGTTTTTGCTATAAGGTAGCCTAAGTCTTTTTTCACAACTGATGTACATATGCATTTTTAACCCAACTCAATATTACTTGACCATAAAAGGTTTCACAGAAATATAGACTTCCATAGGCCTTTCAAATTAGAAATTCATCAACACACGTTTTAACTGTATCACACATAAAAGTGCATTGAAAACACATGAATAGGCTAGCACATTTTTTATAAATGTGAATACGCAATATGCATAGTATTGTGAATGTTGATCATAAGTTAGGCTAGTGTATTTTCAAACAATTATAGTAAGGACGCCCATTAAACCTACTTCACGGTGCCTCTCAGCTCCAGCTATGGCGAGCCACAATGACTAATCTTGGCAAATGGTGATCACGCAGCACGCGCGCCATACCTACAAAGAAACGGCACAATTTACTCTGGATATTTTACCCCCCAAAAAGCACAATTTCCTGCGCGGGCAGATAAAAAAAAATTACCTTTTGAGGTGTATGTATGGTCTTTTCAGTCATTTAGACGGGGGAAATGGAGTTCAAACTTCAAGCTAAAAGTGGGACTTTCGGAGTCACTGCACGTACTGCACAGTGGTAGCGTGGAGGTGTGTTGCAGCGCGGCCGTAGGGGGAGCGGCGCCACAGCAGATTTGGACCGGCTCTTTCTCCATCTCCGCATAACGCAGAAATATTTCTCACCAAAGTTGTGGATTCCCCTTTACTGGGGAACTGGGTCACTTGTGCGGACAACAATTTGAGGTGGACATTGTTCTCTTGCCAATATTTGACCGTTATACATTACATGAGCTTCTGCGTTTGTGACTTTTCTGATGCAGTAACAGTTCTGCGATTTCTTTGTACATTCTGCGCGCTGTTCACGCTGCCAAGATTTCTACCTGCTCTTTTGAAAAGTTTGGATCAGGAGAATGGAAGGGGTTCTACTCTAACCTGAACCGAAGGAGAGGAAATATCACCAAATTGTCGTTTGAGTAGTGAAAGTGGTAAGTAACAGTTTATAACTGAACTAGTTTCACTCAGAACGCTATGTCAGATTACGGTGTGCATGTTTTGACTGTAATGAACATTAACAAGTTCTCTCACTCAAATGTACGCTACGTTGTATTTGTAAACCTAATTTGTCTTTGTGATATAGGAAAGTAACTGGGAGCTGTTCCTGTAGCAATGAGTTGAGCAATGTGTTGTTACATGTTGGGGTGATTGTCTACCCCACAATTGTGCTAAGATCGCTGAATAGGACAGGAAAGATCATCTGCTTCATTTGGCACAGCATGAGGGCTGTTTCATAACGACTTCTGTAATCGTTATCTGGGAATATTGAGCATTGTGGCACTGCTACCGGTTTGCGTAGATGGAGTAGTCCTTGCGTTGGTTTTTGATCAAGAAAAGTTCCTATATTTCTGAGTGTTTGAGCATTCATTTACTGCACGTATCGCTACACAGAACTGTTCATGATTACAAAGCCCTGCGTCCGGTGAACATGTTTGCCTCTGGTAAATTAAGTACATTTCATTGATCAACAGCAGCACTCTTGATATCAGAATATATGATTAAGTAGTGTTTGGACGCTGCCTATTGTCAATTTAGTACCGTGATAAATGAGTGAAACCTGAGTGAAAACTCATATTTGCGCTTACAAGGTGCGCTTACATTGTTTTGCTTGAACTGAATGCACAATGCAGTAGCCAGCGGCTCTACAGTAAAGAGTATTCCGCACAGCTGTGCGCAGTTGCCTGTATCTCTGCATTCTTCGATCGGGGAGCCTTGAGCACTATGTAGTGCGGTGCGCTGGGGACGGCAGCTGTTCATGCACGGTGGTGCTGAAAGTTCAGCAGCGCGCCTTCACATGCGACATCTGTAAAAAAAAAAAAAAAAAAAAAAAAACCTACTCAATAGACCTACCGCATGTTCATATTCATAGAGAGACATGTCTTATTATTATCACATGTCAATCATAGTGCTGTTTGTAGAGCACAGAGATGAAGGCATGTGGAATCAGTGGTGACATATGAGGGTAAAAGTAGCCTATACAAAACCCACTTATGATTTCTATCGGCCTGATGTGCTAATGTATTTTGTAAGCCAAGCATGTATTCTAAACAGTCCAGGCATCCAAGACATATAGAAATGTGTTTGTTCTATCCCAGGATTGGATACAGTTTTCAGTAAAAAGTATGAAATAGTTATATAGGCCTACCCTTTAATATATACTGCAGTATTATTTCTTTTTTATGTATCAATGAATCATAATCAAACATGCTGTATTATCTGTGCTCTGGATTTCCACATTCCCCTTATTATTTTGTGAGTGTTTCTTGAGGTTCTGAACAAGCTCCCCAAGTCCACCTGGTGTGGGTGGGACCAGTAATAATCCAGCTGCATGTATTCCTCCTGGTCTTTCCATTAAAATGGGGGGCAACATGGGATTGCTGGTGCAGGTGAACTGCTCTACTGTAAAATCCTCAATTTTGCCCCAAAGTTCACCAACCCCACCGCCACCCACCCCCACTCCCAAACCCAAACCCCAACCCCAACCTCTTTTGCCTCTGGTCCTCATGCAATCATCCCTACAGGTGGACTCAGGGCGGAATGCCTCCTGCTCCACTGCCTTGCCTTCTCTCCCCACTGATGACAATTTGGGGAGGGGGGAAAGGCTTCAGTCAAAGCCTGTAGACCTGAACCGACTTATCTCTCTTCTTTCCTCCCCACTGCTATCCCTCTCTCTCTCTCTCTCTCTCTCTCTCTCTCTCTCACCTCTCCTCAGCATCTCCCTTGCATCATTTTTGCACACTTTTCTCCCTTTATTGGGGTTGTTGAGGCAGTAGTTCTGCTCCATGATTCAGTCTCAGCTCACTTTGTGAGGCATCTATTGTTTTTGCCATGAATCCAATGGAGAGACTTATGGATCTAACATCAAATGAGACCAGCCAGCGGGCTTTCAGTGTTTTTTCACTTCCTGTCGTGGTCTTTAAGTTAATCATACTGGTGGAACAAACTGACTGGCAAATACATACAGTAAGGAGGTTATTGCCGTTTTTATTGCAGTTATTGCAATTATTCATTTAATTGGACAATGAACATTAAACAATATTTCTGTAAATGCGTCAGTATAAGTGTCAGTATTAGTCATTGGGCTAATTTTCATCTGCAGTCCTTTGACAAGATGTTTTGGTAGCCTTAGTAACTCTTAGTATCCTTATGAGTGAGACATAATAATAATAACTTCTAAATCAAAGAGACATCTGTGAAAATGTATTGCAAATTAAAGCATACTTAAAACATATTGTGGAAGAAATCCTTTCAGAGTTGTACAATGAAATCACTTGGAATTGTCACATTTGAGGATCCAGGAATAGAGTAGACCTAAGTATAGAACGGAGATGTTAGCACAAGTAGCCATAGTGACAACATGTCCATGGCAATATAAAGACCAACATGTAGCCTAATCTTACACCTAATTTCTCACATTTCACATGAGTCTACATAGGTATAACACAAGCCTCTTGCCTGGGGGAGTGTTACTGGGAACTGTAATGATTATTACCAGGTCTTATTTTAGCCAAGTAATTTCATTACAACATTGATCTCCCCCTTTGTGTCTCCAGGCTTGCCTCATAGGCCTAGCAAATATTTGCCCGGCATGCAAACCTCTCAAGACTTCTTTATCCAGAGAACACTTCTAAGAACACCAACTTACATCAGTAACCCCTCCTTTAAACCATTTGAACCAGCCCACCTCTCCATCCCTGCTTGAATCCAGACTTCTATCAAATGTACAACAACAACAACAACAACAACAACAATAATAACAACAACAAAACAGCAACCGCTGTACCACATTGCTGCAGCAGCAATACCCATTGATTAAGTGAGCAGAATACGTTATGGCATTAGTTGGTCAGGGGATTGCACTCATTGAACTCTTTGGGAATGGTGTTTACCCCTGAAGCCAGTGCTCTCTGGTGCTCCGGATGCCCTCTCCTCCCCGTGCTGCCCATTCAGGCCTGAGCCCTCCCGCTGGGCCTTAGAGATTGGGGGGGAAACACAGCAGGAAGATGCGGCACGTAGTGAACATGTCATGGGCAGCACACACAAGCTTGAGGGGCTGTTGGGCAAACACAAATCCTCCATTATTCTCTTAACTAGCCATGTGTGTTTGCGCCCGCAGTGCCTCTGTGTGTGTGTGTGTGTGTGTGTGTGTGTGTGTGTGTGTGTGTGTGTGTGTGTGTGTGTGTGTATGGCCTGCTGTGAAGCCCCTGGCTGCATCTGTCCTTGCCAAGAGAAATCTCAATAATCCTGGAGAGGTGCACCAGTTCTTGCTTTCCATGGCAAATTCGAAGCTTATCAGCAGAATTGAAATTCTCATGTATGGGGAGTAGGGGGGTTGGGAGGGGCGGCAATGCAGAGCATTGGCAGATTTCATCCCCTAGGATTGGAGCCGTTTGGGGAAAATTGGGGACATGGTTATGAATAAATCACAAAGGCAAAAGAAAACAATAAATGCCAAGGCCTTTGTCAAAAGTCACCGGTCTGCATTGTGCTGTTGTGTCAGTCGTTCTGCCGTTGTCTCGTTCTTTTGTTCACCTGTGACCAGTTGCGTTTGGCTGGAAAGAGTTCATCTTCGGCAGGCTGCTGCTGCAGCTATTGTTTGACATTTTGAAATGGTTCATTTGGTGGCCCCAGCATTTTGTTTTAATGCTACATGTTTCTTGCTGTCATATCTCCTAACCTCACACAATGAGGCGAAAGGAGGCCCTTCTGAATTTTCCAGCCTCGTGTTTTGAGACAATGGAGGGACCATTGTCTTATCTTCAACCCAGCAGCTGCTGGAGTTGCCTCAGGCTGCATTTGGGATTGATTTCTTTGCCTTCCTCCTCACATTCTCTTTCCCTTTCCCAGTCAGTTTTTTTTCTTTCCAGGAATATTTTTCCACTCTGGGATCACTGGGTCATTATGTAATGGCAATATGATTGTCTGTCCACACACACAATTGAGACATCTTGCTTGGCTGGCCGCAAGGTGCCCTGGAGGCAAGAGGGGGTGACATGGCGGAGAGATTCTACTGCCCTGGAAAAAAACCCTCAGGGGTTTGATTGGGGTGTGTGTGTGTGTGGGTGGGGTGGGGGGGGTGTATGTGGACTAGGATCGCTGGGAGGGCAA
>JAODXP020000021.1:11370203-11400203 GCA_027497455.2 Sardinella longiceps | reverse complement strand
ACACACACACACACACACACACACACACACACACACACTTTCACCCTAACCTGACGAGCAGAGCCAAAGGGCGGACCTGCAACATCTGCTGCAGGGAGTGAAGTCATTACTAACCTTGGTGTCCAGCAAAAAGCACTGACCAGCCCCTGGACAGGACACACAGCATCCTCCATGTCCAGAACCCATACCCACCTCAATAACTCTTCCCCCTCCTCCATAACCATATCACACCCCCCATCACCCCCACCACCACCACCACCAGGCCACATGCCTGATGTCTGCTCCAACTCTCTCCCTCCAACCCCCCCCCCCCCATAACCCCCCGCCCCCAACCCTCCCTCCCCTTCCCGTCTTGTGTGATATGTTCCATACTTGCCTCCGCGCTCTATTAGTTTCTTTAATGTAATATCATAACAACGGAGGAGAGATGCCCAGGACCTGCCCTCCATCCGTCTCTGTGTCTGTCACAGGGCCCGACTGCTACATAACTAAGACGGATGGCTTTCTTTCCCAGTCTTTCTGTCTCTCTCTTTCCTCCACTGCCTCTCTCTCTCTCTCTCTCTCTCTCTCTCTCTCTCTCTCTCTCTCTCTCTCTCTCTCTCTCTCTCTCTCCTCTCTCTCTCTGCTCTGTCTCTTCTCATTGCCTGTGGCTAAAAGGAGCTGAGGCAGGTCTCTGTTGCCTTCAGCTCGCAGTGAAGCAATCTAATAGATATTCAGAATCACCTGGCACTGAGATTTATCCACATCAAGTCAAAGCATTACTGTGACTGAAAGCTTGAATGTGTGTATGTGGTTGGTGGTTCCAACTTCACACAAAGGACTGTCAGAGAGGGATTGACATAAGCTGCTGATTTGAACAACCATATGAAGGAGAAGTTTTTGTCATGTTAGGCTAGTATTGTTCATTTCTTCTTCGATATTAACATAGTAATAAGCTATAACCAAGGGTTGGGGGCTGAAATGGCTCACTAAGTAGGATCCCTGCAGACATAATAAAATGTTTATTAATTTCTTTATAAGTGTAAAGGAAGGGCATTAAATTACCTTTGTCTCCCGTCACGCTCATCTTGTGTGGAGAGTCAGTAACTGAATATATGAGGAAGAGTTTGGTTTATTGACTTGAAGGGACTCTCTTCTTACAAGATGGGAATGCCAATAAGAAGAGTGTAAAGTTTGGAACTAATAGCTAAATTTAAACTATATCAGTCCAATGGGCCTTTTAGATTAAACTTAGATGTATCCATTATGTAATTGATTAAGTCATCTTGGAAGAAGAGTTGGTCTGTGCCCTTTAAGTTGATATGTACAACTATACAGCATAAAGGCGTCTCGCTGCATCTGAATACTCATTTTTGTCTTTGAAACTTGATGTGTTCCACATTATCTATGAAAGCTCCCCCAAAAAATCAATCAAATTGCACCTTATGAGCACTTTCATCAATAGCAGTTCTTGCCATTGGGAGAGATTGGTTACTGTACAAAATATCACTTTGATTCAGACATTTAAACTTATAAAGGCCACAAAAGGAGTGGAAATTATTGGACTGGAATAAAGATCTCACTTGCGAGAAGAAAAAAAAAAGAAAAAAAAAAAGTTGTTCAACTTCTCCCCCAAAGTTTAAAGCAAAAAGAACAAAGGGAATTGATTTTTTTATGTGCTCAACACCTCTCTTGCTCGACATGGAGGAGTTACAACAGGGAGGTCAGTTAGGTCTTGTCTTTGATGGAGCAATCATGCTCTCTCTGTACTTTCTTGTCTTCAGCTCTGTTGGGCCTTTAGTGGCCTTTAATATCTCCCATAATTCTTAGCGTGGCTTCCCACGTTATAATCATCCTCACTTAAGCTTTTAAAGGTGATTCAGACCAGTGTGATGATCACACACTTCTCTCTTTACTTCTCACCTTAGCGTCTAGCGAGCAAGCTGTGTAATCACTGTCGGTTCGGCACGTCTCGTCTTTACAATAGGTTTGTGTTATTTTTTTAGTGTCAGGTACAAAAAGTTAAGATGATGAGTGTTTCTTTTTTCGTGCGAAAAAGAAGCACTTCAGGCATAGTAGGGAAAATACAGCACATCTCTGTAGGTCTTGCATGACTCATTGGCAGTCATTTTCTCTCTGCCTCACCAAATAACTTTTCATTCTTCTTTGAGACAATGAAGGAAAGGGGGAAACTGTAGGCTATAAGGACGCAGGAACTGAAAGGAATATCACAAAGAAGAAAAAAATGGCGGTCATTTCACATGATTGTGTTGCTGCTTCCATGAGGCAGGCGCTCCATGCTCAGAGCCAGCCAGCAGTGAGGGTCCACTGGGCCCTTGCAGGACTCTCATTTGCATCCATTTCCATGGCAAGCAGCTAGGGCATCTCCCCGCCAATGTTTTATGTACAACAAGCAGCTTGCTCAATGAGGGAGACTGTACATCTGTGTGTGTGTGTGTGTGTGTGTGTGTGTGTGTGTGTGTATGTGTGTGTGTTTGTGTATGTCTGTGTGTGTGTGTGTGTGTGTGTATGTCTGTGTGTGTGTGTGTGTGTGTGTGTGTGTGTGTGTGTGTGTGTGTGTGTGTGTGTGTGTGTGTGTGTGCGTGTGTGTGTGTGTGTGTGTGTGTGTGTGTGTGTGTGTGTGTGTGTGTGTGTGTGTGTGTGTGTGTGTGTGCGTGCCCTTGCTGCTGACACCTGCCCGCACCCTCTCCCCTCAGACACAAGACACAAGCTCAGGTCACAACCTCTCCAGTCCAAATTAGACATGTGGAGGAAGGGAAGGAGCTCTGGCCGTAGTATACTCCACTATTACCATACAGCAATATTGGGAGCCTCTCTCTCTCTCTCTCTCTCTCTCTCTCTCTCTCTCTCTCTCTCTCTCTCTCTCTCTCTCTGAGAAAAGAGAAAGGTTATTGGAATTCAAATCTGGAATTTGATTCTGTAATCATTGCTGTGCTCTGACCTTTGTTGCTTTGCCTGCAGCTTGAGTGTGGCTGTTCTCTCAAATGATGCTTTGTTTCACATAAGCTAAAATGCCTTTTTTTTGTTTCTTGGGATGGAGATGACAAGGGATAAATGGATTACAGGGAAATCAAAAAAGCGAAGTGTCAGTAGTCATAAAAATGTTAACTTCTTCTTTTTTCTTCTCTCCTCTTCTCCTATCTTCTCCTCTTCTCTTCTCTTCTCTTCTCTTCTCTTCTCTTCTCTTCTCTTCTCTTCTCTTCTCTTCTCTTCTCCTCTCCTCTCCTCTCCTCTGACTAAACATACTGGGCATGCTTTTTGCCACTGGCACCGGAACAGCAGTTACAAATTTAAATGTAGCGATTTTCACAGCACTCCAGGAGGTACATGAACATTTTCCGTGTAAGAGGGGCACCCTACTGCTCCATCACTGAAGGCTTTGTGATTGCAAAGTTACAGTCTGAGTCCACTCTTCACTCTTCCCTTCTTATTGGCAGTTAATCACACATACTTTTAAACCTGCAAGTACTGCTAGTTAGACTATAGACTTCTTTGTGTGTGTCTGTTTATGTTTGTGTGTGTGTGTGTGGGTGTGTGTGTGTGTGTGTGTGTGTGTGTGTAGTGTCTGCTCATAAGCATTTCGGTATGCTGTGCATGTGCGTGCATAATTATCTGTAAGAAGTACAGCTCTGTCCTTCCGTTTCCTCCCTCTTTGCCTGAGAGGAGAAGAGGCTCTTCAGAGTTTCTGGGGCTTTTGTCTCAGCAGGACGCAGACAGAGCTCTCTGATTTATCCAGAATCTCCACCAGAAATTAGAGGGGCCAGTGCATTTTCCTATAGAAACGCGCTGAATTAATTACGGTCCTGGCATGATACGCCGCTACAGTAATAAGCTCCGCTATGCTAATGCAATGCCTGAGTGGAAAGTTAATGCTGTCAAGAGCTAAAGTCCTCTCTATTCTCCTCTCTCTCTCTCTCTCTCTCTCTCTCTCTCTCTCTCTCGCTCTCTTTCTCTCTTTCTCTTACTCTGGCATGATTAGTCAGTTGTTTATGTGTGTGTGTGTGTGTGTGTGTGTGTGTGTGTGTGTGTGTGTGTGTGTGTGTGTGTGTGTGTGTGTGTGTGTGTGTGTGTACATGTGTGTTTGCTGCTGCACAGTGCGGCCCGCCTGCTCTGCTCCTGATAAACACAGTGTTGTAAATCTGTGAATGTGGCTCGTCTGTAATGCATCGGAAATAATTATGTAGAGGGAAAATGTCTGACAGTTCTATCTAGGGCTGGGCGATAAAACGATAGCGATATGAATCGCGATAGACACTTACACGATAGCAATAGAAAATGCGCTCGATAGAACTTTCGATAGAATTTTTTTCCCCGGGCGGATTCTAGCTCCGCTCTGTCCGCATTTTCAAGAAGCGCGCTGCGCTCATTGACTGCGCTCTACCAGAAAGGGCACGCACTGACTGATTGTTTACTGGTTAGCTGCTGCCACTCAGGCTTGCTTTTCATGTAGCCTGAAACTAGTCAGAGATACTTTCAGCTGATTCATGTTCTGATTTAGTAATGCAGGGCAATCGTAATTAATAACTGTGAGTAGATTGTTTGAAAAGTCGGAAAGGCCTGATGAACAACACTGTTCACATATGAACTTGTAAAGTACGACAGCTGACAGCTAACGGTGCACATGACGTTACTGGCTGCAGGGACAGATTTGACGATGTTAGCGCACAACGTTAGCAAGGCAGGGGTGTAGTGGGCGTTGGACGCGGGGGTACGGAGTACCCCCACTTCTCTAAGCAGATCATTTATGTAGGCTATTTGTAACATTTGAATATTGGCCATTTTCTTTTTAACATGGTATTGCGTACCCCCACTTAAAAAATCCCCACAACACCTCTGGTAGCAAGGTAAACATACAACTAGCTAGTATGGTCAGCAACCTACTGAACACATTAAAGCTGAATGATTTTGTAATTTTACCTTAATCAAACTCATTGAAGTAATCCATGTTATCAAGTAGCCTTGTGTGAAGTGAAAAGCATGCCAGTGCACCAAAACAAACTTCGTTTTGAAGTCACATTATGCTAACGAGTCTGCTGCAGAACAGTTGCCACATAGGCAACAATGTAAACCATACAAAGCCCCTCTCTGATTGGCCTATTTAATAGATGAATAACATAACATATTTTAGTTAAAATATTAATTTCCTTTATGTATTGGTAGGCCTATTTATTCAGCTTATATTTTAGTGTGGAGAGACATTAGACTTCTCCTCTTAAATTATTATTTTTTTGACTACTAGTTTTATTTAAGGGAGAGAATGGGCTACTTCAGGAGTTTAAAAGAACCCTAAAATAATAGGCCACTTTAAAGCAGAATTCAACCCTGCTCAAACACTATTTTTTAGTATATATTTATACATGACAGTGCTGCCATTTAATGTAATAACTCTATATTAAAAATAAAATATAAACCTTAAAAAAATTTAAGGTGTTTTGCGCACCTGGGCCCATTTAAATACGTCATTAAAAAATTCAATAATTATCGATATCGACCAATATACTGAGCCTATATCGTGATAGAGATTTCAGCCATATCGCCCAGCCCTAGTTCTATCCATTAGGGCCTCTGGTTTGGACAAGTGGCTTGTTAACTACAAATGAGTGAGAATATCTGCGTGTGTTGTTCAGATACTCGCTTAATCACTCACTCTGTCTCTCTCTCTCTCTCACACACACACACACACACACACACACACACACACACACACACACACACACACACACACACACACACACACATCCCACACCCACACCCACGCACAAGCACACACACACACACACACACACACACACACACACACACACACACACACACACACACACACACACACACACACACACACACAGACATAAACCTTGAAAACAGAGAAACACAGAAACTTCTTTTCATTTTCCAGGTTCGCTGTAGGCCTATGTGCTTCCAGGTTGAACGCATGACGAGTCTGACTTTGTTTCACCACTGGCAAATCATACTGTGTGTGTGAACACCATTCCTACCTTTCTAATTAAGCAAAGCCCACGAGCAGTGTAATCTCCAGGATTTGGTTTCATTATAATGCATTAAACCTCATTAAACTCATGCGAGATAGCGGCTAATTAGTTGAACACTGCATTTTTGTAATCTTGTTGGTATGAATACATTTCACAGCAGCGTAAATCAGACAGTTTGGTTGATTGCACCGCCACATGAGTGCGCTAGCTCTAATTGGCAGTGCTGAGCTGGATATAGTCGCGACACGTTCCCCACTGAATTAACCGAATCATGTGTTAGAATCCTTGCGGAGTGATGATCTCGCCGTCGGAACGGTGATCATGTCTGTCAACCTCTGCTTTGTCGTCTCACTGCTTGTGTGATGAAGACAGAATCCTCTAGTGGGTCCTTCTGGTTTTGTGTGTGTGTGTGTGCACAGGGACACGACTAGCTTTTGAGATTTACGGCTGTAGTTTAACAAGATTGTAGATTTACTTTTCTATTTCTGTCTTGATGTTAATCGTTGCTGATTTCTGTCTGAAATGCGAAATTTATTTTAACAGTAATTTGTTGTTACACTTCAAGTAGTCTTTTGTTTCCGGTTCTAGTTAATGGCATACACTGCCGGTGGATCACCGTTCAATTTAATCTCCCTTAACGGTTTAACATTTCCTATTTTGAGGCTGAACAACAGAATTTGTCCGAGGTTAAAAAAAATCAATGCTGCTTAGCCACATTTCTTATTTAGCACAAGTAAGCACCATGTGCTGGTACAAAGTCACCCAGAAAAGGCTTAAAGGCCAGTCAATATGTCTGCCCAGGAGTCATGGTGGCCTCTGAGATGTGTAAGCCACAGTCAATAGTTCTGCTCCCCAGGCCAGCAGGCATGTGTGTGTGTGTGTGTGTGTGTGTGTGTGTGTGTGTGTGTGTGTGTGGTGTGTGTGTGTGTGTGTGTGTGTGTGTGTGTGTGTGTGTGTGTGTGTGTGTTTGCTGTGGGGGTGGTTGTTATGAATATTATGTTCAGCCTGGGTGAAAGTAAACAGTAAGAACACAGGCGCTAGGCTGTTCAGTATGCGCCCGCAAAGCAAGATGGCTAATATAATTTGTTGGGCAAATTATGAATAATGAATAAATTTGAGAAGGGTAGGTGTGAAAATAAAACAGCAGAAGACCAAGGAGACCGAGGATGAAGTGAGAAGTTCAGAAAAAAAAGAGAGATTGAAAGATGTGATAGAAACATTACCTGTGGTGAGCTAAATCTGTCGGTCGTTAAACACATTGGAGGCCGAATGGGACGCCCACCACTTCCCTGTATGTGAAAACATCACACTTCTAATTCATATTGATGTTATTCACTAGAGCTTCTAAACTGTAGAACTTTAAGATAAGTGAACTTTAAGTAAACTCAGGTATTAGGTTGGTGTTGGACACATGGCATTGAGGACACTGGCAGAGTGTCCAGATATCAAAAGCATGGCAGTCCTGTAGCTAGAACATCACACGCTGTACCCACAGAGCCGGGCAGAAGTTGGCAGACTCATCGCTGACAGAGGTGGCTGCAGCATCGCCCTCTGCCAAGTGGAACCGAAACACGCCGTTAAGCCGAATATTTCCGATGTCAGCTTCCATTGCCCTCCGGGTTTTGAAATCTCATTCCGCTCCCGGGCTCTGGGGCACGTCTCTCTCTCTCTCTCTCTCTCTCTCTCTCTCTCTC
Organism: Sardinella longiceps; assembly: GCA_027497455.2. NCBI lineage: Eukaryota > Metazoa > Chordata > Actinopteri > Clupeiformes > Clupeidae > Sardinella > Sardinella longiceps. The sequence continues at coordinate 11,392,519 of JAODXP020000021.1, read as the reverse complement.
TCTCTCTCTCTCTCTCTCTCTCTCTCTCTCTCTTTTTCCCTCTCCGAGCCAGAGAGATCCAAGCACCCTCGCCTAAAATACAGCCTAAAGTTATTATTTCCCCGGGAATTAATTTGCAAGAGTGGGGCTCCGCAGTGTGCAATGCTGTGTCATGATGAATTCCCGACCCCAACGCCGGGCCCCGTGGAAACTCTTCCTTCCCCTTCCTCCTATCCCCATCCAGTCGTCAGCAGTGTGTGTGTGTGTGTGTGTGTGTGTGTGTGTGTGTGTGTGTGTGTGTGTGCATCCGTTAGGCTGGTGTCTGTGGTGACTAATGAGAAGGCAGTGCAATCCCCCGTGGCGTGGGTGCGGAGGTGGAGGAGGTGGTGGTGGAGATTGAGTGGTGGAGAGGTGAGAGGGTGGGGTGCTGGTGCTGGTGCTGATGGTGGTGGTGGTGGTGTATGAAGGAGGCAGGATAAGGTGTTTGAGATGGACGGGTTGCGCTGACATTCCTCTGTTGGGGCTTGTGTGTGTGTGTGTGTGTGTGTGTGTGTGTGTGTGTGTGTGTGTGTGTGTGTGTGTGTGTGTGTGTGTGTGTGTGTGTGTGTGTGTGTGTGTGTGTGTGTGTGTGTGTGTGGGGGTGGGGGGGGGGCTGATGGAGAGGGATGAGAGATGGGGCCGAAGTAGAGAGTGTGCATGCTGTTTACCCGGAAAACTTCATCCGTCATTCAAGGTCCCTGAAGGACTCGACTGTTTGAGAGATACATCTAGCTTATGTGGGTATACACACACTCACACACACACACACATACGCACACTCGCACAGACACACACACACACACACATTCAAACACACAAATACAAGAAAACAGATGTGTACACCTCACACTTTCTCAATATCTCTTACTCACAGAAACATATCCCCACACACAGTCTGAAACACACACACACACACACACACACACACACACACACACACACACACACACACCCACACACACACGTTAGTGTGTTTCTCATCTAAAGTGCCATCCTAGCAGTCATTTGTGCTGACTGTAATGATGTGACTAATTAGAGATGATTGCCTGTGAGTAGGTCACTTAAAGGAGAATGGAGAGCCAGAGAGAGAGAGAGAGAGAGAGAGAGAGAGAGAGAGAGAGAGAGCTGAAGATGAGACTGAAGAAGGAGAAGAATAGCATGGTGGCAGAAGGTTGCCATAGCATGAACACACACCCTTTGTCCAAGCCATAGACAGCAAAGGATCTCTTGAATAAAGCTGTGACCTTGACAAAAGAGTGCTGAGGAGAGGAGATGAGATGAGAGCTTTGGCTTGGAGATAATGGCCGATCCAGCCAGGGATGTGGGACTGGGGGCGACTGTACAAACAGAACTAGGCTGGGTGACGGGTGGCGGGTGGCGGGGTGTGTGTGGCGGGTCGTTCCCCCAAAGCAGGACGACTTCCCAGCAGGACGGCTGGCTTCCCCCATGACAAATCCTCCACACTTAGCCCCGGCTAACAACAATTGATGGCGCCCAGTCAAAAGCCTGACTAATGAGCACTGCAGGTTTATGGGATGTCGCCTCATCCATTTGAACTCTTCCATACAGGCATATTGGTTAATGTCAGATGATACGGTTAAGTATGATGTATTTAAAAGGATTAGCGGGGTTATTAATGGATGAAGTTTTTATTTTTTTTTAAATGCAGGGGGCGAGAGCTCATTTCAAAGATGGCCGCTTGGGACCGATGCCATTCTCTCTCTCGGCGATGGTGGCGGCGGCAGTGGCAGCAGCGGGCGGTGACAGGCGGACAGCCAAGTGGCCTAGGGCAGGCGTCAGGTGCCTCTTTTGTTACGGCGCACAATGGCGGATGACATTTTGACACGTGTCCTCCAACGCCGGCCGTGACTAATTAACATTGCGTAATCTCCGCGCTTACAAAGCAACTTTCATAATTAGAGGTGCGATGGTCGCGGACGATAATAGCGATGATCTTGGCACCAGATAATGATTTGCAGCAGCGACGGCAGCAGACGCAGAGGTGGCTCCATTGTTTTGTGCAGCGGACTTCTGACATATGGAGGACACGAGGAGAAAGGACACAATAGGAAGCCAGAACCCACACACACACATGCCACCCCCCCTCTACACACACACACACACACACACCCAGACACACACACATACACACACACACTTTTTGTTCTCGTGGGGCCCTGCCCTCGATCCAATCAAAGCGGACAAATTGCAGTGCTCCTGTTCCAAATGATGCCGGCACACAGAGAGTGGTGTGGACATGGGAGAATGGAGTAGTGATGTGAATTTTTTTCCCCCCTCATCCTATTTCACTCCCCAGGCCCTGCTGCCACCTGTGTCCTAAAAAGAAGAACAAGTCTGATTGTGGTGTTCTTGGCTACCAGTAACCGGCCTGATATTTCTCATGAGGCTTACCACTATTAGATCCTGCAGATTCCCCTTTGCACGCTGAGCAGCTCGACTGCCCAAAATGTTTTTTTTTTTCTTCAATCTTTAACACAGAGTTGACGGTTTATACTGTAGAATGAGTTCCGTATTCGGTGGCATTTTATATGAAGGTACCTACAGTACATGAGAGTGACATGACACTGTCTATGAGTCATGACAGTGTCATGTCACTCTTATGTAGGTACCTTCAAATCAAAAGTGTCACCCAGTGTTCCAACAGGGAGCATCGTGTCCTTGTTGGGAAGTTTGGAGACTTGTCAGAGGCAACTTGAGTCTTCTACTAGAGAGTTCATTCATTGTGGGCTATTCTGCTGTCTATCTCACTGTCTCTCTTGTCATCCTCCCTGTCCTGATTTTTCCACTCACTTGCTTACTCATTCTTTCTCAGTCTGTCTGTCTCTCTCTCTTCAGCAGGCAAGCCTTTTAGCCAAATGAATTTTCAAGACAGGCGTCTTCTTGATTGGCCAGGCACTTAGGTCAGCATTGTTTGTGTGAGTGTGAGTGTGTGTGTGTGTGTGTGTGTGTGTGTGTGTGTGTGTGTGTGTGTGTGTGTGTGTGTGTGTGTGTGTGTGTGTGTGTGTGTGTGTGGTTTATTCGCTCTTTTGGCAGCTGGGACTGCTCCACTGAGCATGCTCAGTGCCCCCCCTCTAATCCATCACCGATAACTGTGGGGGCCAAGCACTCCCCCCTGCCCCCAACAGGAAATAATCAGCTTTTAATTTTTCGGCGATAGCTTCGGCACGATGATTTATAATAGAGTCAGATCTCTTGGGGTGACCGCGCCCATCTCCCTCGTCACGCAGGAGTGGGCACCCCCCCCCCCCTCAACAACCCCACCCCCTCTCCCATCACACTTTTAATTTGTTTTAATTTTGATTAATTTCCACGTCTCAGCTTTGGTTAACGAGAGGGGGCCCAAGCACGGAGCTCGTTTACACCTGAGACTTGAGAATGCCAGTTTAGCGCCAGCACCTACCAGCATCATCCTCCATCCCTCGGGTTTGTTGTCAATTAGTATGAGAGCAAAATATTCACTAATTACGCCTCTTTAGCATAATGTGTGCTATGCTGGGCAAGGGCAGCAGTGAAAATTAAAAGCCTGATGATTGTGTACAGAGCACATTATTCATATTTAACATACACACACAAACACACACACACACACACACACAGAAGACACACAGAACACACACACACACACACACACAAGACACACACACACACACACACACACACACACACACACACACACACACACACGCAGAACACACAAACACACACACACACAGAACACACACACACACACACATAGAACACACAGAAACATACACACACACACACACACGCACAAACACACACACACACACACACACACACACACACACACACACACACACACACACACACACACACACACACACACACACACACACACACAAATAGAGTGGCAAAACAGTGGTCTGCTGCTGTTTACTCCAGGCAAAGGGCCCTTGAAGCTCTGCGCGCCCAGGCTGCCATTTGCACAAAGGGACAAGGGCTTGCCTGAGAGGAGGTGGCAGGTGCCAGATCTGCCCCTGTGGGGAGTAATGACTCGCCGTTTAGACTCCCGCAGGGCAGCCTCTGCTCTGCTCTGTTCCCCAGGCCCTCAGGCACAGCACAGGTGAGTGCAGCTGGATGATTAGTGGGGAGAAGGCAGACGAGCCACCTTAACGGGGAAGGACAGTTTCAACCCCACTGTTTCCTCCAATCACTTTTCTCTTGCACTCTCTTTTCTCTCTCTCTCTCTCTCTATCTTTCTTTCTTTCTCTCTCTCTCTCTCTCTCTCTCTCTCTCTCTCTCTTTCTTTCTTTTCCTCTTTCCTCTCTCACTCTCTCATACACACACAAACATAGCCCCCGCCCCCCCCACCCACCTCGCCAACAACGCACACACATACACACACACACACGAACACACACAGACACACACACACACACACACACACACACACACACACACACACACACACACACACACACACACACACACACATATGCAACCCTCCATATATCCACTCTCCATCATTCTTCCTGAGGCACGGCAGGTTAATCCTTTTATTGTAATGAAGTGAGGCAGGTGATGTACCACTCTGTATACACAGATTTATTCATTCATTCACTCATTCTTTCTTTCTTTCTTTCTTTCTTTCTTTCTTTCTTTCTTTCTACCTTTCCACTCATCCCTCTTTCTTTCTTTTATATCTGTTTCTTTCTCTCTTCATTCAGTCTCTTTCCATCCTTCTTTCTTGCGCTCTCTCCCTTTTCTCTCCTTATCTCTTTATCAGTGAGTGAGAACATGCTTTCTAGGCAGCACGCTTGAAACACACAAGAGTCCATCCATCACCCACAGAGGGCTCACTCAGCATTGCCCCCCCCCCCCCCCCCCCCCTCTCTGTTCTCTGAAGATCGTTCCTTGTTCAAACGCTGGTCTCAACTATCCATGTCCACCTGTCTCTGCCCTCCGTTGGCTGTGCATAATGATGCCGGCGGCCCTCCTCGCCCCCTTCTTGCCCCGTGCTCAGCGCTGTTTGTTTAATGGCTATGCAGCGTGAGGGGCAAATTTACCACACCACTGAGCTGGAGCTGATGATTCATCAAGCAGAGGAGGCTGCTGTAGCACTGCGCTGCCCTTCTCCTTCTAACTATACTTCCACTCTCCCTCTCTCTCTCTCTCTCTCTCTCTCTCTCTCTCTCTCTCTCTCTCTCATCTCTCTGTCTCTCCATTTTTCACCCTCTTCTTCGCCCTCTCTTTCTTCCCCCCACTCTCTGTTTTACCCACCCTCCCTTTCTCTTTGTCATCTTCCTTTTCTCCCTCTTGCTCTTACTCTCTCTCTCTCAAGTTTTGTAATAAAGGGACGTTGAAAATTCAATCTCTCTCTCTCTCTCTCTCTCTCTCTCTCTCTCTCTCTCTCTCTCTCCTCTCTCTCTCTCTCTCTCTCTCTCTCTCTCTCCCTCTCTTCTCTCTCTCTCTCTCTCTCTCTCTCTCTCTCTCTCTCTCTCTCTCTCTCTCTCTCTCTCCCAGTGCTGCTGGACCTAGGTGTTCTGACATGCTGATGCTGGGAATGCTGATAAGGGATTACACTAATACTCCACTCACATACTACAGACTATGGAAATTGATTTGCACAGCCCCACACTGTATGTTCCACGCTCGGCTTAAACGCATTCCACTGATGTATATTCTCATGGTTGTTCTTACAGTATTATAGCTACTCATTTGAAGAGGAAGAAGAGGTACTTAGGTGAGAAAAGAGAGAGAGAGAGAGAGAGAGAGAGAGATATGGGACGAAGAAGTATGACATTCAAAATGTTTTTTTTTTTTTTTTTTTTATGTAAAAGAAGTCATTTCAATATCCTCTAGCTATTGTGTTGTCCATGAAAGGCAGCCTGTGCACAAGTCTAATTGTGTCTCTCTCCGTACTGTATGCATGAGGATTGGCCAGGACTCTATAGTGGAAGTGGACAAAGAAGAAAAGAGATGATTTTTCTCCTTTTCCCTGCATTTGTATCATAAAAGCGTCAGGCAGGCACTCTTCTTTTTCTGCCACCCAAAGGTTATTACTGCAGGTGATTCTAAACAGGAGCTTTTTGTAATCCTTCCTCCGAATCACAAATCATCTTCTCCCGCTCTCTTTCTCACCCTCTCTCTCTCTCTCTCTCTCTCTCTCTCTCTCTCTCTCCCCCTCTCTCTACCTATCTTCCTTTCTACTTTTGTTCCCTATTTTCTTTCTCTTTCCCACTCCACACTCTATCACACACACTCCTCTCTCTCTCTCTCTCTCTCTCTCTCTCTCTCTCTCTCTCTCTCTCTCGTGCTCTCTCTCTCTCCGTCTTTGTCTGCCTTCCCTTCCCTTCCCTTCCCTCTCCATCTCTCCTGGGTGGCTCCAGAGGCGTCGGTCGGGGCGGGGGTTGGAGGATAAAGGGGAGAGGATTACGATGGGAATGGAGAAGGCTAGAGATAGGGGCTCGTTGTTGAAGGTAATATCAAGTTCACTGTGCTGCTCTCTCCAAAGGGCTTTGGGCTGCTCCTTATCACCTAATTCCCAACTTTAACCCAGTAACCTGCATTAGATTTAGGCCAAGGTGTTCATGATCTTCGTTTAATGAAAAGGAGTTTTTTTTTTTTTTATCAGATCCCGATGTCTTTGCACTGCGCCTTGGCACTGCATTGGCAACTGACTTTTTCACCCCCCCTTGGCATCAAAAGTGTGAGGAAACACTCAATATACCTGCTGTGTGTCACTGTGTTGCTACGCTGTCCTGGAATCAGTTACTGTTTATGTAATTCGGGAAGTTTGTGTGATACACTGAAATGAAAATAAGTCTATGCTCTGAAAAGCATTAGGCTTTCTGCATCTCGACGATCCAGCCAGACTAATTTAGACCTATGAGAGAAGAGCCGGAGAGAAAGAGATGAATGTGACCAGATAAAAACCCCAAATCTTCCTTGTATGCCAATCAGTGAGAGACTTGCATGGCAATATTACTTATGCATAAAGCCTGCTCCCAGAAATGGCCATCAAATGACAAAATACATTTGAGAAAGGTCACCACATTTGCATTGATCTCATTGAGGCTGTGTGGAGACGTCTCCATTTCTTATTGTGCTCCCTTCACTGCCTGCATTGATTGGCTTTATGTTTGCGCGGGTGAGCGTGTGGCGGCGGCGTTACAAATAAATCTTCCATTATCTCAATTCAGGCCTTTCATTAATCAAAAGCAATGGAATAATAATGGCTGTGGTGGGAACAGGGGCCGAGATGGGCCTCTCCTCCCTCCTCCTCCACCTCCTCCTCCTCCTCCTCCTCCTCCTCCTCCTCCCCTCTCGTCTGTCTGGGGGAAAGAGAGGCATGGCCATTTCTGCCTGTCTCTCAGCCAATGCTACTGCCACCTCCACCAGCGGCACCTACAAGACCTCTTATTCCACCCCTGCAAAGACACACGAGCGTGCGCATACACACACTCAAGTACAGACACTACACACACACACACACACACACACACACATACACACACGCTCTTGCTCACACACACACACACACACACACACACACACACACACACACACACACACACACACACACACACACACACCAGATATACAACATGCACAGCACCGTCACTGGCATCTCCTCCTTGTTAATTGGGTATTTATCAGATTGCTGTTGAGAGAGGGGGGATGACTCTCTTATCATCCCAATTATCAGAGACCGAATTCAATCTCCTCCCCTTCTATTCCCGCTCTCTCTTATTCCCTCCCTCCCTCTCTCTCTCACTCCTCTCTCTCTCTCTCTCTCTCTCTCTCTCTCTCTCTCTCTATCTCACCTGGGATGAGGACAGAAGGTGTGGTGTGGAGGGTCTCCCTCCCCATCATGGAGAGCAGATACGCACTCCTCTTCCCCTCCTTCCCTCCATCCCTCCATCAACACCCCCCCCTTCCACCACACCACACCCCAACCCACCCCAACCCAACCCCCGCTCTCCCAACTTCCGCAGTCCCCTCAGTCAGGACTGCATCTGTCATCATTGCATACAAATTGCACAATTGTGCCCCGGCCGCCACAATACATAATTCTATTGGGCCGCCGTCGCTGACAATGAGGAAATGAGAGGGAGCGATAACATAGAGAAGTGGCACACACACACACACACACACACACACACACACACACACACACACACACACACACACACAGCATAGGGAGGAGAGGAGAGGGAGCGGCTCAGGTCCCAGATCAGATAGGCAGAGCCGGCAGTGGTGCAGGAGGAGGTGCTGGTGGTGGTGGTGGTAATGGCTGAGGGGCTTTTGGCGTAGAGGTGTCTGCCGTCCGGAACTGCATGAAGCGAGGGAAGTGTTTGCGGTGTTGCGGCCGATAAGACGGGAGGAGAAGAAGAAGAAGCTCTTTAGAGGCCTTTTGCAAACCACAGATGCCTCGCTTGCTTTCCCAGTAAACATGTTTCAATCATGCAGAAGAAAAGAGATGTGAATGTGTGTGAGTATGTGTGTGTGTGTGTGTGTGTGTGTGTGTGTATGTGTGTGTGTGTGTGTGTGTGTGTGTGTGTGTGTGTGTGTGTGTGTGTGTGTGTGTGTATGTGTGTGTGTGTGTGTGTGTGTGTTGTGTGTGTATGTGTGTATGTGTGTGTGTGTGTGTGTGTGTGTGTGTGTGTGTGTGTGTGTGTGTGTGTGTGTGTGTGCGCATGAGTGCTTGTGACAAATCAGAGCAAGAAAAGTAATGAAATGCTGCAGTATAGCCACTGCGATATGCTGTTTTTAAAAAGCTTTCACTTCTCACTCTCACTGAATCTGTCACATCGATTTATTCACAAATTTTTTTGGGGAAAAAAGAATCGCCGCTCAAATATCGGCACAATCTTTCAAACGTTGATCAAGATGAAAAATGCCTTGCTTGAAATCATACAACATTTTATCCTGTCTTTGGCATGTTTCCCCTGTTGTATTGATTTTGTAATAATGGCGATATATACTGTTTCCTCATTCAGCTTTTCAGCAGATGTGACATCTTGTTGGACACTGGCCTCCGATTGGTCCAGGACAGGAAAACACATGGCCCAGACTGTTTATAGCACAGGCTGTCAAAAAAATCAATACTATTCTCAAATTTATCTTTCCGCCTCAATTAGTGAATTATTTGGTCGGAGTGTATTTGAAGATCACCACAAAGGCAGGGCAATATATTACAGGTCACTGGCATGACGCAAACCCAGACAGACAGACAACAACACACACACACACACACACACACACACACACACACACACACACACACACACACACACACACACACACACACACACACACACACACACACAGAAGAACGGAGGCAGGGCCATGGGAAGATGTCTTGAGTTGCAGTTACTGAGGGGTGCCAACAAATAACTTAACATCCAAATGCTGTTTACAGCACAACAACAATCTGAAATAGATCTCCAGAACTTGTGCGTGCACACAGAGGGATGTCACATACACGGAAGAAAAGTCAGCCTAGGACTAGAAGCGAAAAGACGAGTTCTGATGAATATGTAGCTGCGCTCTACCAAAGAGCCAGTGCAGTGTGTGCGTGGTAGGGGTTGGGAACAGGTTGTTTTGCAGATGGCCGACCATCGCTGACTGATCTCCTTACTCACACTCAGATGGTGGCTCAGCTTGCTGTGGGCTGACCTCTCTACCTTTCATCTCTGGTGGTCTGTTCTTACCACTGGGAGTTTGCCATTGTCCACCATCCATTGTCTGTTCTTCCTTACTGACCTTCCTTCTGTCTGTAAAACTTCAGAAGGCCTTGTTCTGCTCCTGTGTACTTTTCCCTTCCCACAAAGGCTTTGACTAATGCTCCTTATGCTGGTGCAGTCTCCATCGTTTTATATGAGATCTTTATTCCTGTTGTGACAGCAGGCATAAAAATCCAACATTAAATTGTGAAGTGTTTATGATTGCATTATGCACATGTTTAGTCCCCTTTGAAAGTCTTCTAGGTATTGTAATATGTAAGGGCTGAGCTATGGCTGGGACGATTCCTGTGAATGCTGCCTATGAATTCTTTAACAACCTGAATATAAAGTGCAATAACTTAGACCTTGTGAAAGTCTTGGGAAGTGAGGGAAGTTTGCTAAGTGGAATAGGTAAAGACATTTAGGTTGGCTGCTTTATCTGTCAGACTATTAATTAAATGAATTCAGCATGATTAATTAATGTGTCTGTCTGTCTGGCTAACTTTGTCTTTCGTGCTATTCTGTTTCTCTCTCTCTCTCTGTCTCTCTCTCTCTCTCTCTCTCTCTCAATTATATTCAGTTCAGTTCAATTCAAGAAAGCTGAACTTGAATGACAGATTCAAACAATATAAAATGATGAACATACATTATGTAATATATATTTTTCTCTTTCTCTCTTTCTCCTTCTTATAGATTGACTCCTAAGAGGACCAACCAATAGGGATGCCAGGACAGTGAGCATCATGCATTTCGTATGGTCAGGTGCCACGTCCTTCATAATCGTCACCTTACTTGGACTCTCCCACTCGGAGCCCTTGGAAGCACCTGCTGTTCCAGGTAAGGGTGACTTTGGACCGTTATGCATTTCAAACTTACTCTGGCTAGAATGGGCGCTAGGCTAGACCATACATCCTCTTGGTGAACTATCACAGGTGCATAATCTGGATTGCATGATTGTCTCCTACAGTTATTGTCATATAGGTGACAAATTATCATGTGATCCAGGTCTGTCTAAACCCCATTCAGCCAAGTGTCTAAAAATGACTTTCTGTCTGTCTGTCTGTCTGTCTGCATTGCTGACACTGGTTTTGTCTTTAGTTGGAAAGATAGTTGATATAAACACAAGAAAACACATCGCCATGATCAGGTACACTTTTGCTTAGCAGTATACCAGTACTTTGTTGCAACTGCTGTATATGATGTTCAAAGGACTTGCATCAACTGAGGGAGACCAAGATGTCTGTCTGATTGCCATTCACATCTGTATGCGAGTTTGATTCTCAAACCTCTAATTCACATCTTTGAGTTCTCCTTCTACTCGGTTCCTTTCTCAATCTCCTGGGCCCCTCTCTTACACCAACTTCTCGCCCCGACGACGTGATGGATCTGAAAATTACGCTCTTTCCCTGGCTTTCTCCGCCCTCTCCTCTACATCACCGTTCCTCCTGGCCTCTTCCATGTCCTCCCTCTCTTCATCTCTTTCTCTCTCTCCGTGGCAATCACACTCTCATTCCCCTCCTTTCCCCTTGCATTTCTCTCTATTTTCATTTACCTTGACTCCCCCTTTCCCCACCATCCAGGAAGCAATTTACTTGTCAGCTTGGGCTCCACTGCCTGCCTTAACGCCACCTCCACTTCCTCCTCCACCACCCCTGCCTCCATCCTCTTTTCTCTCTCTCTTTTCACTCTCTTTCTTTTCTCTCTCTTTTCACTCTCTCTTTCTCTCTCTCTCTCTCTTTCTCTTTCTTTCCTTTGCTGTATTGTTCTGTGGTTTTTGCGTGCAGGTAGCGCCGAGTGTAATTTCGTTCACAGACGGGTCCGGGGAGCCGGCGGTCCCTTGTGCAAGGCCCTGATAATAGGCACAGCTCAATGTAGCGGCGATAATGAATGAGGTTTGATCCTCTGCGTGGGTCTTAGGTCCAATTCATCGCACCCTCCTGCTCTGTTGCTGCGCAACCTGGACTGGCCTTGTTCATGGCTTTAGGGGGCCCGTCACAGCAAAACAACAGAGACACTAACACAGACACGCACACACACACACAGCACACACACACACACACACACACACACACACACACACAAAACACACAAAGACATATACAAATACAGCCACAAAAACACAAAACAAACATTGTAGGGATTTTACTTGCATAAATCAAACTGTTTGTGTTTGTGTTTAGCGTCAGACTTTGAGCACCATGAAGCCATGAAAGATGCATTCATTCAGCAAGGTGCCATGAAAGATGGATGTCTGTCTCACCGTTATTTGCTCCATTAATATTTGAAACAGAGTTGGATTGGACTAACACAAAACAGAGGGTGTTCCTCGGCATAAGTCAATGTAGTATTTAGTCTGTCAGAACATTTACAAACTTTTATCTGGAGTGATGGAGAGCATCTGTTATGCTAGTGCATCATAGCTTCAAAGTACATTGAACAGATGGGTGCCTTTTTCTTCTTCGTTTTTTTTTTTTATTTCTAGAGATCACATCTATTATTTTTTACTTTTTTTTTAACATCGCACCACAGATGAATGTGATATGTCAGCATGAGTGTAGGTATTAAATTCTGTATGTGAGGTTTGCGCTTGCTCCGACTGCTGTGAACAGCCATATGCAGGCTTTTTATTTTTGCCACAGATAAATATCTATTGTGCTGCCTTGCCTGAGCTATTAACATGCATTTGCTGGCCTGTAGAGTGGTGCAGGCTTTTTGTACTCGTGGCGGAGAATTCTTCTCAAGTGCCTGCAGTGCTGTTTATTGGCTATTCTCCAGCTCAATTGCCCACATTTGAAAGTTATTCATTGGAGCGAGTGGCGGTCCTATTGTGGGAAATGGACATGGTTATTGGATGGAGATTGAGGTTACACATAGGCTAACCTATCATGAAGCCTCCATCTCTCTCAATTTTGTGTAGAGCAGCCATCGACTTCTCGCTATTTTGCCATTGACTGAAGTATATAAGGGCCTGTGTGGTATTGGAACTGATTTTGTCATTAGAGTGACTTTAACCGGTTCCACCAAAAGCATTGAGCAGCAAAAAGAGGTGTATTTGTTGTATAAAAGTTATAGTTTTGGTAATGTGCGGAACTTTACAACAGTTAAATTAATCTAACTTTGTGTTACAGTTGTGTGCTAGTACATCTTCACACGACACGACTACATTTTGTGCAAACTAATTCTTTGTTTACATGAATGTGTGATTTATTGATTTTTGCATGAGCAATCTAATCCCTTTTATTGCATCTGCATCTGTTGTGCACTCTGCCTAGTAGGTACAATACATGCCTCAACATATTTGATGTAGCAGCAAGTATGAGCCCCCCCTAAATCAAATGAAACTGACTGTCAGTTCTTAACAGCACATCAAGGATGAGTGGGAAATAAATCAAAATGATATCCAGATTCCAGACAACAACAAATTAATCTACCGGAAATAAATAATTGTGAGTCAGCTTGGCATTGCTGTTGGATGAGTATTCTAATGTTTTCCTCTGATACTTCAGGGGATAGTTAAACAGAAAAGGGTCATTTGTAATAGTAAATCAACACACCTAGAAAAGGTAATAAAATCAGAGACACTGTCTCGAAACTTTTTGTCGCAAATCCTCATTGTTATTTCAACCAAGTGCATGATAGTTTCAAAAGAACAATGCCAGTGTCTGTGGGTTTGACGAGCCTATTTAAGTCACATGGTGTTTACGTGAGCGCTTTTAAAATTCAGTTCGACATCACACTTCTCACCTGGCATCATCACTTCTCCCCATCGATGGCGATAGCCATGCTGACACAGTGGATCCTTCGCCTGGTTCTCATGAATAACTAACCCTCCACCGCCGCTCCTCGTGTGTTCTCTTGTTCCGACGACGGCCTCGGTATTCACTCAATGTCCCACCTCGGCTGATTTAAATATGCGCTTAATACACCACTATGAGAATATTGAATTACAGCGCAGCCCTGCTGACCTTTGGAAAATTACTGAGCCAATTGTGCAAGACGGTGACGGTGGCGGCGGTGGTGGTGGCAGAGGTGGGCAGGTTTTATCGTCTGTTGTATGGAACCTGAAGGAGAATGGATCCAATGAGGGGTGTGTGAAAACGTGCTGATGTGATCCTTATTAGCACTCTGTGCGGCCTTTCAAATCTCATACGTGCACACACACACACACACACACACACACACACACACACACACACACACACACACACACACACACACACACACACTCATTTAAGACATTTATCCTCTCTCTCAGCCCTTCATATATTCCTTCATTGCTCCCTTAACGTTTCAGTGCCAAGGGCTGCTTAAACCTTCACCCATCTTGTTAAAAGCTCAGTTTGAGTTTGTATTTAGCACCCTAGGCCAGCATACTTGCCATCCAGTAGAGCAGTCTAGAATGTATGCTACAGTCCAGAATGTATGCTCACAATGTCTGTTATATTGTCTGCTTATGTTACTGTTATCTATTATTACCATGCCTGATATCTTGATATCTTTGCACTTCATGTGAATTTGTGAATTGTGATGTCTTATATACATCTTAGTTGTATGTCTTAATTTTAACTGCACATTGGAGCTTTGAGAAATGCAATTTCAGTCTGCGTGCAATGCAGTGCTTGATTGACAATAAAGTTCGCTTTGGCGCTTTGGCGCTCCTAACTCTATGATCACATACTTCTGATGGAACATATGAGAATAGTGTTCCATGTGCTGTCATTATTGTTGCTTTCTATGGACACCGTAAAGGCTGTGTGCTTACTTCCAATTGGCCACTGGGACACATGATGTGTCTCGAGCAGACAGCAGACATTGGTCTCAGTCATCACTGCGCCCCTTCCAATTTTGGGACCTACTGTAGATAGGATAGGATGGATGTGCTTGTCTGCTTTAACCTCATCCAATGGCGCCATGTCTGTTTGTCATGTCTCATCCATCCCAGCGATGGAGCATCTTACTGGTAATCGAACCTCCTATAGCACAGATGGAAAGAAGGGAGAGCAATTTTTTTTTCCAACACTGGGATGAGATGACAGTATATAGAGAGAGTGTGTGTATGTGTGTGTGTGTGTGTGTGTGTGTGTGTGTGGGTGGGGGCGGGGGGGGGGGGGGGGGCACATCAGACAAACACAAATGCTTCTTTTTTTCCTCTCATCTCTGGCCAACTTTCGGAAAGAGCGAAGCCTGATTGCTTCACACAGTAGCCTTGCAAATTGCCTTGTAATTGTGTTTGCTTGAAAAATGCTCATTTCACCAGCGCATTTTCAGTTTTGTCCCTGTTAGAAAGGCAGGCCCATTATCCAAGCGGAGAGGAGGCTGAGCTTTAGTTGCTGGGAAATGTATTAGAAAAAAAAGAGAGAATACTCTCAAGATATTTTAGACATCAATGTGAAGAGCAATTCCACTTTTGCTGATAGAATTGCTAGAATTTAAAATGCATTTACCCTGTTTACTCCTATAAAGCCTAGTTGACAGTTGTGACCATTGGATGGATGTAGAGCTTTTAGAATGTTGGTTAACACCCTCTCTCTCTCTCTCTCTCTCTCTCTCTCTCTCTCTCTCTCTCTCTCTCTCACACTCTCTCTCTCTCCAGTGACAGCAGCCTTTAATCTGTCTTAAACAAGGCGTGATAACAATTACTTTGCTCATTTGAAATGTCTGAAGAGGTGCTTAAGATATCCAGGTACTCAAAGCCTCAGATTAAATCATGCTAGGCGTAACGAGACATGATTATAAAGTTTATCATTTCGAAAGCGGAGTGATGGAATACTTCATGATGATCACACTGGTGTCATGACTAATCACATAATTGGATGATTTGTAGATTTGATTTGTCATGTTAAGATGAAACACAATGACTTGCTGGTTTTATCTATTGCAACGTCATTATATTCTCTATTACTTCTATTATTTTGCTTTTATTTTCTTATTTTTAATGATGCATGTTTGTTAGTTAACTGCTTACTATGCTGTTTGTCTGAGATGCATTGATAGAGGCTCTGGCTGCTGGTTTCAGCAGCAGTCACGTTGGGAAAAGCACTGGCCATGAAGCCTATTGTGCTGTTGGCCTTGTTTGCTGTAATCCACTTGGACACTGATGAAATGAACAGGGCTATTGTGTCAGGGAGCTGATTGGGTTTGGGGTGAGCCTTGTTCTCTAATACCTTGTTGGAAAGAAGGTGGCTGTGGATTGCTGTGTGTGTGTGTGTGTGTGTGTGTGTGTGTGTGTGTGTGTGTGTGTGTGTGTGTGTGTGTGTGTGTGTGTGTGTGTGTGTGTGTGCGTGTGTTTGTTGTGTGTGTGTGAACTCAACTGCAGTGTTTGTCTTTGCTGTCACCGACAACCTGTTTTCAGGATTACCGTCTAGCGCCTTTGGGGGAAACAAGCACTGTGGATTTGCAAAAAAAAAAAAAAAAAAAATCAAAAAGAAATGTCTCAAGTGGACGAGCACAACCACTTTGTAAATGTGTTTAACAGAAAGAGAAGGGGACAAACAAACAGTCAACCAATGTGTGACTCAGATCAAAGTGTTGTAAATTGTTAACACCAACCAGAATGCAAATGTATTTTGCTGCAAACCGCATTCGCATTTAGTTTACAGAATGCCTGTAGAATCTAAAAACAGGAGAACGTTTCCCCCTCTTTGTGTTTAAACTTTTTCTTGTCTTCCGTTGTCTGTACAGCAAAGTGGATCAGGTGATATAGCACAGGGCGTTCTGTGAGCGCACTCTCCTATTGGGTTAATCTCTCTCTCCATCTCTGGTTTTACTTAAAGGAGCTCGTGTCCGTTGATAACCTCATTGTTTTGAGCGGCATGCCATATTTCTCTGTCCTGGAGCTAGGAGCAGAGCACTCATCACCTTCCCCGGCGCGCGTGGCCCCATCCGGCAGACATTTAATTACGCGGCTAGCTGGGACACTGGCTCTTCATCACGACCCCAGCGGCCCCCGTGGCCAGCATCTAATGATGAGAGATAGATACCCCCGGCAAGAGGAGAAGAGGGAGAGAGAGAGGACACGGGGCTTGGAGAGTGTTAGAGGATGGGTGTTCAGCACAGTGTGTACGGGAGGGAGGTTTAAGATGTGTTGACTAGCTTTGAACAAACTGGCCGCTAAAGGTGTTTTTTTGTTGTTGTTTGAACTGTTGTTGTTGCTTTTGAACACAGAATGTGGTGTGTGTGTGTGTGTGTGTGTGTGTGTGTGTGTGTGTTAGTGAGTGTAAGTGTATATGTCTTTGTGTCTGTGTGTGTGAGATAACTTGCTTAACTTTTTATTTGATGTATCACCTATAGTGATTTGTTATTGTGTAGGGGAGGTGCGAAGGTGTAGGAGTAGGATGGATTTTAAAAGCCAAGTTTCGAAGAGCAAAGACATCTCTTAGACAGCGGCACTTTTTATGTTGATAAGCCTCTGGTGTGAACTCATTAGCAAGCTCATCTGGCGAGTGAGAAAGTCGAGAAATTCGACGTACGCCAGCCGTAACCAGGGAACGCGAGAGTGGAGCCCGAAACAGCTGAATCTCTGTAAAGTCTTCACTAAAACTGCTGACAGAAGAGCCAAACAATTACCTCCCACACAGCCAATATCCAGGGAGTGGTGGGTGGGGATGGGTGGGATGAGGTAGGGTGGGGTGGGGTGGGGGGGTTTAGGCAAAGACGCTTTGAAAATCTGCCTTTTGTGTCTGTCTTCATCATGAAAGACTATACACTCTAAGATAAGCTGCGAGTTTGTTTTCATCTTGATAAAACAGCACTGAAAGCAAAAACCAGTAATGAATTGTTTTCATTATGAGAAGCACTGTAGGTATGCAAGCAATATGATGTTTGGACTGTTAGAGTACAAATTACAGTAAATTACTAGTGATATTGCATAGTGGTGTAGCCCGGTGGGAGAAGTGACTGAGTGTGTTGTTGTGACTATTGGCTGTGGTGAGTGGTGCGGTTAAGGAGTAAGTGTTGTGAAAGCCGAGGCGGTGTGTGTGTGTGTGTGTGTGTGTGTGTGTGTGTGTGTGTGTGAGTGAGTGTGCCGGCGGTGGCCACGGGAAGCCTGTGGAGAGCGGTTGATTTGTTGGGCCTGATGTGTTCTCAGGTCACTCTGATTTCCACGGGGACACCAGGTGACATATGCCACACACACACACACACACACACACACACACACACACACACACACACACACACACACACACACACCTCCAGCTGGGTCACACACCCTGGGGCTGGCAAATTCTGCCACCTCACAAATTAATTTCTCTCGCGCCTACTCACTCACTCACTCACCTCCTTTTCCCTCCCTCTCTCTCTCTCTCTCTCTCTCTCTCTCTCTGTCTCTCTATCCCTTTCTCTCTCTCTCCCCTGGACGTCTGCTTCTCCGTGTGTATCCCTTTCCCCCCTGCGGTGCTGTCTGTCTCCAGACACAGACTGGGGGCTATTTATACCCTCATGTTGTGTCTGCAGTGCAACACCTTGTTTTCCTGCAGAGCCAGTGGCCAGACATCACAGCCTTACCTTCTCCTCGCTTAGACGCATAGTACCGTTGTCAATAAATAAATAAATAAATAAACAATAGATTTTTCTGAGGAGGAGCAGGTAGCAGGAAAGCAGTAAGCAGCTGGTGATCATGTTTCTCTGCGGCTGCTGTTGAGTGGAGCTCAGAGTGATGTTAAGTAATGGCTTGCTGCTGCTATTGCTGCTATTGCTGCTATTGGTGCTGCTGATGCTACTGCAGCTGGTAGTGGTGGTGCTGGTGGTGCTTCAGCAGGTGGTGGCCATGCTGCAGGAGACGCAGGGACCCTTAGGCCTGAGGCACCATCGTCATATGGATGAGCACACACACACACACACACACACACACACACACACACACATACACACACACACACACACACACACACACACACACACACACACACACACACACACACACACACCACACACACACACACACACACACACACACACACACACACACACACACACACACACACACACACACACACACACACACACACACACTCCTGCTGATACTGAGACAGATGTCCTGCCTGCTCCAGGCCTCCCAAACACTCTGATTTAGCTTGGATGGAAGAAGGGGTTGTTTGTTCACTAGATGCTAAAAATGGGCAAGCAGTGAATGGAGGGAAGCAGCAGGGCTGAGAGCACTAAAGGTGACCCTGAGCCTCTCAGTACACTCAACTAGTGTACTCATACTCTCTACTAGATTACATGACAGGTGGGCTAGAGTATATCCTCTTACTGACACATGAACGTTAAGAGTAAATGATGCAGGATAATTGACTCCTCTGCCAACTGAAATGACTCGAATGCCAACCCAGATGACACCTATGCCAACTAAAATAAATCTTGTGCCAACTGAAAATGACTCTTGTGCCAACTGAAATGACTTATAGGCCAACTAGGTGCATCAGTTGCTGCCAAAGTCGCAGTTCTATTCAGTGAATGTGACACACTGATCTCCCTCAGTAGTCCTATGCTGTGTGGAGGCTTCCGTCTTGAAGGATATAATATTTTATGAGCACCCCGTGAGCCTCATTGACACATCCCATAATACTGCATTAATGCGCACATCAGTGTCGCATAAGTGGGCCTCATGGTGCTTCAGTTTTTTTTTGACATTGTTCTTTGACTGACAGTTCTCTCTCTCCGCTTAGCAGCTCAAAGAAGTCAAATTTTTGTCTTTGTCTTTTTTTAAAAGATGGAAAGCACAGTCCTCAAGTGTGTGTGAATATGATTGCTACATTGTGTGGCCCTGGGCTCAATAGCCCACTTCATTTCCTATGCACTCTTTTCCTCTTTGAGAAAAGATATTGGTGATGATCCCCATTGCACTCCGGCACACACACGCGCGCGCACACACACACACACACACACGCACACACACACACACAAAACACACACACACACACACACACGCACACACACACACACACACACACACACACACTCACACTCATTCTGTCTCTTTCTGAAACGGTGGTTATTTTCATTCTTTCATTTGTCAATCAGCATGCTGGCGGGCTGGCCTGGGTTGTGTGTGTGTGTGTGTGTGTGTGTCTGAGGCAGTAATTGTCCTTGTCCCCTCTCGGCTCCCCGGCCACCTCCTTTCCATGAGAAAAGGGGCGAGAGTGTGTGAGTGTGAGAGTGTGTTTCTGTGCTGTGGTGTGTTGCGGTGGCAGAGGAGAGGTGAGCGCTGAATTAAATACGCTTCGCCTTTTGTCTCGCCAGCTCTTTGACCTCCCCTGCCAGCAGACTCCGGCTCGGCCGCCCCGTCAATAATCGATGTGGATGGGGACTCGCTCGCTCATTCGCTCGCTTGCTTGCTCCCACCCTCCCCCCACCATCACCACCACCACCACCTCTCTCTGGCAGGTTCACCTCTTCCCCTCCACCACCTCCCTTTCCCCAGATGCCAGCCTCATCGCCCTCATGCCCGTGGGGGTCAAGCGCAGCAAGGGGCCCCCCGTCAAGTCCATCCGCTCCTCCAGCAATTACCCTCCCTGTGTCCTCTGCCTCATCCTGTGCTGGGGAGAGAGAAGGAGGCTCCTGCCACTGGCTGTCTGGTTCTGGTTCTGGTTCTGGTTCTGACTCTGATTTTGACTCTGATTCTGGTTCTAGTTCTAGTTCTAATTCTGATTCTGATTTCGGTTCTGGTTCTGGTTCTGATTCTGATTCTGATTCAGATTCTGATTCTGATTCTGATTCTGATTTTGGTTCTGATTCTGGTTCTGATTCTGATTCTGATTCTGATTCTGACTCTGACTCTGACTCTGACTCTGGTTCCAGTTCCAGTTCCAGTTCCAGTTCCAGTTCCAGTTCTGGTTCTGGTTCTGTTTACAGTTCTGATTCTAGTTGTGGGGCTTGTGTGCCACATGACAGTGGATGCGGGCCTATACCAGCAGGTGTGCTATTTGGCTCAGCTCAGCTTGGCTGGCACACAGAATGCTAAGTTGTAGCGCTCGAGTGGTAATCATTTTTCATGTATTCATAGCCATGCTTGGTTCTCCACCGTTACCCCCAACCCCCTCCAGGAGAGTAACTGAGGAAGAGGGAGAGAGACTGCCGAGGTGATGAGAGGGCTCTCACACTCATCACCTGAGTATGTTTATTGCAGGGGCAGGGCTAGCTAGTTTGTGTGTGTGTGTGTGTGTGTGTATGCATAAATACACTGTATGTGTGCATATCAGTTGGTGTGAGAATGTGGGTGTGCGTGTGTATATATGAGTGGTTATATGGCCTTGTGTGTGTGTGTGTGTGTGTGTGTGTGTGTGTGTGTGTGTGTGTGTGTGAGGTGAGGGAGTGTATGTACCATAAATGTGTTTTGCGTGTGCATGAGTGAAACCGTGTGTGTGTGTGTGTGTGTGTGTGTGTGAGTGCGTGAGTGTGCGTGTGTATGACGTGTGTGTGTTTGTGTGTATGTGTGTGTCTGTGTGTGTGTGTGTGTGTGTGTGTGTGTGGGTGTGAGTGTTTGTGTGAGTGTGTGCACCATATGAAATATTGATGCGCTATTGTGTGTATATGTCCTTAATGAGCAGCAGAGGGGCTGGAGGAAGCTGGAGGCTGGAGCTCTAACAGCCTGCCTGGGAGTGGAGACCACCTCCCCACACACACACACACACACACACACACACACACACACACACACACACACACACACACACACACACACACCACCGTACCTGCCTCTACCTCACATTCATCTCTATCCAACCCTAATCTCCAACAGTAGCCCCTCATTATGGCTGGAGTTTTCTCTCTTCATTTTTCATCATGCACATCTGCGCCAGCATTTCACCAACTTGCATCACGGTTTAACACAAAAGAGGCTTTCCAGGTCGGTGCTGGAATCTGAATTGTATTGCGGAAGATATATCTGGTTCTGAACTTGAATTATTACATTGTTATCTAGTGGTGACATTATGTCATTGCCGACAGGGCTGACATAAAAAAAGGAATGTAAAGCCAAAAAAAAACAAAAAACATGCTGCTGCATTGTGGTCGAACACCTGATGTATTATGTAAGTCTGTGCAAGCAAGGATGTGACACACCTGTCTTACCTGGAGCCTCGTGGCGATATCCCAGGGCTGAGTTAATAGATGCTGGGCTAGGTAGCTAGCTGACAGCATCTGCAATGAAGATGCCATGGTGTGTGTGTGTGTCTGTGTGTGTGTGTGTGTGTGTGTGTGTGTGTGTGTGTGTGTGTGTGTGTGTGTGTGTGAGGTAGGGGTGTGGGAGGGGCGGAATGAATCCATAATGTTCGAGCAGGTCGCATGCAGAGGAATTGCTTTCGATAAACACAGCAAGACCTATTGTGCAGTTTGTATTGACAACAGTTGAGAAAAGTTGCCAGTTGATTGTTCCAGGATGAAAATGTCCTTCCGTAATTGACCAATAACTTTGCAGCAATCGAAATGATGCCACATTCTGTTGGTTGATACAAATGAACGTATACTGTATATAGATCGCATGAGAATATGGATGAGAGAACACATACACTGTACATATCTTCACATACAGTATATTTACAGTATATATTTAAATGTACAGTATCTGTACTGTATGTATATTACAGT
>JAODXP020000021.1:11368351-11370103 GCA_027497455.2 Sardinella longiceps | reverse complement strand
AGAGGTCCAGCGTGAATTTGTGAAAAATCAGGGCAGACATTGTCACCAGCAGGCCGCCCTGACCGCCTTCGGTGGTCTTGCACGTAATGACTTGGATAAGGTGTGTCTGGGGGGATATTGTAAGATAGGATTACTTTTGTCATACCTGTGGAGAGGAAGAGTTGGACTCCGTGAGGAAGCTTGAGTGGGGGGGGGATAGAATGATAATCTCGCCTCGCCATGTTCCATGAGTCTTCCAGCTGCAACAAAATACCTCTGCCTCTCTACATAAATATTTTACACTAAACTCTTTTTCAGTTTTCACCACAAACATTTTTTTTTTCTGTATTTTTTTTTCCTCTTTCCTTTTCCCCGTCTGCTCCTCCATATTTGAAATGATTGCTACTGAGGTGCTGGTTCCACAAGCGTATCAGAGAACATAATCATAAACTACAGCTCCCCGATGAATAGTGGTTGGCAGTAAATAGTGAGCGTATGGCAGTAAACATATAAGGCAGCTGCACAGACAGGGTGATAAGGAGGTGTCTGGGGGGCTGGGGACATATCCATGCACTCATAGGCCCAGATAATAAGCTTGATATACATCCACATTTGCACCACATTTCCCATCCTGCTTTTCCCTTTAATTAAAGGCAAGGAACGAGCTCTCAGCACACAGACGACTCACCTGATCAATTATCTGAACACTGTGTATATATAGAGAAAGAGAGAGAGAGAGAGAGAGAGAGAGAGAGAGAGAGAGAGAGAGAGAGAGAGAGAGAGAGAGAGAGAGGGGGGGGAGGATGGAGAAACATGGCCATTCTCAATATTTCTCTCGTTCTCATTTTCTGTAATAAAGTATGATATCATTAGGAATGGAAGATTAGCTGATTGGATCGTAGTCAGAGGAGAAAGAAAGAACAAAAAAAAGAAACACATCCACCTTTGGTAATGGAGAGTGGGCGCCCCCCCCCCCCCCCACACACACACACACACAAAGAAAGCATGAAATTAATTGTGAGCGGAAAAAGGGGTGTTGGCACAATTACCGGTGTGCGCCGCTCTCCTTTTGAACTTCACGGCGGGGGACTGACATTGGGCTTTATTACGGCAGGGCAACAGTAGCAGTGGAGAGAAAAATGCTGACATGGGAGGAGTAGGGGGTGCATGTGTGTGTGTGTGTGTGTGTGTGTGTGTGTGTGTGTGTGTATGTATGTGTGTGTGTGTGTGTGTGGTAGAAAGCAGGGCAGGGGGATGTGTGTGTGTGTGTGTGTGTGTGTGTGTGCAGGGAGCCATCAGATGCTGGCGATATGCCCATTATGGCCCCAGAAGGATGTGTGGAGGACATAGCGCGGGTTCAGTAACGTGATAGTCTCAAATAGCAAAGGGCATCTTGGCACAGGAGGAAGAACAGGAGTTAAAGACACACATGTGCCCTGACAGAGGCGGAGTGTCTAGATGTCAAGAGATCAAGGACATGCACAGGCACACACACACACACACACACACACACACACACACACACACACACACACACACACACACACACACACACACAAGTTACATTGTCCCTGTCCTTTAGTCTGAAAACAGATTGAAATAGGCACAGAAATATTCACAAATGCACAACACACACACACACACACACACACACACACACACACACACACACACACACACACACACACACACACACACACACACACACATATGTCGGTGTCCTCAGACAGAATATCCAGTCTGACATGTGTTGTGCCCTACTCCCTGGTGAGG
>JAODXP020000021.1:11355851-11363351 GCA_027497455.2 Sardinella longiceps | reverse complement strand
GCATGCATGCATGCAGAGAGAGAGAGAGAGAGAGAGAGAGAGAGAGAGAGAGAGAGAGAGAGAGAAAGAAAGAGAAAATTCTCCTCCCAAGGCCCCTCTGGTCCCCTATATCAGTTTTTTTCTGTCTTACTCTATCTTTTTTCCTCTCTCTCTCTTTCTCTCTCTCTCTCTCTCTCTCTTTCTCTCTCTCTCTCTCTCTCTCTCTCTCTCTCTCTCTCTCTCTCCCTCTCTCTTTCTCGTCTATCCCTCTCTCTCTCTAACAGAATGCTGATGTTGCTTACTCCAGCTGTGTCAAGGTCACAAGCCTCATGGCTGAACCATGATTCCAGAACTTTCTAATATTGGACTATTGGCTTACTTAGGCATCTTATTTATTTATCTAATTGCTTTTATTCATCTGCGAGCATTGACTGATCACTGCGAGTCCCCGGAGAGCGTTCGCCAGATCAATACCTGCAGCAGGCAAGCAGCCGAGGGAGTGACAGGAGCTGACACCACACAGCATGTCACCTCACGTCACGTCAAGTCACGACTGCTGAGGTGACAGCTCTCAAGCGGATCTGACAACCACTATCTGTGTCAGGGAGTGTGTGTTTGTGTGTGTGTCTGTGTGTGTTTGTGTGTTTGTTTGTTTGTGTTTCTGTGCATGGTTGTCTGTGGGTCTGTTTGATTTTGTCATGCATGTGTGTATGTGCTTGTGTGTGTGTGTGTGTGTGTGTGTGTGTGTCGTAGAGAGTCTTAGAAAGGGACAGTAACATAGAGCCATCGTGCGACACAGAGAAAGAGACCAGTTGCAGGAGGATAGTATAGACACTCATTTTTCATCCCTTGTTAGTTCGCATAATAACACCAGACAAAAGGCTTGTCCCTATCAGAGCGAGATAAATTGATCCCATCTTCAGTGAAGCTGTGTTCTGGTATAATTAAAGACGAACGCTGTCAGTAGGACTTTGGAGGATTCTCTCGCTCGTGCTTGATGGCTGAGCATCTGAAAAGTGAAATCAATATTTATTCGGAGGCAGATTCATGCAGAGGCTGTGCTGGTCCAATCCCCTCAACGGAAAAAAAAGTGCATCTCTGCTCCTTTGAAGAACAAGTAATTTGTCTCTATATGCACTCAAAGCTTAACCACAGCTGTGCCTGTCCCCATGTATCCTTGTCAACATATCCATTCTGTTGATTGCATCATTCAAAGTTCTCCACATAGACTCAGTAGGACGTCCCCCCCCGCCCCCCCCCCCCCAACACAACCCAATCCCACCCCCCATCCTCCAGTCTAGGGGTATTTGGCTGGGCTGTATTGATTTGCCATCAGTCATAGGGATACTTTGGTCCGGCCCTAAAAAAAAAAGGGAATAATCCGCATGTCAGGCCCCTAGAATAAGCAGTAAATTGATAAGAAGAGAATCGATTCCCTGCCTCTGGCCGTTTGTCCGCCACCGGTTACGATTCTCCTGGCATTAGTGGCCCATAATGAGTCCCTGCATCCAGAATCCCAATGCCTGTCTGTCGGACAGATAGAGTAGAGGCTCCCCTCCCGTCGCCGGAGCCTGGAGCGCCTGTCAGGTCATGCATGGGGGATGGAGCATCTCGGGCAGGGCTCACTCCTCCTCTACCCAAACTAACATAGAAACATCATCTCCTCTCTGGTTAGCCATCGACGCTTGCTTAAGTATTTAATTATCCAGGTAAGTCGACGAGGTGCAAATTGTTTTTTTTTCCTTCCTTTTTTTTTTTTTTTTTTTTTTTTAGCAGATGTCAGTGTGGTTAACTGGCATGCACTAAAAAAGAGCAGCTGTGGTTTTGGACAGCACATATCAGCAGCATGGCACAGCAGCATCTGCAGCACCTGTTTTCACATTTTTTTTTAAAAAATCCCTCAATTTTAAAAAGCTTTCAGGAAAACAAACCTCTGGACAGAAAAGCTGTCAAAAAAGTGAATTTGTATGATATGTTTTGATATGCGGCCCAAAAACTGAAAACATGATTCCATAGGCATCTTTGTCTTATGAATATTGTGCATGTTGCGTCATATCCAGCTACTAATGGAGGGATTGTGTGCATAGCTGAAAGTGTGATTGTGTATGTATGACAGTGCAGCTATAACTCAGTGACAGGCCACATCAGGCTGTGTGTGTGTGTGTGTGTGTGTGTGTGTGTGTGTGTGTCTGTGTGTATGTGTGTGTGTGTGTGTGTGTGTGTGTGTGTGTGTGTGTGTGTGTGTGTGTGTGTGTGTTGTGTGTGTGTTTCTGTTTACTCTGTTCAAGTCTTTGCAATAGAAGCTGAGGAGAGCAGGGAGAGGGTGAGAGAGAGAGAGAGAGAGAGAGAGAGAGAGAGAGAGAGAGAGAGAGAGAGAGAGAGAGAGAGAGAGAGAGAGAGAGTTAACTTTTACTCCTCTGTGACTGTGACTGACTGAATCTTGGCCCCTGTCTTACCCCGGCACGTCACTGTACGCTAAAACCTTGCAAATAATCTCCTCCAATGCCTACAGGCAAGCAGGCAATAGGGCACATCTCTCTCTCTCTCTCTCTCTCTCTCTCTGTTTCTTTCTCAGTCTGTGTGTCTTTGTGTGTGTGTGTGTGTGTGTGTGTGTGTGTGTGTGTGTGTGTGTGTGTGGACTGACAGCCGAGTCAGTAGCTGTCATGGCACTGTGGCAGTAATTTAGCAGTGACACTCCTCTCTCTTTTCACTCTCCTAGTCTCTCCCCCCTCCTCTGTGACATGCCCCAGGCTCTCAGTGTATTAACACACATTAAATTACTGCCCTCTCTGGCGGACCGCACCCCACCTCTGTGCTCTTAGCCGCACTACATGAGATGTACCCTAAACCATGTGTGTGTGTGTGTGTGTGTGTGTGTGTGTGTGTGTGTGTGTGTGTGTGTGCTGTGTGTGTGTGTTGTGTGTGTGTGTGTGTGTGTGTGTATGTTTTTACATATATGTTCTGAGTGTGTGCTGTGTTAGTGTGTGTGTGTGTGTGTGTGTGTGTGTGTGTGTGTGTGTGTGTGTGTGTGTGTGTATGTGTGTCTATCTATCTATCTATCTATCTATCTATCTATCTATCTATCTATCTATCTATCTATCTATCGAGAAAGGGGAGGGGGGGACAGAACAGAGTTTGTCTTACATGCGGTTATTTACAGTGATTTATGACCATCACCTTGGACTCATGGAATGCTTTTTTCACCCCATTTGTGACACAGGCAGCAGCCTATGAAGCAATGCAATGAAGAACAACACTTTTGCCTTAGCCTAGAAGTTTACAGGCTTTACAGGAACTTTGCTATAATGCCCTCAAATATCTAGCCTGGGCGAAAGCGACTGTTGACTATGTCATACAGTCTGGCCCAACGCAATTGAAATAGGTTTCCGTTTGGATATGACGTATTCCCTTGCCTGGCTCTCACGCCACAACTTTCGCTTTCAGTAATAACAGATTTCTCGCAAGTTCTGATCTATTTTGACATTGTAGTGGCAATAAATCCTCAAGATCATGGATGCTAATGTCATGTACCAATTTTGTAAATGTAATTTGAAAGTGGGGGAGAGAACAACAAACGCGTCCCTATCCTGTAGGACTACAACATTTTGAGACATCGCTCTAAACTGTGTTCTGATTGGCTAAACCGTAGAGTAATCGAGGGAAAGGGCGGTCTATTCCAGACAACATGCGGAGATAAAATGTTTAGCAGAGGTACGTAGGATGGCATCGCCAGGCTATCAAATATCTATCATCATTCCAGATATTAAAGGTGTATGAAAATCAAAATACTCAACTCCACACCTTCAAAAGATACGTTGAAGCCAATGAGGTGTAGAAGTAGTATCATGAAAAACAAAATACTCAACTCCACAACTTCACAAGATATTTCGAAGCCAGTGAGGTGTAGAAGTAGTATCACTATCAAGACTGCTGCTCCTAGAGGATGAGGAGGGTGGCATCCGATTTCAGCAGAGCTAAGTGGAGACTTCATCGCTCTGTTTGAGTTTAGCCCTGCTGGCTGAATGGGGCTTTAGCCTTGCGGGGCAGGTAGTGGGAGAGGTGCTAGCTCTTTAAGACAAATGAAGCAGGTCACTGAGGGTAGCCACTGCCCTGTGCTTCAGCCGCACTACTCCCCTGGTGCCCTATTAGAGCTGTGAAGAGCTAGCGAGGGATAGAGAGAAAGAGATGGAGAGAAAGAGGGATATGATAAGAGGGGGATGGAGAGGGAGAGAGAGGAGGCTCTCTGGTGAACAGACCCTCTGACCTGTATAGAGGTGTGGAGAGAGGCACTGTCCTATGCTCAGTCTAAATGCTCACATGGCTTGTGTGTGTGTGTGTCTGTGTGTGTGTGTGTGCCGGGTGCACTCATACAGATCTGTGATTTTGTGTCTGCAGTTTTGTGTAGTGGGCTGCCTACAGCATTTGTGTGGGTCTAGTGTATCTATTCACCTGTACACTACAGGGATTGTGTGATCAAGGGTGTGTGTGTGTGTGTGAGTCAGAGAGAGAGAGAGAGAGAGAGAGAGAGAGAGAGAGAGAGAGAGAGAGAGAGAGAGAGGTATTGAAAGGGCTGTTTTCATTTCAGAGTTTATTTTTAAACAGGCACAGAACAGCAGCTCTGACTGTTTCATGGTCTCTGCCATCTTATTCAAGAAGAGCTGTATTCTCCAAGAGGTCACTTCAGCCTCTTTTACTTACAACCTACACGCACGCAAGCACACAACAGCCTTTGTTTCCTCGTGCATTCATTCAACGCTCATCCGCTCGCTAACAAAGACACCGTAAGGACACCTGAGCTCGGACACAAACCCGTGGCGTGATGTATGTGGCGTGAAATGCCTCCGGCTTTACTACCCCACACTCGTAAAAAAAAGTGAATAAAACGTGACAGATATTTCTCTGCCGGGCTCGATGACTTGCTTACACAGTGATTTTTTAGGCTGGGCTCGTAACTCAAACATCTTTCCCTAGGGTACCAACACCCCCTCCCCCAATCTCTCTCTTTCTCTCTCTCTCTCTCTCTCTCTCTCTCTCTCTCTCTCTCTCTCTCTCTCTCTCTCTCCATCTCTTGCTTCCATCTGAGGCTTGTGGTGACTCCAGCAGTGGACAAAGAACAGTGGCCACTGCCGCCCATCCACCCATCCCTCCCCGGAGTCCCATCTGTCAGAGAACTGCTGGACGGTCACTGTTTGTCCAGCAAGCCTGCAGAGCGTTGACCACAAAGAGAGAGGAGAGAGGCTTAGCCCGCTTACTAGAGTCCGTCCAGATGAGCCTTGTGTGTTTGTGTGTGTGTATGTATGTCCAAGTGTGTGTATGTGTGCGCCGCGCTCGTGTGTGTGTGTGTGTGTGTGTGTGTGTGTGTGTGTGTGTGTGTGTGTGTGTGTGTGTGTGTGTGTGTGTGTGTGTGTGTGTGTGTGTGTGTGTGTGTGTGTGTGTGTGTGTGTGTGTGTGTGTGTGTGTAGCGGGGGACAGATGCTGGATTGTTTGCTGTAGGGATTTTCTTGGCCCAAGACCCACCAAGCTTGGACCTGACCTTACTGCCCACACCAGGAGGCTTTGGCTGGGGCTGTCCATCCTCCATTGTTCAGCAAGTCAACCTCAGACTCTGCACACAATCCAATTTATTCTCAACATCACGCCACAGGCCGCAGGGTTCAGGGAGGCCTCTGTAGATATTCCAACACAACTCACAACTCCAGGCAGACGCTCTATTGATTTAACATTACTTTTTGGTTTACTTTTGATGTTGCATTGCTGATAGACTTAAGACTTATCTGCAGCTCCGGGGGACATGTTTGTGCTGTCTACCAAAATGCTGACCGATTCCGTTTCGCACTTCTGTGTTGGCCTGGGACCTCCTGCCCTCCTTTTCCTCCTTTCCCTCCTCTGCCGGTGTTTGAGCGGAAGATAAGATGGGGAGGGGTCATGGGATTAGAAACTTTCAATCTGATCCAGTGACATTTCCACGCCGGAATGAAGTCTGCCGTGCTAAATGTCAAATCATGAAGCATATCAGAGCGCTAGTTTACTCTTGACACTTCGAACGGTTTAATTTCATCTCCTCCTCCTCCTGTCATCTCTCTCTCTCTCTCTCTCTCTCTCTCTCTCTCTCTCTCTCTCTCTCTCTCTCTCCCTTTCCTACTCACAATCTCTCAGTTTCATTCTGTCTGCCTCTCCCTTTTCCAACACTTCTCTGACACAGACGCTATTTCATGAATGCTGAAGAGAGCTTAGTCGCTGTGGAAGATGCTGATCCCTTTAATTTGGAGCCTAAGCCTTTAATTTATGGTGCCTCACACACGTTGGTGGAGATGTTTGTTGTTGGGGTGCATTGGGGTTGACTTAGCTCTAAGTAATGAGTGATGAAACAGCTCCACATGCTTCATGATGGAGACATCCGTGGCTGCGCGCCTTCATCATTGTGCTTTTGAGCCCTTCTGGAGGTGATTGAGTCTTTGCTGTTGTGATGGATGTAGGCATTAATGCAGGCTTCATGTAAGCCATCAGTGCAGTAAACTAGGAATCTCTCTCTCTCTCTCTCTCTCTCTCTCTCTCTCTCTCTCTCTCTCTCTCTCTGTCTTTCTCTGTTCTTCTTCTGTCCCTAGTATTTCTTGTCGGCCCAGTTACTCCCCCTTTAGTTTTGTCTAAATAATTACAAACCAAACAGTCAAATCCTTTGAAATCTAATCTTGTAATCATGTGGACTGTAATGAGACGAATGGTGTTTGTGAATGAAGATAATGATGATAATGATGGTCATGATTATATTGATGTTGGTTGAGATGGTGGCCTTATTAAGATGATGATGATGATGATGATGATGATGATGATGATGATGATGATGATAATGGTGATGATGATGATTGTTGTTGCAGTGGTGCTAATGAGGTAATGCTAAAGTTCCAGATCCTTACTGAGCATGTCCCAAAGTTTAGTAATAATTGAATAGCACATATCACTTTAAATAATTAGTTACATGTAACTCTGTCTAGCACAATGCATCCACAACAATGACAAGTCATTTCATTTTACCATATTACAGTAAGAGTTTTGTGAAGCTCTTCTTCTTTAGACAGAATTCTTTTAATGTCTTTTTGTCCAAACAAGGTTTCAGTGACCCATAGTAACTTGCCAGACATTAGTGATGTCTGCACCTGTTTTTTGAATGGGGACTTGAAAATGGTGTTCTTTTCCTTGGAGCCAAGGAACAGAGAGAACATGGAACAAGAGAGACAATAGTGTGAGGGGGGAGAAAAGAGAGATGTGATGTGCAAGAAACAGCTACAGCTGTCTTGTTAAGGCAATCCAGGGAGCTTAACTAGGCACTTTTCCTCTGCAACCCTATCAAATCTGACCCTGTATGTTTATGTTCTCGTATTAGCTTATAATGAAAGAATTCATTTAGTGGCCCCAACAAATAAAAACAAGTTTCCTGCTTCAGAAAACACTGCACAAAACAGCAGGGCATTCTTCTTGAAAACATTGTGAATATAATTTTAACGTTGCCTTTAGATAGTAAGA
>JAODXP020000021.1:11335851-11338351 GCA_027497455.2 Sardinella longiceps | reverse complement strand
ATTTTATTGGAACTGGAACTAGGACTGGAAACGGAAACTTGGAACTTGGGAACTTGGAACTTGGAAGCCCGACGGGGGATCTTTATCCTGTCGCGCTTGTGATCTCATTCCGCTTTCGGATTCTGATGAATACTTGACCCGTACTAAGAGAAGGAGAGGAAGAGGAGGAGGAGGAGGAGGAGGAGGAGGAGGAAGAGGCAGAAGAGAGCTGATAGCAGAGCAAAGAGCAGATCGCAGAGGAAGATTCCGGAGAAGAGGTGTTAGCCGACTGGGGAGGAGGAAGATCAATATTTCCATGCTGGAATTACGACCTGTCTCTGGACCAGCCGCCTCTGACACAACTGGCCACAGCTCCAGAGCGGGGAAAGGAGAGGGGGGGGACTGTTCTCAGAACTGCGCGTCTCAAAGTGTTTGAGAGAGTGTATGTGTGTGTGTGTGTGTGTGTGAGAGAGAGAGTGTGTGTGTGTGTCAGTCAGTGTTTGTGTATGTTTGTGTGTGAGAACTGGCTTTGGGGCCAGTTGCAGCTGTGTGTGATGTGTGTGTGTGTGGTGTGAGTGTGTGAGGGGGCGTCTCAGCTGGAGTTTGGCGGGCTGCGATCGACTCCTCTCTATCTCCTCCGTCTCTCTCTCTCTCTCTCTCTCCCTCGCTCTCGCCACTCCTCGGCCACCATGGCTCCGAGGCTGCTGCTCCCCGTCGCCGTGGCGCTGTTGCTATGGACACAGGGCGTCACGAGTGGGGCAGCAGGTGACGGGACGGGCAGACACAGGGGAGGCTGGAGGTGGAAAGGTGACAGGAACCGTGAGTAAACAAATCCACCTCTCTCTCCCTCTCTCTCTCTCTCTCTCTCTCTCTCTCTCTCTCTCTCTCTCTCTTAGTGTCATCCTTCTCATCTTTCTTTCTACCTCTCCTCCCCCTCCTTTCTTTGTACCCTCTTCTGTCTCTATTCTTTTGCCATCTTCTTTTTTCAGTCTGTAATTATGTCTCCATTCTTTCCATTGTCTATTATGCACACACACACACACACACACACACACACACACACACACACACACACACACACACACACACACACACACACTTAGTGCACAAACTCATTGCCACACACTGTGCTGTGCCCCCATGGTAAGATATAGTGGTATCCACATCGAGCTCTCCTTATCTGTAACTGTGTATCCTGCCTGTTAAGATAAGGCTGTTGTGAGATAGGCATCTAGCACATCTCTACCCTTATGCTTGGCATGTGTCCTCAGCAGCACTCTGTGTGTGTGTGTGTGTGTGTGTGTGTGTGTGTGTGTGTGTGTGTGTGTGTGTGTGTGTGTGTGTGTTTCTGAGAATACACACTGACTTTGGAAACTTACAAGTGCGTAGAGAAGGTTAAAAGGCTCATTGTGACGTTTTTCTTTGAAGTCTGTCAATTTTGAGTTCTCTGGAATGTAGCTTTTGTGTTTTCAGTACTTGCATTGTTTTTGTTTTTTTCACCGCAGCCATACTCACACTGTACGAAGGCTATGTACAGTACAATACTGTGATATAGCAGAGCAGTACAGTCAGGTGCTAATTGGCTAGCATGCTAACTTTAGTGGATCTAGCCAACACTCTGTCAAGGCATTCTACACTATAGACTTCTAATATTTTTCATCATTTATGGATGCTTGAATGTTTGAACTTTAGTAGGCTAATATAAAGTCTGGTGTTATGTTTAGCCAGAGCTATCCTGCTTGCTTTCTATCTATTGAGCTATCAAGTCTGTGGAGAGGAGCAGGAGACATGCAGAAGGCACTTAGGACAGCCAGTGCATTAGCAGACTGGAGACTCAAGCCTTCACTGACAGAGTGGCAGACAGTGGAGAGAAGAGAGAGACAGCCACTTATGAATAGAAGGCTTTCACTCAGTCCACCATCTGTTATCGCAAGGCTTTTTGGTGGCCCAATTTACTTGGCTGTTGTACTTTAAACAGTGGGAGGATGGCTTGTGTCCTCTTTATGTGTGTGTGTGTGTGTGTGTGTGTGTGTGTGTGCGTGCGTGCGTGCGTGCGTGTGTGTGTGTGTGTGTGTGTGTGTGTGTGTGTGTGTGTGTGTGTGTGTGCGCGTGCGTGGGTGCGTGTGTGTGTGTGTGTGTGTGTGTGTGTGTGTGTGTGTGTGTGTGTGTGTGTGTGTGTGTGTGTGTGTGTGTGTGTATGTGTGTGGTGTGTGTGTCACTGCTGGTGTTTGAAAGGCTGTTTTCTGTGAATGTTTGCATGAAGCTGTCAAGTTTCATATTCCTTCAAGGTCAAGTGTTTAAATATCAAAATAACTGGTATTTGTTTGGGGTGTTTCTCTGCCCATGCGCTGTTTACCTGTGATTATGTACCCCTGAAGCGACACAGCAGGGTAAAAAAGAGACAGCTGTCAAGGTGCATCTCAACAACAACATATTGCTGATGACAGGGTGGTATTATTCTCAGCACTAGAGTGCAAGGATGCCAGTACCTGGATGACGCTCAACAACAAGCACTTGTTAG
>JAODXP020000021.1:11303351-11328351 GCA_027497455.2 Sardinella longiceps | reverse complement strand
GCTGAGCCTGATATATACAGACTTTAAGTAAAGTGTTACCCTTTTTACCACAGTTCCTCAAACTTGAAATCCTCTTTTCATCTTCAAATCTCTCTCTCTCTCTCTCTCTCTCTCTCTCTCTCTCTCTCTCTCTCTCTCTCTCTCTCTCTCTCTCTCTCTCGCTGCTAATATGAACAACATTGCATTGGCTTTGGCTTAGTGAATAATTCATGGATTAAAGCAGAAACTGGGTTCTCTCTCTCTGTACTCAAGGTCATTTTAGTTCCCACACATTAATAAAGTAGACTCCGAGTTCTCGCAGTGTCCAAGATCATTTAAGTTCATACACATTGCATTGCATAAGCCGGCGCAAAGAGGTCCAACAAATTGGGAATTCATCTGGAGAAGCCAAGATAAATCCAACATATGCCACCTTGGCACGACAGACGTTCCCGGGTTCGGCCTCAAGGTTATGTCTTGTGGCTTTCCCTCCCTCCAGGCTTCCTGTGTGTCACCACCGAAGCCGCAACCACAACAGCACAACAATGGCGCAGTGTGCAGATCAGAGGAGAGGCCATCCCTAACCCCAAGGTCTGACGTGACGTGACTCCCTAAAGATGGCCGTCCCGTCTTTAACTACCCCGGTGTCTGATGAAAAAGAAAACTCCCCGTGGTGTTCTTTAAATACCCTGTGGCGACTCGTCTGTCGGGCACAAGGAAAAAAAACGGTAGCACGACTCCTCACGCCACAGTAAAGAGGGTGGATGGTGGCAACTATAGCGCCAGGCTTTTTTGGCCTTGCAGACGTTCGTCACGCGCCGCTGTGGTTTTGTGCGCCACATTTAGACGGCCTTGATCTTGTGATGAAGTGTTAATTGTCGGTGGAGCCCTGACACCTTTGGGAGAATGCATCGTGGAACCTCAGATTTGTTTTGAGGATCGAAGCATGAAAGTGCAGACAAACCTTGCCCACGCGGTGTTGTGAAATGCATATAGAATGAGAAGCACGCATAGTACATAGTACTTAAAAATACATTAAAGCAAACGTCAGTCATCTGCAGAACTTTGGCTTCAGGGTGTGTTTATATTCTGTTGTACCTAAAGATATTCTTCAAAAAAAGAAGAATAGGACACGCATATTTTATCATATACCAACAAGACACACATCTTTATGTGGGAACTAACCCCATAAAATGTATTTCTTAAATATAATGTTGTATTTGCATAGCTCTACCATTCTACCAACGCTAGTCTAGCCTTACCAAAATAATATGTTTGAAGTCACCAGGAAAATACGCCAGAAGTGTATTTTTAAACTGGGCTTCTCCTTATTCCATAGTAACCTTCCACTGTAAACCATTAGCAGATTCATCTGGGCTGTTAGGCTGGGTAGCAGCTAACCAAATGCTGGGCAGGCAGACCTCATACCGTGCTGGTCTGGAATGGAGGGAGAAGGGAGAGGGGGAGCCAGTGTTGGCCTGGAGTCCACTTCTCCATCAGGCCTCCGCAGCTGTTCCACTGGGTCTGTGTGGTAGTGTGGTGGTGAGGGTCGGACTGACTTACCGAGGTGTCTGTGTCAGCCCATTTTTATTGCTGATGCAGCTTTTGCGTGCACACGCACACACACACACACACACACACACACACACACACACACACACACACACACACACACACACACACACACACACACACACACACGCTACACTTCATAATGTGCTCTCTACATCAGCTTATCAAAAATCCTCACCTATTCAATATTACATGTACAAATGTTTTTACACAAACCCACTACTTATAGTAGTGTATTTGCGTTCTATGTTGATAAGACTCTATGGAACACTCAAAAAGTGAAAGGCAGCATTGGCTCTCATTGAGAGCTCTGAATGTGTGGCCCAGATGTATAGTACATTGTGTGTGGCTAAAAGAGAAAGAGATGGTCAAGGCTGGAGAGTGGAGACACTATCAGAGCCTGAGACTAATCCTATGTAATGAAGAGTGACATTTCCGATCCAGACAGAGGGCACCAATGAGACTCCTGCCAATTAATTTGCTGATTGGTAATTCCGGACAGTGACACGGTCACT
Organism: Sardinella longiceps; assembly: GCA_027497455.2. NCBI lineage: Eukaryota > Metazoa > Chordata > Actinopteri > Clupeiformes > Clupeidae > Sardinella > Sardinella longiceps. The sequence goes on along the minus strand of JAODXP020000021.1, from coordinate 11,326,285 downwards.
GTCTATCTGTCACTCTCCCCTTTGTGTCTCTTTTTTTCTTTTTGCTCTGTGAGGTTCTGGAATTGAAAATCTTGGAGGGTAATTTGGTTTGCTATTGTATTGCTAATTAAAGATCAGCAGTGAAGGGCACGTGACTGTATAATGGCCAGCCACGAGGAGAGGGAGAAGAGAGAAGAGAAAAGAAATTGAAGTTTGATCAAGCAAAATAAAAATAAAAATAATAAAAAGACATGCAGTAAATCACATTAAATTATACACTAAGGCTGGTATAGCCTAGACTTTAGGGAATAATAGAGCCATAAAAAATGAAGACTAAAATGATGGCTAGAGGAAAGAAGAAGAAAAAAAAGTCTGACAACCGACACTGTTGTATTCTTCAGCACTGTTAACAGACAAGCTGTGAATCAAAACGTTGTGAACAGGCCAACCTTAAAAATCAGTCTTTACTGTTAAATCCTTAACCCACGAGAATCATATCTCCGCTGTACACTGCCAATGTTACATAAAATTCTGCTCTTGGATGACTGAAATACGATGACAGTTTTGCTAGCCGTTTTTATATAGTGTTCAAATTTAAACCAGATAGAACTGCAGAAGGACAGGAGGGAGGCGGCTGGTGGATGTCTTTTGGCATGCATGCTGTTTATGTTAGCTCAAGTGTGTGTGTGTGTGTGTGTGTGTGTGTGTGTGTGTGTGTGTGTGTGTGTGTGTGTGTGTGTGTGTGTGTGTGTGTGTGTGTGTGTGTGTGTGTGTGTGTGTGAGCGTGCCCCTCTCCTGCTGTCCATGATGGGAGAAACACACTCTGCGTGGAAAATGCTCTTGTGCGAGTGCATAAAAAGGGCAAGCGGGACAAAAATAGTCCCACGCCACCAACAGGAGAGAGGACCAGATGTCTCCCACTGTGGCAAGCCTTCCCGTTGTTTTTTCTCTCCTCCACAGAACACATAAAATGTAGCAGAATTGTTGCCAGTGTGCCTGCAACCCCCCCCTCCCCCCTCCCCACACACCCCCCACCCCCTTAGCCACTTGATTTATGGTTTGCTACATTTGCTGCAAATGGTGTATGAACAATCACATTAGAGACAACGAGGCTTGGGGAGATAGCTGAAGCTTTTAGAGTCTCTCCCCACACTCACACAAACATGGATGCAGCACACACGCGCGCACACACACACACACACACACACACACACACACACACACACACACACACACACACACACACACTCTTCCAATGCAAACAGGCCAAGCAGATGGTAACGCAATCCACACGGCATGTCAATCAGCACTCTGACTTCATCCAGGGTGTCACCTGCTCTCAATAAATTAGGCTTATTTTGCTGAGAGAGAGAGAGAGAGAGAGAGAGAGAGAGAGAGAGAGAGAGAGAGAGAGAGAGAGAGAGAGAGAGAGAGAGAGAGAGAGAGAGAGAGAGAGAGAGAGGTGTTCCTTAGGGCCCATTTCAGGATGGAGGGGGTGGAGGGAGCAAGGGAAGAACTCCATTTCAGTCCTTTGTTGAAGTTTCGGCGGTCCCTCTGCACCCTTCTCTCAGAATTTATGAGGGGCCCAGGGCCCCGGGCTCTCTCTGGTGCACTCTGTTTCAGACATTTGTGGCGCTACCGCCGAACGGCATTAAGATAATCCATTAGACATTCCCTTTCCTCCCCAGCCTGCGGTTTCAAGTGTAGGAGTGTGTGTGTGTGTGTGTGCGTGTGTCTGCGTGTGCACATATATAGTGTGTGTGTGTGTGTGTGTGTGTGTGTGTGTGTGTGTGTGTGTGTGTGTGTGTGTTGCATTGCATTGCAGTTGTTGATAAAGCATCGCTGGCTGAATTTGACAATCTGTCTGAAGCTGCAGGCTATACATTCATCTATGTTTTATCATCAAAGAATCTCTTACATTTACATGATATATTATAGAATAGAATGTATAGCTCTATATCATTTTGTGTGAAATACATTCATGAAAGTGGCATAGTAGTAATGTTGGCTGAAGTTCAGAAAGGTTTTAGTTGAGAAAGAAAAACAAATGATGACTAAGACATGACAAGTTGAAAAGCAGTTGAGATAATAAATAGTCTTTGTGGGACTATACCAACTGTCTATAAATCTGTTATCGTTTGAATTAGTCTTCATTATACAGGTCGTCATTAAATCATGGTTTCTGTAGACTGGATAACTCTATTAAATCAATTCATCAGCATTGGGCTCTTCCAGGCATCCTCAAAATGTTTTCTGTGTGTGTGTAATTATGCTGTCATTGATTCCCATTCCTTCTGTAGCTGAGTCAGGTGAGAACAAGTCCGGACTGTGACGCATTGAGACTACTATTCGTATTTTTGCACAACTTGCTTTATCAGGTTAACATTTATATAAACACTATATAAACAATATAAAGTGGAGGCACTTTGTAGATTATTTTGTCAGCTAAAATACGGTTTGAAGAGATTTCAAGCTATCGATTTGAGTATGGCTCTGTTTGAGTTGGATGAATCTGTTGGAATATTTTAAGTAGTTTGTTTTAATGTATAATCAAATAGCTATGTCTAGTCAGTCTCTCAAGAGGACGATTAACTTTCTGGTAAACCAAGGGAAAGAGCCTAAGGTGTTATGGAAAGAAAAAGCCTGCCTGAAACCGAGGGCTCTCGTCAAAAAGTGGTTTTGACTGTTGCACATTGTTCAATGTTGAGTAAAGCATGCAGATGAAGGTGATGAGCTGCACAAATGAAACCACATCATAAGAATTTAATCAGGAGTTAGCACTTCCCTTCAATCAGCCTGCTAGATTGCACCGCAATTGAATTCCCCATCGAAAGTGCTTTGATGCAGACAACCAAATATCCACTCAAGCCAAAGGTCATGGACACTAGCTGAGCAACTCAACACATGGTATGTTGAATGAATGATAGTTTATATAACTGTGAGAGGGTTTCAGTGAAGCAAAAGCTAAGATTTGGACCTCCCAATGATTAAGGCTATTCTCTGTCTCATGTTTCATTAAACAGTACAAAAAACTACAGACCAGTAAGAGAATTGATTGCAAAGATCTCTGAATAAAAAGTTATAGAATGTCTATTCCGGGAGTCCAACGACTGTAAATGATAAAGAGACGGAATCATAAAATTTATATAATTTGTTTAAAATTTTAATTCCTGACTAGTGCATAAAAAGCATAAACACAATGATACAATTAGTTTCTAATTCTGCTTGATAATATAAAACAAGTAGCATGCTGCGTGCTGCACCAGAACAATAGCCATGCCTGCTCTGTGTGGACCATTCCCCTGATATCAGTTAGCTTCCCTGCAGTGCTTGTTGCTGCAGTACAGATGAAAGCATTTGGTTGGCACGGCCTCTCATGTTACAGTGTTATTGTGCAAACTCTTTTCTATTGTTTCGATTCATCAGGGCCTTTTCATTGTGCTGCAGTGAATGCTAAAAGCTTTACCAAGCAGGCTCCGTATTAGCATTGGTCTTTCTGAGTGTTTCTTGCTCTCTTGGGACGAAACAAGAGCTAAATTTGTTTTCCTTATTGCAATAGAACCCTTATTGTGTGTCGTTTAGGGCATTTAAGTGAAGGCCCAAAGACGTTTTCTCTGTTTGGACAACGTCAATGTATTACACGGCAGATCTAACTGTGCGTGTTTCCCACAGACGGCTGAAGCGCGGTGGGGATACGCCAGGGCTCTGTCTGGAGCGAGTGGGGTGGTCTGATGAGGGCCGATAGGGGTCTGCTGTTTGTTCAGCTTGCCTGACCTCAGATCAGATGAGAGCGCAACTGTAACAGAGGCACTCAACACCAGCGGGAGAGATAGAGAGGGAGAGAGAGAGAGAGAGAGAGAGAGAGAGAGAGAGAGAGAGAGAGAGAGAGAGGGAGAGAGGGAGAGAGAGGGTGAATCTCCATAATCGCATCTGATTTATTATGTAAATACTTTTAGCAGGCACTTTCCTCTCTGTCTGTGCTAACCATGACTGATAAGACGGAAATGAACACAAATGCAGCGAGCAGGGCGGATTCTAATGAGTTGGTTAAGGGGGGGGGCTCACATTTAGGCCATTAAATTCAAGGAGTAGAATGAGTTTGTTCTTTTCTGCGAGAGTTTTTGGGTACTTTTTGATTAAGTATTATTATCTTTTTATAATGAGCTTTGCTTTTGTCTCTGGGTTGTTTGGTGGGTATTTGATATACAATTGTTGCCATGACTTTCCATCATGTTATTCGCAAGGGGTAATTGTGCAGCCATTATGGATTGGTGCTGCTAAGCTCTCTCTCTCTCTCTGTCTCTCTCTCTCTTCCTGTCTTTATTGCTGAAGTTCTTTAATTATGCAATATATGTGTGTGCACAAAAATATTCTTTCGTTATGGACTTTCGTTATGGACTTTAGTCTATGTGGGGTTGTATATGCCTTATGTGTACGTGTAGGTGTGTGAATGAGAGCGTTGACTGACAGAGGTCCATGTTTTCTTTTTTGGGTAGTTTGAAGTCAAGTATGTGTGCCAGCTTTTGGCATTGCAAGAAATGCACGCAGACAGTCCTGGTTTGTTTAGCCCATAACACCATGTGTGACTGGAGCTTTAAATCCTTTCTGAGTGCCAGTGAGCGACTCGGCACTGCCTGTCATCGAATCAAAGACGCGCCGCAGTCAAATTAGAGGAGCCCGAGCCCTTGCCCTCTGTAATTAACACCCGAAGAATTCCCCGTCCATTGTCCCCCCTCGCTCTGTGCAAATAACAGAGCTTGCTGCAGGCAGAGGAGTGCTCAGGTAGCGCTACAAGGCATTCAGGTGTCTATTCGTTCTTTTTGTTTTGTTTGTTTTTTTTTTCGGTGGGGGGTTGGGGTGTCAGGCCTGCGCTCTGCATATGAGGCGTTTTGTTTGTTCAATCTGTCACTTGCCTTTCAGCGCCTGTATTTATTAGTTTCATTAAGAGCTCATTGACGTGGGAAGTTCTGAGTTGATTTTAGACTCTGATACAAAGAGGATGATGAGTCTCTAATGGAATTTAAACCATGTTCCTTTCTGAAGGTTCCTAAACTCATTTCACAGAGTGGGGGAAAAAACCATGACTTCATTTTCCAACCCACACACCACACTGACGGGTGATCAAGGGGAAATATGATGGCTGACTGCTTCGGTCCTAAAAGGCTTAATGCTTTCTTGTACTTTTGAGAGACTTAAAAAAGTTTTATAAGAGAGGAAAGAAATGGAAGAGCTTAACAGACTACAAACACTTTTTGTTACCTTTGGTACTTTTTGCGCTCCCCTCTTGTAAATCAAATAATGGCATGAACAAAAAGTTGCTGAAGGGGGCTGTTTAGTATTTCGCTCCTGCTTGCTGTCGCTGCTGTTAGCGGAGCGTGAAAGTCGTGGAAGGTCGGCCGTTTGTCCTCGCTGACAGCTCCTCCATCACTCCGACGCTGTAAACTCCGGCTGGCGGATTGTTCGCTTTCTCCACGCAGCCTGACAACTTCCATATACACACCCCCCACACACACACACATGCATACTCACACACACACACATGCTTACTCACACACACACACACACACACACACACACACACACACACACACACACACACCCCTGTGCTGACAGGGCCCTCGCTGTGGGAGGCCTGTGAACCTCTGGAGTGTTTGGACAGCGCCGAGCCGGCCCGCTCCACTCCACTCCGCATGATGGGGAATGTCAGGCCTGGGCTGTGATGGACATCTGTGCTGTGACATTTCCCAGTACACCTCACCTCTCTCTCTCTCTCTCTCTCTCTCTCTCTCTCTCACATCATACACACATACTCACACACTCTCACACACACACACACACACATACATACGTACTCATACACATGTACACACACACACACACACACACACACACACACACACACACACACACACACACATACACACACACACACACACACACACACACACACACACACACACACACACACACACACACACACACACACACACACACACACACACACACACACACACACACACACACACACACACTCCTCTCTGTCTTTCTCTTTCTCCTTGTATTTCCAGCATTCTCAAATTGGTCTGCAAAAGTCTACATTAAGGTAGAATGTGAATTTGTGTTTTTGTGTTTGTATGACTCTGTGTGTGTGTGTGTGTGTGTGTGTGTGTGTGTGTGTGTGTGTGTGTGTGTGTGTGTGTGTGTGTGTGTGTGTTGCAATTAGAGAGAGAGTTGTTTGGTTCTGTTATTTTGTTTGTGGTTCAATGCATTCTTTGTAATCAGGTGTGTGTACTCATCTATCCCCAGTTGAGTTGTCAGTACCACTGTGTTGTCATTGCATCTGGTGAATCTCTAAGACACTTCATGTTGGTATGCACTGTATGTCAATGGAGAATAACCTGGCAACCCCAAAATCCCTTTTCTGTTTGTGTTCAAGACAACATCTGGCAACCTGGTGACCTCGGTAGCTGCAGCCTTTGTAGCTAATCAGCAACTCTTGTTCTGGAAAGTTCTTGATTTTTTTTTTCACCCTCTCATTTTGTGGTTTTGCAAGATGCGCTCTCGGCAAATCTGTTACTGAAAACTGGTTGGATTTCATTTTTCTTTTTTTTTTCTTTTTTTGTTTCCTCCTTTTGTTTGACATTGGTGCCTCCTAATTAGCCACACAATAATCACTAAATAGTTCCGTGTGGAAAACTGACTCAGGTCTGGAGGTTTTTCAGGCAGCGTTTGACGTGTTTATTTAGAAAGTCATAATCTAAAGTAGCGTCTTCAGAGAGCTTCCCTCCTAGGCCTCTCTTCTCCTGTCAGACGGGAGACTCTGGAAAGGGAAAGTCCATGTGTTTGTCATCCCTCATCAAAAAAAATGTCTCAAGTCATTAGCAATGGCTTCCTGATTGACATCAGTTAGACGCCACTGTTTTCGCTGAAGCCAGGAACAATTTCCCAGTCACGGCATACAGTTTCAACTGCTGGAGAACGCAGAGAGTTCAGAGAGGTTTTTTTTTATTTTTTTTATTTTAATACTGCAAGATGTCTCTCCATTTGAAACCACAATGTTTATCTTGCAGCTCCTCCAGTGGCACTGTGTTTTGTAGGTTTAGATGGGATGAAATGCAGAAAGCTTAATGTCTTCCTGCCAACGGCATGCCCTAAAGCGCATTGCGTTCAGAGACCAAGAGTAGGAGCTGCTCGTCTGTCTGTCAGGTGGGCTGAAATGCAGTGGAAAAATCACTGTGGATGATGATGGAGGTCAGGAGTCATGAATATGTAAAATAAGACTCTGCAGACAACTTATGTAAATGGTCTGACCAACATACTGTATTAATATATTCCCAATATATCCCTACATATATCAGAGAATTAGGAAGGCACAAGCTAACTTTATATATTATGCACATACATTTTCATGGATTCAGAAATACAGACTCGCACACACACACTCACACACACACACACACACACACACACACACACACGCACACACACACACACACACACGCACACACAAGCACACACACACACACACACACACACACACACACATTCTAACCATTTATGATGCGTCTTCTCAGATCACCTCACTCTGTGTAAGTGGATAACACAACTGCGTTAACACAGAGAAGCACTTTGCACTTAGCCATCTAAGGTGTTGGCACTTCTGTTTCATTACCCACCGTTCAATGATCCAACTCTGCAGCGAGGCCAGCTGCACATCCTCTGCCATATCAGGTGAAGGTTCCTGTTACCGGGAGATTACCTTACAATCACACAGCTGCTCTGAGCTGGACTCCTCTGCCCATCTGCCTTAATTCTTGTCTGCTGGAGAAATCCACTGTAAGCCAGTGGAACAATCGCTAACACAAAGACACCATTCACTGCTCCAACTATCGTGTCAGTTGCAGTTCTCATAATCGGCATGTTACTGTGCAGTCCACTACAGGACTCATATGCTTGGCACTGTTATGCCTTTAAAAAGAGTACTTTGTTGTTATTTTATGCCATTACAAACATTCCAACTGTTGGAATGGGGCTGGGGGTGGTTCAACATTTGTAATGTGAAGAAAATAGCTTTTGAGCGATTATTCCTTAAGCAGAGCTTAATTAGCAATTCAATAAAGGGTTTGTGTTTATATTCAAATTAAAAGAAAATTTTCCTTTTGCGCAAGCCCTGTTCGTCCTGCGCTCTCTCTCTCTCTCTCTCTCTCTCTCTCTCTCTCTCTCTCTCTCTCTCTCTCTCTCTCCCTCTCTCTCTCTCTCTCTCTCTCTCCCACTCTTTTCTGCCCAGTGGTCCGTTCGTCTTTGAACCTACCAGAGAACTCTCTTCTTCAGATGTTCACTTTCACACAGGCATGCTGCATGATAACACAAAGACCGATCCCCACAGGGCTAACCTCACAGATCGCTTATTATGCTAATTAGTGGCACAAACACAGAACTGGTCAATATGTGTGTGTGTGTGTGTGTGTGTGTGTGTGTGTGTGTGTGTGTGTGTGTGTGTGCATGCATGTGTACATATGTGTGTGTGGGTGTGTTGGTGTGTGGGTGTGTGTTTGTGTGGGTGTGTGTGTGTGTGTGTGTGTGTGTGTGTGTGTGTGTGTGGGTTGGTCGGTTCATCCACATATGCATAATCCCCCATTTTCCACTCAAACTGTCTATGGCTAATCAGATCTCTGGAAGAGAAGAGCCCCACTGTTCTCCAGCAACCATGCTGCCGCATTCAGAAGGGACTGAGCCCACCACACACACACACACTCTCTCTCTCTCTCTCTCTCTCTCTCTCTCTCTCTCTCTCTCTCTCTCTCTCCTTTCCTCTGTCTTTCTTTCTCACATCTACTATGTTTCTCTTGGAGTTCTCTCTCAGCAGGCACACTCTCACTTTGCTTTGCCATTATATAAAAGGAATCAAGTACCATTCAAGGACTGTGTTCTCCAAAGCTGAGACATTCAAGTAACGCTCTAGTACTGTGTCTGCTCGTCTGAGAGATTCTTTTTCCCCGCTGTGTAATTGTACAGGACCTCGTTTCTCTCTCTCTCTCTCTTGTGCTGCGACTCGAGCCAGACGTTGGTGTTAGCTCTGTGATTGCCTTTTCGCAAGTGTTGTGGTTTGCAGCACAGCGTCTGCAAAGCTGCGAAACGCATTTAGCATTGTTGACTAAACACGAGAGGGCGTTTTTCTATCCTCGGCAGCTGTTCCAATCATTATCTTTGGCCATCACAACAACCACACAAAACGCAGGCCCCTACGTCTGCCAGAAACACTGCCGTTGGTTCGCTCGCTCGCTCGCTCGCTCACACTGAGTCATTTTCACATATCCATTATGCATTTCCTTTGTATCTCCACAGCTTTTCCCTCGTTTTTTTCCCACCCTTTTTCTGCTTTCTCTCTCAAGCACATAATGCAAATCGTGTGTCTTCCAGCGAGGCCTGCGTGAGCTTTTTGTATGTTCCCAATCACATAACTTGATTAAAAGCCCATTATTGGCTACACTCCCCCCCTCCACCACACACACACACACACACACACACACACACACACACACACACACACACACACACACTGCCTAAGACAGAGAGGGTGTAATCAAAATGGAAATGACTGCGGAGGAGAATGGAGAGCAGTGGACTGGTAAGGACAGACAACTCCTCATCTCATCGGCACCAAGAGACTGCTCCCTAATGCACAGAGACAAAGAGCCTGTTCCCCCCCACTATTGTGTCTTTTAATCGGTGCAAGGAAATGATGTGTAACTATTAGGAAGTAAAGTTTTAAACTAAATTCACTTTTAGAAGAATTCAATTCTCCTAAATGTGCAGCCCCACGTGGTTTTGAAAGGAAAACTTACTGACATACTATTCATACTGCACATTAAAACATGTGGAGATCATTTTTTCTGTTTGACATTGACCTGTTGTCCAGGACAAAGAGTTGAGCCTCTGTTGATGTGTTGCACTGTCACCTTTTGAATTGAGTACACTACGGTGGTGTCCCTGTTAGCACAAGCTCTTTTGTCCATCCACTACATGTTAAAGCCATCAGTCAACATGGGCTGTCACAGCCAGTATCACAGTGACAATGAAGTGACAGCCAACATAGGCCGTGTGTCTGGGACTAATACATAGACATCAATCACATGCTTAGGGCTTCTGTTTGTCAGACCAAAGGAACATACGCAATTCCCTTTGTAGTTTCTGACTTGCGTTTATTTGTGTCGAGATTTCTTGTCTCTTGTCTTGCCTTGTGAAATGTGCTGTGTCTTATTTATGAGACTGCAGGCAGTGCAAAATCTAAAATTAAAAGTGACAGAAATGTAAAATTAATGATTACAAGAAATATTTAATGCTCTAATAAAATACAAATGTAGGTGTACATATTAAAGTAAACTGTATCTATGATACCTGCTGCTGCATGTGTGTATGTATCCAGTCCAGTCCACCATAATTAATCCCTCAGTTGCACTCAATGATGCAGAAGTGGGACCCAGTGGCCAGCCTGGTGCCTTTTCAATTGGCCTACTGATGTCTAGTGGGGTCTGTTGGGCTTGAGCTGATGCTGGTCCCCTTTCAGATGGCCTAGTGATGCCCATGGGGGTCTGGAGGTGGTTAGCTGAATCTGGGTGGGTGGCATAGGGTGTGTGTGTGTGTGTGTGTGTGTGTGTGTGTGTGTGTGTGTGTGTGTGTGTGTGTGTGTGTGTGGGGGGGGACGAGAGGAGAGGTTAAATCAGACGCTCTCTTTGTGTGTGCTCAGAGCACCAGGCTCCCCTGCACATGGCTCTGTGTAATTAGCCAACTGGGGAGAGGACAGCCAGAGAGGACCAGAGAGAAAAAGAGAGAGAGAGAGAGAGAGAGAGAGAGAGAGAGAGAGAGAGAGAGAGAGAGAGAGAGAGAGAGAGAGAGAGAGAGAGAGAGAGGTACTGATGAAGAAGGGAGAGGCAATGGGGTAGGGGGGCACTGTTGCTGGAGCTGGAGCTGGAGTCGGACTTTGGGGCACTGGGACTGTGGCACAGGGCGGTCCAGCCTCTCTCCCTCTTTCTGTCTCTTGCCTGCAGGCACCCGGGGCAGCTGGGTCCACCTGTTAATGGGCTCTGAAGTGGAGCTTAATTGGGGGGACTGGCAGGGCATGTGCCACCCTCTCTTTGGGCACGGGAGCACAACAGATGACAGATGCAGTATAGCCTGAGAGAAGGGTAAGAGAAGAGAAGAATAAATTTGCTCAAATTTAAAGTTGACTGCCCCCCCCCCTCCAAAAATATCATAACCATTAGTGAACCTGACCATTTTAAATCTACATTGTTATCCTAGAATCACTCCAGCTTAAGGAAACTTTCTTGACAAATGCCTGTTAGTCATTTTAACTACGCTTTCAAATTACGTAAGTGCAATTAAAAGAACTTTAGCAATTGAACATTGAAACGTTTAGCATTTCCTTGTGCGATGCCCATTCAGCAAGCAAAGCAAGTGTAAATGGGATAGACAATACAGTCCCTATGTGCACAATCCTGTGGAAAGTCTCTTTGGAAATGTCCAATGGATAATGTCCAGAACTGCATCCAGGGTATACTTAAGTTGATTTCCCCTGACAATTAACATTAGAACAGATTGTTTTGTCCCCACAATTTGGACATTTTCAAGTACCTCAGTGAGTCCCAAGAGCTGAATACGGTTCTGTAACCTCAGGTCTGGAATATATTGTGAGCAACTTTGCCAACGAACCACTGGTGGAAGTTAACAAAGTTTCCAACAGCGAGGGACCTTTTTTTTAAGGATCGCTGGAAGAAGTAAACTGAAAACACAACATCAATTAGACTGAAGGCCTTCTGAACAGCACAAATGACTTTGGTGAGAGACAGAGGCCAGAGGCAGGGACACGAAGAACATATCCTCATCAAAAACAGGCTCACTGACCACATTCAAACCACATAGAGAGAGAGAGATGCGCACACACACACACACACACACACACACACACACACACACACACACACACACACACACACACACACACACACACACACACACACACACACACACAGAAACACACATCATTTTTGTTAGATATCTGTTGTGACTGCAAAGAATCTGTCGTGGAATATGTTGACAAGATGATAGTATGTATTGGAACAAATCTAAATGAAATAAAAAAAAAAGTGTCAACTGCTGTTAGTAAATCCTTGCTTAATTAGAATAAGGCAGGCCATTTCATGCTTTGGGAGAATGAGTCACTTCCATCAGCTTTCACTCTCTGGCAGAGAGGGAATCTCAGCGAGTGTATCCCAATGTCCACCATAAGCCCTAAGCCCTGCAACCTCAAAGACTTCACTGACATAACTCCACTTTATGAGTGGCTGATTCACACCTACTAAGTCTCTTAGGGTATAGGGTTTAGGGCTTAGGGTTCAGGAGGGAGGGCATTGGCATTCACCCATCGTCTCGTTCTCAGCAGCCAAGTGAGCCCTGTGCATTTCTACCATTTGTCTTCAGCCGCACTGCTATTACAAGGTTATGTGTTGCACTATTGACCCCTTCAAATGGCTCCTGACAAAGGAACATTATGAGCTGAACGGTGCACTACATAAAGTGATCAGCAAATTAATGAGCACCTCTAATGCTCCTGTGTTGAACTGCTTCACCCAGCATTAATGGCATATCAGCTCTTATCACACACACACATACACACACACACACACACACACACACACACACACACACACACACACACACACACACACACACACACACTGCATATTTATGGCTCTTTCCCCTTCGAATAGGAGACAGCTCCAGTCTGTGAAGTACGCTAATGCACTTTCTATGCCCTTTCACTGGTGTCAGCAAATATGCAGACAGACAGACAGACATATTTCTATGCTATGCTTTTTTTGATGCACTGTATGATGAAACCACATTTCTGAGTTGGATAAGTTGGATTGCACTTTCAAAAACTTTTTATTGAAATGCTCAGCATGGTGCTATGCAACTTTAAGGGGACCTATGAGAGACTTTTTTTCACTGTCACTGTTGTGTATAATCTGTATATCTGATATCTGTTTTTTTTTGTCAAGTCATATGTTGTTTGTGCATTTGCGTATTGGGTTGGGTTTCGCTGCAGTGTTGTTGTGACTGTGGCTTGTTTATGTAAACATGGGGTGCCGGGACTCTGAGCCAGGTAATAGGATTGGCCCAGCATGATCCTCTTGAACTGTCACAGCCTTGCACTAATGATATCACAGCGGGAGCAGGCTCAATCCTCTCAATTCCAGTCTGTGCTTCCCAACCACCACCAAAAAAAAGTGCTTGCTGCTGGTCTACAAGGTGCTGCACCTTTTCTTGATGAATTAAGTGGCATTTATCTCGTTCTTGGCGCTGACATTTATTGAACCAGAGACTGAGGGGGGTAAAAAAAAAAAAATCTAGGAGGTCTTTTTCTCGGCACACTTGAGTGATCCTAAGTACTCTCAAATGAACTATTCTATTGCCCCCTCCCCAACCCCCGTCTGTCATTTACACCCAATGATGCCACTTCTCATTCAGGAAACAGACACTTCTGACAGAAGGCCTTGCAGTCATCTGGACAGTTTAGACGGCCCTTTCATTAGCCCCCTTACTGACCCCCCCGTACCAAATTAACCCCCTGTCAGCGCCCCACAATAGAAGTGGGCATGGCCCAGCTTGATTTATCCCACGCCCAAGCATCAAGAGGGCACAGTTAGCCCCTCTGTTACCCCCCCCCCCCCCCCACCCCCCATCACCACCCCACCTCTCTTCCCTATTCGCCCCTTTTTCCTGTCCTCCCCACAGGCCTCCCTCTCTCCCTCTCTCCCTCCTCTTTCTTCCTCCAAATGTTCCTCCCATCCCGTCTCCTCATCCTGTCAGTCATTGAGGGCTTGGATGGAGAAGAGAGAGTAAGACAGAGAGAACCAGACAGGCGGGGAGAGACACTGACACTCTGTCGATTTGGAAAGGGGGGGACTGATTGCGGTCAATAGGTCTATTTAACAACAAATCAAGTGTAAGGTGTCAGGGTGCGTTTGTGTCTTCGAGGCGGAGCCCCCCGCCATCAGCATCATCATTGAGGGGGGGGAGATCTCCCTCCGACTTCCTGGAACCCAGTAGGAAGAGCAGACAGGCATCCAGTCAGGTCCACCTCGGGCTAGACTCTAGACTCACATGTGTTTCTATGGCCCTGCTCTCCCATCAAGGCGACTAACAAGGAGAGAACCCTGCTGACTTGTGGGGCCAGGAGAAAAAAAAGAAAGCTTTGCTTGGCTTGACACCGGCTCAGCCATCCATGGGACCCCATATCAGGACTTGGCCTCCATCCTGTTCTGTGGTCTATATCATTTCCTCTTCGACTTGTTGGGGACCAGCCAGCATCCACCCCTGCCTCCACTGCAAGGGTGTGTGTATGTGTGTGTTCGCCTAAGGATCAGCAAAGCCTTTCCTATAGGATCTTATAGGGTCGGGTCCTAGCTCCAGGATGCGGTTTAGGGGGAATCTTGGCATCCGTTCCCCCAGCAGCCTGGCTATGGTGTGTGCACTGTGCTGCTGCATCTGTCGGGTGCCTGGGGGTGCTGAGACTATGGAGGTAGCGGTAGCCGCTGATGCTACTGCTGTTGCTGTGGGTGACAGTGCGCTCGGGGACTCAGGTTCTGTGATGTTATTTCCGACAGACCCGGGGGCGCAGCAGGACGGGGCCAGTGAAGGGGCCACGGTGGCCCCCGCTGCGGAACATGAAGACGACAACTCACCGGGCTACACAGGTACCGCTGCTCTAACTCTGTTTCACGCTCTGGCCCGGCTGACCATGGGGCTCTTGGCTTGGCTCTGGTCTGCTGTGTTCATTATATCCCCCACATCATATTTATTTTATTTTTTTATTTTTTTATTTAGCCTTTATTTAGCCAGGATGGTCCCATTTATCTCAATACATCCACTTTAATGGAGGCCTTAGCTTTCATTCCCCATCTTTCTTTCTCTCTGCCTCTCACTTTCTCTCACTGTTCACCATATTGTAGTATTTGGTCATTGATACTTTTCTCCTACCTGTTGGAAGTCTTCCATTATCTACTGCTATTCATCATTTTACTGATTGTGATGTGTTTGGAGTGGATGGATCATAAAACTGTGTCTGCAGACCCACTTGATGAATGTTGCTGTTTAATTTTGGGTTTAAATTTCCATAATGCATTGAAATGCGATAGCATCTCTTGTTTGTATATGGTAGCTAGCTGTGTATATCTCTAAAGTGCGATTCAAGTGAATTGGGGAAATATAAATCTGTGCAGTTCTGTTTGGTGAAGCTACTCCCAACGCTCAGGCTCCATGTGACCTAGGTGAAGAGTTCAGCTGGGGGCTACTGGGTTTTGTTTGTTTATGTATCATGCCTTTTACTGGTGAAAATGGCACACGCCCAGCAGGAGCCGTGATCCCCTTTGCTCCCATCCTGCGATTTAATGAACCTCAGAAACCTCAGAGGCTTTTGTTGCCTCAGCTGAGGGGAGGCAGGATGTCCAGATGGGTGCCCATAGACCAGGGCCATTTCACTGCCTAACCCCCCCTGGGGTGATAAGACACCCTTTAGGATTTATAAGGGAGACCTGCTGTGGGCCTGAGAGACTCTCTGCTCTTTTGAAACCTCCAGGTCCTCCAAAATGTGCAAAGCAGCTTCCTGGCATATTTTACGAGCGTGTTTACAAAGAATTTCAACCTTTAAGCTCTTCTTAGGCGGATGTTACAAAAAAAAAAAAGATATATGTTTTTTGAAGTTGGCTGTTTCTGGGGTTTGAGGCTGCTCTGCTTTTCAGTGGCAGCCTGTAGTTTCCTCAGGGGGAGTTCATGGAAGGATAGAGAAGGATAGAAAAGGAGGACAAGATTGCTTTTGTAGGTAGGCGTGGAGTTAAGAGTTAGGCTCTTGTTTTTTTGTCAAGCTCAGGGTGATCCATCTGAGTTTAGTCCAGAAAATCACATCAATCGCGCTCCAGAGAGAGAGAGAGAGAGAGAGAGAGAGAGAGAGAGAGAGAGAGAGAGAGAGAGAGAGAGAGAGAGAGAGAGAGAGAGAGAGAAGGTGCGAAGAAGACTTCCTCATTAGTGTGCTTTAGGGATGGCTCGGGGAGGGAAGGCTCTTTAATCCAGCATTTTAATCCCATCTGTGCTGGAGGATGAGGGGGAATCGATCTCCCTTAGTCACTGAATTGGAAATGAGGCTAATGTGTCCTAATGCTCCAGTCTGCCGCCAACAGCACAAGCCAATGAGCGGCAGCCAGCAACTCCATTTCCACAGATTGGATTCACTTAGACGAGGTGAAACAGCCGGATTAACCCAAGCAGTTGCCAATTTTGTTTTTTTTCCTCCTCCTTTCTCCTTCTCTTCGCTATTTTGTCCTCCACTGTATTATTCCTTTCGTCGCCAAATTGAAAATTGAGTTCACCTTCCAAGTGTCCAGACCAATTCCAATTCAGATTCACCTTTCTTATCATTGGAGCCGTCTGGCCTTAGAACCCCCTCCCTCGCTCGGCTGGCGACTCTCTTGGAGAAAGCGGCGGGTCGATCGATACACACAGATAGATGGAGAGATGCCTTACACCTCGTAGGGGGAAACAGAGGAACACAACTGACAGGAGAAGGCGTGACATTCTGCACATGCCCTGAAAGACAACAGCCAATTCCAGTGGTAACTCAGGTTTCCATGCACTCCCTTGAGAAAAAGGGATGAATCTTTACCCGAAGTCTGGGCATCAGTGGGAAAGGCCATGGGCAAAAAGGAGGTATCAAGTTTTAAGGTCGGGTCTATGCCAAGGACAACATGAATCTCTGTGTTGATGAGCGCTGCGAGGCATATTTTTAATCGCAGGAGGATCGCATTATTATGTTCTTGGCATCGAGCTGCTCTTTTATGACTTGAGGCCTTGATTAAAATTTTATGTAACCACTTTGTAATGTCTTTAAGAAGTCCTCGTCAAACTTAAAAAAAACCTGTGGACAAAAAATCATGGCTACAGTATAATTAGTCACCCTTTCACAACACCTAAAATCGCTACAGCTACACTGTAATGTTTACTACCACTGTGTTAGCTTTTAAATAAAATAACAAAAGTCTCTGAGCTGACAATTAGAGGTCCATGTAGCCGAGTTCACAAAACTTCTGTGCGATTGCATGCCACTTATCACTGATTAGACTCCAGTTCACAGACACACAGCGAGGAGAGAGTTGACAGACCTCCAGAGCTAATACTGCGAGATGAAAGGCCGAGCGAGTCTCATTTTTTTTCTCCCCGCCGTATGAGTGCCTCGATGTTCTCCTCTCGCCCCACTGTCGACAGCTCCTAGTGCATCTGTCAGAGGCGGCGAAGGCTGCAGAACGTCTAAAGGCGCGCCTTTCCCGCTCACTTTACCAGAATGTGATGGAGTCGATCGAGGGGGTGGGGGTTCGTTGTGGGGGAGTTCTGGAATGAAGAAAGTGGGAAAATTGAAGGTCACTATACCACTTCTTTTTCCCCTACCATCATTACCAATAGGCCACAAAACTGAAGGGCTTGTCTAGGCAACTGCCCCATATCTCATTGTGAGTGTGTGTGTCCCTGAGCGCCAGGCTCAGACCTTTCACTGCATGGACAAATAGCACATTGACAGACAGAGAACTGATGAGCATGGGCATGATCACTCCCTGAGAGCGGGGAATTGCTGGAGTGGACGTATATTGAATGAGGTGAAAGTTCTAGAATACCTTTTTTTTCTGCTAGGCAGGTGAAGTGAAAAGTCATCTCTTTTAGCTCATCTCAGCATCCCATGAGGATATGCAGCAGTATACAACACTGACAGTCGCTGTTGTTTTGCTGTGTGAGGTGAGGCAGTGGTATTCACGCCTGTGTAGGACATGAGGATAGGGGGGAGAGAGAGGGAGTTGTTGTTGTTGTGGTGTTGTCCCCTGAATTGATGTGGAGGTGGAGCTGTGCTGTGGTCCGGTGCGGATGCCTGTGTCGGCGTGACAGCTGGAGAGACAGAGTGGTAGCGTTTGCTCTCTCCACCTCCACCTCCGCCACCCACCTCCACCACCTCCAACCTTCATCACCTCTGGGGCATCATTACGAGCCCTCGGCATGGCCTTGAAGCCTCACCTCTAAAACCCAAAACTCATCTCTCAGTGGCGTCACATTCATTACTGAAGAGACTTATCAGCTTCTCTGCCCCCCCCCCCCCCCCCCAACACACACACATACACACACACACACACACACACACTCTCTGCTCCATTCGACCCCCCCACTCCCCCCCGCCCCCTAGATCTCATCCCTCACTTTCCCTCATCATGTTCGCCTTCACTCCAACACCAAGTGGCCATTAAGGTGCGGCAGGACTATGGTTTCTCTCACTTCTCTTCTCAGTTGCTCTCAGGAAAAACTGGTGAAAGTGGAACCCAAAACTCTCTCTCTCTCTCTCTCTCTCTCTATCTCCCACTCTCTTTGTCTCTCACTCCCTCTTTCTCTTCCTCTCTGCTCTCTCCATTCTCTCCTCTCCTCTGAGACTGACAGTGGCGACAGAGGGCCTGACGACGCCTGAGGGAGAGTGATCTCACTTGAGATATAATTACCTTTAAACTCCAAACCAGTCCTCTCCAATCCCCCCTCCCCTCCTCCATTACCCCTCCATCACCCCCACCCCCCACCTCTTTTTGGTGTAGGATGAAGGGACTTTTTATTTCCTGTGCCCTGTCCAATCCCCTTCTTCGCTCCTTGATTCCAGAGCTTAACTCTCTGCTGTCCCAGGAAATGGCTCGATTAACCGTTCCTCTGCGGAGCAGGGCAGGCTAATACCATCAAGAGGGGGACTTGAGTGGTAGTGAGATTGACCGAGGAAGTCGGGAGTACAAAAGCAGAT
This sequence comes from Sardinella longiceps, assembly GCA_027497455.2. Classification (NCBI taxonomy): domain Eukaryota; kingdom Metazoa; phylum Chordata; class Actinopteri; order Clupeiformes; family Clupeidae; genus Sardinella; species Sardinella longiceps. Next base: position 11,307,432 of record JAODXP020000021.1, on the reverse strand, counting down.
GAGAGGGAGAAAAAGAGGGGAATCCATTATTCAGAACCACGCTTAGTGTCTCAAGCTGTGTAGGGGAAGTGAATCAAATTCATCCCTTCTGTTTTGATTAGCATTAGCGAGCTATGGGTGCTAGTTCCAGCAGGACCAATGCTGTACTGCCATCAGCATTCATTCCCAGCAACCATTGCCCAATAGACTTCATGTTTTTTTTGGAGAATGGAGACACTGGTGCAATTACTGGGATTTTTTTTTTCAGCATGAATCATAAATAGCCTACCCCATCTTCCCCATCTGTGGAGTGGGGAGAAGGAGGAGAGGGGGGGGGGATTCACACGCCTTTCTTTTGTATTTCCCTCGAATGTCCATATGGTGCCGTCATGACTGTCAAGCAGTGGCAGTTTTTTGTACAAATGCAAAGAGAAAGGCGTGTAACATTAACTAGAGTTATCCTCACATGGGGACCCATTGGATCTTTTTGTTTTATTTAATGCCTTTCTGTTCACATCGACTTTAATCAGTAATGGACTTGGCATTTGCATCCTGTCTATTCATTCTGACTGCAGGCAGTTAGTCTTGTCAAACACAAAGAAAAGCTGGGGGCATGCAGAATAGAGGATAAAGGATTGAATAGAGTAGTTATAATTGCATTTCTTTCTATTTCTAGCACCATCATTGCTTATCATGTTTTTTTTCCCCTCAAGTGCCATTATAGATAGAATAGTACCATAAGTCTCCAGCAGCATAACACAACTTGCCCTTGTGTATAGGTTGGGGGAAAAAAAAATGAAATTAATCTCATATCTGGTTGAGAGCAAAACTACAGTTCCTCATGATTGAAATTGCTGGCCATTCTTGTTTCACCTTGTAGTCTATAATTGCAGTCTGTACTGTTTGACATGACTTGAGAACTGTCAAAACAAGATGAATGATTTATTTATCTGACAAAGAACAAATACATATGGCATTGGCAATGGAGTTAGTCTAGTTGTGTATGGGCATACTTGTCTGTGTGTGTGTGTGTGTGTGTGTGTGTGTGTGTGTGTGTGTGTGTGTGTGTGTGTGTGTGTGTGTGTGTGTGTGTGTGTGTGTGTGTGTGTTGTGTGTGTGTGTGTGTGTGTGTGTGTGTGTGTGTGTGTGTGTGTGTGTGTGTGTGTGTGTGTGTGTGTGTGTGTGTGTGTGTGTGCAGACAGATGACATTTCTATATCAACTCTATGGCAGAGCTAAAAACCTGCAGCTGATGTAGCTCTGGTAGTTACATGCAAATAATGTAAGTTAATACATGGTGGGATGTGATATAATACATACTTTGTCTGTTTGGCTGTTGCTTTACGGATGATTTATTTGACAATTATATGAGATTTGTGTCAAATAAAAGATAAAAAGTTACAGAAACAGAAAAATATGGTTGTTTGACACTTTCCAAAGAGGCCTGACAGACTTAACAGCTGATGATCCCTATCTGACATTCCTTACTGCTTAGAGTTTGTTAAATAGATTCAACAAGCAGACACAGGCAGCTGTCTAAAACTTACTCTGAAACTTCAGCTGGGTTCTTCCCTAGAGAACTTACATAATCCGATTGTTCTTTAGAAAACTGTTCTTTATCCGGATTTCTCCTTCTGTCATTGCAAAACTTGAGTCATCAGCTATAAAGTTTAAGAACAGAGATTTCAGTTTGATTTCTTATTATTGAATAGCATTTTGCAATCAGTTAGTCAGACAAATCAGTTGCACTAACATTATTGAATTAGTAATAAAAAATAAAGCTGTGAAAATGCCACAATCCAAACAGATGTACGTGCAGGAAGCTGTGCATATCACGTCCCGTGAAGATAAGTAGTCCCACTTTATGAGCGGTTTTATAATGTCTCTTCCATATGAAAGAGTGTCTGCCATCATAAGATCACACCATCATACACTTCTCCCCTACGTGACCAGACTGATCAAAGCCGGTGATGAGTCCTGTGACTTCCATCACGGTGAAGTAGGGAACGTGTTCCCTTGGCCGTAGGCAGGATGATGTGCTCACAGACAGCTCTCTCTCTCTCTCTCTCTCACAGCTGGGATCAATGCTGGCCTTCCTTCTCACAGGCTTGCTGTGCTCCGGATGTGTGAGTGTGTGGGCGGGTGGATGGAGTGTTTGTGAGGGTGACTCGTGTGTGTGTGTGTGTGTGGGACTGTTTTTGTCTGGCTGCAACTGTGTGTGTGTGTGTGTGTGTGTGTGTGTGTGTATGTATGAGGAGAGAGAGAGAGAGAGAGAGAGAGAGAGAGAGAGAGAGAGAGAGAGAGAGAGAGAGAGAAAGAGAGATAGATAGATAGATAGATAGATAGATAGATAGATAGATAGATAGATAGATAGATAGATAGATAGATAGATAGATAGATAGAGAGTCGTGTGTGCCTGCCTGCCTGTCTGCCCATAAGACTAAGTGTGAGTGTGAGCACTGAATCCCTTTTTCCTTGGATATTTGGGTCTCTCTCTAGTGCTGTGTGCGGGGCTGTGAGATCTCGGCATGAGTCGGGGCGCGCTCCTGTGACGGGGGTCGTAAATCTGCCCAGCACCTGCTCCCCGGGCTTTGGCGCGCACTGTGGGGTCAGCAGCTCCAGATATCCCATCCATCATATTTATGGGGTTCATCACTGAGCCAGTTTGTTTTGGCAGCTGATCGCGCCAGGGAAGGGGGAGAGAGAAGAGGAGAGGAGAGAAGAGGAGAGGAGAGATGGAGGGGGGGAGGGGGGGGATTTTTAATTTTGTGTGCACAGGGTCAGAGGAGAGAGGCGAGGGTGAGATTTGAGAGTGGGGGAAAAAGAAGTGTGAAAAAGACAGGAAATGCCAATAAATGTGTGAAAAGGACAAGACATGTTGGAGAGAGGGACAGTAACAGAGAAAATATGGTTGTGGGACACAGACACATACACACACACACACACACACACACACACACACACACACACACACACACACACACACACACACACACACACACAAAAGGCAAAAATAGAAGTTATAAAACACAAAAAGATGAGACGGAAAAAGAAGGTAAAAAATTTGAATAGCAAAGAACACTGAAAATAAGGACTGAGAGAAACACTGAGGGAGAGAGAGAGAGAGAGAGAGAGAGAGAGAGAGAGAGAGAGAGAGAGAGAGAGAGAGAGAGAGAGAGAGAGAGAGAGAAGAGAAAAGTGCATACTCTCTCTGTGAAGGGGCTCAGTGGCTGTGATGTGGTCTCCTCTCCCCCCAGAGCCCCAGCCTGTCTGCTATAATGTAGCTACAGGCTTAGAGAAGCGGGGGAGAACGTCTGGAGAACACAGAACCCAGTGTCACTAAAAGCCTGTAGTCTGACAGACTCTCCATGCAGCCTTAAATCTGCTTTAAATCAGTTAAATGGCCTATACCGCATTATCTCATTTGCCCTTCGACAAGCACGCAGGCTCTGCAACGAGATTTGGATCATCTTTTATGGTGACATATTCTCTTCTTCATGCCACATTTAGCACAAATCTTTTATGAAAGTATTTTCCCCTAATAACGATTGCTTCCGCTCGCCTGCCAGAGACCTAGAATATGAAAGGACCACATCATAGACAGAGAGAGAGAGAGAGAGAAAGAGAGAGAGAGAGAGAGAGAGAGAGAGAGAGAGAGAGAGAGAGAGAGAGAGAGAGAGAGAGAGAGAGGGAAGGAGAGGGGGCTTGGGTAGCTGTCATTAATGACAACCTGTGCCCCATAGAAGGCTTGTCCCTCTAGTGGAGATTCTGGGAAGTGTCACCATTACCATGACCACCAAATTGGTCCCCTTGATAGAGCATCGCATCATATTTCTCTCTTTGCTTAAACAAAAACTGGTCTGAACTTTTTTTTTCTTCATTTTTTGCTTTCTCTTTTCTATCCATCTTTCACCATACCTCTCTTGAGATAATGGACAATCCAGGCACAACAGCCGTTGTCACCACTGCCTGTCCAGTCCAGACACCAGGAATGCTGGTGAGAGAGAAACACTGCCCTCCCCTCCCTACCCCACCTCACCCCCACCACAGCCCCACCCTGCTTCACCCCCCAGCCAACCGCAGGCACCCAGGCTTTGAAGGCAT
>JAODXP020000021.1:11288351-11298351 GCA_027497455.2 Sardinella longiceps | reverse complement strand
GAGCTTTCAACTTGAGTTCTACTTCATTTCTCAGGTATTGAGTTGTAATCTTCTTCCAACACCTTGAGGGCCCTTGTAACCGTGCAGAAGTGACAGATTAATTATTTAATCAGAAGGCAAGGAGAGAGGCAAGAGGCTTTTCAAATAGAAATGCCACTTTCCATTAAAAGAATTTGACTTTATAAAAAAACTTTCTCAACTGCAGAGGTGAAGACTTTAACAAAATGTTAAAACTTATATTCTAAGTTTTATATATTTTATCTAAGTTTCTAAGTTATATACAAAACAAAACAAATACTGTAAAATACTGTATCTTAAACCTCAAAGGCTATGATGATTTGGTACAGTTTGAATTCCCAAGAGCAGGAACTTTTTTGAAAAAAGTGGAGGGAAAGAAAATCTCCCTGGCCCCCCTCGGGAGCAGAGCTGGTGTTCCTGGCTTCCCTGTGGGGAGTATCTTCTCCAAGAATGTTTTTGTTTTATGTCCTCCTGTTTTGTTATTTCATGCAGTGTGAATGAGGGGCATTAAATAGTCTTAGTCATGGGGATGGGGAATTGGGGGGTGGGGGGGGTTCAGTATGGCAGCGGCAGTGGCAGCAGTTTGGATAGGTTGGCGAGGGAAACACCGGTTGGTTGGCTGCATCACCCCCCTCACAGCCTCCCACCAACGCACAACCGCTTCAGCTTTGTGAGGGGTCCGCCCACGGTGAAAGGGGCACACAGTGTGGTGCCTATTTTTCCCTGGGTTCCCCGTCCTTCTCCGCGCCTTGCCCACCATAAGAAAAGAAGAAGAAACATCCCCAAAAACCCCTTTGAATATTGAAAGGAGAGTGATGAGGGGAATGAGAGAAAGGCTGAGGAGAAGGTGGGTGGAGAGGGAAGGAGAGGGGGGTGATGAGGTGGAGGGGGGGGTTTAGAAGTAAAGTGGGGTGTGGGCCCAACTAAGCGCATTGTCCATAGTATCTGCTATTGAACTCCACTCATTAGTGGTAGATGATGCATCGGGAGGAGGTCTTGGTGGCTCATTATAGTACACAGCTATGAGTGGAGAGGTGCAGGAATGCAAAGATGAAGGATTGCAGAGGTCCGGATCAGAAAGGAATTACTGTTTCATTTTTTGATATATTTTCTTTTATATATATTTGTTTTTTTCTTTTTTCCACTTTTTTCATGGATTGACGCTGATATTCTCTATATCTGTGTAAAGTAGAGGTTATTATACATTGGAGCTTATCCATTGCTTTTATGACTCAAGTATACCGTGTTGGGCCTATCTTTTGGGCGGGCTATTGGAATGACGTTCGGAATGATGTCCTTTCTTAAGTTGGAATAATCCGTATTCAGTCAGGATAGCTTAAATCCTTCGCATTCTTTCTTGGTGATTTATTCTTAAATCCTTGACCTGAACACCAGGAGAAATTTGAATCGGACATGATTCAGAGATTCCATTGAAAAAAAAAGAAAACCCTGGAACTTATCCCAGATGGTTGACTGAGACAGTTTATCCTGACCAGACACGTTCATCCCCACCTGGGCAAGTTGCACTCCGTTATCGAGCGTTGCCATCCATGCAGCCGGTGCAGCTGATATTGGCCGTGGTCGTGTTTGCCACGATGCCGAGAGCGGGCCTCTCTCACCGCGGACCTCAAGGGACTCCCCGCCAGGCCGGTTTAAGGGGCCCACCCTCTGCCTGGTGCAAACGACAGCAGCAGGGGGTGGCAGAGGGGCCACCCCATGGCCACCACCCCAAACACCACCACAAAAAGGCCCACAAATGTGACCAGGTCTTCCACAGTAAGTAGTATCAAAAACAAATCAGTATTCTTGGCGTAGCTGCAAAAACAAACATAGATTTTTTTTGGTTGCTGTCATGGGCAGTACTGTTATCTCAGCCAGCTTCTTAATTCAATTTCAACAAATAACTCAAGCCCTGGGTGGATGTGGAGCAGAGTTTGCTCCAAATATGGGCTAAATTAGCAGTGGGATTTGGTGGGACATGAAGAGGACTTACTGAGCCCATGCATCCAATATGTGAAAAAGACCCTCAAGCAGTGATCTCATCCTCCCCCAAAGCAGCAGCCAAAATGCTTTTTAGATGAAGCTATGAAAGCATGACAGTTATAAGAGCTGAAGCTTCCCGTGCCTTTTGCAGGTGTGTGTGTGTGTGTGTGTGTGTGTGTGTGTGTGTGTGTGTGTGTGTGTGTGTGTGTGTGTGTGTGTAGAGAGAGAGAGAGAGAGAGAGAGAGAGAGAGAGAGAGAGAGAGAGAGAGAGAGAGAGAGAGAGAGAGAGTTGATAAATGTATATTTTGATATTTATGCCCATGTATGCCCATCTTGGCTATTGGCTGTGTTATTATTTCCGATACTCTCCTGATATGTTGGCCAGAAGATGCCAACATAGTAGTCCAACTGACACTCTATGAAGTGAAAAAAAATGAGGTGCTAGAAAGTAAAACCTGCCCTAATCATTCTCAAGTTGTAAGAGTCATCAAGATTTAAAAAATTTCACTTGTGCTTTAGTAGCTTTAGTAGTTTATCTACTGTCTTTATAGAATACTGTATTTTACAAAGGGATCACAAGTAACAAGTGACTCCACTGTATTACACTTTAATCTGACTCACATCTACAGTATGGTAGAGAATGCGAAGTGGAACAATTGTATCCAGTTTGTTAGTTTTTCTTTAGATTGTGCATTCAACTGTAACAATGCTTTTCTCAGACTCTGAAAGAGGAGTATTTCTTTATTTAGATTTTAGTGGCAAGAGGATAAAGGACTGAACTCTTCTTCTCCAACTTGTTGAACGATGTTTATTCACAACTTTGGACAACCCGTACAAAGTTTGTCTTTGCTTTATGCAAAAGCGTATGCCTTCCTTTGCTTGTTGTTGTTGGCTGTGGGCGCTGAATTAAATTGTAGTCTTTTCAGCAAAGTATGAAATTAGAAGATAGAGAAAAAACGTCTCAAAAATGCTTTTCTGGTTTTGAAAATAGAAAGTTTGCCCTGTGCCATTTTTGTGCTACGTCCTCCTAACTGACATTTTTTTTTTTTTTTTTTACAATACATTGTAGTGGATTTTACAGAGCCTATAAAATAGTATTTCTCATTCATACAACCATATATTTTATTTGACAAATGGATACTTATCATTAAATTCATGCAAAACTGCTTGGAGGCAGATAATTATTTCATAATATTTTTGGATGACTGTCTCAAAAGGATGACAGCGCTTCTTTTGAAACTCCATAACAACAACAAAAAAAAGAGACAGTAATTTGGACCTCTTTGTTGGAAAACCTTTTTTTTCTTTCTTTCTTTTTTTGGCGAGAATGTGGAGCAAATCCTTTTGCAGCCATTGAAGGTTCCCAGAGACGACCGTCCTCCAGCAGGGCCTCTTTCTCTTGGCCTAAAATGGAACTGGGCCTGTAATTGCTTATGTGTTGCCAGTGTTGTTGCTCGTCACAGGGATGGCTCCTGGAGATGCAGGGAGAAAAGGGTTTAATTCCATCTGAGAGTGTTTAGTTGGGCTGCCTGGCAGATTTAAGCTCTTGAAAGGGTGTACTGGTAGAAGTAGAAATTCTCAAGAATGAATATACTGTATGCTATACAGTATGTGTGTGCATTAGTGTAATAATGTTATTGAACTGTATTTTGTATTTGTGTAGACACAAACAAACATTGATGGCATATGGGTTTAGGTATATGGAAAAATATTTTGAAAAAGGTTCAGATAACTCAAATTCATTATTGTTTCAGAAATCAGTAAACAGTGAACAGTACTTTCTGTATTGTTTCAAGAAACGCCATAATGCAAGGTAATCTTGAGATGATTTATGTTATACTTCAGTTAAAGTGTCTGATAAAATTGAAGAATTCATCATGTTCCAACATCCACTGGGTGTCCAGTGATAAGGATGATAGGCAGCAGAAATGTGGTTAACCGTAATAGTAACCACTAGAGGGCGCTATTGGGTTATACTTCAGAATCTTGGCATAAAGTTGCAAGCGTTTGCGAGAAGGGCAGTTGGTTACCCTGTGGATAGGAATCATGTTAGGAGACATAGAGGCAACGTAGCCTAATCCTCTGACATGTTTGCGTTCTGTTTTTTTATTTATTTATTTATTTTAAGGAAATTAATGAAATAAACAAAATATAAAGTAAAGGTAAAAATAAATAAATAAATAAATAAATAAATAAATAAATAAATAAAAATAAAAAAATAGCCTAAAAGTGAGAATGATTTAGAAAGCAAATTTGACAATGGACATTAAAACGAGGTAGATGAATAGGCTTTGCTTAGTAAGGATAAATGCGTCGCGTTGGTGAGGTAAGATTTCCACGGTACTTAAAAAAGGAGATTAACATCTTGTGGCATCATTTTCAGGCTAATCTTCTTTAGAGCGATTTTTAACATAGGACTGATTAAGATTATATCGGACTAAGCTCCTCACAAACAGGATTTCTAACGCCAGGGAATTGCTCTCTTTAGCATAAAAAAGTCCTTTCTCTGGGTTGAGATTTTTGTGGATAGGTTGTGTTTAAATTCTTCAATAGGAGTAGCTATGGAAAACGTATGGAATGCATCCCAACAAAATCAAAGACACACGCCATTATTTTGGAAATGCCTAATCTGACGTGGTGGGATGCACTTATTTTATGAAAAATGATATTTATTGGTGCCATATTGCCCTAATGTTTTTACTTAGTCTAGAGTGAGAAAAACTGATGCGCGGGCGGGCGAGAGACCCCTCTGACAGTTCTGCTGCGTCCTCAACGCCTGTCTGGAAAAGGTTAAAGTGTAGTCTATGGAAAAGCCCATTGTTGGGCACTGCGGAGGGGGAGAACGGCACATACCATTTAGCGAGCCATTCAGCTTCAGTGAACGAGTTGCCGTTGTTTCAAATCCCCTGCCTGAGGTGAAGGGGTCTGCGGTACGCACAGAGTCCCAAATCCAGTGTTTAGTGGAAAACTTGAACAACTAAGGAATTCCCTGGATTTGCAGAGTCGCACTGGAAAAAGCTGAAATGATGCACTACCAATGGACGTAGACTAACAAGATTCTGCTACTCATCCTTATTTGACTTGAAAGAAGAACCAGAAAGTTGACTACAATTTTAGCTATTCAAAACGAAGCGAAATTATGTGACAACGAACAGCGGAGTTTGGAATATTTCTTCAGAAATTCATTTTGAAATCAGAAAGCGGACGCATTGTGACACTTTTTGAAGTTGCTTCTCGTATATGTTTCTTGGCTGGTTTGCATGGGATTACTCGGAATCCCGTTTATCGGGAGCGTCCACTGGAGACGGCATGAGTATTTTGAGCGTGTTGACTGCAAAAGGATTTGCCCAATTTTATGAGAAGTAGACTTCATAAATTCTGGGTCACAAAATTGGAGAACATTATTCGTGTTTGGCTTGAACGTAAGGAAAAAAAGAAACCGGACAATTTACATAGACTGGCAACTATACTCCCTTTTACTGATTTGGCACATGTAAAATCCCTCCGGAGAAATCCCCCCCAAAACTGGATTACCAGTTACAATCTAATATAACTTCATTTTGTTCATGCAAATTAAAGGAACTGAGGAAGCTGATACAGCGATGACTATGTTGTAAATGAATTTCACAAAACTCTTTCACCTCTCAGTAGAGATATTATGAAGCATAGAGAAATTGCAAAACTGAAGTGACATTTTGTGGATATTTTCTCACAGCAAGTTGCAAAGCATGTCGGCGATTTCTCTTTGGTTGGCTGTTTTATTCGGAATAATAACAATTTGCTCTGGTAAGTTAGTCTATGACTTTATTTTGATATTTTTTTTAGAGGAAATTTGATTAATTTTAAAATGCTCATAGTAGAAAAGTGCTGATAAAATAGGCCTATGCAATAATTCTAGGGATTGGGATAAAACAAGAGCCCTATGCTCAGTTTTCTTACTTTACTCAGCTTGCTGTGTCCTTTCTCTATTGACCTATTTTATGGGTCAAACTGTTGTGGCCTTTCTCTAAACTCAGCCACATATGTCATGGAGCCTACCTGTGACTGGTGGCTTTGCGTATTTAAGTTATAAAATGATTTGGATAAATAATGATAACCACCGTTTTCATATTCATACATGAACTAATTGTCTGGTCTATCTATGCAACATGTTTGTAGAAGCAAATAAACAATCTAAAAAAAAATGTTCAAGTTATAGAAAAGGAACATCATACCAGAGAATATATTCATACAGGTTTAAATTGTTTAATTGGAAGAGTAATACACTGTCAAATAAGAGGTTGCTGTAAATGCTGAGTATGATGTGCTTTGCCTCATAAGCATACTGTAATTGATTTGCTTAGCCGGCATTGACTTGCTGAAGAGTTGCTTTTAGCTGGTTTGAATGTGCCATGATTGTTCAGCTGTGTTTAAAATTAAACTACTGGTCAAGCCTGTACTTTCATCTTGGGAAGGAGACATCAGTGCATTTGAAAATGACAACATTTACTGTAGGATATTTCTAGTGATTTGATAGCCTACCTCCAATTTCTTGTGTTTAAGTCTGACCATCTCCTCAATCAATCTCACTGTAAATGGTGTTTGGAGACAAGAGTTGGTACCTGTAGGTTTGTTGGTTGCGTATTTTGTGGTCAGTGGTTGCCCTGTGTCTTCAGAAAGCTCAGTGAGAATTTGTGTCCATGTTTGATGCCTTTCCTGTTGCCACACTGTGACAATGGCTTGTTGATATGAATACTGAGTAAGCTTGTAGAAGTGCTTCATTTGGTAGTTATGTGAGCATATATACTGTATATAACACACACACGCGCGCGCGCACACACACACACACACACACACACACACACACACACACACACACACACACACACACACCCTCCATGGGAACAGGCAGCAGGTCTTGGAGGATCTGAAGGGCCCCACACAGAACGAAACATTGAGGAAGCTGTGGAGTGTTTTTAAATCCAGATGTTTTCTACACAGCACCAGGTGTGCATCAGTCAGCTGTATGTAAAGTTTACCTACAGCCCCAGTCTTCCACCCCCACACTCCCATCCTAAACTACTCTGAGTTATTAGTATTTGTTTTATATTTCATGTCTTTCTTTATTGCTCTGGCAGGTGTTTGCAAACACATAAAGGCGGCGAGCTTTGAAATAGTGGTGCCCAGCATGTCTTCCCTATTATCTCCTACTGCGTCCAGCCTTTCAAGTGGGCCACTGCAGGCAGGCCGGGGTCAGACTCGGGCTGGGGCTCGGGCAGAGATTTCCAGATGACTGGTTTCACTTGCACCAGCTGACCCAGCACGGAGTGCTGGATGTAGTCTACGCATGCATGTTTGTACTGGAGTGCATTCTCGAGATTGCAGATTTATATGAAATCTAAGAGAGAGAAGTAAGCTGAAGTTTTGGTGCAGGAGAGGGAATGTATTTTGCATTCCCTTCTTTCTCTCTCTCTCCTCCTCTTGTCTGCTTGTCATCATCTCCTTCACAGTCAGTGCTTCGTCAAGTCTCCTGAAATAATCAAGTTACTGGTATGAGTATTGGCGCCGAAAATTGAGGGCAAGAAAAGCCATGCCCGACCACCAGCTTTATCCACTTACTTATTGGTTTCTTGACTCAGATCCTTCCAGGGGACGTTATGGTTTGGTGGAAAAAGAGGCTCACTGGTTTTTGTTTTAGGACAGTGCCATGACTTCACTTCTCTTCTCTTGACTGCAGGCGGCTATATTACAGCATGAGTGCATCTGTGTAATTACCGTTTAAGTCTGAAGTAATTGTTTTCAAGTTAAGACCTGGAAGAATATTATAGCTTAGCTGCACTTAGCGCGCAGCCTGTGGGTTAATATGTGTTGAAAGCACTCATTCTCTCAACAGTTATTGCACTTTGAAAGAGAGATGGAGAGAGAATGATATTCGTTATAAATGTCAGTGCGCAGCACTGTGTTTTAACTTGAATCACAGTTATCACTGAACTGAAATAGGGCATTTATGTGGACCATTCAGCCATCATTAATGTGGGTTGTAATTCTCAATTTAAGTTTTAAATTTACCATCTAGTAAAAATCATGAGTGAAATGCAGTTTTCTACTAACCAAAGCAGTTCACATTGGTCTGTGATTCAATAGATACCATCTGGTCTAAAAATATCTGCTTGCTTTCCAGTGTGTCAAAACAGGGCATACATCAAAAGTTTGGCAAGCACTTTGATGCACTGTCATAGAGTAGACCTCTCATACTCTAAGTCATCACACAGTCATGAGCAAGGTTGTGTTGTAGACATACGATAGCCTAAAGGCACTTGCATCTGTGTTTTCCTTTGTAGATGTTTATGGGATGTTGTGCTTGCTGCTTGTCTTAGTGAAGAGCACAGTTGACCTCACTGCAGGTTTCTTGGGTGGGTTTGTGTGTCGGTGCAGCAGAGGTGTGAGAACAACCGAGAGCCCTGGAAGCAGGCGTCGTTGGCTGAGGAAACAGTGTAGCGCTTTAACAAGCGCCTGCAGGGAGAGAGGTCAAAGGTGACAGTTCAGCTGGCATGGCATTGCAGAGGAGCCTCCTCAGGCTGTTTGGAAAAATACACTCTCTCTCTCTTTCTTTCTTTCTTTCTTTCTCTCTCTCTCTCTCTCTCTCTCTCTCTCTCTCTCTCTCTCTCTCTCTCCACTTTTTCTTGCAAACTTCCTTTCTTTATTTCATTATCTCTCGCTGTTGCCCTTTCTCCTTATTACTCATACTCTCTCTCTCTCTCTCTCTCTCTCTCTCTCTCTCTCTCTCTCTCTCATACACATTCCCTCTCTCAGTCTTTCTCTATCTTCCCTAAGACATCCGCCTCTCTAATTGCCCAGCAGCACACTGGATATCTGTGTTATCTTTGGGTAGAAGGGGTGGGGGGAGAGATGGGCGGGTGTCAAGTGGAAGCACATTTGGACTTGTCAGCTGACATTGTTGCTTGAACCCTGAAATTGATCTCCAGTTGCTTTTGTTTCAACGGCAATTAATAGCGCATTATAGAACACATGTCGTCCAATGCAAACGATAATGGGCCGGGATATGTTTCGCCCTGTGGAAAAGCGCTTGGTTGTGTCTGGTGAGGGGGCCGAACAGCTGCTGAGGAGCCACTGTAAATCCTGCTAGGAAGGCACTGTAGTGATCTCACGTAGTTTAACACTTATAAGATCCAGTGTACCGAAAACAATTAATGTGTTGCCGTAAAGACAAGTAACACATGAATCACAAAGGAATCCGTGTTTGCAGGTATGCAAGTATCTGTGTGTTTGGACACACCCTGTGGAGTGTAACGATATTTGATTGTACTGTACGGCCCAGGCTAGTGATGACTTGCTGCCGTGCGGTTTCCTTGCCAGTAGTGTGGCTGTAAACTGAAACATCCGTTGTGTCATGTCTCGCTGCGCTCTCCTGTGATTCATTGGGTTGCCATACACTGAATTGCTCTTATCTGGGGCTGTGAGTCATCAATCAGTTTGCTCGACCCCTGTGGAAACCTCCTGCTGGCATCTGTTTCACTTGAGGAGAAAGAGACAGACAGACAGACAGACAGAAAGACATCATGGCTACAGTCTCTTAGTTTCTATGATGCATGAAAGAGCCACTGGAACAATTGCTTTCACTGTCAATGTTTAACAGGTTTTTTCGTGCAGGCTCCCATATACCTGACAAAGATTCTTTGTCTGTTATTTATAACATAGTAATATCATGTTTGTTGATCTTTTATTACTCATTTCCACAGTTAGACCATTATTTTACTGCTTGATGTACTGTAGATAACCAGTGGCTAGTTTCAATGGCGTGTCCACCAGTTATCAATTCACAGCAGTTACATTAGATGAGGCTGTTCTTTTATTCTTTCACTTTCCATGATACTGCTGGGAAGAGGGCAGATAAAAATACACCAGATCATGTATGTCAGTGAAGTAACAATAGTCTGATTGTCGTACTGTACAGAACTGTCATCGCCAGTCAATTACAAAGGCTTCTCCTCTACTGATT
>JAODXP020000021.1:11275851-11283351 GCA_027497455.2 Sardinella longiceps | reverse complement strand
CATGTGTGATGATGTATGACTTTCTGTGAGTTGTGTGTTCCACCTTAGTTTCCTCAGCAACTTCTGTGTTGCCTTAGGGCTGATCTTGTCACACTCTATATGTGTGTGTGTGTGTGTGTGTGTGTGTGTGTGTGTGTGTGTGTGTGTGTGTGTGTGTGTGTGTGTGCTTGGACAATTAATCACTGTGTGACCTTGGAATTTATCACAACGGCCTGCCTTGTGGAGGTGCTTTTACCTTGCAGCAGCAGCACAGCCCCATAGTGAGGAAATTTCCAGTAATTGAATGAGATTTTTATATGAATAAAATTTGATGTATGGCTCGATATGGGAATGCGGTGCTAAATGTCACTAGTCTGCCCTATAGTTTATTAGACTTTCAGCCTGAAGCGTGACATTTTCAGTAACTTCCGTTCCTTTGGTGTGATAAGAAAAAAAAATAAATAAAAAATAAAATATAGCAGGAAAGCAAGGTATTAAAGGTTTGTTTGTTTGAGACACATAAATGCCTGTGCTGTACAAACACTTTGATCTGCTCCATCTGTCTTTCTTTACTAGCGCTAAGCCTTTGAAAGCAAGGAATCAAAAAGCCATTAGTACCTGCCGGAGACAGCCTGACACATTCCCTGATAGATCCATAATTATGTTCCTCCCAATATCTCCATCTCCCATGCTCGATAGATGCAGCCATTTATTGAGCTCTGGTAATGGTGTTTACATAGCAGCATATCTAACTGTACAGTCTGCTTCCACTTTAACTGGGGTTTTGAAGTGGAGGCCCACCCTGAAGACGCCTCTCTCTCTCTCTCTCTCTCTCTCTCTCTCTCTCTCTCTCTCTCTCTCTGTCTCTCTACTCTCTCTCTCTCTCTCTCTCTCTCTCTCTCTCTCTCTCTCTCTCTCTCTCTCTCTCTCTCTCTCTCTCTCTCTCTCTCTCTCTCTCTCCCACTCTCTCTCTTAGCTGAATGGTGATCTCAGTAATTGTCTTTTGGCTGTCTTTTTTTACATGTTCTCTCATTTAGGGACTCGCTCTGAAGCCATTTTCTCCCCATCTGAAGCAAGCTGTCTGCTTTCACTGGTGTGTGTGTGTGTGTGTGTGTGTGTGTGTGTGTGTGTGTGGGAGGGGGGGGGTATCTGCTCTCTGTGGTCTGCTATGTCTTCTCAGATGTTGGCTTTGACGGCCTCCGCGCTGCTGTAAGACTAGAGCGCTTGGCAGGAGTCCTGGCATTTCTGCGTGGCCACATCACCACCGCCGCACTGCCTGTGATGGGTTTGTGTAGCGTCCTGCGCGCCTGCCCGCCCGGCCGCGCTCAACGTTTCTGATTCACTCCGCCAGCCACCGTGACAGCCTGTGTTTATCGCATCTCGTTTTCAGCTCGGGCTTCTCCCCCCTACACCAAACCCCCACCCCCCCACACACCACCCCCCCTCTCTGCCCCTTCGGCTCGGAACTCAACTGATAATGATTTATTGTTTGCTTGGTGCCCTGGCGGGTTGCTGTTACACAAATGCGGCCCAATGACAGGCTAACAGCTTGCGGTATGTACCGTCTCCTCCGTCACCCCCACCCCCAACCCCCCCCCCCTTTCAAGCCTTTTCCTATTGCAGGTGATTGAGGGGCTACATATTGTGATAATGTCTCCTAACTTGCCAGAAACGCTTTAGCAAATTGGTCTTCCTCTCCCTCATCAAATGATGACTCGGTTCCTCAGCAGGAAGTGTTCATATTTCAGCCTCTCTGCAAAACCACAGCTGTGGCGACGCAGTGTAGTGTAGTGCAGTGTAGTGGTACACAATTTAACTCCTTGTGGAATAAGGTTCCCTCTGTAGTGTGTGTAAGGACATGCTGCATGTTCCTTGAGATGGATGGAGATGATTTAAAAGAGACTGGAGGCCCTAAGGGCCTGGATGGTATTAATGAAAAGGTTACCAATGTTTTATTAATGTGGCAGATAAAGATCACAAGGAGGAGTCGCCGCAAGATCACCGCAACTGAGACGAGAGGAGAGAGAGACTTCAGAGAGACGTTCGTGATAAAGGGATCGTTGTTTGATGTACTCGGTGCACAGAAATAAATGACACAGTTACTGTGCGTTAAGTGAGTTTGTGGCAGGAGTTGGAAAGTCCTATTTCCAACACACAGGAATCGTAAAGTCTACTGTAGCAAATGCTGGCGATTCTAGAGTCAGACACGCAAATGGAGGCACTGGTCTGCAGCCTATCTGATCTGTTTAACGTCTGAGGGGTACGGGGAACAGTCACGCCACAGTCAGGCCAATTCCCCAGGCGCCAACTGCAGGCAGGAAATGTCTGTCTGCTGCCAGGTTCGGCAGGTGTCCACATCTGTCCTGGAAGCCTTCAGGCATCATTGGCTAGCTTGTTGATTTTGGCTTCATATTTACAGTAGTGTTTTTTTTTTCTGCTGAGTAGGGCAAGGCTTCCGTTAAATGCATGTACTGTAAGTGGTCCCTCACTTCCCCATCAGTGGATTCTTTCTAGCTTCGGTGAAAGATGGCTAAGTCTTTCTCCCATCTAAAGTATGCTGGCATTTTGGTCGTTTTCTATCGAAGGCAGAGGAATAGTATCTTATATTAGAGTGCGGTTGAGGTGAGACTTGTTTCTTTTTTTACTTGCTGGGATTAAGACTGTTATCATCATGACATCTCTATCCTTCATTTTAAGCCTAATGTGATTTTGAGACCTTGGCTGAAATTCCCCTGTTCAGTGCAGTCCAGGCAAGAGATAAAAAAAAAAGAAAAAAAAAAGTGTCTGAGTGAATGAAACGAGTCTTAGTCCCTGAGCAAAGTCTCCTGAGAGAATGAAACATTAACGTGGAGGCTTTCACATCATTCCCACGCGTTACCCTTCCGTGGCCTCACCTTAACCTCGAAAAACACTCCCGCGACACCTGGCGCAGCACAGTGCAATCAGCCATAATGCCACTTTCTCCCCAACCACCCCCCAACCCACCCCCTCTCCACCTCGACTCTGCAAACTGTTGAGGCTAAGGTCACGCGATAAATGCAAGTGATAGCATTCCGCCGGCGCAGGGCGCATGTCCCCTGGCCATCCAGTTGCTATCTCCTAAATAGCATTTACATTTTTGTTCCCCGTGTCTATTCCGTCCTGCCAGTGCTGCTGGCAGCCTCGCCGCAGTTTCTCTTTTTCTTGGCGCACGGCCCCGGGTGCCATATATTTCTCCCGGTGTGCCGTGCCAAGCGAGTGCTCCGGTCGCACTTGCCTTCCCGCCGATTGAAAAAAAAAAGAGTGAGAGAGAGAGTTAGAGAGGGAGAGAGAGAGTGAGGGGGGGAAGGGGGAATGGGAAGAGAAATGCTGCAGTGAATGGAAGAGAAGAAGAGAAGAGAGAGTGAGAGAGAAGGGAAGAGGAGAGGAGAGGAGAGGAGAGGAGAGGAGAGGAGGGTAACCGACCTTGGGAATAGTGCCGCCACTCCTGCTGCTTCTGCATTTGCCTTTGCCGTCTCGCTCACGGTCAATGCAGCAGCAGCCGCAGCCGTTGTGGCAGCAGCACCATGCTGAGCCTTTAGGCCTCTTCTCTTTTCCCTGTGGGCGTGTTGGTGTGTGTGTGTGTGTGTGTGTGTACAAGTGTTTGTGTGTGCGTGTGTGTGTGTGTGTGCGTGCGTGCGTGCGTGTGTGTGTGTGGTTGTTCGTATGTGTGTGTGTTTTCTATGTAGCCCCAGGAAACCTCTATTCCGTGAACTTTAATTTGGCCTTTATTTTTAGAGAGCTGCCTTGGCCTTGCTACTCCTTGCGCATTCTTCTCCCACATATCTGTGTCAGTCAGAGGAGCACAAGAGCGTTTGTTCGCCTTTTTTTCTTTGCCCGGAGCAACTAAAGACTGAACCAGTCTGAACATCCCACCCTGTCAGCCCAGGACCTTCTTTAACATGCATTGCTAACTGTATAATGACGACAAATCCTCACCCATGATAAGCCTTTAATGAATTCTTTGCTTTTCCGGAGGCTTCCATAGTAGCCAACTGGGAGGTTTTGTATGATTCCGTACCTGAGTGGGATCGGAGTTGTCCGCGGAGAGTATGTCTCCCGTCTCCCTGTTGGGAAATAAACGATTGCGATATTCAATTACCGAGCGCAACAACTCTCCTGCTGATTTGTGTGTCTTTGATGTATTACACGAGTTCATGTTGGTCAACACTCATTAAAAATTGGCTCAGGGAGGCAAACGAATCAACAAGGCATAATTGCTGCTGCGCTTCATTCACACAAAGCCCAGCATGAGAACGCAATCCTAGACACACTTTCTCTCTCTCCCACTCACTTTGACGCATGCACACACACACACACACACACACACACACACACACACACACACACACACACACACACACACACACACAAACAGCTCTTAAGTCTTCCCTAATTGCAACAGTAATCTGTCACACGCTTCGGAAGTGGCTCGTACAGATCTGTTGTAGTCATTGTCATTCCTCGCACACTAACCTTCTCTCTCTCCCACACACATACACACACACACACACAAACGATCAGACCATCAGTGGATATTACAGTCCTGCTAATAAAATAAGCAGTGTGCCTTGTGAATGACAGCTCCTCTGTCGCAACACACTCTAGACAGCCCGGAATGTTCTGTCAGCCGCTGATCCACGGGACCCGTGACAGCCCTCCTCCTCTAACAAGGCCATTAGTCGTGCTGGTTAGGAGTTGCGCCATTGTTCCTGGGGATGAGTATTAGCCCAGCTGAGTCTGTGTGTGTGTGTGTCTGTGTGTGTGTGTGTGTGTGTGTGTGTGTGTGTGTGTGTGTGTGAGAGGGGGGTGTACTGATTTATCCTCCAGCAATGAGGGCCGGTCTTTTTGTTCATGGCTAGAGGGAGTTTTTGACAGGTTTTATATGTAATGATGTTTTGCAGACCCATGGAAAGACACTTCCATCCAGCCTGATCTCTCCAGGGAGCATCACAGTGCTGCAAGGGGGGTGGGGAAAGGGGGGGGGGGGTTATAAATAAATAAATAAGTAGATAAATAACTGCGTTCTGAAAGCTGACAAGTGACGTGTTTTAATATGCGGCGTGGGAAAAGGTAGCGCCTGCATGGCTGCACTGATGCGTACAAAGACGGGGAAATCTGAGCGCTGTGGTATGATGATGATATCATCCGTCTGTCAGTCAAGTCACTTTAAAGAGCTGAAATGAGCAGCGACAAAACATGACGCAAAATAATCCCCCTCTCCAACCCCCCCTTCTGTTTCCACCCTCTCCGGCTCCCAGTATCTTTTCCATTCTTTCCACCCCCGACATGCAGAGAAAGCTAGACGTCGACCTCTCCTCCTCGATGGCGGTTCCCCAATGGCGGAGCCCCAGAACCTTCCATCTAGGGAAAAAAAGGGGGGGTATAGGGGTTCATGTAGGTCCGGAAGGAAGGTAGAGAAGGCATACAGCGTTTCATTGTTCATTGCCCAGGGTCCAGACCGACCGGGGGCCCCGGCACAGGATGGGCCCCAGCCTCCCAGAGGACCACTCCTCCGGGTCGGAGCAGGGGCCCTGCTGTCAGAGCTGGTTGGTCAGTTTGTGTGTGTGTGTGTGTGTGTGTGTGTGTGTGTGTGTGTGCATATATATGCCTATGTGAGTTTGTGTGTGTGTGTGTGTGTGTGTGTGTGTGTGTGTGTGTGTTCATACAACTGTGTGTGTGTGTGCGTGTGTGTGTGTGTGTGTGGGTTGGAACATCCGTGGGATCTGTTTCACAGCTGATGGAAGGGAGTCTCTGACTGCCTTTATCTGTGGCCTCGGGGGCCGCTGTCTCTTGTGCTCAGATGGCTCTGCTCATGAAGGCGGCTGGGGCCGACTGGGGCCCCCATGAGCTCACAGCGTAAGCCGATAGTCATTCGTGACCTCAGCGGCCTTGCCTCCACTTTTCCTGCATTTCTTTCATTCTGTCTTTCATTATTTGGTCTCTTCATTAAAATGAAAGCTGCAGTATTTTCATGTCAACACTGAAGGGCCGAAGGCTGAAGTCTGACTGTACTTATGTAAATGCCAGGGGTTAGTTTCCTTCTAGAAGAGTCTGAATCATCCCTTGACTCTGAATCAGCAGCTGAACTTTGATTCCATTTGTCTTGTTGACTCTTCCCCTCTCCCCATACGTCGTCCGATTCCTCGCTTCTATTAATGGCGCTGGTGTAACTGAGCCTTGAGAACACACATGGCCAGGTTTTCCGCTCTCTCTCCTCAAAACCCTTATGTTGGAAAAATGGATAAGAACACTTTTTTTTTGACCTGTGATTCCAAGGCTTCTAATTAGCGCTGTAAAGACATCCCGCTAGTGGTAAGCCTAACCCAAGAAGAAGGAGGAAAAATCCTCCCGTCTAAACCTCCATACACATGGATCCATCTTATCCACCTAATCCTTGTCTCTCATCAGTAGTCACTCTCATAAATGACTGTAATTTTGATTACAGTTTCCTATTCTGAAATGACCCAGATATGAATTAGAGGAATGTTTTCTGTGGACGGATTTTTACTTTTGGCAGTGAAAACAGCAAAAATAAATAAATAAATAAAATAAATAATAATAATTTAAAAAGTATCGGTAGATTTGGTTTCACAATGAATGATGAGTACTTTACATAACAGCATTTAATTCTCTCAACACCTACTGAATAGAACGTGCCTGCTCAATTTTTTTGGCAGCATTTTTTTTTGGAACACCAATCCTACATTGTGGTAGCCAAATGGAAGCATTTCCTCTGAAAGACTGCATTCAGCAACAGCCTGACAGGCTTCTCTTTCCAACGAGTCGCACACAGACACACCTTAGCCTTATCTCGGCCATAAATCCTGCTAAACTGTCCTTGATTGCAGATTAATGGCTTCCCAGATAGGGAGCGACGTGCCAGGGACTGTGCGCCGCTTATCTCGACTCCATATTCCGGGGCGGCCGAGGAGTTTGTCACTCTTTAAAAGAGTCTGCACAGCCCTGAGTCATGTTGAGCCTCGCTGTTCAAGTGCAGACATCCTGGTCTGATCCCCAATCAGCCGTGTTTCTTTTTTTTGGCATTTGAACTTTAATGAGTCTGCTGAGGAGATTGATGAGAGATCAGATGGCGAGAGCAGACAAGACACACAGCAATGTGGGCTTTATGTCTGCCAGTGTTAAAGAGGTAATTACACTGGAGGAAGGAAAAATCATTCTTTGACACAGATATGGACACACACACTCACACACACACACACACACACACACACACACACACACACACACACACACACACACATGCAAACAAACACGCACACACACACACACGCACACACACATACATACACACACACACACACACACACACGCATGCACACACACACACAATGCAAAGTCATGTACACAAAGGCACACACAGGTGGCTGTTGTATGCTCTTTAAACAGGCAGCGATAAGAACTGTGATTGCCTAAGCACTGTGTCACAGTCATTTGAAGAGATTGGAAATAGGGCATGCTTGGGTCACATTATAGCCAGCA
>JAODXP020000021.1:11240851-11270851 GCA_027497455.2 Sardinella longiceps | reverse complement strand
CACACACACACACACACACACACACACACAGTTACACAGTCACACCCTGTTATTCCCAGCCCCTCAGGCTTTAATGATGCCACAGTCATTTGCATTTAAACCAGTCTGTACAGCCACATTTCACTGCTCCCCATGTTCCAGTAATGACTTAGCTCAGAAATTAGAATTCAGATTTCTAACCCCCCCGCTCCACACACACACACACACACACACACACACACACACACACACACACACACACACACACAGCACACACACACACACACACACACACACACACACACACACACCACACACACACACACACACACACACACACACACACACACACACACACACACACACACAAAAATTGGCCAGGTTTTTGTCTCCATTCAAAATTGGTTTGGTGTATTTAAACTTCGTAGTCAAAGCCTCCAGCTGAGAGAATACTCCACACTTTCTGCCACAGATTTTTATTCCATCTTTATTTCTCTACCTCTCTACTCTCTCCCTCCCCTCCCCCCCTCTCTCTGTCTTGCTGTCTCTCTCTCTCTACTCCTCTCTCCTTATTGAGCTTTGATCAGTGAAATGGTAGACTTTCAAATGACGGTCCCTCCAGCTCCAGCACCAACACCAGCAGTTGCTTCATCTCCCCTCTGCTCTGCTCAGCTGCTCTGTAAAAAAAAAAAGAGGGGGAGAGAGGGAAAGAGAGAGAGAGGAGCAGTTTTAATTAAAGGGTGATTTGAGCACAAAAACACCAGAGCCTCTATTTATGCACGCTGAGCCTGTCTGTGCATCCCCGACACCTGCAAAGGATTGGCTGCTGGAGGGTGGAGAGTTGTGTGTGTGTGTGTGTGTGTGTGTGTGTGTGTGTTGGTGGGGGTGTGGGGGCTGGTAGCATCTGATGCCTCATGTTTCAGCCCTGTTGAATTTCTAAGCTCTGAATATCAAATCATAAAAAAAATAAGTAATAAATAAATAAACCTAAAAACAGACTTATGAATGCCATCTGCCGTGGAAAAATATGGATCGGTCCTGATTTTATATTCCATCAAAATATAATTTGTGTTCAAGTGTTGCAATGGGCTGGTGCAATACTTTTGGACAACAGCACAGCTTGGCAGTGTTTTGGGGCTAGTAATGTGTTGTTATTAAAATAAACAAATCATGGCAATAAACCACTCATAATACCTCACACCACTCACATGCAATATAATAAGGATGATGACACTGTTGACATCAAGGCTAATTACGACAGTTGGGTTTCCTTTCATTACATGTTTTTTAACGTCCTTTTTTTATGTCTCTTCCCATAGGATCTCGACTTCGCCAGGAAGACTTCCCGCCCCGGATAGTAGAGCACCCTTCCGACCTGATCGTGTCCAAGGGGGAGCCGGCCACCCTCAACTGCAAGGCGGAGGGTCGGCCCACCCCGACTGTCGAGTGGTACAAGGATGGCGAACGTGTGGAGACGGATCGCGACAACCCACGCTCCCAACGCATGCTACTGCCCAGCGGTTCCCTCTTCTTTCTCCGTATCGTGCACGGCCGTCGCAGCAAGCCCGACGAGGGCTCTTACGTGTGCGTGGCCCGAAACTACCTCGGCGAAGCGGTCAGCCATAACGCATCGCTGGAAGTAGCCAGTAAGTGCTTGCTTGTTTTCTTCTTCTCCTAGTCTTCTTCGTTCTTTCTTCCTTTTTTTCCTCTCTCTCTCTCTTTGTTGCTCTTTCTCTCTCTCTCTCTCTCTCTCTCTCTCTCTCTTTCTTTCTTTCTCTCTGTCCGTCTTTTTCTCTCTCTCGCTGGCGTTCTCTCTGGTTTTCCACCGGTGCCTCTTGGCTGGGCCTGAAAGGCAGCGCCGATGCTTTTGGCCTCGGCTTACTGGCGTCTGAATAGGAGCTCTTCCAGTTTCCTCCCGGGTGTCTGCGCTGAATGGACCCATTGGGTTGGATAATCTCGCCCGCGGATGGGCAGGATGTGTCTGCACCGGCGGGTCCCAACACTCCCCCTTACCTCCCCACCACTAACCCCACCTCCACCACCAGGCTCAGGCCCCAGGCTCCCGGGCTCCGTCGACCCTGGCTGGGACACGAGGGGTCTGATCGTGCCCGGGGTGAGCGACTTTGTAAAGGCCTCCTCAGTTGGTGGTCAGGAGATACAAAGAAGCCCGAAAAAGAGCTCTATCCTGTTGCTGCCCAGTCTCTGGCGTCTCTTAGTATGATAAGTAGGAGAGGTTTTTTTTGCTTGCTCTGTTCTTTCTCTCTCTCTCTCTCTCTCTCTCTTTTTCTCTCAAGCTCCCCACTCACTCACTCTTTTCTGAAGAAAAGCTTTTTACATGTGCTGTTATCTACATCCGGGCACCTTCTAATGGAGAAATGCCTCCCTGGTGTAAACGGCGCTGCCAAGCCGTACTTTATTGGGGCTCTAAATGACAGGCTCGCTTTGATGTTGAGACTAAAGTCCTTTATTGCAAGGGTCAGTGGATTTGCACAGAGGCAAAAAAAGGCTTTTAGGAATAGAAGGAACAGAGAGGAAGAGATGGAACATTTCATCGATTTAACTCCTTAGCTTTTAAAAAATTTTCCATGTTGTCTTTTTTTTTTTTTTTTCCTTTTTCCCTTTTGCAAAGGGATCATACCATCAAAATGGTGATGATTTGTTGGAGTAAGGTAGAATCCAGATATATCCAGTTTAGCATCAGGATGGCTCTTGAATGTTAGTGATATGTTGCACAGGTCTACTTGCTTTCACTAAGGCCTGTATAATGTAAGTAAAATAGGGAAATTTGTGTACTGTATGTCTGGAATATGGTGAAGATCACATTAGACTCAGCTGTTATATGTTATATCTATTGTTCAATACTGTAGGTCATCTGAGGCAACAGCCCAAGAACCATAACAAAGGCATTAGTTACGGCACCCATATTTACAATATGCATTTTTTCATTTGTACAGGGTGATCTTAACCAAACATGCCACTGTGTACTGTAGAGGAGCTGCTAGATTAAACAATATTTTTTTTTCGATCTCGATGTCCTTAATAGACTTTGGCCATCACAGGATGTAGAGGCTTATTGGAATATTTGACTAGGCATTAGGTGGAGTACTTAAGCATCATCAAAATGAGGCCTGGCTTTGTTTGAAGAGCAAAACAAAAGCTCAATCGAGAGGCTAATATTTGAGTAACTATAAATACAAAACGGGGTCAGGCTCCAATCCTGCTGGAGTTCCTTCACAGCAGGGGGGTAAGGGAGAGAAGCAGATCCCAGCTCGTGTGGATGACACGGGAAAGTATGCTTGTGACCTCGCGCTGACAGCGTGTCCTCAACGACCTAGTCGGAGCGAGGTGCCTTTTCCTCGGATGTCCTCTCCTCCCCTCTCCGGGCTCCTTCAACGCCGCTCCATCTGCAACACACACTTCAGCCCTGCGTGCTTAAAGCATGCCCTGTGATTTAACTGATTAATTACGCCTACGTGTTAAATTAGAGATGGCCAGAGTAGGAAAAAAAGTAAAGAGAAGAAAGAAGAAGAAATCTTCATGTGTCAAGCATATGTTAGGAGACTCTAAAAGTAGGAAACTAAAAATATGTTTGGCTTAATATGGTGATATTTGACATTTGTTACCAGTGAGGTTTTTTTTTTTTTCTTTCCTCCATTTCTTTCAGCTCTTAAGGCAGTTGAAAAACAAGACAGGGTTTTGGCAGGAGCTCAGCTTAACCAGAAGGGGAAGGAGAGCATCGTCCTGGCCTCTGGCGATGCTTATTCTGTACAAGGTTCAAACAGAACCATAATGACACGGTCCCAAGATACAGCCTTCCCTCAGCTCCAGCTACCCCCCCCCCCCCCCCCTCTCAGCACACACACACACACACACACACACACACACACACACACACACACACACACACACCCTTGCCGCCACCACACCGGCTTCTCTACATATAATTATGTTGTCAGAGCAACCAGTGTTGCGTGGCTGTAGTCCTAGAAGCCAACAGACCAGCTATCTACATGTGCAAAGGGGCCTTTTTTTACGAGACCTGTGAACAGGACACTAAAGTGAAAGAATAAATAAATCGTTGGAGCTTTTGTGCGTGTTGGAAAAATAACAAGGGATAATGAGCCCGCACGCTGATCCGTGTGTCGCATTACAGGGATCCCTGTTGCTGAATTTCATTAGACGATTTAAAAGTCCTTGTTTTCCTTATTAAAACCATGGAGAGGAAAGTTAGCTTGTAAAGCTTATTTGCTCTGCCTAACCCCCAAAGCCTAGTAAGAATGGTGTTGGAAAACATTGAAAAACCCAAAACTTTTCTCTCTTTCTTTTCCTTTTTTTCTCGAGAAACTCCTCGTAAAAGTCGGCCTCGGGTTTTACGAGGGCCTGACACTTGAGCGACTATCAGCGTCTAATCCTCGATTCAACAAAGCGCTGTTTGGCCAACGTTGGCTTTGGGCAAGTTCAGCTAGTTGTGTTTGGCTTATCATTAACCACAAGTACAGTACCGCGCTTGTCCGCGGCCGGCACTCCATCGCTCAATCTGACCCTCTTTCCGCCATGCTAAGTGGGTTAATGCCTCCAGTCCATTAGCCTGTTTGCCTTGTGTACACTAAAGCGACCTCCAGGTGGGAGAGTTTTTTGTGTGTCCCTTTTGTGATGCATGTTGTCTTTGTATCTGGAATGGAGAGGCAGTGTAATGGGATGCCTTTGTTGATGATGATGTACAATATCCCCGCACTGGCTGGACAAAGGACAAAGGGTTGAAGCGCAAACACAGAGAGAGAGAGAGAGAAAGACAGAGAGAGAGAGAGATAGAATGAAAGAGGGATAGAGAGAGAGAGGACAAAACGAGAGAGCGAAAAATGCGAAAGCTTGAGCCTGGCGGCACATAAGCCCTTATGCCTGACTACATTATGTAATGCACCACGTCTAACCCTCTTGGGAGAAACTCTTCACCCTTAGTTCTAGATCTCTATAGTGCCCCCCCCCCCACCTCCACTCAAATACACCCTCACATGCACTCACTCACACACCCACACCCACCTACACACACACACACACACACACACACTCAACACACACATACACACCACCACTCCACCCCACCCACCCCACAGCGAAACCTGGCACTGGCACCCTTTTCGCACAGCTGTTAAAACAAAGATCAAAGCCCCATAGCTGTTGTGGTTTTTTGATTAGGACTAACAAAAGGGATTCTGATGATCCGCTTTTAAAAGGCAAGCAGTAATCCGTGTCTTATTCTTATTTTTAGATTATGGCAGAGTTTCAGCCGTTAAACCCACCAAAAAGGCCAAAGTTGAGATGTCTTTCATTCTTTCTTTCTTTCTTTCCTTCTCCATCTCTTGTTTCTTTCTCCCAGTGCCCCTTTCAGATCACACATCCACAGACACATTGACACCCTCCTGTGCGTATACAGATGCATGGACTATAGGGCGCTGGTATTGTATTCACAAAGGCAAAGAGAGCCTAGAAATAGACCCTCGCACGAGTCCAAGGCAGATCAAAGACGCTAATTATAGTGTATTCCTCCCGTTCTTGGACAGAGAGATTGCGGAGTGTGTGTGAATGCCCCACACACTGCTCCACTTCAGGCCGCGATAACCCTGAGGTCCTGCAGCTGAATGGGGTGCCTCAGTGAGTGCATGAACACACTACAGCACCATCCTAAACCCCACAACACACACACACATGCAGACACACACACACACACACACACACACACACATGCAGACACACACACACACACACACACACACACACACACACACACACACAATCTCAATCTCTTGCTGATTTCCTAAGCTCCTTCACACACATGCAGACACACACACATGCAGACACATCCCCAGGCAGTAGTCTTCAAGCACTCAAGCCCTCTTCACGACGTCCCTAATTCAGCAGCCTAGCTCGGCCTTGCTCCCAGTAGACAGGCACTGTCAGGCCATCTGCCCTGCGTCAGAGTCTCTTTTTGAAAGCTCCTCATGGAGTCAGCTCATAAACAGGGATATGAGCCGGACGGGCCCGACTGTGAGCTGAGCGCCCGCGGCCCGCGGAGATTAGTCTTGGGGTCCCCCCCCTCGGCTGAAAATTTACTGGGTAGCCCCAGACGCACGCATTCCTTTCTCCTCTGGAAGTACGAAGGGTCAGGATGTTGGAAAGGGCTCGCTAGGGCAGCCTGACTTCCTGACTTCTGTGTATTTATCGGGCCATATGAATCATGTTCCATGGTGAAGGAGGAGTGTGTGTGTGTGTGTGTGTGTGTGTGTGTGTGTGTGTGTGTGAGGGGGGGGGTGTTGTAGTAGTAGTGGTAGTAATAGTGGGGGTGGGGTATGGGTTACGGGGGAGGGGGCACCACGACAGGGTTGAGAACGTGGCAGACAAAAGACCATACGAAAGAGGTCATCTGTGAACCGGGGGACAGTTGGCATGCGCCAGCAAAGTCATGATTGAGCGTTCCCCATCCATACACCCCCATAACCCAGCCACTTACACCCCTCTAACACTCCCTTACCCCTCAAACACCCCTTTAACCCCCCAGCCACCCCCCCCCCCAACCACACCCACCACACCATACCCTGCCCCAGTCTCTTTGAACACCCGACTGTCTCTCCTCTCACAGGAAATCCCTTGTACTACATCTGTGGGCTCAAAGACTGTGGTTTTTCATGCTGCCCCTTTTTCCTCTCTACCCCACCCCCGCCACCACTCAGGCATACACTACACACACACACACACACACACACACACACACACACACACACACACACACACACACACACACACACACACACACACACACACACACACACACACACACACACACACACACACACACACTATTATGCCCCAACCCAAGCTCTCATGTTATATGTATAAATTCCATATGGCTTCAGCTGTATTCTCTAACCCTCCCCCTGTGTCTCCCTAAGGATGCTGAACTGAATATCCGTATCATTCTATCTTATCTGGCCAGCCAGTCATTTATTAGTGTTTATATGCCTGACTGTTTGCCTTTCATTAACTTTTTTTTTTTCCCACAATAGTACACCACAATCCAGTGATTCCTGTGTGGTCTGCTAGCTAAGGGAGGAATACAGACTCTCAGCTCCCTGGAGATACCCCCTCTCTCTCACCCTCTCTCATTTCGGAATTATTTTCTTCCCACTTCAGTCACTCTGGCTAACGTTATTTTAATAGTTTAATTGTGATTTGATTGGATGAAAGAAAGAAGAAAAAAAAATGTGAGTGGGGGTTTGCGGGGAGACAGCAGTAAGACAACAGCCCAGCATGTCTTGGCTCACTGCCTAGCTCTCAAGGCAGAGTGTCACAGATTCTCGCTTTGTCTCTTGTCAAATTCTTGGGTAAATTTGTGGTGAAAGACCCTGCCAAGTGCTTGAGTTCGAGACTCAAATGTGCAGAGTCCTAGAGCAATGGCAATATATTTTTCCCACAATATTTTTTTTTTTTCCAGATCCATTTTTTTCTGAAAGTAGAATGTACTCTCATATTGCCTTAATAATCATGGATTTACTCAAGAAATATACAGAGTGTCTGGCCTGCATGTGCAATGTGTTGTTGATGGGCATGGGCTCTGTTAGTAGCTATTTAAGTTGCTCCCCGTTAACCCTGTAATGACGTGGGACGAGAATTTTTAGCATTTAATTACATCGCCCAAGGACATTCATGTCAGCATCTGTCACCGTTTGCATGTTAAAAGAAAGTACGGCAAAAAAGACAGCAATGTTTTTACTGTGTGTTCCTTCATGGGAATTGACAGCTGAATGTTATTTCTAGCTGCCAAATGCCTTATGCCGTGACTTTTCTTTGCACGCTTTCTGAGTGAAGCACATCACCATTGGCACAGAATGATATCTTGGATATTAAATAAGAAAAAAAAAAAAATACAGAAAATCAATTTACAGCCAAGCCTTGCCATTTCAGCCAGCTGGACTTGTTCCCGCAGCTACTGTAAATTAGGAAATCGGGGATGTTCGAGTAATTAACATTTTGAGTGCGGGTGCAGCTGATTGACCCAGAATTCAACCCAGAGCGAGCAAACGAGGCTCGTTCCATCAGTGGTCACGCAGCGCCAGGCCCCCTTTGTGTCATTATTGGTTTGTGTGCGATGTCCATGATGTTTGGGGTTTTTAGAGCGTGGTGCCGCTGGCCCGTACACCCCCACTGCTCCAGGGGGGGAAAGAGTGGGTGGATGGATGAGGGGGGGCAGAGTGGGCGATCACTTGTATGGGATTGGAAACAGCAGTTTTTTGGGGGGATGGGGGAGGGGGAAAGGACTTTTGGGGGGGGTTATGTGGTGTAGTGGAAGAGGGGAGGTGAGTGGGAGTAGCCAACTCTGGCAGGAAATCCTTCCAATATGAATACAGAGGCTTTTGTTCCTTATTTTTTTTGGCAGAGAGAGTAGAGGGAGTGTGGGGTGGGGTGAGGGGGCACAAAAGCCTGTGACAGAGATCACGGTGTAGGGGGCGAAAGGGCTGCAGAAGCACATCTCTCCAGTGGAGAGGTCAGTGCATAACAGTGAGGAGTCACGCAATAGAGAGATCCACACATATGGAAGACAGGCCATGTTCAGACTCAGGACAGGCGTTCCAGAATTGTCACTCCAGCGGTGCCAAACAGATTGCCCAGGGCCCTGACGCCTACGGTGCCTACAGAGCTGCCGCCTAACGTCAGGCCTTGCTGGCTGGCGTCTGCTGGAGGGGGGGTTGGGAGGGGGCAGCAGGCGGTTCCCTTCTGTTGGCCCTCCCCAGCCACACTGAATGATGCAAAGTGAAGGCTGCTTGGCCCCCACTTGCAGATGCATTGGTCCCTCACACAACAGCAGAAGCTCGGGGTGTGTGAGTGTGGGGGGTTCGGTTTCGCCACTAGCGTGAACAATCACACCACGCCCGACCGCCCTTTGACAGGCGGCTTGATGACGGCAAGTCAACTGCGCGGCCCCGGAGCACTAAAACCAGCGCCACTTTTATTTTTCTTTATTTTATATTCTATTTTGCTCTTTGTCCCTTCTCATCTATCTCATCTGACCCTTGCCCAAGTGCCCGAGGACTTTCGAGTTCAAGACGACACAAAGAGAACAGAAGAGTACGAAAGAGAGAGACAGAGAGACGGAGACAGAGAGGAAATGGCCGTGCCAACCACACAAGGATGGATTGACACTCCTTATCAGATGGGCATGAGTGGGGCCAGGGAAGAGTTCTGGTCGTAAAGTCATAAAGGGGGACAGGGTTGTAGTTAAAGCGGTGGCACTGACAAACAGATGAATGACACAGTCTGGAGATAACATCGAAGGGAATCAAGGCCAGCTATGCTTTGATCTCAACTCACTCACAGGGAGGTTATGAAAAAAAGGGCTATGGAGCCTTGTGCTCTAGATGGAGCATGATGAGGCATCTGGCTCCCAGTCCCGTGTGTGTGTCTGTCGGGGCGGTCGGGCCCCGGATTGGATCACAGGCTTGTGGAGGAAACGCTCTGCTTTCTTGGCCGTTAGTGGAACATTTCAACTCAAAGACTGAGTCAACGAGATGTGTCCCGAGGTGATTTTTTTTTTTTTTTTTTTTTTTTTGCTTCCTACAGTGTAGCTCTCTTCCTCAGCTGCCCACACATCTCAGGCACAGTAATCCCCCCATCAGCCACCTCCCCTCTCAGAAAAAGAGAGAAAGAACGAAAGAAAGAAAGGGGAAAAAAACCCACAGTGATTGCACCATGTTCTGACTGACTGCTTTAGCCATTTTGCGGTTTCGTTTAGCATGAAAAGTCCCTGCTTGTCCCACTGTCCGCTGACTCACTGCAGTCTAATCCCTTGCCTTCGGCTCTGGCGAGGGAGGTATCACTCGCAGAAAAACACAGACCCCGTTTCAAATACTCTTAAGCAGCTTCCTCACGCTCGCTAATGCGCTGCTCTTAACCACCTGCGTAGCGCTAGCCGTGTGCAGGTGGGCCCGTTCCGTAGCGGTATTCCTCCCAGCTATCTCTTCCGAGTGGAATAATGGAGAGCGGGGAGGGTCCTCGGAGACGTGACCGCCGCGGGAGTCCTCGAAAGAGCAGGAAGTGGAGGTTTATTTTGATGCGACTGGAGTGATCCTTCTTTAGCGGCTAGCCGGAGGCTGATAGCATGCGAGGTGGTGTCTGACTCAATCGGCCTCCTTTTGTTCCTCTCAGCAGGGGTTCCTGATAGCAGGCCATCCCCTTCCTCGGTGTGCAGACACTGGGCTTGAGAGTGCTACTGATGGGCTTGGGCTCCACTTGAGATAAACTCCTGGTGATTGCAAGCTTTTTATTTTGCTGTAGCGACAGATAGGCTCGGGTTGATGCTGTTTTATACAGACTAATCTCACTCTTACAGTAAGTCGAGAGGTGCAGTGTTAGGCTTGTGGAAGGAGTCTAATCTGCCCTCTTAGCTTGAGGGCCTCCCGTAACCTGTATAGGATGAGTGGAGAGCTTATTTCTTTATTTTTTTTCTATATTTCATATTTAGTCTGGATTCACACTGCTGAGCTTTACTCTGTTAAACTCTAGCCAACCCCGGTTTGTGATTGAGGCTCCTTAAGTAGGGTTACTGAGGTGAAGGGGGATTACTGTGTTTGCTTGGGGAGAAAGTTATGAGATTTCAAGCAACATTTGTCAGGTGTGATAAAAAAGAGCCTCCCTTGGAGTTACCTACGCCCCCTCCCCCCAAATGGAGAAGATGAAAGCAGTCAGCTTGTCATGAAGAGTAAACAGGGATCACTGTTGGGTGGAAGGTCTTGATAGGATTTTTAGTGGATGCTGGGTCTGAGAGAGAGAGAAAGAGGATGGATACAATTTGAAGGAGGCATTATAGTCCGAGAGAAGGACACAGGTAGGAGAGAGAGAGAGAGAGAGAGAGAGAGAGAGAGAGAGAGAGAGAGAGAGAGAGAGAGAGAGAGAGAGAGAGAGAGAGAGAGAGTGGGGGGGGGGGGGGTGAAAGAGAGAGGTGTTCCAATTCTGGGTCGGTGAAAAGGACAGCAAGAGCAGGAAGCAGTTGCCCCCGGGCCCCTCCCATCCTAGATTGCTGACACAGGGCTGTGCTGTCTGTCTCCTTCTCTCCCTCTTTCCCTCCCTCCCTCTCTTTCCCCCCTCTGTGTCAGGAATGGATGGAGTATCCAGAGGACATGTGGCCAAGACTAGGACATGCGTGAGGAAATTGAATAGAGTTCGTTTTTGACGCAGAGCCAAGTTGAGCTGCATGATCTGCTTAAAAAAAAAAAAAAAAAAAAAAAAAACGAGACCGGTAAAGTGATAGAGAGAAAGAGACCGAGAGGTAGACAAGGAGAAAGAGGGGAGGGGGCGGGGGGCAAACCCCAGTCGGAAACTTTATCTCAAATGTAGCGTGTAGCACATGCCTGAAGCGTGACAGTTTGGAAGATGTGGCGAGCTCCGTTTGTTTATTCCCCAGGCTCAGACGTACACTAGATAAAGATCTGGGTCTGGGAAGGGAAGAGGCCTCGGTGAAACTCTTTAGCAGGCATGCTAGCCATCTCTCTCGCTAATCCCAGCAAAAGGGGGCATGACCGCGGGGCTGACGGCAGAGCCGTACGTCGTCGCTCCTCTGCCCTTGCTTGCTGCAGTTACAAATCTGATTAGTCGGGAAGCTAATGGAGAGAAAATGGAGCTTGTGCTGTGCCCGGAATGGCTAGCCGAAGAACCACAAACCTAAAATGAAGTGCTAAAGACAGAACGGTGATGCCACTTAACACCTTGCGACCGTGTAGACAAAAGCAGTTGTCGTGCAGTTTTTATTTTTATTTTTATTTTTAAACCCGTGTGAGTTAGGTTTGCGTTCCGAACTTTAAGATGTGTTGATTGAGTTAGACATGCTAACAGCAGTTCAGTGTTCAATTTAAGACACCAAAAGTCATGTTGGACAGTTACATGCTGCCGAAGCACTTGGCACAAATGCCGAAACCAAAACCACCTGGCTTGTCCTCCACTTCACTTTTCCTCACTTCCTGATTCCTGCATTTTTTTTTAAATTTTTTTTTTCACAATTTGTTCGGTTTGCACACGTTCAGGACCTGCCAAAAGTGGATTCGGGCCTGAACATAAACCGCTCGAATAGCCTGAAATTGGAACTGAATGGCGGCCAGACGCTACAGTGACGGGGCGAATGCACGATCGGCCCTCCTTTTGTCTCCCAGCTACCGCCCTCTCCGCTATGCAGGGTGTGGCCATGAAACGAAAGCCCCCCTTTGAGAGCAGAGGCTGGAGAGAGAGAAAAGGCAGCGAGCGAGAAAGCGAGGGAGAGAAAGGAAAGAGCGAAGCTCAGAAAGCAGAGCTGAGAGGGGGGGCAATAGGGGTGACGGAGTGACAGGATGAGAGAAAAGAAATTGGCAGAAAAAGAGAGCGAGAGAAAGACTGAATACCTTTTTGGTGAAGGGGGAAAAAAAAGATAGAATGTTCACAAAGCTGCCTGCAGGGGTGCCTGACATCTAAATTAAGAAGGCCTAGGATTAGGTGACCATTGCTTGTCACGTGTGTGTGTGTGTGTGTGTGTGTGTGTGTGTGTGTGTGTGTGTGTGTGTGTGTGTGTGTGTGTGTGTGTGTGTGTTTCATTCACTCTGTCAAGCATTGTGGGCGTTGACCTCCTCTCATTCCCCAGAGTGACAGCAACCCCACATATACACATACAAATACACACACACTTTCACCCCCCTGTATCCCATAGCATATCAGTTTCTCATCCATCTCTATGGAGTGAGAGCGAGGAGAGGAGAGGAGAGGAGAGGAGAGGAGAGGGGAGGATAGGAGAGGAGAGGAGAGGAGAAAGGTGCAGAGGCCAGGCAGGGTTTCAGCCCCCTCTCCTCCAGCCCTGCCTCCATTTAACAAATTGCCTCACCTCGGACGGACGGACGGACGGACGAACGAACACACAGAGGGGAGGCAACAATAGCGAGGCTGTCCTCCCCCAGTCTCTTTCACAGTGTGTCCACCTTCACTCCTCTCCCAACTCCTCTCTCTCTCTCTCTCTCTCTCTCTCACACACACACACACACACACACACACAAACACACACAGTCAAATACACTTGGGAGATGAGTGTAGAAGTCCGCACTGCGGGTTTCGCATTGTCCCAGTCATCGTTTCCTCCTAGGAGAGCAGCTGCGCCACATCCAATCAAACGCCTCTGTCCTCTACAGTAACAACAGCAACAAAATTCCCACAGACAACAAACCCCTTGTCCAAAAACATCCAAACTTCATTTGTTTTTCATTATCCCTAATGAATTTCATCAAACACTTACCTATGCTAATGATGATACACTAAGCATCCATACCTATGCGCTTACAAGCAACGTTGGCGTTCACTGTTCGCCCTTGCGGCTCAGCGGACTCGCCCGCCGTCATTGAAACACTCCCTGGGCCGGCGCGGACCCTCACTCTCTCTTCCTCATTAGACTCTGCCAATAGGATTAGCGGAATGCCGAGTCGGCACGCTGCGGCTATAAGTTAATTTGGCCCTGCTGTTTGGAGCTATAATAGCTTATTGATTGGCCGAGCGAGATGCGAGATGGGGGCCCCGCACGGGGAGGGTGGCTGCCGCAAGACGGGGAGAATAAGTTAATCATCGCTCGATCGCCCGACGAGAACTCAATCATGTCGGGCGGCGAGGGCCTCATCCCGGCCATGTAAATGTGTCGGGAGGATTTTCTGACAGCACGCCTGGCAACCCTGAGCGATATGAAGATGACATTTGCAAGGATACTCTGTATTCACGTCTAGAAGAGGCCCTCACACTGACTCATGGGGGTGTAAATTGGTGCTGTACAGTAATTTGATTGACATGTTTGTCAGTAATGTTTGCCCTCTTGAATGCCAGTCTAAAAATAGAATGGAAGCCAGTTTGATGGAGGCGATGGGAAACATATCAACTGTTTGGCACCTTGAGGGTCAAGGCTTTTTTGTCATCACAAGTTTTGCCTTGTGCTTGTCAAGGCCATTAAAACATATTTTTTTGCTCATTAATTTGTTGGCATGTGAGGGGGTGGTGGCGTATGAAATACACCCTGAAGCTAAGCGAATGTGTTTTACAACACTCACACTCCAAACCCATGACTCTTCTCATTAAAAAAAGAAGAAGAAGAAAAAAAAAAAAAAAAAAAAAGTTGGGACTAAAATCACCCCTGGTTCAGCCCCACACTGCTGTCGGCTCTGCTGACTAGCTTTTCCACCTCTCCCTATAGGCCCTCAGCTCCCCATGCTCTAATGAACCTTTGAGCAGTGAGGCTAATTTTAGCTTGCCTCAATCCCCCCTGGCCCCCTCTTCCCTCCTCTCCTCTCCTCTCCCCTCCCCTCCCCTCTCCTGCCTCATCTGTTTAACTGGTCAGGACGTCTCTCATCCCCGTGTCCAGTGGTGGGGTCCTGAGACAGCTGGCTGGCCCATCAGTCATCCTCTCCCTTATGTCCTCTCCTACACACACACACACACACACACACACACACACACACACACACACACACACACACACACACACACACACACACACACACACACACACACACACACACACACACACACACACGAGAGGGAGAGTCACGTTCACACACGTAAAATAGCTCCACGCCTCTGTTACCTGGAAACTGCACATCTTGCTTTTTATTTGAACGGTTGCCCTGGGCTAACTCTGTGCATGCTACATTTGGTGCAGCTGTCCGAGCTAGGAGAGGAGGAGAGGAGGAAGACCAAGTGAAGTGATCCCTGTTTACTCTGCGTAGCTGATACTGTTGCGCCGCTCTTTTCCATTTGCTCATGAAAATATGCGTGCTGGTTCACTATGGGTCGTATAACATGCGTCAACTGCTGCGGGATGACTTGACTAGCCATGGGAACACATGGAAACATGGGAAAATGTGTGTGTGTGTGTGTGTGTGTGTGTGTGTGTGTGTGTGTGTGTGTGTGTGTGTGTGTGTGTGTGTGACAAAGAGAAAGATGGTGTGTGTGTGTGTGTGTGTGTGTGTGTGTGTGTGTGTGTGTGTGTGTGTGTGTGTGTGTGTGTGTGTCTTGAGTTGGGGGGGGTGTGCATGTGACGAGGGAGACATGGGTGAGAAATATTCAGGATGTCTAAGGGGGAGTGAGCGACGGGGTGGGTGTGGGTGGGGGTGGTGATGGGGGTTGAGCAAGGGTGGCAGTTGGAAGAGGGGGGCCTCTCTGAAGTCAAAGGGGTTCATGCGTCAGTCTGGCAAATGTCAGCCTGTCTGCACCCAAATGCTTGGCTGAACCGGAGCTAAACGGTCGTGACAGAGGTGGACGGGGGGTGGAGAGGGTTGAAGGTGGGGTAAACAGTGGAGGAAGATGGAGGGTTCTGCTAGTGTAAATAGCACACCACGCAGCCCTTCTGCGTCTGATCTCACGCTGGTTTAAGAGAGAGAGAGAGAGAGAGAAAGAGGGAAAGATAGAGAGAGAGAGAGAGAAAGAAAGAGAGAGAGAGGGATTCCTTATCAGGCATCTGGGAGACTTGCGTGGGGTGACAAGCAGGCCCGACCTCGCCGCTCTCTCGTGCCCCCTCTAAACAAACCCGCCCCACCTCTTACCCCTTGCAGCCCTAACCGGTACTTCGCAATGTACACAAAATCTAAATCATGGCCTCCCAGCTTAGAGACCTCAAAGCCACCGCTGCCCTAAACAGTGTACCGAAGAATCCCAAGCATGCACATCAGAGCCATTGATAGGGAGAGAGAGAGAGAGAGAGAGAGAGAGAGAGAGAGAGAGAGAGAGAGAGAGAGAGAGAGAGAGAGAGACAGAGAGAGATAGAGAGAGAGAGAGAGACAGAGAGAGATGAGGGAGACAGTGAGAGAGAGAGAGAGAGAGAGAGAGAGAGGAGGGAGGTGGAATGAGTTTTGGCAGGACATGTTAGTGGGGGAGAATGGCGCACGATATCTGGATGAGGAGAGTGAGGCTGGCGGGGAGGCCAAGCGGGCTTGTAGAGTCCCGATAAGGGGACAGGTGGCTTTCTGTTCTTTAAAAGAGCTCCTGACAGCTGGCAAGTCACAGAGCAGTTTGCTACGTGCCTCCTTTGATATGGCCTGTGTGTGTGAGGGAGGGAGGGTGTGTGTGTGTGTGTGTGTGTGTGTTTGTATGTGTGTGCATGGGTGGTTTTGTGTGTGTGTGTTGGTGAGTGTGTGCGTGCGTGAGGGTATGTGTGGGTGAGTGAGCATGTGTGTGTGTGTATGTGTGTGTGTGTGTGTGCCAGCTGTGACATCTCCCTGAGGTCGTTCTTCTTTCTCCTCTCACTCTCTCTGACTAGTGTTCTTCAGTGAGACTTGGCAGGGGCCCAGCTCATGCCAGCACTATTCCACTGGAGTTTTTCCCCTCTTTCTCCCTCTCTCCCTCCCTCTCTCTCTATCCCTCCCTCTCTCTCCCGCTGCTCTGTCACAGCACCCTTACATGGCCAAAAAAAGGTGTTTTTCTTCGCTTGACGGCAGTCTGCTGATTTGTATGGTTTTAACTATTATTGATAGCCTGTGTGTGTGTGTGCATGCATGTGTACGTGCACTGTATGTGTGTGTGTGTGTGTGTGTGTGTGTGTGTGTGTGTGTGTGTGTGTGTGTGTGTGTGTGTGACAGAGAGAAAGAGAGAGGGGACTTTTTTCAAACTCTGCGGCAGTCTCAAGCTAAAGGTTATCTAAACAGTTCCAATTACTGCATGCCGCACTCTAGGGGCTTTTAACACAGAGGCCTCACTTCATTTTTTTTCCCCCCCCTCCAATGCTGAACATGCACGATGATTTACTTGTGAATGAAGGACTGCCATCTTGTTTCATTTGAAAGCCTCATGGCTGACTGAAAGCAGAAGTGAAGAAAGTGCTGTCACTTTCCCCTCCTTGTCCCAGCGCTGGTTTCCATTAAGCTCTGTATTATTAGCTCCCTGCATGTAGAACACATCCCTAACCAGCACTTGATTGAGTTTCTGCGCAAGTAAGAGGCAGTGGCTCTTGTCATCCCAGCAGTGCTGGGCTTTGTCTGGGGATGTGAGATGACACACACACACACAATCACACACACACTCACACAAGCTATAAAACGGGCACTCGGCGAGTTATTTGCCCTTGGCAAACAGGGCATGGGGATTCACAGCAAACTGGCTGGTTGGCTGACAGTGTATAGTGGCAAGTTGCTTCCTATTGACACTGACAGGGCTTTGTGTTTTTTTTTTTCAATGGTGTTTATCTTTTTTTTTTAATGGTCATTGTCCTTTCATGTCCTTGTTTGCGGGTTGATATATGGGCGAGGGATGCAGAGAGAGAGAGAGAGAGAGAGAGAGAGAGAGAGAGAGAGAGAGAGAGAGAGAGAGAGAGAGAGAGAGAGAGAGAGAGAGAGAGAGAGAGAGAGAGCAGATGGGCCATAGTTTTCACATGGCTGTCACAGACATTGCCTGAGTGAAGAGAGGGGTCCTCTGATCCCTTATGGGGAACCGTTTGTGATTTACTGTGACAGCGGAGCGATCTTGCACTTTCTAGTCCATCAACTTTTTGCTTTGAACTCAGACATGTTTCATTTCAAACTTTCCCTCCCTTTTAACCCCTCCACCGGGTGGGGAGGCACCCCCCATCTTTTTTTTTTTTTTTTGCGATTGATGTTCATGTCCCCCAGGGGGAATCTCATAGCTTGGTGAACACAGGAGGAAAAAAAAGAAAGAAAAAAAAAGAGATGGTTTGGTTTTTCTGGATAGCATTGGTCATTTGCATGCAAATGTATAATCCAATTCATGAGTGGAAGAGCTTGTAATTGCCTCCCACAATGGCACTTATGGCTTGCCATATTTTCCCTATTCTCCCCAATGGCGTCCTTGTGGGTGAGCTTCCTGGCTTCATAAAGCAATTACACAGGCAGATATGGATCACATAGCATGGTGGAGAAAATGGATCTGATCACTAATCTCCTGTTCAAGCAGGCCTGTAATGATACTGTATCTCCCCTTAAAGCCACCATTACACTTAGTTCCAGCCCATTGGGCCCCCTCTTATCACTGCCACCCAGGGAATCTATCATGAGTTTAGTATACGGCTGCCACACCTCCGTCAGTCATCCTAACAGCCAATCACTCACTGATGAAAGCTGCTAGAATTTTAAAAAATGCAAACCCCCCACCCCTCAACCCGTTTGTATAAATCAATATTTCTTGATCGCTCAAGAAAGAAGTGTTTGCGTCCATGCCTCCTCGCGCTAATTAATTGCTTATCGGTGTGAAAATAGAGGCTGTTGAACAATTACCAGCTTTGAAAATTGGATTTTCTTTGCTGCTACCTCCATTTGCAATGCAGAGTAATGACTGGTCTTAGGCGCCATTGGCTTTCAAGCCATGTTCTCACCTTTCCACCTTGGGCATCAATATGACATTGTGCCTCGCATAAGCAATGGAGTTATCGACGTTGAAACAGTTCTTCGCCAAAGCTCCTCGTTTAAAACCACCAGTTTTTCTTTAATAGCTTAGGTCAGCAAAGGGCTTCTTGGCATACTGATCCTAGATCATTTATAGACGATAGAGTGTATCATACATAATTTTAGAAGCCAAAGTTTGGCCTTTCATCAACCTTTAACATCTATAAATCTAAATAGAATCCTATAAGTCTATTTATACTTATACAAAGACTTTATAGGAGGATGTCATCCATAGTTTCTGCTGGTAGGATGAATGGCACATACTGAGTTTGGGAGTATGTATTGCCTGTTGAAAGAAGTCCTTTCATCTGTCCTAATCCTGTCTCTGTTGACCTCCGCCCATAGATCAGGCCATTGATCCATTAATGCACGATCCTCCATTCACATGGATGACTGCTGCATTGTTTTGCTGGGCGAGTCTCCGAACATGTAACTCAAGTTGTTTCGTGCAGCATAACGACCGCAGTGGTCTACGACGAGGCCAAGCGTGACTTTGTTCCTGACACCAAAAGTCATCCCTGAGCACACTTTAATCCTGACAGACACTTTCATACCTCCATGTTTTTTTTTTGCTTCCATCTCATATGCTGGGTCTCGTATTTCACCCGCTGCGGCAGCTCCCATGCCTCCTCGTTTCCTGGAGAGCTTGAGTCGATGTTCTCTGCCGCGTCTGGCTTTTTGCGCATGCATTAAGGGAGAGAGGGAGAGAAAAAAAATGGGGGGATGACAGCGGAAGAGAGGAAACGATGCTGGCTCGGTGGAGGCCGACCAGAATAAACACGGCAGTGTTTAAGCACAATGCCTCCGCACAATGGGGCTAGTGTTAGCGATCCTGACGCGGCCATTATTCTGTTTTTATTCCTCTGGAGTCATTTTTGGTGGCTGGGATGGCCCGCCGTATGAAATATTGGCCCCTTTCATCCGACTCCGTTTCGATTTCCCCCCACCCGCTCCTCTGGGGAACGGGCACTTTAAGCCAACTTTGTACTCCGAGGAGATTTTTCTTCCTCGCCACCAGGAGTTATTTCAGCTGTCTGCTTGTTTCAGAAACTAGTTTTTTCGCGGACGGCTGTTCATTTAGTCATTATGTTTCAAACAAGGCACACCAGCTGGACTGGAACAGAGGGGGGAAAGAAACTGATCAATGTTGTCACTGTATTTTAGAACGTGTTAGAGTAAATTATTCAAACCTTTAAGCCATGCGTGTTTCTATAGGCATTTGAGTAACTCAACAAAACATTGGGATGACTACTGTATGTATTTATGTAACCAGCTCATTTTGCTGAGGCTTTGTGTATCTCATTTTGGCATTTATCTGTTTTGTTTATTTTGTGCGTTCAAATCAAATTGATTTTGTGCATTTGGGATGAAATTCTTATTTTCTAATTGGCAGCTCTGAGCGAGGTTTGGGGGATATCAGCAGATGCAGAAATTTCGGAGCGGTCAGCTGGAAGCGAGGAAGGGCCGCAGATTGTTTATCTGGGAATGGTCTCACAAAAAAAAAAAAAAAAAAAATCCATGGCAGATCCATTCCAAACAGCCACTAGGGCCTTGCTCCATTGGGCAGTGATTCTGAATTTGGGATTTGCGGATTTTTATTTATTTTCGCCACAAACATGCCCCTCGAGAGAGAGTGAGAGCGAGAGCCTAGGCGTTTGTCTGTGAGCTAGTCTGTCGGCTCCAATGCATCTGCTATCTCTCTGCCCATTCCCCTAGTCGGGCCTCATGTGAATCAAGGTTGCCACCTGATTTATGGCTGGCGAGTCAGATAAAGCCTGGCCATAGCTCTGGCCAATAAGCCCTCCAGCAGCCGTGCGAGAGTTACTGTTTGTTTGTGTGGCAATGGCAGAGGGCCGTGGCAGCCTGCTGCTGCTGCTGCCGCTGTTGTTGTTGGGCCGGCGTGATTAACTGTGGCACGTCATCGGTCCAAGATAATACTTTGGTCAACAAATGCTTTCCTATTTTAGCCACGTTGTGTTGTGTTTGTGTGACACACCTTTAGGTAGAATGCGCTCGGCAGTGATGGCCTGTTTTTGAGGGTCATTTGAATGGTGGTTGGAAGAAATGTTTGAGAGAGGAGGTTGGTTGGGTGAGGTGAACGTCCAGAATCAACAGGCTTTTGAGTGATTGGGGCTAGGGGGCATGTGGCTGTTGGGGATGTGGAGATGGAGTGTGTGTGTGTGTGTGTGTGTGTGTGGGGGGGGGGGTGCTGGGCTCTTCGGCTCTTATCCAAACAGACACTCGGCCTGAGGATTCCACCTCTCTCTCAGCAAACTCTCAGCTGAGGAGTTCGTGGAGCAAAGTGAGACGGATGAGTCCCAAGGGGAAACAGGAGTGTGTGTGTGTGTGTGTGTGTGTGTGTGTGTGTGTGT
Organism: Sardinella longiceps; assembly: GCA_027497455.2. NCBI lineage: Eukaryota > Metazoa > Chordata > Actinopteri > Clupeiformes > Clupeidae > Sardinella > Sardinella longiceps. Next base: position 11,250,069 of record JAODXP020000021.1, on the reverse strand, counting down.
GTGTGTGTGTCTCTCTCTCTGTGTTAGTGTTAGCCTGAATGGAGGAAGGGGAATTGTGATGGACTGGAGAGTGTGTGTGTGTGTGTGTTGGGTATGGGGGTGTATACGTGTATGGTGGAGATGGGGAAGGGGTATGTATAGTGGGAGAGTGTGCTAGGGGGTTCCATCACTAAGGCTGTTTTCCATACTTGGGGAGATGAGCCCCTGGAGGGCCTCCATTCATCAAGCAAGCATCAGCAGTCACCCCTTCTCCTCTGACAGCTAGGCTTAGTGATCGGCCCCAGCCAAGTGTCCGGCCGCCTCTGGCCTGGACCGCCACAAGTTCCTAAAATGAGTTCCTAAAGTGCTCCGAGGAGAAACTATATTGGACATGGCACTGGGATGAAGATTCCACCATCCCACAGCAGCTCCCCACACACACACACACAGTCGCCCAAGAGGAATAACGGTTGTACAAGCCCACCAAGAATTTCAACTTTCCACCGCTCATGCCAAAGTCTCACGTAGTCAAATTCGGTCTCCTGTTTCTCATTACCAACCACCATTTCATAGTCCATAAGAGTTTTAGCACCACATTTAGAGAACATTTAAGGCAGGGGAGATTTGATAATGAAGTGTTGCAAGCATCAGCCCGTTAACCGTTCACACGAAGGAATAAAACAGGGGCCTTCAAATCGCCTGTCTGGGCTGTAAGTTATGCGGCATGCGCCCCAAAATGGATGTCGTTGAGGTAACCGGACGAGCTCAGCGGTCAAGTGAACGGCTAATTGAACACTCGCCGTGTTATTGCATATCTTTCCCCCATTCTGAATTAGCACATTGTTAGCCGCATAGCTCAGTTAGCTTTGGAATGCGGCGGATCGGTGGAGCCGGGTGAAGTTTATTTTTGCTGACTTATTTGGGGGGGGTTTTGGGGTCATGCATTTTGTAACAGCGCTGAAGATTGAATACAGACTGGGTGTCCATTTACACTGAGGTGAAATAAGCCTAGTTCCTTTGTGTTTATTTAATCTCAGGAGCTGTCAACTCGTTGACTTATGCCTGTCAGTTTACGACTTAACTAGGAGACGTTTCTCTAAAGAGGTTCTCCTTTGTGTGTGGGTCTGACTTGGCTTTCAGCAAGCAACTGCTTAAGAGCGAGTGGTATCCGTCAACAAGATGGTTGTTGCTTGTGTGTGTGTGTGTGTGTGTGTGTGTGTGTGTGTGTGTGTGTGTAGGGGGTGGGAGGGGGTCCTAAATTTCTCCCACTCCTGGCCTTAACTCCATCCCCACCCTTTTGTGACCTCTTCCCCCGCACCTTTTAACCCTTGCTGTCTTTGTTTATAAAGTTTATACTTTTTGACAAGCATGGTGGGGTGGCACAGGGGTTGTTTTGGGGGCTTGTGTCAGCCTGGAGAAAGATGTCAGGGGCTTTAAAATAATCACTGAGTGCACAGCGCCAGGCTCCCTAATTGAGGCTTTGCCCACCTCTGACCCCCCGCGCTGTCTGTCTGTTTTCCATCCTCAGTCGGGAACTGAAATGGATAGGCGTGCAAAAGACGACGTGTTTGTTATCCTTATTTGTGATTTATTTAGTGATTTTTGTTTATTCGTTTATTTGCGGTAACTGTTGTTCATTTATGTGTATTTTACGGGTCATGTTAGAATAAGATTAGTGTTGTGAGTGTGTAGTTGTTGTGCTCTAAGTAAAGGACTAAGAGAGTTTAGGGAGTTTAAGGTCGTTTGAATCGTTTTGGAGAAAGGCCAGTGTGTCAGATGTGTGTTGCAGTGGATATTTGATATTCTCTTCAACTGGAGAAGACAGGCTTTCTTATACATACACACACTTGCACACACACACTCTCGAACACACACACACACACACACACACACACACACACACACACACACACACACACACACACACACACACACACACACACACACACACACACTCAAAGAGAAAATAGACTGTGCAAAGGAGTTCTTCGCTATGTTAGAGTGATTATTCATTCTTTGAGAATCAAATTGAGGACAGATGATTAAGCACCATCAATTCCCCTCACTACACAACAAGGACAAAACAAAAACAGGACCAGTGAAACAACAAAAAAAAAAGAAAAGAAAAGGTGTCTGGAACACTCCTGTTCTCTCCTGGTCCTCCGTGGAGACTGGCGCCTGGGACTCCTTTCACTCCCAAACTAGTCGGAGTGATTAATCCACTGGAGCAGTCCAACAGGCTGTGGGGAGAGACGGGAGGAAGCCCAGCCCTCCTCCCCATACCGACGAGCTGTTTGATGAAGATTCTGCTAATTAAAATCAGCTCGCTCTTCCCTGTTCTCTCTCTCTCTTTCTATCTCTTTCTCTCTCTCTTGCTCCTCTTTTTTTCCTGTTCTGGCTGTTTGTTATATCATTGCTCGCTCCGTGCCGAGGACAAATAGCGCTAATTAGGAGAGATTCGAAACTCGTTCCGACTGCCAGGAGAGGGTTTTTTTTCCCCCTTTCTCTCTCTCGCTCTCTCTCTCGCTTTCTTTTCCCTCTTCCTCCTCCTCCTCATCCCCCCCCCCCCTTCGAATGGGAAAATAAGGAGCTTACTTCGTTACTCCGTCGTCTGCCCACACTCCCAGAGGATCACTTTCCTGTGTTTAGTTACATTTGCACCGCTTGCCGCAGTTTGCAAAGCGCCGCTAATTGAAAGGACTGGTGAAGCGTTTTGGTGCTCTAACTCTGAAAAACGGGGATATTTGGTAGATTCTAAAATGCCATGAGGAAAACAAAAACAATCAAAAACATAGAAACACACACACACACACACACACACACACACACACACACACACACACACACACACACACACACACACACACACACACAATCTCAATCTCTTGCTGATTTCCTAAGCTCCTTCCCTACTCTTCATCTTGAAGTGACCCCAGTGGAGCTTGTCTTTCCCCCTCAGGCTCATACACAAACAGGTTAGCATACTAGCTAGCCCACCTCCCTCCCTCCCTTCCTCCCTCCAGCTAGCCAAGTCTAGGCTCAGCTGCTTTCCCTTAAAAGCTCTGAGACTGCATCCAGGAGAGGGAATAGATGGAGCCAGTGAATATGGGAGATGCTGAAAAATCCTCTCCATTCCCCCTGGGTGTGAAAACAGCAGCAGCAGCAAGGGTCAACAGCGGTGAGGTTCAACATTAATTCCCATCGTCGTCTTCTTCTTCCTCTACTTCTTCTTCTTCTTCTTCTTCAGTCGCCCTGGAGCTGGTGAGCTCAGTAGGGCCCCCAGAGGATTCCTGTATCGGACTTCTGGACTGCATCATGAAATGTCTCTGCTAATGCCCACTCTGACTGAATCAAAGTCTCTCCTGGGCCAGCCGCACTACACAGTATAGATGGGTAGAGTAATGGGGCTGCCTGACAAAGGAAAAATAAAAGAGTGAGAGAGAGGATGAATGAACCCCTCCAACAACAATAGCTCCAGCCGACAAGTCTCGGCATGTGTCATTAAAGTAATTTAGTGTGCAGGAGCGAGAGAGAGAGAGAATGAAGCAGAGAGAAAAAGAAAAGGAGAGGGGAAAGATGTGGGCAAGATGTTGCTTTTGTCATCGCAACTCCTCTCTAAGGGGGTTGGTAATGACACAAGAGCTCTTAACAGGAGCAAAGGCACGAGCCAAACAGCCTGAGTAGCACACTGCTGCTTGCTCAACTATCTCTCCTGCTTTTGTGCTCAGACGATCATTTGCAATTGCAGTGATTTAAAAGTGCTACTGTGATTGCAGAATCAGTCTCTACGTGATGTGCTCGTTTTTTCTCGGGCCAGTGTTAGCAATAATGGCAGCTCATTGTGATTGCAAAACAGCAACCTACTAGCATTTCAACGGCTGGTCTGAAATCAGAAGATAAAGATATTTAAATATTTAGGGTGTCAGTATAGAAAACAGATGGCTGTATGTACACAGTGGATTACTAGAGACTTGCGTCACATCATTAACATTGCCCCTGGTCCTGGCAGCCATGTTTGTCATTCCCTTCTTTTATTCTCCTTTCTTTCTTGTCTTCTTCCTCTCTGTCTCTTTCTCTCTTTGCTGACTCACTGGCTGGCTACCCTTTTGCTGCTATCCATCTGAACACTCTCTCTCTCTCTCTCTCTCTCTCTCTCTCTCTCTCTCTCTCTCTCTCTCTCTCTCTCTCTCTCTCTTTCTTTTTCTCTCTTTTTCTCTGTCTCTCATAGAGAAAGGCTGGTAAATGTGGAGCAGAGGCCAGATGGATTAGTTTGAAAGAGATGGCATTTGCAGTAAGAGAAAGAAAATAAAACAAATCAGGTTCAATTCCCTCTTTTGCCTCCTGCGACAGTGAGGCACTCTTTACGCACACTGGCTTGCTTAGGAATCCCTATGCGTTGAAAAAGTCACTGATTTCCAGGTATATTGGTGAAATCTGATTTTGAATCAAGCAGGGCACACAGATAGTGCATTCTCTTGTGTAAGAAAAAAGCATGCTGTAATCACCACCACCAACAACCCCCTTCCCCCTTTTTCTCCTGAATGACTAAAGCTATGTGAGAAATTTGCATTCGAAATCCATTTTCACATCTTGTCCTGCTGTGAGAGAGAGGCTGTCTGGAGTCCTTCGGATGAACCCTGCCTCTGAGAAGAGTGTGTGTGTGTGTGTGTGTGTGTGTGCGTGCGCGCGCAAGCATGCGTGTAAGAGGGAAGGTGCAAAAATACTTGTTGCGTGTTGTTGGAACTGAGAAAATGATTTGTTGCCTTAAGACCCTGTCATGGTCCCCAGCCCTGTGTGAGGTGTGACTTTACTGGTTCTTCTGGTTTAGCCAATAGCCAGTGCCATTGGTGTGCTGTTGGGCGGGGGCCACTCACTCACTGCCTTCATTGGTTCAGAGTTAGTTCAGTCACCCCTTGGAGCTTTGCATCTCCACCGTTTGGGATGATTTCAAAGCAACTATGTGCTGCTCCAGCACTTTCACTGAAATTAGGTTATCACCCATCCCCTGTTCACTTGTGGCAATGTTATAGCATGTGTGTGTGATAGAGGAAGAAGGAGAGAGAGAGTGTGTGTGTGAGTGTTGTGTGTGGTGTGGTGTGGTGTGGTGTGGTTGTGGTGTGTGTGAAGGGGCCTTCAAAAGCATTACTTTGCAGAAGTAGGACAAGGAGTCCCGCTGTTGATGCGTGTGTTATTCTGAGACGGCATCCATTAATTATCTCCCTCCGCACGGCTTCTCTTTGCTCCGCCGTGCTTTCGGCCGCTTTGTTATTGCTCTGAGCACCTTGTTCCATGCTGTTTTAATTTCAGCACTTTTGTTAAATCATTTGCCCATGTGGTGGCCTTGGGTATGCAAACATGGAACTACAGTAGGATGCTCTGATGTGTCTCAGTGTGAGTGCGTGTGTGTGTGTGTGTGTGTGTGTGTGTGTGTGTGTGTGTGTGTGTGTGTGTGTGTGTGTGTGTGTGTGTGTGTGTGCGTGTGTCTGTGTGTGTGTGTGTGTGTGTGTGTGTGTGTGTGTGTGTGTGTGTGTGTGTGTGTGTGTGTGCTGGCGTGTGTGTGTGTGTGTATGTGTTTTAGTAAGTATGTTGAACTCATTTGAAGTCTTGAGTGTAGTATAAGTTGGGACCAAGTCAACGTACGTAAATCCGCAGAGATTTTGTGAAAAAATAAACACAAAATAAAAATGAATTGAAATATAGGCCCCTCCGTTGCCAAAAGTGCAGTTTAAAAGTGTGATACGCCTCCCACGGGGGGGTTGATGTTAATCTTGCGGGTTTATTCTTGGCTTGATCACTATATCCTAATGAGCCATTTGCTGGAGTCCCAGCTATTTCCTTTCCGCAGTGTAAACAGTGAATCTACTTAAAGGCAGCCGGGGCTGAATGGGTGGTCGCCCTCCTTCCTCCTTCTCCTCCTCCTCCTCTTCCTCCTCCTCCTCCTCTGGTGTCCCTGCTCTTCTCATCTCTCTCTTTATATATCCATGCCTGAGACCAGCACTGCTGCTGGGGCCGAGCGTCTGGACAAGAGGATTTATGTGGTGTTTGAGTCTCGCACAAGTGTTAGGATATAGCACGCAAGGGCCCTTTCGTGTGATCTACTGGGAGTGTATGGATGCAGACAAATGCGCAGAGACAAACACACACATACACACGCACACACACACTCACACTCACACACACACACACACACACACACACACACACACACACACACACACACACACACACACCGACAAAAGACCCTTATTACTACCCCCTCCCTGCTCCACCAACCACGATGGAGGCCCTTAAAATGTCTGCTAAGCACACACAGGCCTGTCCCTGTGACTAACGCGGGGAATCTCGGCAGAGCAGTCAGTACCCTGCTTAGCACTGGAGCCGGTCCATTCCCCAGCTGCACATTAGCCAGGCCTGTGTTCTGCCATTGTGGAGACACAGCGCCATGTGTTGCTGTCCACTCTCTTTTTGTCAAGAGCCCAAAGAGCCCATCACCTGACTAGCAAATACCCCCTTTGCCCTTCACCACCACCCCCCTCCCACACACACACACACACACACACACACACACACACACACACACACACACACACACACACACACACACACACACCCCTTTAAGCTCAGACTGTCCTCATCCGAGGGGCCACGTCGCCCTGTGTCCCGGAGTACACCTGCCGTACACAATGCCGGCTGCTTGGGATGCCAGCAGTTGACTGGCTCATGCCAGCAGCACCAGAGCTTGCAGTGCTTTACAGCTTAAACCCCTAATGGTTTAACAAGTCAGCTTTGGATACGCTCTCATTCACAGATGGGACATACAGAGAGAGAGAGACAGACAGAGAGAGTGGGTGGATTTGAGACACAGAGAACGAGAGAGAGGGAGAGAGAGAGAGAGTGGCGACAGTGGTGGAGTGCAGAGAAGTAGAGGCACGAGGCACTCAGGACGACTGTGGGTTTGAGGAGGTGGAGGTCAACCCTCCCGCTGACAGCCGGCCGCCATGACGGATGACCCCTGGTGTTTACCTCACTAACTCCCCCTTCTGTCTCTCTCTCTCTCTCTCTCTCTCTCTCTCTCTCTCTCTCTCTCTCTCTCTCTCTCTCTCTCTCTCTCTCTCTCTCTCTCTCTCTCTCTCTCTCTCACGTCCTCCCTCAGTGGCTCTCTCAGCTTGGGATGTTTGCCCTGCCATCGTGGCACCACAGTCTGCATTCCCCTCCACTTGTTATTCCTTTCCAGACCCATTTAACATCCACGCCCGCTGCCAGTCACCCATCACCCACACGGCTCGCTCGCGCTCATGGACGCCAGCCACGCAACGCCACGCCACGCTGCGCCACGGAGGAATGAGACACACAGGGACAGCGGTTTTCGAGATGGCCGGACAGACAGATAGACAGACAGACCGACAGACAGACAAACAAACGCAGCCGTTCTGATGATCCGTGGCTAAAGGACAGCAGTTGCTGGCGGTGCGGACAAACAATGGCGACCTCTGTGAGGAAGAGAGGCCTGACCTTGGCTGATGCTATTTGTCACACGGCTGCCGACATGACCGTATTTGGGGGGTCAGAGCAGCGCGGGTGCCAGGGATCTTTTCGGTTTTGGGAGATGGAAAGGGGGGGTGAAGGGGAGATGGGGGGTGTCGGGGGGGATTTTTTGGGTTTCCCATTTTTGGGAGGCCCCGGAGCCTGACAGCAACTCCTTCCTGTGGATGTTTTACTCAAAGCCCCTAAATCCTGTCTCTCTCTCTCCCACCCCACCACCACCACCGCCACCGCCACTGCTGTCTCCTCCGTGAGTCGTGGGCCCCTCGCTGGATAAGTGGTAGACGTCGCTGTGGCGTCCGGACTGCCGTCTTCAAGGCCGTTGCAGAAATAAGAGTGTCTGCTTTTAGTGTGCCGAGATCAGCACGAGCAGCGGGCCCTCCTAGGCACTCTGACAGACAGAGGACAGCTGTGGATGTCATCACCACGGTGATGGTGTGTGTGTGTGTGTGTGTGTGTGTGTGTGTGTGTGTGTGTGTGTGTGAGGTACGTGTGTGTGTGTGTGTGTGTGTGTGTGTGTGTGTGTGTGTGTGTGTGTGTGTGTGTGTGTGTGTGTGTGTGTGTGTGTGTGTGTGTGTGTGTGTGTTGGTGCGTGTGTAGTGTGTGTGTGTGTTTCCGTCTTCAAAATGGTCACTCTGCTGTTCTTGGGGTCACTTGTCTTGTTAGTAGGATGTTGATGGGTGTGAAGTCAAGTAAAGGACATGTTGTACGTTCCCCTTTGCACACAGGCACCCACCAACACACACACACACACACACACACACACACACACACACACACACACACACACACACACACACGCAAGAGTTCATGCAAGAACTCACACGCATTACAAGAACACACATGCTTTCAGACATGCATGTCCCACTCAAGCAAATGTGCTTGATGCGTAGTGCTTGTCAACAGCATTACAGCCATGTTGGATGCCTCTGAGCAGCAGTGCTGGTCCCTCAAGCACATCTCCTTTGTATGTATTCTCAGCCCCTTAGTCCTCCACTATACACCCCGTAATCCCAATCTAATTCCAGTTGTAGCGAATCAAAACACACTCAGAGATCCTATCATGGCCTCCTTGCACAAGAACACACAGTATTCTCCCTCATATAACACTGATACTCCCTGTTGTATAAATCAAGGGCTTTAGCCTAAATTGTCAGGGGCACAAACATTGTATTAGCACCCCTTAAACTTACATAAACGTTTCCTCCTCCTCCTCCTCCTCCTCCTCCTCTTCCTCCCCTTCACCCACCCCCACCCTTCTCTCCCTCAGAAAAGAGAAAAAAAGGAAAGAGAAGTAGAAGTGAAAAAAGAAAGAATTTCATTGCTCTGACAGAACCACATGTGTTAGCGGTCCAAGAAGCGGTGCGAGCTTCTGGGCAGCTTGTTGGCAGTGCCTCTTGTTAGCACTCGGGAAAACGCGGCGTACACTGACAACTGTGAAATGGCTTGAGCTGCAGCTGAACTGGTGGACGAGGCTGAGATTGGTGCCAAAGAGAGAGAGAGAGAGAACGAGGGAGGAGAGGAGAGGAGGAGGAGAGAGGAGAGCGTGATGAAGAAGTTCGGGGAGGAAGAGAGACTGGCGCTTGTTGAATTAGACTGAATTGGGCTTCTTGGACTCACTGTAATTATTCCTCCGCCGTGGCTCGTCTCAAAAATAACAGGCTCTTTCTCTTTCTTTTCTCCCTCCCTCTCTCTCT
>JAODXP020000021.1:11220851-11225851 GCA_027497455.2 Sardinella longiceps | reverse complement strand
TTTAAGAGGATAAAGAAAAGACGCACATTCCAGCTGAGGGATCATCCTGTCATGTGGTGCTCTGTCCGTCCTCTTGCCAAAAGTGTCAAATTAAGAGAGAGGTTCACACACACACACACACACACACACACACACACACACACACACACACACACACACACACACACACACACACACGACCTGAGTGTAGTGCCCCGAGACTGGACCCCGTGTAATGACAGTGTGCAGTGCAATTAAAGGCTCTGTGCTCTGCTAGCCAGGTCTGACAGGGACATAGAAAAGCAGGCAAGGGCAAAAAGAAAAGAAAGGATAGAGACAGAAAGAAAGAAAGAAACTGAGAGTAAGACTGAGGTGAAAGAGAGATAGAGAGAAGAGAGGGATTTTCGCTTTTTTTCGCTTGTCAAAGACATACCATGCCTCACCCCAGCTGGCAGGCTGGCTGTGCGGTTGGCATGGATGGCAGGCGGGCGGGCAGGCAGGGAGGCAGTCAGGCCTTTTAATTGCCTGGTGGTTCTCTGTGGAGCCGGGAGTAGCTCCCTGCCTGGGTGCAGTCCATGCTCCTGGGGGAGCTCAGCTCTCTGCAGGGTCTAATGGATCATCTCGCTCCACCCGCGCTCTCCTCCTAGCCTGCTGCCGCTGCTATCGACTGCTCTGTAATCGCTACTGCTATAGCGGTCTGGAGATCCACCACTCGGCCCACGCCCCTCACCACAGCTCTGTGTGGCACTCGTGCTCAGGGAGAGGTTGGCTTGGTTTTGTTTTTTGTTTTTTTTTGTTTTTGTGGGTCTTTGTTTTATGATATCTCTCTCTTGTGTTGTTTGTTCTGTCTGTTGTTTTTTCTAGGATTGTCTGTGTCTGCTCTCCCTGCTTTATCAGGGTTGCTATCTCTTTGTCTCAGGCACTCTTTGTCTGTCTGAGTCTGAGTGAGAGAGCAGACAGCAAGGGAAGATGGAGGGTGAGAGAGAGAGAGAGAGAGAGAGAGAGAGAGAGAGAGAGAGAGAGAGAGAGAGAGAGAGAGAGAGAGAGAGAGAGAGAGAGAGGAGTGGAGGTATCCAGATTTGGGCCCCGTCTGGTGTCACCCCCTCTACCCCTCAACCCCCCCAATCCTCCACCCCTCACCCCCGTACCCCCACCCTCTGTGCCACTTTAATGATGATAAATGCCCCTCATCTACACAGAGGAAATGACTTCTGAACACCCACGGGTGTTTGCCGTCGGGGGGAGGAAGGTCCTTCTGTGTGTGTGTGTGTGTGTGTGTGTGTGTGTGTGTGTGTGTGTGTGTGTGTGTGTGTGTGTGTGTGTGTGTGATGGGTGTGTGTGAGAGACAGGTCGGGATGCACTGTGTGTGCAGGAATTTCAGATTGATGGAGACGGACACCCAGGAATGCACTCATGCCTCTCAACCCATGCATTTAACGCAGAGACACCCAATGTCTGAGATTTTAATACTGTGTGTGTGTGTGTGTGTGTGTGTGTGTGTGTGTGTGTGTGTGTGTGTGTGTGTGTGTGTGTGTGTGTGTGTGTGTGCACGCGTGTGAATTAATATGATCAAGCGACCGGAGAGTGCATACATGAATACCCTCATATCGAGTGGGTGGGAACACTGCATATGGACTCACAGCGGCCATCTGTGTATGAGAATGTAGCACATCTGCATATGGAATGATGGGATATATCTGCATATGGAATGATGGGATATATCTGCATATGGAATGCTGGGATAAGTGCATATGGAATGCTGGGATATGTGCATATAGAAGGGGAGGCCTAGGGAAGAGGGAGCAAGGCACAGGCTAATTAAAAGGCTTCTCTGTGAGACAACTCCATTCATCTTCATGATGGTTTGGCTGCTGTCAGCAACCCGTGTCTGTGGGGGGAAATTGCACAAACTACTGCCTGGAGGGAAAGGCCCAGTCCAGATATACTCTCAGTGTGTCTGTGTGTGTGTGTGTGTGTGTGTGTGTGTCTGTGTAATGTGTATGTATATTATATGTGATTGTGGGGGAACAGGGAAGTGTTTGTGTGTGTTTATAGGGAGGAGAGAAAGAAAGACAGAAAGAAAGTAGAGAAAGAAAGAGTAAATGCAAAGAGCACTGCAAATGAATTGCGTTATGTGTTATTCAGGTTATGTTGAGAGGTAAAAGTACATTTGTGATATTAAATCACTTTTTTTTTGGTTCCTTTCGAGCATATGAACTGGAAAATCTAATGGATGACTTAAATTCCCTAGCCACACACACACACACACACACACACACACACACACACTGCCCTACACCTTCTGTGGTGTCCCAGCCACCATCTTCCAGCTGCAGTCAAAAGCAATTAGCGTTGGCCAAGGCTCCCTTTTGACAGAGGAATTAAGATATGCAGGCTTTGCTGTTTTTTGGGATTCCTGTCCTTGGCGGGGTGTCACGGATCAGAGCTGGCTTTTATTGGTCCTGATGGGGGCTGACACGCAGCGCTGGGCCTGGAATCCCTAACGAAGGCCGTCTCTCCCGCACACACACGTCTCCGCCTCCGCCTTCGCCTTTGCCTCCGCCTCTTCTTCGTCTCTGCTCCCTGCCCCCTGCCGCCACCACTGCCGCCTCTGTCTCATGGCCTCTCTCTCTCTCTCTCTCTCTCTCTCTCTCTCTCTCTCTCTCTCTCTCTCTCTCTCTCTCTCTCTGTATGTGTTTGTGTGTGTGTGTGTGTGTGTGTGAACCATAAACTGCATGCATGGTGTGAACCCAGCCCAACCTAGACTCATCCCAAAGCTTCACTAATGAGCCTCCTCTGGGGCAGTGGTGCAGGAGGGTAGAGGTGATGGAGGGAGGGAGGGAGGGAGGGAGAGAGAGAGAGAGAGAGAGAGAGAGAGAGAGAGAGAGAGAGAGAGAGAGAGAGAGAGAGAGAGAGAGATGGAAGGGAAAGAAAGAAAGATGGGTGGAGTGCATTTGATCGCTCCAGTATCAATGATGGGTGCTGAGTCCCAGTCAGTCTATTTCTGAGGGATTTCCATGTGCTTTATTACTAGGCTTGTAACATGGTAATTACATGTGGCGGCCATGCAGATCCAGTTTCTCTTCTTCAAGCCACTCTGGATTGCACACATCTGTGATCGCTTTAGATGTGATGACGAATGGAAGTTATAAGTTGAAATAATTCAGCCTTTCTTTACACATCACTGTTTCTGCAACGCACAGACTTGTGAGGATTTCACTGTAAAAGTGAATAGAGTTCTCCTGTAAGAAGACAATTAGTCTTTTTTATATAATCTTCTTTCTTTGTTTCTTTGTCTTTTTCTTTCTTTCTCTTTCTTGTTTTTCTTTTTATTCGTTCATTCTGTCATTATTTTGCACAAGTTGTCTTTTCAACAAGGACAAATTGTGGAGTTATTAATACAAATGAATATAAAACTGTACACACATTAACTTGACAAATGAAAATAAATAAATAAAAAGGAAGCATTTACTTGGAAATGAACAAGAAAGCTACCACTAGCAATCAAAAAGCACGGCTTTGATTTTGTGTGAGCTTTATTTATAAACTGAAATGATGTCCACTCTCACCCTTAATAAACACAGTCATTCTGCATTCAGCCTGTTTTTCTTTTTATTGAATGCATTACCTGAAAAGAGGACATTTTAAGGGGATTTTGTAAGAGAGAGAGAGAGAGAGAGAGAGAGAGAGAGAGAGAGAGAGAGAGAGAGAGAGAGAGAAGGGAGACAGAGATGGAGGGAGATTTGCCGTCATGGCTGGATGATAATGACCTGCCGGGTTTTATCCACACAGATGCGCGTAAGCACACACACACACACACACACACACACACACACACACACACACACACACACACACACACACACACACACACACACACACACACACAGGAGACAGGCATGCATCAGTCCATCAGTGGCTGTGACCAGCCCAATTACCGTGGGCTGAGAGACAGGGACACCCTGTAGCCTGTGGGGAATGTGTGTGTGTGTGTGTTTGTGGGGCCCATTAAGGGTCAACAAATGAAAACACACACACACACACACACACACACACACACACACACACACACACACACAGCACACTCCATCTTAGGTGTCAGGGGGTGACAGGCTGAAGTAAGATGAGTGGTGTTTTAAAGATGCATCGACTCGCTGACTGATAGAACGTTTCGTAAGGCTGGGGTCACGGCAGGTCCACAGACCCCATCAGGCCTCCCCACTTCTCATTTCAGCCAGCAAGGCGGTTACACAGACAGCGCTCCTGACATTTCACCACTACCGAATATACCATTACACACAGCGCCAGCACAAACACAGCCAGAGCATACACACATATCAATGTCTTCAATAACTGAATGCTGTAATTTTCTGCAAGAGACTTGGCCAGCAGAAAGTACATATCCAGTGTAGGAGTTAATATGATGACCGAGTGTTGAAGGAGGGTTATATTTAGGTTTTCGGCCAGTGCCAGATATGTTGGATGTCAGAAGACACTTTGGGGGAAAGTTGCTGTTTTTTATTCATCAATAAATATGTCCACTTGGGAACTGGAATGAATATGAAATGGGTTTCTTCTTTTCTTTTCCCTTTCTTTCCTCTTCTTTCTTTTTTTTTGGATATGCTGAATTTTGTTTAACAAAATTACCAAGTATTTTCTTGTTTCCTATCCAGACATGAATGAAATATTACATGACTGAAACACTTTTAATTTAGATGGTCTTTAGTATTTATTTGAAGTCCCTGTGGCCTTGTGCCCTCTAAATCAAGTGCCTTAGGGGTCAGAGTTCACAGCTGTGAGACCGGTGTCAGGGGTGAGTCATGACACCTGCTGGCCAAACTGGGCCCTGGAGGTGTTGCTGAGGAAGGGGTGATGAGGATTGGGTGGGTGTAGGGTGGGGGTGGGGGTGGGTGTTGTGTCCAAAATGGACTCTTTAGGTTATTGGACACGCTTGGATCGCGGAGGTCACAGGAGAACAAAGACATAAGGCCAGGCGGCTCTCACCTCTCCCTGAACCGTGA
>JAODXP020000021.1:11203351-11215851 GCA_027497455.2 Sardinella longiceps | reverse complement strand
CACCTCTCCTCTAGTCTTCTGTTGATGGAGGGACTTGAGACCCATCTCCACTAATCATCCTAATGGATTGGACTCAGACTGTTGGGGAGATGTTGTCTCAATGCATTATGGATGGAGGGCTAGTATTATATGGAGTTTAAAGGCCTTTATTTTTCTTTGTTGTTTGTTTGCGATGAGATCAATACGATTCATTCATATGGGGTACTTGACAGACTACCTGCAATCCAGCGATGGAAATGTGATACAGAAAATTGTATATTGACTAGAATCCTCGTATCTTAGATTCAGAGGCAAACAGCTCTGTCAGTGAAAAGGACTTTTTTGTGTTTTTGGAATTTGGCATTTACTACAAGAAAATAATGGATTCTCTATGTTGTTGTGTGTGGTCTGTATGTGTAATTGAAGTTGCTCAAGCTGAAGGACATTTTGGAGGTCAGCTGTCTTTGTCACTTAGACAGCGAGGGCGAGAGATTGCTGCGCTGTGAAAAGTAACTAAGTGGTGCTAAACATGCGGAGACATTTCATCGATACGCCACACGGGCTTCTCATTAGAGACACACGCGAGACGTCTTGATCAGGGATCCGGTGTCATGTGTGGCCTGGTTGCCATGTCGATACGGTGTCACCGCTGCCTTCGGGGTGATTGGTGAGAGAAAGTGAAAAATGTATTGCCGCCGTCAGCCCTGATGCCTTCATCGCTATGCTAACTGATAGCCGTCCTGCTTAGTTTTCCATGAATCCCACATCCAATTTATAGGCACCGCGTGAAACCCACAACACCCAGGCAATGAATATTGGATGGAGGTTTGGACAGGGGAGCTTGACCCTGTCATGTGTGTGTATATATGTGTGTGTACTGATTTACAACACCTGTGTGTTTCTGTGTGTGTATGTGTGTACAATGGCCTCCTCCATATCATTAGTGGTGGCGAGGTCATCAGGTATGCATTGGTACCAAAGCTGCAGGGCTGACAACATGCGTCTGTCAGTTGATTGGCTGACCCGAGATCCACCTCCAGCCAGCTCACCCCACAACACCCTTACACACACACACACACACACACACACACACACACACACACACACACACACACATATACACACACACACACACACACACACACACACACATCTCCATCTTTAGCTTGCTTTGACAAATTCACTTGACGTGCCGCTGTCAGGCCATTGATTGAGCAAATAGAGGAGTCCATTGATTTTGCTGCGATGAAGATTGCAATCAGGCTCAGGCATGTATCAACACAGGATGAGGGCCTATTCAAGCCGAGAAGGAGAAAATGAAAGAGAAAGATGGAGAGAGAGAGAGAGAGAGAGAGAGAGAGAGAGAGAGAGAGAGAGAGAGAGAGAGAGAGAGAGAGAGAGAGAGAGAGAGAGAGAGAGAGAGAGGAAGAAAGAGATGAACGCCATGGATGCCATTTCTCCCTCTCACTGGGGAGCTGTTTTTTCCTTACTTCACATGGCTAGCCACCCAAACACCATGCTGTCTGCTGTGCTCGGCTGTTGCCTCATTCATGTGTGTAAGCATCAACATGTCCTCATTTCATCTCTCCCAGCCCCAGCACGCCACTTTTGTTCCATGTCTAGACACAAGCGCGCTTGTATTTCTATATCTATTATTTGTGCTCTCTCTCTCTCTCTCTCTCTCTCTCTCTCTCTCTCTCTCTCTCTCTCTCTCTCTCTCTCTCTCTCTCTCTCTCTCTCTCCCTTCCTCTGTTTTCCATTATGTTCTGTAGGTACAGTAGGGGGGTAGTGCACATGGATCATCAAGGTGATGAACGAGCGCCCTTGCCTTTGCTTTCAAGTGTTGACAGAACCCCTCGGCCGACCCTGTCTCGGCAGCCAATTGAATTGATTTGTAATTGTAGTTCATAATGTCCTCTCGGAACCCTAATTTTTATTAATGCCCTCATTCGATTTCCCCATCAGCAAATTATATCAAATGTGCCGCTCCCGACGCCATTTATATGGAAAACCATCTGTCTCTGTTCGGGTAACTCAATTCCTGGCCGACGGTGACCTCAAAGGGAGTACTACTGCCCTGCCTGCCGTCGTCTCCAGGCCTGTTTCTACTCGAGCCACTGGATTTGGATGGAGGAGAGATCCTGCCACGCTACGCCATGCCACGCTACGTTTCTATAAGTGCAGCTTTAAAGATTTCATAGCAGACGTGTGGTTTTCCAGAGAACCAGTGCAGACGCAGTACTTAGCTTATGGAAGAAAGGACTTCAGGGAAGAAGAAAGAGAGAGAAAGAGAGAGAGAGAGAGAGAGAGAGAGAGAGAGAGAGAGAGAGAGAGAGAGAGAGAGAGAGAGAGAGAGAGCTGGTGCAGGGTTCTGTGGGGAAGTAGAGCATCACAGATTGCCTGTATGTGTCCGGTGACTAAAGAATGGGTACACACAGCTGGAGCAGCTGCATAGCACAGGAATCTTCCCCTCCAGCACTACACACACACACACACACACACACACACACACACACACACACACACACACACACACACAAACACACACACAAACACACACACTACACACACACACTTACAAATGTACATACCCACAAATGCACATGTGCATGCAGACGGACGCACACACACACACACACACACACACACACACACACACACACACACACACACTACACACACTCCTACTTCCCCGTCTTTTTCCATCCCATATTCTCTCTGTTGGTTAACAGACGTTCTCTTTTTTTCCTGCGGTGCACTCTGGCTCTCCTCAGAGTAAAAGATATGTCAACTCTCTAAGTATGTGGTTTAGCTCGCTTTTGTTCAAGGAAGCCTGTGTGTTTCTGCGTGTGTGTGTGTGTGTGTGTGTGTGTGTGTGTGTGTGTGTGTGTGTGTGTGTGTGTGTGTGTGTGTGTGTGTGTGTGTGTGTGTGTGTGTGTACAAGTGTGCACACGTCCGTGCGGTTAAGTGGTGACTTCAGACCTTGGGGACACAGGGCTAATCACACAGTGTTCCTCTCTCCCACAGACTATTAATTCTCTCAGATTGACTTGATGAAAATTGGCTGGCCTCTCTGCTTGCCAGCAAGCATACTTTCTCTCTCTCTCTCTCTCTCTCTCTCTCTCTCTCTCTCTCTCTCTCTCTCTCTCTCTCTCTCTCTCGTTCTGTTTCTCTCTGACCGTTCTGACTGCGGTTCAAGAGCTGGTGACCTTTGACCTTTCTGTGGTTATCTGCAAATGATGATGCATTTGAAAAAGCCTGAAAGAGGCGTAGCCAATGAGGAGGGGGTCACACACGCGCGCACACACGCATCAAATATCGGAGTCACGGCCTGATCAAAGGGCAAGCGCAGCAGACACGCCCCCCTTTTAGGAAGACAGGAAGTGATATCGAGCCAGGGGTCGTAGGTCAGGGTTGTGCGTGTGCGTTGGCTAATTACTCGCTTGTGAGTGGCTTTTGTGTGTCATCCTCAGAGCCAGTGGACAGTGGTGCCTCTGAGTGCGTGCTTCACTTCACCAGCTTTATCTCCCTGGTCAGTCCTGGTCACTCCCTTCTTTTGTCTGGCCACAGCGCTCCAAGGCTCCAGAGACAAATAGGTGGGAATGGGAATTGGGAATGCCAGAGGCGGAGGGGGTTTGCCACCAGTGGGATCTTGCGGTCTCCTGCTCATCCCACTGAGTCAGTCTGGCCAGTGGCCCAGCAGAGGTGGCTGGATAGCCCAATGGGGACATGTTTGTGTCATCACGACACAAGGTTCACAGGTACATACACAAAGTTGTGTGTGTGTGTGTGTGTGTGTGTGTGTGTGTGTGTGTGTGTGTGTGTGTGTGTGTGTGTGTGTGTGTGTGTGTGTGTGTGTGTGTGTGTGTGTGTGTACAGTATGTGTGTTTGTCCATCCCTTCCAACTTTATTATGTGTGTGAGAGATCGAGTGTGTTTTGACTCGAAAATTGACGGTGGTTTGGAGCCCTTACCCCTCAATTTGCAATGACGTGAAAGCAATCCCGAAAAAAAAAAAAACCTCGACTCCGACATTCCTGTAGAAAACCTGCAATCTGTGTTCAGGGAGATGTGAATAAAATGATACGAACAACAACAACAACAACTGTGAATCAAAGAATGAGGTTGGAGAAGGAAGTTTCGATGACGTTTCCCACCACAGCTATGGGCTTGTAGCACTTAGAAAAGAAACAGTCTTCCCAGCAACAATCTGTCAAATTGTTAGGGCCGTTCCTCAGAAGCGTTCCAGTCATGTTTTCTGAAATGTGTCGGAACATTGATAAATGTCTGTGTGGCTTCCTTGTAGCTTCAAAAAAAGGCATCATGGGGAGAGACAAACAGATACCAGGTCTTTGAGTCATAAATTTGTACTTGCAGAGGCAATGGATGGCGCTTAGCATAACTCCACAGAGAAACCTCTTGTTTAGAACATGTCAAGGCAAAGGTTTCCCAAACTTGTGACTGGCAGGGTGTTTTTGGTGGGGTTTTTGTTTTCCATGGGTATTTTATTGAAATTTAATTACATTTACCCAAGGCTTCTTTGTTCCCCTGTGAAACCGTTCGACCTGAAATCGAGTGAAAGATTGCTTTCGAATTGATTGATGCACAAAATTAGCGTATTGATTCAAGCACAAAACTAGCAATTAGCTCAGGCATGAAATCCTCACTTGCATCAAAGCCCACATCACTGGGAAGAAAATGAAGCTTTTCTTTTCTTTCCTTTTTTTTCTTTCCTTTTTTTTTGTCTTGGCACACCTTTTGCATTTTCATGGGAGATTCTCCAGTAGGTGTGGTGGGATGTTTGTATGACAACTCAAGCCTTCTTCAGTGCAATAACACACTTAAGTGATTAGAACTAGATTTTTATCTGTGTCAAAAGGAAGCTTACCGTGTCACTGAGTTTCCCCCCGTTCACCAATGGCAATTCACTACTGTTGATGTGGTGATAATTACTGTAAACCTTGTAAATTACACCTAAAACCACATAAACGTTGGCAGGATTATTTAAGGCCTGAGAAAGGCTGCCGCCCATTGGCTCTTTGTGTGATAATCCCCAACTCAAGAATTGAAGATAATCCATGCAATTCAGGCACGTCTGAATTGCTACAATTCCTAATCCCTGTCTTTTCTAAAGAAAAGGAAAAATGTAATTTTCATTTATGGTGCATTTACCCAGTGAAGTGTTTGTAAAATAATTAAAAGTGAATGCAAGAAAGAAAGAATACAGTAGATTAGAATGAATAGTTATTGCAGTGTTCTGCATAGAAACCTGGGAATAGTTTAGTTTGGATGTGAGTTGCTGTACCTCTCCCTACATCACTTCACTCTTAATTGGGATAGTATCATGGCTTCATCTCTCTCTCTCTCTCTCTCTCTCTCTCTCTCTCTCTCTCTCTCTCTCTCTCTCTCTCTCTCTCTCTCTCTCTCTCTCTCTAGTTCTAAATGGGGGTGCAGGCCAAACTCCCTGCAAGCGATCGCTCTGGCCCTCGAGGGTAGATTCCTCTCCCCTCTCAGCTCAGCGTGATTTCCACTCAGCGGGAGTCTCCATCTCACCCCCCGAATCAAAGAGAATATGCGAGTAGCGAGCTGCCTGCCGCCCAACTTAGTGCCGTCAGTCGTGATCCGCCTGTTTGAACACTTTTTTTTTTTTTTTTTTTTCATTTTTGGTGAGGCGGTTGTCTGCTCACATTCCACTTAAACGTCCTTTTTCATCGAGCAAGCGAGCGTGTGTAGTGTAGCGACGCTCAGGAGCGATTACTGTGTGACACCACCTTTAATCCGGACGTGGTGAGGCAATCCATTTCAGGGGTGGAGGGCTGAGGAGGTGGGTGTGTGTGTGTGTGTGTGTGTGTGTGTGTGTGTGTGTGTGAGAGAGAATATGTGTAGGTGGGGGAGGGGGAGGGAGAGCTGTGGTCTCTGGCTAGTAAAATTATTCATACGAGTGGTTTAGTATCAAAATATTCCCCAGATCTCGCTCTCCCTCCATCGGCCCCCCCTTAATAATGCATAGAGCACATTCATCTCTGCCGAGGAGGAGAGCGAGAAGGTACTATCCGTCACCTGCAGGAGTGGGGCCAACGGAATAGCTGGTTTTGGGGGGTTGGCGAGGGGGGCGGGGGTGGAGGTGGAGGGGGAACTACGACATAAAAGAGGGCGCTGGTTGTCTGAGTTCAAGGAGAGGAAGTGAGAGGGGGTGGGCGGTTGAAGTGGGGACACACCCATGGAATCCTACGCATCTCCTGGGTGGTAAAGAGATATTGTCTCTGTGTGTGTGTGTGTGTGTGTGTGTGTGTGTGTGTGTGTGTGTGTGTGTGTGTGTGTGTGTGTGTGTGTGTGTGTGTGTTGACCTTTGGGGAAGGCCCATTGGCTTGAGACTGACTGATGGTGTCAGGGTCTGGAGTGTAAAACACCTCTATTAAGAATCCTCCCTGCATGCTTGGGCGCCTCTAATTGTCAAGAATGCAAAACAAGACGGCGGCGGTGGTGCGGGGTGGTGGTGGTGCTGCTGCTGCTGCGTGGGGGCAAGGTGAGGCGAGATGAGGCGAGACGGCTGCCAAAAGGACCCCGACGCTCTCTGCATACATACCACGGGGGCCCTCCTGTCTACACACACACACACACACACACACACACACACACACACACACACACACACACACACATACACAGACACACACACACACACATGCACAGACACTCTGCTTAGCGGCTGGTCTGTCACGTCATGAAGCCACACACCATGAAGCACCATTCCCTCTCTCTGCTCTCTCTCTCTCTCTCTCTCTCTCTCTCTCTCTCTCTCTCTCTCTCTCTCTCTCTCTCTCTCTCTCTCTCTCTCTCTCTCTCTCTCTTCTTGTGAGGTGGTTGATGTGGGGCCACCCTCTCCACCTCCTGTACATGGGGCCACCAATCACTCCCTATTCAAATGGCAGTTTACATTTCTCACTTGAGGTCATGTGATTGAACCAGCGCGTATGTTTTGGTTGTCACATGTCTGGATGCAGTAAGTCAGTCGGTAGGTGCTGATACTGAAGTGCGGGGCAATTAGCTCCACTTACTTGAGATAACTGCACTGAGGCTGCTGGGCCTCTGCATCTCTGGAGTCTGTCTATGAGAGAACTTGAGGACAGGCCAAGAAGAACGCTGAACGAAAGAGAGAGAAAAAAAAATAACTAGACATTTATCTCTCTCTCTCTCTCTCTCTCTCTCTCTCTCTCTCTCTCTCTCTCTCTCTCTCTCTCTCTCTCTCTCTGTCTCTCCTCGGAGTTCAAAACTGTCCAATGATATAGACCATCTGTGTGCAATTTGCTCCGGCAGTGCTGTCATCCTACTCCCTTGAAGGAACACCCCAGGGGAAAGATTGAGGTGGGGTGGGGGGGTATTATCAGGGTAGGCTGGTGTGATATAGCTACCAACAAGAGCAGGAGAGATTGACTGACTTGAAGAGAGAGAGAGAGAGGAGGGAGGGAGGGAGGGATGGAGAGAGAGAGAGAGGTTGGTGGGGGGAAAAAAACAGGACACGGAGGCCCTTGGAGATTGCTGCGCTATGAAACGTGGAGGTCAATAGTGCAACACAAATAGGCTTTTATTCTCCGAGAGCCGTGGAAGAAGGCGACAGCCACCTCCGCTCTTGTTTCCAGGAGGGACACTAATGAAAGAGGGCAGAGCTGAGGGACTAGATGAGGGGAACCAGCGTAACTAGCCAGGGTACACCGCCCCGCACCTCACCACACCACACCACTCTGCTCTGCTCCGCTCCAGAGTTTTAACACCACACACACTCCTGTTACACTGACAGGAGAAAGCTGGGTGTTTCCCCAAAGGTTCACAGCTACCACAAGCTTGTGAGTCATATACAAGTATACAGAATGAGTCATTTACCATGAGAATATGACGAATCTGGATACTGTATCTTCTTTCAGAATATGTTCAAAATACTATATGTCCATCGGTATATTAATATTAGTAATTTCATTATTTAATACTTATTGAAATACTTATTGGCCATTTGGCCATTTGAAAATGAATCAGGTTTTTTTGGATGCAAATGGGTCCTGTTGCAGTTCTGTTTTCCTAAGTTTTGTATCGTTAACCGGCCTGTGACTGCTGAGAGGTGCTTTCAGAAAAACATTCCTCAGCTTTATGAGATACAGGGTCATAGGGGTTTGGAAGAGGTAACATCTCTCGCCTATCTCGCCCCGCTTTGATCGTGGCTAACATGCTGGGATTCTTGGGCTCTGAGGCAACCTTCTCTGTTTATGGGCACACACACACAGGAATGCACCGCCATTTTTAGACATCTTGACAAGATGACATCAGTGCCTGTGCCTCTGTGAATCTCCTCTGGCTCCAACCGCCAATGAAAGCCTGCGATGCTATCCCATCATTCCTTGCATCCATCATTCCTTGCATTCAACAAACAATTCTTATTTTAAATCAGCTGGTGACATAAGCTAGCATTTATGTGTCGGTGTGGCAGAGGGGGGGGGGGGGGTCATTTTCTTGTCATTCTGCACACAGAGGATAAGAAGAGCATTACGCCTTTAAAAATATAGAGTATGGAGATGTCCTCCATGATTGAGGCGTGTGTGTGTGTGTGTGTGTGTGTGTGTGTGTGTGTGTGTGTGTGTGTGTGTGTGTTTGCGATGCTCGGGAAGCCATTGTGTCTGAGCCAGGGCGCGACAGAGAAAAAAGGGGGCCAATTTTTTTTCACTGGGCTCCTCTGAATGGAAACCTTGTCCTTGTGCCTCAGTGACCTTGAGTGCCTAATGGATGAGGTCAATCAAAAGAGAGGTATATAATAACGAGAGGCGGAAAAGAGAGGTAGAATAATGAAGAAAAGGGGGAAGAAGAGAATGAGGGAGTGAGGGATGTTAATCATGCTTTTTGTGGAACGAAGAGGGGGGGAGGGACCGTTAGCAAAGAGGTGGGGTCTCTGCTCAAATGGAAAAAAAAAAAAAAAAACGAGCTGGAGAGATGTCTTCATGAAAACACATAGAGACAGACAACCACACTAGTGCATAACACTGCATAATAGCAAGTGTGTTAGGACAGAATCGTGCAACTTGAACCCTTATGTCTTTGTGTCTTGATGGAAATAGCACTATTGGAATTGATGCATTTGAAGTGGAGCATGTGACAGTGAAAGCAAAAGGGAGATATGAGGAAGGCGGTAGAGAGAGAGAGAGAGAGAGAGAGAGAGAGAGAGAGAGAGAGAGAGAGAGAGAGAGAATGTTAGAGGCCAACCACAGCCCAGGTGTGCAGACAATCAATTATATGTGCTTCGCTTTTTTTTTTTTTTTTTGCCGGGCCACATGCCGTAGAATAGAGAGGTTTAATTGTCCCTTTATCCAGTGATGGCACAAAGGTTTATGACATTCATTTATTTTTAAAGGCGTGTCACACACACACACACACACACACACACACACACACACACACACACACACACACACACACATACTTTGCAGTAACCCTTTCGCTTCAAGGACTCCTTTAACCTTTTCAATTCATCACGAGGGACGCAGGCGCGAATTGAACTGCCTGCGCTCGCCATTTCGATGGTCAGATTTATCACGGAGGCCATGCGCTCCCGCTTCGCTCCCCGGCTTGTTAACATTTGTCAGACGCGCTGCCTGCCAGGGCGAGACGCTATAGCCAGCAAGTTGCATTTAATAAGGCCCGACCTGCAGCCAACTCCATCCGCTTAATGAGCCTAGCTCCACCCAGATGGGTTAAACGCCCAAACGCCCAGCCCCTGATGCCTGTAGCATCCCCCCTTTCCCTCAAAACTCTCCCACCTCTCTCTCTCTCTCTCTCTCTCTCTCTCTCTCTCTCTCTCTCTCTCTCTCTCTCTCTCTCTGACAGAAAGCTTGGCTCCTACTCTCCCAGTAATGTCTCAGCCATTAGCCCCCAGAGTTAGTAGTGGGCTGCTCCTCCTGTCAATCAAAGTCCATTTGACGTTGTTATTAATGAATTGAATTATATAAAGTGTATAGGTTACTGACATCAGCGCAGACAGGCCGTGACCTCATCTCTTAAACGAGCAAGAGCCAGATTTTAGTTAATGTTGTCATCAGTGAGGTTTTACAATTTAGAAATGTAAGACTCCTGACCTCAATACTTGTAATGGAAGTATCTTCAATCTTTTTTCAAGAGGAAAAAATCAAAGATGTGCAATTTTTTAAAAAAGAATTCCAGTCAGTCGGAATTGATTTTCTTTTCTTGATAGTGCACAAAAATGGGCTAGACATCAGTGGGTCAACAACAGTGGAGGGGTCAACAGCAATCCGTTTCCAGAAGAAAACGTTATTCCAGAGGAGCGCACCCCTGCTGGGACACATCTCTCCGGCCTCACCACGCCTCGTAAAACGTCTCTTTGCTGTCACCTCCCCCCTCTCCAACACAACAACAAACAAAAGGCACCCACCACACTCCACAAAAACACCCACCAGTTCCCCAGACCTATACGTAGTGTTTGTTTGCCAAACAGCTTCCAAAAATCGAGCCCCTGTGTCACGACGTAATCCAATTAATGGCCCTCGAGATGAATTGCATGCATAGTTTTGGCCACATGTGTAATTTTTCTTGGAGCTAATGGCGCCAATTACTCAGTGAAGCGCCGCTAACTTCTGCCTTGTATGGCCGAGGCTCATTGAAATGGTAATGCTGTTGTTTTTAATAGCGACCCACTCCGTAATGAAGAGAGGAGGAAATTTATGCCAGACAAATTACTTGTCACGTGGGGGATTATGGTAATGCTCGGGGAGTGTGACTGATGTTATACAGCAGTCGTCTTTTCTCATCTCGTCAGACTTGCTCCCTCTTATGACACAGAAACACACACACACACACACATGCTTGGGTATACACTGCGTTGAGACATGTACGCACACACACACACATACAGTAGTGGATGTGGTTGGAAATTATGTGCATAATTTCAATGTTTCATATGAGTGTGTTTGTAATTGTTTGAGTTGCTTGTCACCAGTGGCTGCGTGCCGTGCACAGACAGACAGTGGAGAATAAGAAGTGAGAGACCCATTCAGCCATAGCCTGCTTATGAGTTTTATGAGCAGCATACCAACTACCTGTTTTTCTTTCCTCTCTCTCTCTCTCTCTCTCTCTCTCTCTCTCTCTCTCTCTCTCTCTCTCTCTCTCTCTCTCTCTCTCTTTTTTCTTCACAAGAGCTATATTGTTTTTGGAACTGGAGTGTCTGAAACCCTAGAAATTCTTTCTCAGGCATTTGAAATATACCCCAATTCCCAT
This sequence comes from Sardinella longiceps, assembly GCA_027497455.2. Classification (NCBI taxonomy): domain Eukaryota; kingdom Metazoa; phylum Chordata; class Actinopteri; order Clupeiformes; family Clupeidae; genus Sardinella; species Sardinella longiceps. The sequence continues at coordinate 11,204,602 of JAODXP020000021.1, read as the reverse complement.
CCAAATATACCTCCAAATGCATAGCCCCCAAAACGCTGTGACCTCTGAGGGACAGTGTCCACTATTTGGTCCCTCTGTTGCAGACGCCGGGCCAGACGGTCCCACATCAGATAAAGACGAGATGGGGGGGGACTGTATGGGACTCATGTTTCAGTCACCTCTCCCTCTTTTCGGCGGTCCAGAACAGAAGGAGATGGGATGCTAAGGCTTAAACTCTGTGCAGACAGCCCCTTAGGCAAGAGGAGGAGAACAAATAAAGCAAGAATTGGATGAGAAAGAAAAAAAGAACAGAAAGAGAGAGAGGAGGAGAGAGAGAGAGAGAGAGAGAGAGGGAGCAGGGAGCACATTCCAGAGAGGAGAAGGATGGGATCGGGTGACACGGGAGAAACACGGAGGCCGCTAGTTACACCCGCAGCCATCGGTGTCGGGTTGCGTTCCCTGACATCCGAGCTTGGGAACAATGACTGGAGCATCTGTCTCATTCCCAGGAATCAAAAAGCCGAGGAAGATACGGTGTCCGCACCGGGATCTGCTTGGGCTGCTTTAGCAAGGGGGGGGGGGGCTCAGTCGCTTGGAATGCCCGCGGTCGGTAATCCAGTCCCCTTAAAGTGCGGCTCATCCGACACCGGTGATTGAGAGTCGACACAAAAACAAACTCTATCGCTACATCAATTAAAGTGCTGAACAGGCTGCTGAGGTTGTCTCCGGGAGTGCAAAGCGATCCCTTTTTAAAGTGTGTACATGTGTGTTTGTTTGTGTGTCTCACAATCTCACTCACACACATACTGTACACACACACACACACACACACACACACACACACACACACACTCACACACACACACACACACACACACACACACACACACACACACACACACACACACACACACACACACACACACACACCATCAAACACACGTAGGGTATTACCCACCCACGCTATCAGTGCCAGCAGCATACCTAAGCTGTGCGCATTCAGGTCAAATTCCACTAAATTGTCTTGTTGATTTATGTTGTATTCTCCTCTTTAGATCGCTCAATTCCACCGTCATTTACTTTCATGGATCAAGTGTTGCTTTTTTTGTCATCTTCTCTCTCCCACTGTCCTGCTGTGAGCATCTTGACTTGATTGCATTGGCTGATCAAAGCGCCAGTATGACATGTTTTTCATTATGGTTTTAATGAAATCGCTCATTTCATTACATTGCCCATATCCTGTATGGGAATATTATTCAGCACATAAACAAA
>JAODXP020000021.1:11178351-11180851 GCA_027497455.2 Sardinella longiceps | reverse complement strand
CTTCTTCTTCTTCTTCTTCTTCTGCATTTTCTTCTGCTTGTTCGTCTCCATAGCTGAGTCAGGAGACAAGTGGTCAGCCACCATGTGGTTTATGGAAGGAGAGTGGGGAGTCAGCACATACACACTTGTACACACATATGTACGCACATAACACGCACACACATTCTCACTCAGGCCAACACACACACACACACACACACACACACACACACAAAATGTACGCAGCCGCATGCAGATTGGCGCATGACTTCTCTGCCACATACTCTTCCATAGCTGCCAGGACAAAATGGCATCCTGAGGACTACGGGCTGTGATTTTTGGACCATTCTACCCATCAATCTCTGCCCTTTCTTTCTCTCTCTCTCTCACCCCTCTCTCTCTCTCTCTCTCTCTCACACACACACACATGCATACACACACACACACACACACACACACACACACACACACACACACACACACACACACACACACACACACACACACACACACACACACACACACACACACACACACACACACACACACACACACACACACACACACACACACACACACCCTGTTTGTGAATAGCTGTTGAAACATTATCTGTGAGGGAGACAGCTGCAGACACACACGAGAGATATGAAATGGAGGCAGCACAGCGACATTAGCACGCACGCATGGACACACACACACACACACACACACACACACACACACACACACACACACTCCTCCTCCTCCTTTCCATCTCTTCTTCAAATGATAGAGTAGATAAGGAAAGCTTTGAATGGGAGGAAGGTGTGGAGAGCAGAGCTGCCTTATAATTTCACAATCTTAAATGAAAAGCAGCTCTAACACACACACACACACACACACACACACACACACACACACACACACACACACACACACACACACACACATCTGCAGCAAGGTTGTTCAGAGTGCACAGCGCCAATACCCAGCCAAGGGCTCCTCTGGCCTAATCCAGCAGGAGCTTTGACTGAAGAGTTACATCTCTCTATTTCTGTCTCACTCTCTTCATTTCATTTTTTCATTCTCTCTCTCTCTCTCTCTCTCTCTCTCTCTCTCTCTCTCTCTCTCTCTCTCTCTCTCTCTCTCTCTCTCTCTCTCTCTCCCTCTTTCTGTGGGGTTTTAGTGTGCTGTTTCTCCTAGCAGATGTTCTGGGTTAGCTAGCTGCTTTGTTTGGTGTGATCGTGCTTTCGTCAGCTCAGCCTCATGCTGGGAGTATGCAGAAGAGAGACAGAGAGAGAGAGAGAGAGAGAGAGAGAGAGAGAGAGAGGAGGGGGCGGGGAGGTGAAGGGGAAAAAGAGAGGGAGGAAAGGATGGAAAGAGGAGAGGAGAGGAGTACTGGGAGGAGTGGAGGTCACGGCCGAGAGTTGGCGTGAACACCAGGGAGCGGTAGACGCTTTTAGGCTTGTTCTACCACGACCCCTGACCCTCTGCTGGACCCCCTCTCTACTGTGTTAGATCTGTGTGTGTGTGTGTGTGTGTGTGTGTGTGTGTGTGTGTGTGTGTGTGTGTGTGTGTGTATTGGACATAAAAACATAAATTCATTCCCGGAGTACTAGCATTTGATTGGTTGTTGCCATTAGGCTGTCGTGAGGAGGAGGCATATCACCCATCAAAGCCCCTCACTGTGACCTGACACTGGATACCGTTAGCAGAATGATGACAACCATGATCTCCCTGGGTACAGGAAGTGTGTGTGTGTGTGTGTGTGTGTGTGTGTGTGTGTGTGTGTGTGTGTGTGTGTGTGTGTGTGTGTGTGTGTGTGTGTGTGTGTGTGTGTGTGTGTGTGATTTACATGGAAAGGTGTGAGAGTCAATGAGAGGAACAGAAGAGGAATGGAGGAGAGAGAGAGAGGGAAGAAAAGAGAAGGGTTGAGAAAGAGAGAAAGAATGCAGCAGAATTCATTACCTCCCCTCTACCCTCTGAAAGTTATTTCCTACCGTGGGATAGGGTTGCCGTCCATCTCCTCCTCCTCCTCCTCCTCCTCCTGCTGCTCTTCATCTTTGGGAGGGAGGGAGAAGGCGCTGCATGCTGTGAGGTTACAGGAGTCGGAGAGGGTCTCACAGCTCTCCATTGGCTAATTAGGCTCTTAGTGGGCCTGGGCTGGAATTTGTTGGCTGTCAGGAGTTCAGGTCTATACAAAAGTCACAGCAAGGGTGTGTGTGTGTGTGTGTGTGTGTGTGTGTGTGTGTGTGTGTGTGTGTGTCCCTGTCTTTAATCTGTGGACCAGACACAGCACAGAGAAGGCAGTGGGTTCACAGGCATAAGTACAGCACTGGGAGGTACAAGTATGTTTGTACATAACACATTCACAGATGGTTCATGTACTTATCAATGTGTGTTCACACAGTACATACGAACCCATTCATATACTTTCACACACTACTGAACTCACACACGCTCATATTTTCTGTTAAAATGCTTACATTGAGCCATCAACTGCAACTGCATGCAGCATTTTCTCTCGTTCACCCTATCTTTC
>JAODXP020000021.1:11160851-11168351 GCA_027497455.2 Sardinella longiceps | reverse complement strand
TAACCCCAAACAGGTTGTCACAAACAAACAGAAAACACTCAGGCAAGGCCAGCTGTTCTCCGGTGGCCCTGGTTAACCTTTGACCCCCACGGCTGGCCGAGCCAGCGCAGCACAGGTGTGTTGCAGTCCCCTCCACTCGCTCACTGTCCTTCCTGCCCTCCACACACACACACACACACACACACACACACACACACACACACACACACACACACACACACACACACACACACACACACACACACACACACACACACACACACACACACACACACACACACACACACACAGTCACACACTGCTGCTATCATCTCATTGATCTTCCAAAGCAGTCCCAGACCGCCCATCTGCCTGGAGCACACTCAAAGTGAATTTTAGCACTAATTAAGTGACTTCATCAGGCAATGCTGAACTGTGCAACTGCAACAACAGTGCATGGTCAGCCTACTAACTCTCTCCCTTTCTCTCTCTCTCTCTCTCTCTCTCTCTCTCTCTCTCTCTCTCTCTCTCTCTCTCTCTCTCTCTCTCTCTCTCTCTCTCTCTCTCGATGTATGTGTGGGTGTTTGTATGTGTATGCATGTGTGTGGCTGGGGTCTGTGTTTGTGTGTCTCTGTGTATGTGTGCACATGTGTGTGTGTGTGTGTGTGTGTGTGTGTGTGTGTGTGTGTGTGTGTGTGTGTGTGTGTGTGTGTGTGTGTGTCTCCAGAGCGCCCCAGTTTTGTGCAGAAGCCCAGCAGTGTGTCGGTGCTGGTGGAGCAGAGTGTTGAGTTCAGGTGTGAGGCGCGGGGAGATCCCGTTCCCACGGTGCGCTGGAGGAAAGAGGACGGGGAGCTGCCCAAAGGAAGGTCTGACTCATCCTCTTCTTTCTTCTCTTCCTCTTCTTCTTCACTCGTTCTTCTCTCTTCCCTCCCTCATCTCTCTCCTCCCTCTCTGTCACGCGTTACATCACTCTGTCCCTCTGTGTCATCACGTGATGTTTTTTACGCCCAGAGCACTGGAAGAGTGTAATCAGTGTGTTGTTTGTGTGTGTGTTTGTGTTTGTGTGTGTGTGTGTGTGTGTGTGTGTGTGTGTGTGTGTGTGTGTGTGTGTTTGTGTGTGTGTGCATGCCTGCATGCTGGCCCAGGTATGAGATCAGGGAGGACCACACGCTGAAGATCCGTCGGCTGACCTCGGGAGATGGAGGCTCCTACACCTGCGTGGCCGAAAACATGGTGGGCAAGGCGGAAGCATCGGCCACGCTCACCGTCCACGGTAAGACCACCACTACACCCCTAACAGCCCACATACCATAATAAACCTGAACATTAATCCTTGAGTCCTTGAATACTTCAACAAGCAGGTTACTAGCATCCTAGGCAGCAGCAGCCAAGTGTCCAGAAAGTAGCAAGTTAAGCACCATGTGTAACTAACATCAGCCAATAGGAATTTGATTCAGTGTGTTCAGAATCAGATACTTATTGGATGTCATCAAGATGTCATTAGTAGCACCTGTAGTGATGGTGCTTCTTGCTTCTCCCAGTAATATTGGCTGCTGGGGCATAAGCCTATTCTGTAGCAACACAGTAACCCTGTGGCTGCCTGTGCATTGATTTAAAGCATGTGGTATCTGCTTAGAAGCGGGAGACAGGTAGGGAGAACAGGCTCCTGGGTCTGTCTGTCTGTCTGTCTCTCTCGGCTGTGGGTCCTATTGAGATGTGAGGAATACAAAGCAGCTGGTCACAGAGTGTGAACATGCAGAAAGAAGCCATTCACCAAAATAGGGACCCTGGTGGGGGTGTTTGGGGGGGGTGGAGGGGTGGTGAGTAGAGTGTTGAGCTATGCCATCAACCCCCCCCCCCCCAAAAAAAAAAACCCTTTAAAAAGGCCCTCAGAGACTTCCGGTCAGGTCACTGACAAGATGGCAGCTTAGCTCAGCATCTCCCGACTAGCGAAATTGTTTTATTAGCCCCGAAACCTAGATATTTATATTCGATAGAGTTGCAATAGGTTACTTAATAAAAGGGGCGAAAACTACCCACTTAGGATGAGAAAGAAAATGAAACAGGCACAACTAAGAAGACGAAGCCGTAGCTGTTCACCGCTATGCCCTGAAGATGATGGCAATAGCAAAGCTAGCTCTCAGGAGGACGATGAGGTCGACTTGAACATGATTCTCAAAGAGCTGAAAGACTTCAGAAAAGACAACAAGACTCAACTAGAAGTCATCAAAGCAGAAATTACAAGAACAAACACCCGACTGGATGAAGCTGAAGAAAGGATTGTCAAGGCTGAGGACAGGATTCAGAACACGGAAGACGTTTTGTCGGAAATGCTAAAGTTGCAGGCTCAGATGGAGGCTAAACTGATAGAACAAGAGAGCCGTTCAAGAAGGGAAAATATCAGAATATACGGAGTACCAGAGGGAACCGAGGATGAGTTTAAGTCAGTGCTCGAATTCGTGGAGAAGTTGTTCGCGGAAAATCTAAACATCACTGACGCACCACCCCTGTTAATTGAGAGAGCTCATCGAGCATTGGGACCACAACCACCGGCCGAAGCCTCACCGAGGTCAATCCTGGTGAAATTCTCCAGCTTCAGAACAAAAGAGATGATACTCCGAGAAACATGGAAAAAGAAAGGTTTGATCTGGAAAGAGAAGCGAATTAACCTGGATAATGACTACCCTTCCCGAATCATGCAAAAGAGGAAAGAATATGCGAACGTCCGAAAGATTCTGAAAGATAAAGGCATCCAGTTCCAAACTATGTTTCCAGCCAGGCTAAAGGTGAAATATACTGAGGGCGTTAAGATATACGACACAGCAGTCGAGGCTACACAAGACATGTCTCAAAGAGGTTATCCCGTCGATGTCATCAGTCCCCCAGAGACGCTGATGGAACAACTGCAACAACTGAGTTGGCGGAGGGCAGCTAGACGACCTGGGAACCGTGCTCCCCACTACAGAGAGAAGTTACAGATCTTCAGAAGGGATCCAGCACCCGCCAATAAAGACAGTGGTTAGAACTCATACATTAGTTAATCATTGAAATGACACGGTTTCGCCGGTTGGGTGAGTTAAGTTCTTCTAATGATTAATAACTGGAATTGGTTTACTTTCCTAGTGACTTTATTAGAATGTTATAGCATCGGGCCGGCTCATGGACAAATGGAACTTTTCAGCGCCGCTGCCTTTCAGGGCTCTCCCTGTCTTAGTCGAGAGGGCGACTTTCCCTTAGCGCCTATAGTCAGGCGTGTGGTCATGAGAAAGGCCACTACTTTGGAAGTGCATTTTGTTTTTATATACTTTTTTGTTTTATATTTGTTCTTTGTTTGCTTACAACTGTTCATGTTTGTCAAGGGGAAGCTCACATTTATGAAGGAATATGATTACCCAATAACTTAAATGCAAGGAATAAGAATAGTTTCATACAATGTTAATGGTTTAAACAACCCAGTTAAGAGAAGTAAAATCCTATCTCAACTTAAGAAAGATAAAGCTCAGATAGCGTTCCTCCAAGAAACCCACCTTAATGAGACTGAGCATGCAAAACTAAATAGAATGGGGTTCAAACATGTTTACTCATCTTCTTATAAATTAGGGCATAAAAGGGGGGTGGCCATACTACTGTCAAGAGGGGTTAATTATGAGCACATATCTGAGTTCACAGATAAGGCAGGTAGATATGTAATGATAATAGGAAAAATAGAGGGAACACTAATTAGTCTTCTAAATGTATATGCTCCCCCTAGTAGCGATTGGAATGTTTATAGAAAAATATTTGATTTAATGACAACAAAAGCTCAGGGAGCAGTAATTTGTGGTGGAGACTTTAACCTGCATTTGAATCCAAAGCTAGATGTTTCTAATGGGAGGCCATCATCAAAGCCAATCATCAGGAAGATGACTACATTACTGAATGACTTGGGCATAATAGATGTTTGGAGGGAACTGTATCCAACAAGTCGAGACTTCACATTTTACTCTGCTCCTCACGCATTGTATTCTAGAATAGACTACTTTTTTGTCTACAACAAAGACCTCCATATGATACAGAGTTGTGACATAGGTCCAATGACATTGTCAGACCATAGTCCTATTTTCATATCAGTGAACTTCAATAGAAAACCTAGATCTACATTGTGGAGATTGAACGCAGATGTTCTGAATAATCCAGGAAAGGAGTACTTGAATATAGAAATTAAATCATATTTGGATACAAATGATAATGGAGAGGTGTCCCCTGTAATTGTTTGGGACACGCTTAAAGCTGTTATGAGGGGAAAAATCATTGCGGTTACATCTTATATAAAAAAAGTTAGAAGAAAGAAGCTACTTGACCTGGGAATTCAATTAAAACATCTACAACGAATCCACATTGACACTTCTGACAGTAGGGTAAAACAACAAATTAAAAAGATAAGAACTGAAATTGAAGACATAACTACTAAAGAAATACAAAAAAAGTTGATATTCTTAAGGCAGAGGTATTATGAAGTAGGCGGGAAAGCAATGAAACTCCTTTCATACAGATTAAAAAAGCAACAAGCTGATAACACCATCCACAAAATAAGAAATCCTGGAAATGGAACAATAGAGTATAGGGTGGAGGAAATACAGCAGTGCTTCGAATCATTCTATAAAAAACTTTATTCCCAACCACAAATTGATAATGACCTTCAGATTGATTCATTCCTGACCACACTTAACTTACCTTCCATCACAGAGGAACAAAACAAAGACCTAACATCTGAAATAACACTAGAGGAACTAAACTCTGCAATCTCCAGACTGAAGGCTAATAAATCTCCAGGCCCAGACGGTTTTACAACCGAATGGTATAGAGCATTGCGAGAGCAATTGGCTCCAGTATTATTGAAAACTTGTAATTGGGTCTTAGAAAAAAAGGAAATCCCCCCCTCCTGGAGAGAAGCGATTATATCACTTATTCCAAAGGAAGGGAAAGACAAGCTTGAATGTGGTAGCTTCCGCCCAATAAGTGTTTTGAATGTGGATTACAAGCTGTTCACATCAATACTAGCACACAGAATAGATAGGATCCTACCAGTACTCATCCACCCCGACCAGACGGGGTTTATCCAACGAAGACAAACACAAGACAACATAAGGAGGACCTTACATATCATCAGACACATCACTCAACATGGTATAGAGGCAGCTCTCATAAGTCTAGATGCAGAAAAGGCCTTTGACTCTGTCAGGTGGTCATTTCTATATAAAGTTTTATCAAAATTTGGCTTTCATGAGACTATAATTGACACATTTCAGGCCTTGTATGATAACCCCTCTGCCAGGATCAAAGTAAATGGATCCCTGTCAGGACCTTTTATCCTACAGCGTGGAACTAGACAGGGCTGTCCTGCCTCCCCCTTACTCTTTGCCTTGTTTATCGAACCACTCAGTCAGTGGATAAGGCAAAATGGTAATATTAAGGGTATAGCAATGAGAACTGATGAACATAAACTGGCTCTATTTGCCGATGATGTTCTGATCTACTTATCACAACCCTCACAAACATTCCCTAGACTGATGGATATGCTAGAGGAGTATGGAACCCTTTCAGGGTATAAACTTAATGTTCAAAAGACTCAAGTTATCACATTCAATTACAGTCCTCCAAGTTGGATCATGAGGAAATTTCACTTGAGATGGGATGCCGATTCTATAAGGTATCTTGGGGTTAACCTACCTAAGGATATATCAAAGTTGTATGACCTGAACTATGGCCCCCTAGATGTGAAAATCAAGTCAGACGTGCAACGGTGGAATCTTATTCCCTTTCTGGGCTTAAACTCCAGAGTGGAATCTATAAAGATGAACATCTTACCACGACTATTATATCTCTTTCAGACTCTCCCAGTTGAAGTACCTACCAAACAGTTCTTAGAATGGGATAAAATGTTGTCTAGATTTATATGGCAGGGTAAGAAACCTAGAATTAGATATAAAACTCTACAGTTGCAAAAGCAACAGGGAGGTTTAGGCCTCCCATGTCTACGTGATTATTATCTTGCTGCCCAATTGAGACCTTTAGTGTGTTGGAGTGCCTCATCTTACTATTCAAGATGGAAAGATATTGAGAGTACAATCAGTGAAGGGGTTCCCTTGGCGGCCATTGTGGCGGACCATGGGTTAACGAATGACATGATAGCTAAAAATAACCCCTGGATCACTACAACTCTAAAAATGTGGCAGAAGGCAGTAAAACATTGTAAAATAGAGGGCCCCATGAAAATGCTGAGATGGTGTGCTTTTGATTCTGACTTCCCCCCAGCAGGCTAGATAATACATTTAGGACTTGGATCAATAAGGGTCTTACGACTTACCACTCTTTTTTACATAAGGGTTCATTTAAAACCTTTGAATCACTCAGGAAAGAGCATGGTTTGGAAAGACATGATTTTTATAGGTACCTCCAGGTCCGCCATTACTTCTGCCAAAATATAGTAGGTATGCCAGAGGCAGGGAAGATGGGCATTCTGGAAGTGTTCTTTAGGGCATGCACTTCCCAGACATGCAATAAAATCATCTCTAGACTTTATCATGGCATACGTCAGGCTGTTACAGACAATACACTATACATTAAAGAGAAGTGGGAGAAAGAATGTAACCAGGTTCTCTCAGTTGAGGATTGGGAGAAACTATGTGAATTGCAATGGGGGATAACCTGTTCAAATACCTGGCGCGAGTTTAGTTGGAAAAACCTAATTAGGTTCTTCATTACACCCATACAACAACGTCAACAATTGTCTAACGTAACATGCTGGAGAAAATGTGGAGTCAATGACGCTAACCATTGCCATGTGTTTTGGGAGTGCCCAGTACTGGCTCCTTTCTGGCAGGAAATCCACCTTCATCTAGAAACGGCTCTGGAGATGACCATTCCATTTAGATTTGACACCCTGTACTTGGGAAATATATTATTTGATGACTGGGACTATAATGATAGGAAGTTGATACTGATACTCCTAGCAGCAAGTAAAAAAGCTATATCAAGGAGGTGGTTGAAACAAGAACCTCCATCACTTCACGAATGGTTAGATATTATTCATGATATTTACATTATGGAAAAACTTACTTTCTCCCTAAGAACACAGTGTGAGAAATTCTATGCGATCTGGTCAAAGTGGACTGGATATATTAAACACATGAGATCAGATTTCTGTTAAAGACAACTGGGTTTCAATTTACTGTATATTTCTTTTTCAATTATTCTTATTTTTTTTCTTATTTCTGTTTTATCCTTGTGAAATTTAGGTGAAAGCTCCCCATGTTCACTTTGTTCTCTTTTTCATGGAAGAAGAAGGAAAAAAAACAAAAAAAAACTACTATTAGGCCACAGTGATGATAAATTACATTGTAATGCACGGTGGATTTGTGTACAGTATGTCTGTTTTACAACTCAGAAGCACTGTATTCCCCTCTGCTTGTCAAATGTATACAGTAATCCACATTGTGCTGTAATTTGAAACCATGATGGCTGAAAATAAAAAATATTAAA
>JAODXP020000021.1:11150104-11160751 GCA_027497455.2 Sardinella longiceps | reverse complement strand
TAAAAAGGCCCTCAGAGACTACAGGGGAAACACTGGATCCATTTAGTGTGTTGAGTTAATGTGTGCATTGGAGAGGGAACAGGGGGGTTAGTAGTTTGGGGGGGGGGGGGGTGTTGGAATTGTATGGTGGGGTTGGGGTGTTGCTCACCACTGGGCTGGAACGTGATGGGATTTTGCGGGGTACTGTTTGGGGTGGGGGGAGTGGGGTCTTTTGGAGGGATCCAGATGTCTTAGAGTGGATTGGGGACAGGATATATTCCTTGGAGATGCTCTGTTCAACATCGGAACCAATCATGCACTGGAGTGTCACCCAGATGCAAGACACGCAGTGTGTGTCACACACACACACACAAACACACACACACACACACAGAACAAGCCTCTGGTTTCTACACTTAGTCTCCTTTCCCACCATAGCCTCCTCATGTATCAGTGTAACTCCCATGGGTTTTAAGCAAGCTAACAGCATTTACCCCAGCAATCCACTTCTCTTTTGGCCACAAGAGAGGCCTTGCACAAGCAGTGATGCATAGCCAAGCAATGGCCACCCATATTTCCCCCCTCCCCCTTCTCCCATGCTATTGTTTACCTAATGTTAACTTCATTTGGAGTATCTTTCCTGCGGGGGCGACCTCCCCTGGCCTCCTTAATGGAGTTAGCAGTGTTTGAGCGTGACCTTCGCTTTTCTCAAAAACCCCAGTTGGGTTGTCAAAGGGATACCCTCCTCTACACACACACACACACACACACACACACACACACACACACACACACACACATGCACTCGTTCCCAGACCTCGGAAAAGCTGAACACTTAACAGAGTGGGACACAACCCCCATATCCCCCACCCCCCCAAACACACACACACACACACACACACACACACACACACACACACACACACACACACACACACACACACACGGATAGCTATGGTCATCTAAGGAGGTCCACTCACTCAGGCCCTTGCATAATTAAAGACTACATCTCCCTCCCACTCACCCACCCCAGTCCCACGGTCCGGAACCAACGCACCTCTAATCACAAGAGCCTGGGAACACAGGAGGATGCTGGGTAATTGGAGGACTGAGAGGAGCACAGGGAGCAGAGAGGAAGACATGGCAGTCATCGAGAGGAAAAGAGGAAGAGACACTTATGCCAAAGATGAATATGAGACAGAGAAAGAGAGAGAGAGAGAGAGAGAGAGAGAGAGAGAGAGAGAGAGAAGGAGACGGCATACAGGAGATATTAAAAATCAAAAAATAACTCTTGGACCGATCAAATTTGCTATTTTCCGGTTCAAAAAGAATGTTGATATATGTCTTATGTAAAAGCCTGACATGAAGCGATCTTTTAAAATCATTCCCATTTGTTCAAATTACATGGTCGGGCTGTAACCGAATCTTTTGTACATGCATTCCCCGTAAAAAGCAGTAAAAATATCGTCACAGAAACGATGAGTTACTACCTGTTTGAGTAACCGGAGCTGGCAGACAGTGGCCATGCCGGGCGAAACCTATACTTCCAGTGGCAGCCGGCCGCTCCCTGCCAGTCTTTTTCTTCCTGTGGTAGACCAGCGTTCTCTCATTACGGCCTGCTCACAAATGGATTTGATATAAACAGGCTAAGTACTCCACAGCCCTGCCAATAACCGACTAAACAAAGCCGCGGTCATAGCACAGCGCAGACAGAGAAAAGAGAAAAGTCGAGAACAGTGTTTTTGTGCGTCCTTTGCTCTCTCTCTCTCTCTCTCTCTCTCTCTCTCTCTCTCTCTCTCTCTCTCTTTCTGCCCAAACTGCTTACTATCTCTCTCGAGTTCAAATTTGAAAAAAGCCGCATTGGCTTGGCCACGGCCAAAACACAATGCCCTGTACGATACAATGCTCTGTAGTCTATCATTATGCAGCTGCCTAAGTAGCAACTGCCGCTATGGCTAACCAAAGCTACTCATATTGTGTACGGCTAATGCACAAAAGCACTTATTATGACTTCGCTCACTCTCTTTTTCTTTCTGTCTGTCACTCTCTTTCTTCCTCTATCACTCTATTTTTCTGTCTTTCACTCTCTCTTTCTACATTGCACAATGTGAGCAAAGCCTTGGTGCAGTATTCTTGCACAGCTTGTACCATTCCTTTTTTCCACTCGCCCATCACATGTAATTTCATTTGAAAAAAAAACAAAACAAAACTTTGACCAGGCCAGAAATTCCGCCCTTCGCCACCTTGCCATGATAAACAGTTGCACAGGGCTGGGCGTCTGCACGAGTGTGATTTTTTCGCACCTCTGACAAGCCCGGGTCTCGTGCTAAACGTACAATGTTGCCATTGTCCGACGACGACGCCCGCCCTCCCTGCTCCCCTTGGGGCTGTTTTTCTTTCTCTCCCGTTACGAGCGCCTGCCCGCGACATAATCACTGAATTACTGTTCGACATCCATGTTCTCCTGTCCGCGGCCCCAGCCTCAGCCCCTATAAACACGTCGGCTTCCAACTTTGTGTCTGTGGACTCCGGAAGCCTATGGCCGAACTCTCTCCACACTCACACACACATAGACACACACACACACACACACACACACACACACACACACACACACACACACACACACACAAAATGTGAGTTTCTGGAGTCTTAAAAGTGCTAAGAAATCATGAATGTTCTCCAGACGCACTCTTTGGTCTGAATGGAATGGTTGTGTTGTGTGGGGATATCAGTGATTTGTTTGTTTCTTTGCCTGGAATAGTTTATGTGTTGTTATGTTGTTGCTGGGTGCTCATATCAACATGCAGAATTGTGCGTGCACACACACTTGCACACACACAAACAAATACATAAACACATACAAACATGCATACACACACACACACACACACACACACACACACACACACACACACACACACACACACACACACACACATACAAGCACTTGTCACCTCACCCTATCTTCAGGGAGAAAAGGCGATTAGAATGCCAACGCGGTATCTGTGAAGACACGCACGCACACACACACACACACACACACACACACACACCGAGCGCAGCAAACAAGCCCCTTCTCGGCCGGTAATTTTGTCATTAGCATTGATTTATTTGCGGAAGGGATTTGAATGCAGCGCAGCTCCCTGGAGTGGCTTCACTAATAGTGCATGGCAAAGCAGGCAAACGGGGACCGCGAGCAAGGGCTAGAGCTCACAGCAACAGGCTTGGAGTTAGAGATGGAGAGATACAGAGACATAGAAAAGAGAGGGAGAAGAGAGAGAGAGAGAGAGAGGGAGGTTGAATTTATGGCAGAAGTTTCAGACATGAACTGAGTACGTGAGACAGAAATAGAGGACTGGAAAGAATAACGAGAGGCACCAAGGAAGAAAAACAGAGGAGACAAATTGAATGCAATGTTAGGAAGCTGGAAAGGGTTGGAGAGCGTAGCGTAGTGCATGGCTCCCATGTGTATGGCATACAGTATACACATGTGTGTCTGCTGTAGGGATACACACACATACACACTCACACTACATACTACACACTCACACACATACACACACACACACAGTTATGCAGAAGTTAAGAGAGAATGACTATCAGTCATATTGGCTTTCTAGAAATGTCTATTTCCATCTCTCTCTCTCTCTCTCTCTCTCTCTCTCTCTCTCTCTCTCTCTCTCTCTCTCTCTCTCTCTCTCTCTCTCTCTTTCTCTCTCCCACTGTCTCACCCAAGAACAATGGCTGCATTCTTTGCTGAGTGTTGCTGAGCCGGAGGGCCTCAGTCTAATTGTTTCATGTTGGGGCTCTTTTAATGGCTTCACAATGCTGCTGCTGCCGTGTCATAGGGCATCTCCCGACGTGAGAGGAGGCCAGGAGGTCGCGCGCAATGAGACGCCGTTACGGCCCCTCTGTCAAACATTTACAGAGACTCAAACATACTGACGCACACTGACTCTTTTGGACACACACACACACACACACACACACACACACACACACACACACACACACACACACACATACTCATACACGCATGCCAATGCATGCTAGAATGTATGTTATATTATTCCTCCACCCGGCGGTCTCGGACTCGCTCTCAGGCACATTCTCAATGTAAAGCTTCCATATGTGTGTAGTGTTGTACTGTAGCATTGGATGGGTAAACTAAGTGCTTGTGGCACACAGCTGGCTCTGATCTGCCCTAAGATGACTGCGCCTTGGTGGCACAATGAAGGAAGAGAATTATTATATTGTGAAAGGGTTAGGGGGGAGGGCGAAGGTGAAGGTGTGTGTGTGTGTGTGTGTGTGTGTGTGTGTGTGTGTGTGTGTGTGTGTGTGTGTGTGTGTGTGTGTGTGTGTGTGTGTGTGTGTGTGTGTGTGTGTGTGTGTGTGTGTGTGTGTGTGCAGAGGTGGCCCAGACAGTGTTAAGGGTGGCCAGGCCCCTCTCAGGTAATCCCAGATGGATTTCATAGAGCTATGGTTACCTCATTAAAGGCTTAGAAGAAAAGTGTCTCTCTGTGCCTTTATAATATGTGTGTGTGTCTGTGTGAAGGGGGTCACAACTATAACTACGACCAATGTGTGTTTTGAATTGTTACTACACTGAGTACATCAATTGCATCTGTTTTGAACATTGTATCATTGAACATTCTCATTTTTATTATTTGTGTGGACTGTTTTGAAGAAATGAATGTTTTTGTCACATTGTGTATTTGGTGTGTGTGTGTGTGTGTGTGTGTGTGTGTGTGTGTGTGTGTGTGTGTGTGTGTGTGTGTGTGTGTATGGTGTGTGTCAGCTCATTCAGACTCAAACAGCCACACCTTGCATTCATCTGCATACAAAAGGCTGTTTATAATTTGACTCATGCACAGACATGTGATTGAGTTTGCATGTCAGGTTTTTTTGTGTGTGTGCCATGTTGTTCAATCGTTTGATTTCTCTCATCGAGTGATTTTCTGTCTCTGTTTTGTCCTTTGTTTGTCCGTTTTCTTTTTTTCTTTCCTTCCTTCCTTTTTTTGTCTTTTCCTTTTCTTTCTTTTTAGTTGTAACTGGTAAGTTGAATTGTCACCCGTCACCAATTCACCATTCAGGGCGGCGGGAAGCTGTCAGAAACCACATCACCCTTCTTCCATCACCACCTCTCCACCCACCAATCAGAGCTCATGTCTCAGCCGTCAAAAACGCGGGACATGAGCGAATGGGGTAATAATCGCAAATCTCTCTCTCGCTCGGCTCCAGTTTGGCCCGAGCGCTTTTTCAAGGTAACGTAACGTCAAGCCATTTTCATTCTACACCTCCTGTTTTTTTTTTGAGTTTGAGTCTCATGCATTGCTAAATACCTTCCCTGCGTAACAGCGTGTCTCCGTGGACAAATCACGCGTGCGCTGGAAGTGACAGGCCCCAGATTGCTTTCATGTGTGCGTGAAGCCAACAGAGACATGCTGGATGGTTCACAGGGTTGGGTGGGGTGGGGTAGGAGAGGGGGGAATCCTTGTGGAGCGAAAGAAGAAGGAATACCACCCCCCCCTCCTCCTCCAAGCCTCCACTTCCCGTTTTTCCCCTCCTTCAACCCCCCCATCCATCCCCCCTCCCACCCATCATATACACATGCTTTCATGTCTTCTGAGGGAAGCCCCTGTGAACTCCTATTAGTCCCCTTGTCAGATTATGAGATCTGTGTGTGTGTGTGTGTGTGTGTGTGTGTGTGTGTGTGTGTGTGTGTGTGTGTGTGTGTGTGTTTGTGTGTATGTGTCTGTGAGAGAGAGTGCAAGAGAGAGAGTAGAAGAGAAAGAGAGAGTGTGTGAGAGAGAAAGAGAAAGAGAGAGAGAGTGTGTATGTGTGAGTGTAGGAATACTTGTGCCTGTTTTTGTGTATGAGCGTCTGGGTGACTGCCTGTGTTTGTGTGTGTGTGTGTGTGTGTGTGTGTGTGTGTGTCGGTAGGTTAACATCACCCCGCCTGGTAACACATCTCATCATTAAGATGCATGAGGCGTCAGCTCCAACCAGCGTCCTCCTGCCTCCCGTCACCCATCCCATCCCATCCCACCCCATCTCCCCCTTGTCCCCCCCCTGTCCCCCTCCCATCACTCCTCCCTCAACCCTCACAGATGGCTCACATTTATCCCTCGCTCCAGCACCCCACCCCACCTCAACCCCTCCCCTCCCCCTGCGTTTTATTGGCCCACGCCCTTGCCCCATGCAAATGAGGAGTTGGGTGCAGGGGTCGTTCATATTTATACCCATCTCCTGAACCCCAAAGCCACCCCACATCACCCCTCCACCCCACCCCCAACACCGCCACCACAAAATATTATTTTCATCGTTTTTTTCCCCATCCCCATCTTGTCACGGTGCAGATGATTTCTGGAGAGTCTAAATCCGCCCGCCCGCCCGGCTGTAAATAACTCCAGCAGAACGGGGGGGAACCAGGGAAACCATTTTATTTGCTCCATCATATGCAGCCATTGCTGCTCCTCTGATACCCTTCCAATGCAAATGAGCTTCTGACTCGCTGGAGGTCCAAAGGCTTTGATGTTAGTTTCCACACTTTTTGAAATTTTCTAATTTTGCTTGTTCAGTAGGTTTGCTTATTTGTTGTTTATTCCTCGCCTTTCCTCTCCCTTCTCTCGCTAACGCACACATTTTCTCCTCCTCTCGAAATGCCCCCGACCGACCTCACACACACTTCCAGTGCCGCCGGTGTTCGTGCAGCGGCCGCGCAATCAGGTGGTGGCTGTGGGCCGAACTGTCACCTTCCAGTGCGAGGCTACAGGCAGCCCCCAGCCTGCCATCTTCTGGCAGCGAGAAGGCAGCCAGGTGAGTGTGTGTGTGTGTGTGTGTGTGTGTGTGTGTGTGTGTGTGTGTGTGTGTGTGTGTGTGTGTGTGTGAGTGTATGTGTGTGTGTGTGTTTGAGTGTATGTGTGTGTGTGTGTGTGTGTGTGTGTGTGTGTGTGTGTGTGTGTGTGTGTGTGTGTGTAGGCTTAGGGGTATGTGCACACACAATTCTCTCATGCTGAGATTGGCAGCCAAGTAAATGAGAAAAGATAACCAGAACACTTTGAATATGTGTGCAGTAATATCTGTGTGTGTGTGTGTGTGTGTGTGTGTGTGTGTGTGTGTGTGTGTGTGTGTGTGTGTGTGTGTGTGTGTGTGTGTGTGCGTGTGTGTGTGCGTGTGCGTGTCACACAACCACACATCTTCATCCCCATGTCTTTGATAGACTGGCGCTGACACACTTATTTGCATCCGAGTTACTGTATTTCCTTTTAGCACCTGCAATTACCCCGGGAGCGCGGCCCTAAATATCCCCAGATTGGATGCTTTTATTGGGCCCTGGGGGCTCTGTTCTACACCTTGCACTTTCCCTCTACTGTAGATCTCTTTTATAGAGCAAATGGGCTCGCTCTCCCAGCTGTCTGCATTGCCATTGGCCTGGCCCACCTCAGCTTGTTAGCGCTACGCTAGCACTGGCCTGGTCCCCAGACCTCCATCTGCCTGAGTGGCATAATGGCTTTGTTTTAAAGGGCAGCCCTGTAACCTGCATTTACATGCGGTCGCCCCGCTGATACTGTTGTGTTAAAATGGATACTGATGTCTGTGCTAGTGGTGGGGGTGCAGTGTGTGTGTGTGTGTGTGTGTGTGTGTGTGTGTGTGTGTGTGTGTGTGTGTGTGTGTGTGTGTGTGTGTGTGTGTGTGTGTGTGTGTGTGTGTGGGCTCAATAACTGTTTGTGATCGACTGGTAATGGCTTGGATGGATTTGACTGCATAGCTAGAAGGTACTGAAGGTTTGTTGGGCATTGGGATAAAATTCATCTCTCTCTCTCTCTCTCTCTCTCTCTCTCTCTCTCTCTCTCTCTCTCTCTCTCTCTCTCTCTCTCTCTCTCTCTCGTTCTCTTTATTTCTCTATTGTCTCCACAGAACCTGCTCCTGTCCTCCCCGCCCCAGCAGCCCAATAGCCGTGTGTCCGTGTCCCAGACGGGCGACCTGACCATCACCAGTGTGGAGCGCTCCGATGTGGGCTACTACAGCTGCCAGGCCCTCAACATCGCCGGCTCCGTCATCACCAAAGCCCTGCTGGAGGTCACCGATGGTGAGTAAGAGAGAGACAAAGACAAGCGGGGCACTAGTGTGTGTGTGTGTGTGTGTGTGTGTGTGTGCGTGTGTGTTTTATGTAAGCAAGTGACAAAGACAGAAAGAGAGAGGTGGAATGTGTGTGTACATGAGTTTGCTTTTGTGTGTGTGTGTGTGTGTGTGTGTGTGTGTGTACCGTACGTGTGTGTTTGGGCATATCTCTCTATCTGCCTGTGTCTGTTGTAGTAGCGCACGTTTGTTGTTGTAAAAGTCTGGAATCATACACCTGCTGTTTCATGCCCTGAAAGGCCTCTGCCTCCCACAGAGTCACAAGCCACAGTAGCTCCACTAATTGGAACCTCCGACACACAGACTTCACAAAGCCGTGTGCCATGGCAAAATGGCTGCCACTGTGTGTGCTGGGCTGCCGGGGTGCAGCTATCACATTCTCAGAGACAGCGTGAGGCAAGCACAGAGAGATGAGAAAGAAAGAGAGAGAGGGAGAGAGAGAGAGAGAGAGAGAGAGAGAGAGAGAGAGAGAGAGAGAGAAGGAACAAGGGAAGGAGGGAAGAAGAGAGGGAGGGTAGTAATAACAGTTATTAAACGGAGGAGTCTGCTCCCAGGCCCCCTCTTCTCCGCAGGCAGGCCTGGTAATTACAGGTCACAGTCCTGATGGTTTAGTAATTACACCATCGCCCGCACCAAAGCTGGGAGTCAAAAGTGTGTGTGTGTGTGTGTGTGTGTGTGTGTGTGTGTGTGTGTGTGTCTGTGTGTGCGACTGTCTGTATCTTTGTTACGGTATGCCCTTTTTTAGGATTAAGGTAGATGCATTTGTTGCGTTTTTGTATGTGTGTGTGTGTGTGTGTGTGTGTGTGTGTGTGTGTGTGTGTGTGTGTGTGTGTGTGTGTGTGTGTGTATGTTTGCTTGGTTTGCACGTGTGTGTGCATGTACCCTTGTCTTGTGTCTGTGTTCTCCCTTTTGATTACATCAATGGCATTCTCGTTCTTCAGTAGAGTGAAGGTGCCTTCTTATCAACCTTGTTTTAATTTTTTCCATTATTTTAGTAATTAATTTCCTGTCGTTGCCTGTGACATAAATAGTGTCACACTGTTAACCTTTAACTGGATAACAGGCACGCTTCTGGCTTTCCCATCAGAGAGTGTGGCCGCACTGGAGTGCTTATCTGTCACTTAACTGTGGCACTGACAGGGTTTTTAAATGCAGAGCCAATAGAAGGAGCCTTGGGCAATTGGAGTGAAGTGGAAATTCATTTGTCCACTGCATGTGTGTGTGTGTGTGTGTGTGTGTGTGTGTGTGTGTGTGTGTGTGTGTGTGTGTGTGTGTGTGTGTGTGTGTATGTGTGTGTGTGTGTGTGTATGTGTGTGTGTGTTGGTGTGTTTGAGTAGTGGAGTGTGTGTGTTGGGTGGGGAGAATCTTTTATGCAAATAGTATGGTGGTTTCTGCTGTGGGGAAATTATGTTTTGTTTTTTCTTCTGTAGTTTCTAAATGTTGTCCTCTTTTTTGCCTTTTTTGCATGAATTATGACTCATGTGTGTGTTCACAACTTGGGCGCAAACACAGCCTTTCTATCTATCAGTGGGACCAGTTCAGGGAATTTACAATTTTGTGTTTTGGGCAAAGTGTGTGTGTGTGTGTGTGTGTGTGTGTGTGTGTGTGTGTGTGTGTGTGTGTGTGTGTGTGCGTGTGCCTCTGTGTCTGTCTGTGCGTTTGTTTGCAAAAGCTCAGCTCCCGCTGGTGAATGATTGGAAAATAGTTTCCAGTTGTGAAAATTGGATTTAGCTCCGTACCCTCTTTTGTCGCTCTTAAAATTCACACACAGTTAAAATAGTTTCGGAGCCTCGTCCAGCCCCCTTCTTTTTTACGATTGGCTCTATTTTTGCACTTATGCACATTGGTCTCTATTTTTTTATATATTTTTTATTCCAAAATCTGCAAGTTTATTACCGTGAAATACTTGTTTACAATGGTTGTTTCCAAAGCAAATACACGGGCACAAAAGTAAACAGATTTAAAGCTGCAGTGCATGAAGAGCAAACAGGAAAGGGGGAAAATCTAAAGCAAATACATAAACAGTCAATGTGTTATGACTATGTGGTTGTGTACACACTCTCTCTCTCTCTGTTTCTTCCTTTCTTTCTCTCTATCTCTCTCTATCACTCTTTCTCTCTTTTTCTGTCCTGTTTCTATTCTTTTCTCTTTTTCTTTCTCTCTCTCTTTCTCTCTCTTTATCTCTCTCTCTCTCTCTCTCTCTCTCTCTCTCTCTCTCTCTCTCTCTTTTCTTCTCTTTTAGTTACTTTGAGGTTGTATTATTAATGTATTGTGTCTCTCTGCACTGTCCAGTCATATCGGACCGCCCCCCACCAGTGGTCAAGCAAGGACCCACCAATCAGACGGTCTCCGTAGATGGCACAGTGGTCCTGGGTTGCCTGGCGACAGGTAACCCCCAACCCAAGATCCTGTGGCGCAAGGACGGTGTGTTGGTGTCTACCCATGACTCCAGGGTCAAGCAGCTGGACACGGGTGCCTTGGAGATCCGCTACGCCAAGGTGAGACCACACACACGCACACACA
>JAODXP020000021.1:11132604-11145104 GCA_027497455.2 Sardinella longiceps | reverse complement strand
TCATTCCGACAAACACGGCGCCGCTGTCAGGCAGTAATATGAACAGGAGGGAATGGACAGCAGGCTCGCACTCCCTGGCAGAAATAGGTTGCAGGTGTAGGAGGAGAAAAGAAATGGAAGAAGAGAGAAAATGAGAGAGAGAGTGTTCCATTTGTAGAGGTGTTAAGTGGAGAACAAGTGATCAATATACTGTATGTGTGTGTGTGTGTGTGTGTGTGTGTGTGTGTGTGTGTGTGTGTGTGTGTGTGTGTGTGTGAGAGAGAGGGAGAGAGAGAGAGAGAGAGAGAGAGAGAGAGAGAGAGAGAGAGAGATTTTGAATAGAGTAGAACACACAGAAGGAGAGAGGGTGGCTGTGTGTATACAGTATATCAGTTTAGACTGTATGTCAGTGTATGTGTGTGTGTGTGTGTGTGTGTGTGTGTGTGAGAGAGTGTGTGTGGGATGAAAAGAGGAAAAGAGAGTGAAGTGAGGGACAGAACACAGGCCCGTAGCCAGATATGTGATGTGTGAGCGCGGTGTGGTGTGGTGTGTTGCGCCGTGTGCCTACTCCATGCCAGACTGTGCCTGCGTGAGCAGAGCAGTCAGTCAGTCAGTCAGTGTGGGCGTTGGGGGATTTTGAAACAGACCTTCGCCTGGCAAGCCCACACTGGAACTCTGCTTCAAACTTCTATTTCTTCCCTTTCGTTCTCTCTCTCTCTCTCTCTCTCTCTCTCTCTCTCTCTCTCTCTCTCTCTCTCTCTCTCTCTCTCTCTCCCTTTTTCCTCTAGCAAAAAAAGTGAGTCATTCTCTCGTTTCTCCACACAGCCATCCAGTTATAGACTAGCGAAGCTGGATCCAGACTGTGAAAGAGTGTATAAGAGATACTTTTTTGTCAGAGAGAATTACAGTCTTCATATGTGTATGTGTGTGTAAGTGTGTGTGTCTGTCTGTGCGTATATACTGTATGCACATTTATGTGTCTGTGTGTGTGTGTGTGTGTGTGTCTGTGTGTGTGTGTGAGTGAGTGTGTGTGTGTGTGTGTGTGTGCACGCGTGCGATGGCGCGAGTGGAATGTTTACGCATGTGTAGCAGTTATGACTATCTAATCGGGACCACCTGAGCTGACAGCCGCTTTTATGGAGTGGGATCAGGCAAGAAATCATTAAAAACTTTACAAGCCGTTTGCCAACCGTTTTTTTGCTCTGGCTCCCTCCTCCCTCCCACTACTGGAAACACATGTTTCCCACAGCACCATCTCTTTGGTGTTGATGCAACATCGTGTCCCAACTGTGTCTGACTGAGACAAAACAAGCACCGGTAGCTCGCCTCGCCTCGCTGAGCACGTTTTCAAAGAGCTCTGATTTAATCACGCAACAAATTGCCTTTTTTTCACCCCAGGCTAAAGCAAACATGTTTTATTAGCATTATTAGGGAGGATAAATAGAATGTTTTTATGTAATTTTTTAAAATTCCACAGTTTATGTAATAGGCTACATATTTACTTAGGGAGTTACAATCATAGGAGGTCTTATATTACGGTAAACGTTCTGTAGCCCATTTGGCTGGCTATGGCTAGCTCTGCTCTGCTACATCCATCCCCGGTGGTGTGGAGGTTTGTGGGCTCTGACGGAGAGGTGCTGTGTCAAGTGTGCGGTGAGGGTGGCTGAGGCCCCAGAACGGCTGCAGGAGCAGCGGCGGCGGCGGCGGCAACGGCGTCCTGGCACACTCTCCCCCCGTCAGGAGCAGACTCCACGGAACCTTCTGGGCAATGAGCTCATAGGGCGGTGCGGTCTGTCGGGAGCTCGGAGAGTTACGCGGGCCGGAGCTGGAAGAAGCTGGGAAAAATCTGGCTCAGGGAGATGGTTCCTGCTCCCATTCCCTTTCCCGCTCCTTCTCCTGCTGCCTCCGCTGTTGTTGCTTCTCCCTTCACCTCCACCGCCGCTCTCTGCCAAATCCATTCGTCAGGCCTCCTGTGTCTGCATGGCTCCGTGGCTCAGTTGGTAACCAGCGCAGTTGCACGTAGGTAGCTGGCTGGATGAGCCAACATGCTGCCAGACACTACAGTCGCCTCTCCAGCACCAGAATGGCAGCGGCTCAGCTCAGCCTCGTTCCACGTCGGCACAGTTGGGCTGAACGGTCTGGACAACCAATCACACTAAGTCAGCGGTTGACAGGCCTCATGCATCTCAATGACTGACTGCTTATTCACGTTAGCAGCATGACCATGGAGTCATCCATATGTGAAGGAGTTTATATGTAGACAGCACAGAGCCCCCTTGCACTGACATTTACACTAATTGTAAGTAGTGTTGTTTCCCAGTTGAGTATGAGTGCAGTGCAGCATCAGTGATACTGTGGCTGTTGTTGTTCTGATCCACCACCAGGTCGAGCAGCAGTCGCAGTACATCCAGGGCTACAAGGTGATGTACCGGCCCACGGTACCTGAAGGGCAGCCGCGTGGGGACTGGGCTGTGTTCGAGGTGAGGACCCCGGGGGAGGACAACGCCGTGGTGCCCGGCCTCAGGAACGGAGCCACCTATGAGTTTAAAGTGCGCCCCTTCTTCAATGAATTCATGGGCACAGACAGTGACGTCAAGCTGGCTAAGACCCTAGAAGAAGGTAGGAGAACTATTTAACCACGAAACACATACCTTTGTTTGTTTCTGTTTATGCTCTTGTTTCTGTTTTCTGTTTGTGTTCTTTCTTTCTTTCTTTCTTTCTTTCCTTCTCTTTCCCTCTCTTTCTTTTTCCTTTCTTATTTGTATGGTCTTTGAAGGTTTTTGTTTTTAATTTGCTTCATTTGACAAAACCTGTGTGCAGTCCATTCTGTTCTCCATGCTTCACTCAGATGTTGGCTGCAGGCATCAGGCGAAAAAAAAAAAAAAAAATTGATTTGTGCCTTGAACTTATTTATGTGGTGTCCTGACCAAGAAAGAGAGGGCGTTGAGTTGAGTTGGCCGTTTGGAAATAGTACCCCGGGAAACCCGCACAGAAGACGAGGAAACCAAAATACAAGCACAAAATGACTAGCGTGCTAATTGTTCCAAGGGTGTGGTTGCATTCATTTCTGGAAGTCCTTTGGGGTTTTGGTACTGGACCAGGGTCCAAATTGCATGTGTGTGTGTGTGTGTGTGTGTGTGTGTGTGTGTGTGTGTGTGTGTGTGTGTGTGTGCGTGTGTGTGTGTCTGTGTGTGTGTGTGTGTGCGTGTGTGTGTGTGTGTGTGTGTGTGTGAGTGTAGGTGTTTGTGTGTGTCTGTGTGTGTGTGAGAGTGTGTGTGAGTCAGTATGTGGTGAGAGGGTGACAAAAAAGAATTAAAAAGGGAACATAGTACCACTTAGGAAGTTGAAGGAAATGAGAAGAAGGGAATAAATGAATGAGTGTGGAAGGAAAGCAACATAAAGAGGGATGGAGGGAAGAGACGTGTTAAAACCCTTTGTGTGAGCATTTGAGTCATGCTAGTAAACACGCTAATGTGCTAACACCACCACACCACATGAATGTTTACTATGCTGCTTATTGTTTTAAAGGGGGAGGTGTGAGTTGATTGTTTTGATGCCCCTGCCCAGGTGAGCTGGCGTGCCACTCCTCAGGGTTACCTCCCCGAGCATCAAGCATGGCTCTCGTAATCACGCATTTCAATTACAGTCATCAGGGAGAAGCTCACGCACACATTCCAAACACACCAATTAGACGTCCTTCTGAGCTTTGTACAGTCACAAACACAGTCATCTGAGAGGGAGGATCCCAAGCCTTTTTATCTGCACTCCACAGCTCTCTGTCTCTCTCTCTCTCTCTCTCTCTCTCTCTCTCTCTCTCTCTCTCTCTCTCTCTCTCTCTCTCTGTCTCTCTTTCCTTCCCCCTCTTGCATCACTGCTTTGCTAAATGAGCTGGCGGTCTGGCAGAGGAACAGAAAAAGTTAGTTTGGACCCCACTGGCTCCAGTCTCCACAAGGGACTATTTACTCTCAATTAGCAGCACATTGATTTTCTATTACACTTGAAATTAGCCATTGATAAGCACAACCGACAGAATAACTTTCCAATTGATTCTTGTCAGGCAGAAGCTTTCTTCTGAGTTACAGTAATCACACTGCCCTTCTTGGAAGGCGGGTACAAAAAAAGAGTGTGTGTGTGTGTGTGTGTGTGTGTGTGTGTGTGTGTGTGTGTGTGTGTGTGTGTATGTGTGTGGTAACATTTGCTGTGTTTGTGTGTGATTGTAAACAAGTGTTTTTTTTTCCTCTCTTTTTCTCTTATCTCAGCTCCCAGCGCTGCCCCTCAGGATGTTACTGTGACCGAGAGCGGTGACAACGGTACCACCATCCTGGTCTCCTGGCAACCGCCTCCAGAGGAGGAGCAGAACGGCGTGGTCCAGGAATACAGGGTATTAAAGTCATCCCACCTCTTTCTCATCTAATAAGACAGAGATAGAGAGAAAATGAACAACTAAAATCAATCTTTGATGTGTAAATACTACATAAAGAAGAGAAATAAAAACTCTCAACTCGTTTATCCCAAATCATTCTTGGTCTACAGCATTTCTACCAGTGTTTAGTTCCACTGTAGAAGTAAATAGAGAGTATATGTGTGCATTAGAACAGAGGTCCCCATAGCGGAAACAAGAGAATCCACAGGGAGCTTATAGTTGGGAGACAGCGCCATCTGCTGGTAAACATGCTGCACTGCCATATGTGTTGCTCTTTTTACACTAGTCTTATGGAAAACCGTATGGACTGTGAAGTTCATGATTGAAATTAGACTTTGCTTGTGAGTTCATTACCTCTTTTACTAAATTGGATTACTGGTAGACTTATAATTTGATCTGTGTAACCAAGGGAAACAGATTCCAATGTTTGACATTGCATAAACTCTTTGGGAGAAGCTAATATGATTTGTGCAGTAGCAGTTTAGACAACACACATGTACGGACCATATTTGCATGGGCATTAAGATTACAGTCTGTTTTGTATCAGCTGCCCTTTATGAACCTGTGCAATATCCTCAGATCCTCCAGGCATTTTAATTCCATCTGGATGTGTAATATAATTGGGATGCATGGTTGTGTGTGTGTGTGTGTGTGTGTGTGTGTGTGTGTGTGTGTGTGTGCGTGTGTGTGTGTGTGTGTGTGTGTGTGTGTGTGTGTGTGGGATGAGAGTGTGAGCTTAGTGAGGCTGGCTGCTCAGAGATGTGTAAGCGGCAGCTCATATTCCAGGTAAACGTTTTGGCGGCGGCAGGTTCGCTGAGCAATTTCACGCTTGTTAAATCTGGCACAAGGAAAAAGAGAGAGAGAGAGAGGGAGAGAGAGAGAGAGACTGAGAGAGGGAGAAACCGAGTCGCGCCTTACTCGTTACCGTCACGTCTCTCTGCAACAGCTCTTCTCCACAGTACTCCTTAAAGGACCCCACCCGTCTGCCAGCCGAGGATTCTGGGGGACCGTCTACCTCGTCAGCCACCGCCAGCCTCACACACACACACACACACACACACACACACACACACACACACACACACACACACACACACACACACACTCTTTCTCCCCCTCTCTTTCTTCCACTCTCCCCCACCTCCTCCCTCTCTCCTCTCCACCTCCTCCCAAGAGAACAGAGAAATGTCTCAGCCCTTCTTGTATTTTCTTTTTCTTCTTTCCCTCTCTCCCTACTCTGTTCCTCAGTTTTTTTTTCCTTTGCTCAAGAAAAAGAAAGTCCTTCATAAAACAAAACACTGAAATCCGGGGGTTTGGAAGTCGATGCAGCACTCGCGCCGCGAGCCCCAAAATTGAGTTAACGGCGGAAAAGAGGGATCACCTTTCTGTGTGTGCGGGAGCGCCCCGGCAATCGCTCCAATAATTGTGTTATGCTGCCGGTTAGCGAGAACTGGGGCC
The DNA here is from genome assembly GCA_027497455.2 of Sardinella longiceps. Lineage (NCBI taxonomy): Eukaryota > Metazoa > Chordata > Actinopteri > Clupeiformes > Clupeidae > Sardinella > Sardinella longiceps. The sequence continues at coordinate 11,139,244 of JAODXP020000021.1, read as the reverse complement.
TGTGTTTTCCACCAGGTCGGGGCAGAAGGGTCGTGTGTTATGACTACTGAGAGGTCCGCACTGAGACCACGAAAAAAAGGAAGTCCAGGAGAGTTAGTCCGAGCTCCCTCCCCTTGGCAGAAAACATTCCTTGGATGGCGGACCCCTGCTGGAATGGAGCTCCATAGTGAACATACAAAGAGTTGGGAAATCTGAAAGTCATTTGGAAAAGTAAAGATCTGAGAAGAAAAGGTTTTTTTAGGGGGTTGTGGGGGGGTTGGGGGGTGATTGGTACTCCATGGCTCAGAATCAAGCTATGTCAACAAACCAAACGATTTCTCCCCCATTCAGAGGTTTTCTCTCTCTCTTCACCCCTTCGTTTCCCAGACTGTAATGACATAAACAAACACCAACATCCCAGCGGTCAGCGGCCAGATCATTTGAGTAGTTTTCGCTTACATTTGCACAGAGACTGGGGACAAGTTGGGCTGCATTATTTTGGATCCTAGGGCACCTGCAGTATCCCTTTTGGCTACACCAGAAATATAGCCACAGAAAAATGTATCTGTTGTTGTTTTGTGGAGAACATAACTTTCACTCTTACACTGTGTACTAGACAGAAGGGCTTTACATGAATACTCCTCTATGTCTAAATACATCTCTGCCTTTCCCTCTCTCTCTCTCTCTCTCTCTCTCTCTCTCTCTCTCTCTCTCTCTCTCTCTCTCTCTCTCTCTCTCTCTCTCTCTCACCCTTTAGATCTGGTGCCTGGGGAATGAGAGTAAGTACCACATCAACCGGACGGTGGACGGCTCCACACTGTCGGTGCTGATCCCCAGTCTGGCCCCTGGGGTGCGCTACAGCATAGAGGTGGCCGCCGGCACCAGCGCTGGACCTGGAGTCAAGAGTGACATCACCTACTTCCAGCTTGGTGAGTAAAAGCCCCATCCATGCAGGGCAAGAGATCTCTTTTGTTATGTTTTCAAAGTGTCATCACGAGGTTGTCAATTTTGATATAAATTCACATTTAAGATAAAATGTTCAAAAAAGCAATAAACTAATATTATCAAGCTACTTATTGCATTGCTTAAGCTTATCCCTAGTGTGCTTTAATAAAGAGGTAGATTCAGTTTAGATAAGAGGTTTATCTGAAAGATGCTGTGGGTGTGTTAGTGTGTATGTGTGAATACTTTAGTGCCACCTAGTGTAAGCATTGAAACAGTGCAGTGTTTACACCTATGAAGAGCAGCATGCCCAGTGTCTGTCAGTACACACACATACACACACAAGCACACACACCCAGAATAGTGGAATGTACACCTACGCTTTGCCATATCCACATAAACAGCTACTGGTATATAAATGCCTATCATGCAATGATAGCATGACTCAGAAGTCATCATTATTGATTGCCTTTACAGCCGTTAATCCAGAAGAATTGCTACACTAATAAGAATGAATTATGTAAGCCTTTTATCGCCTTGGCAAAGAAACACACACAGTGTATCCGCACGCCTCAGCACGCCGGGCCCCATGCTGTTAGCGGCGGCGTTCTCAGATGTGTAATTGAAATAATTACAGTCCGATCATTAGCGCGTCATTCGCTCGCTATCACTCCGCTGGAGAGGCTGGGAGTGGCAGGAACATGCGCGCTGTTAATCTCTTAATGCCATGTTTGACGAGTTCCCAGAGTTGTATTTTACTCACACACACACACACACACACACACACACACACACACACCCTTAAAGCTGACGGCGATGAAAAACAAAAGTTATTGCTTTTGCGAGTCAGGCTTTGCAACCGTGCGTGAATATTATCGATGTAGCGGTGGGCCTTGCCCCAAAATTCGTCATCGTTATGTACTGTACCGGTGCCAAACTTTAGCGCAGAAAACAGGGGTGTAAAGTGTGAACTCTCTCTGGCAGATGAGAGAACTTACTGCTCTGGGAACACATTAGTGGATGTTTACGACACAACAGCATTTTTCCCCTCCCGTAACATCTCTATCGAGGCTGGCAGATCCAGGCTCTCCTGCTGCTCTCCAGGGTGTGGTGCTCCTCCTGAGAAATGCTTTTGAAACTTCAACCACTGTTCAGATCACTTCTGAGGGGAAATGAAGACAGGAAAAGCTAAACAGAATCCAAATGTAAAAAAAAAAAAAAAACAGACTTAAAGTGTGCTGTGAAGCACTACATATCACATCACAACAACATGCACAGCTGGAAAGGAGTGATTGTGAGTGAAAGTTAGAGAGAGTCATTTTGAATATACTGCGCACACACACACACACACACACACACACACACACACACACACACACACACACACACACTCACACACTCACACAGCAGAGCTTACAGCTTGTGTAGGTCATCTGTCATCACATGTTGTGGGGCTCTGTGTGGTTGGAGTGTAATGTGATATAAACTGGCTGTACTGTATACAGTAGAGTACTTCTCCTTACTTAGTTCCATAGCATCAGCAGGGACAGAAGAGGAGGAGGAAGAGGAGGAGGAGGAAGGAAGGGAGGAAGGAAGGAAGGAAAGTGAGAAGTGTGACCAACGGCGTTTGGTCTCGCTCAGAGAGTGGCCTCACGGCGACCCACAATGCATTTGTCACACCATAAGGGGTTCACCTTACTATAATGGCTGCTGCCTGGCCACAAACAGTCCCTAGTGGTGCTATCCTTCCTACAAGAGAGAGTGGTCCAGAGGAGTCCACTACTAGTTAGAGAGAGAAAAGGAGAGAGCAGTGGAGAGAGAGAGAGAGAGAGAGAGAGAGAGAGAGAGAGAGAGAGAGAGAGAGAGAGAGAGAGAGAGAGAGAGAGAGAGAGATGTGGAGTGCAGATGAAAAGGCTTGGGATCCTTCCTATCAGATGACTGTGACTGTACAAAGCTCAGAGAGAGAGAGAGAGAGAGAGAGAGAGAGAGAGAGAGAGAGAGAGAGAGAGGAAAAAGAAAGTGCAGTGGGGGAGAGAGAGTGAGAGAGAGAGAGGAAAAAGAAAGTGCAGTGGGGGAGAGATCGGGGAATCAGAAAGAGAATAAGAAAATAGGAAGTGGGGAGAAGGATGGAAAAATGGTAAAAGGATAGCGGGAAGCAACACAAACCCACACACACACACTCAACCATGTGTGTGTGTGTGTGTGTGTGTGAGTGTGTGTGTGCTTCTCTTGTTTTTGGGGAAAACCTGTTCGCTGCAGGCTGCCACAGTCTCCGGAGAGATAAAAGGGACTTTGACATGAAACAAAACATGAAAAAGATGACAAAAAATAAAAGGAAGTAGTAGAGCCCATAGGAGGGAAAAAAAAGAATTTGGTGAGCTATGCAACATGAAGAGATTCCTCAGGTAAGGGCAAAAAGCAGGTCTGTTTCCATTGAGAGAGACAGAGAGAGAGAGAGAGAGAGAGAGAGAGAGAGAGAGAGAGAGAGAGAGAGAGAGAGAGAGAGAGAGAGAGAGAGAGAGAGAGAGAGAGAGATGATAAGAAGAAGAAGAAGCTCATTTGAAGGAAGCCGTCCTTTGTTGTCTAGGCTGTAGTCCAGACAGTTTGCACATAATCCATCCATTAATTTCAGCTCAGTCGACAGGCAAGTGCACAACTTCATCTGACAGACGAGCCGGAGGCTGAAAGCTGCTTTGGTACTCATTTCATCTGTGATTCTGAAGACACTAATGGAGAGAGACTCTCTGTCATAGTTGTTATTCTACGTGTGTGTGTGTGTGTGTGTGTGTGTGTGTGTGTGTGTGTGTGTGTGTATGCGTGTGTGTGTGTGTGTGTGTGTGTGTGTGTGAGTGTGTATGCGTGTGTGTGTGTGTGTGTGTGTGTGTGTGTGTATGTGTGTGTGTGTGTGTGTGTGTGTGTTTGTAGAGTACTGTAGGTGAGCTCAGATGTGTGTGTGTGTGTGTGTGTGTGTGTGTGTTTGTGTTTGTGATGTAGCTAATGAAGACCAGGGAGAGAGTGTGTAGTGTAGGCAACTCCCTGACGTAAAGCTGATGTAAGACTCAAGAGCAGGAATCACTGGAGTCACACTGTCAACACATGATGAAAAACAGGAGAGAGGAGAGCAGCATACAAAACTTTAATCACAATTTAAAAATGCCTTGAGACAGAGTAACACCTACACACACACACACACACACACACACACACACACACACACACACTCACAAAGCACTTGCAGAGATGAAAGTGGTCTTTTGTGTGTCACCAAACATGACAGCCTACCTTATTTATGCCTTTTTGGGTTTAGTGCACCCCTGCATCTCTTTTGAATGCCATTTTAACTTCATAGACCTCTCAGCCTCATAGACCCCCCCCCCCCCTTCCCTCAGCTTTCTCAGCTTGAAGCGACGCGATTTAACTTCAGATCCTTGGCCTCTTTTTTCATAGTTTGCTGCATTGCCTCATGTGACCCATCTCTATCCAGACACTCTTCCCTTTTAAGTGTTCATTTCCTTATTTATTTATTTATTTTTATTTGTTTTGTTTTCTTCCTGTATTTTACCATCATGTTTGTCATATAATTCTTTTCTTGATTCTCATCTCCCTTCTCTGCAGATGAGTCCGGTCGAGTGAGGCAGAGCGTGGACCTGGAGAACACGCTGTCGCAGCAGATCTCCGACGTGGTCAAGCAGCCCGCCTTTATCGCCGGCATCGGCGCCGCCTGCTGGATCATATTGATGGTGTTCAGCATCTGGCTGTACCGCCACCGCAAGAAGAGGAGCGGACTCAGCAGCAGCTACGCCGGCATACGCAAGGGTCAGTCCTACACTTATAGCCACACACACACTGGGTACTAACGGTCAATCCTACACTTCTAGCCACACACAGCCAGGGTGCTAACCAGACATGAGCTACATCCTAACCGGATACTAGCCAGATAGTAACCAGGCACTAGCAGACGCAAACAGGGTACTAACTGGACACTAGCCAAACACAAACAGAATATAAACAGACAGTAACGAGGCACAACACAGAGTATAACTGGACACTAGCTAGACATGAATATGGCACGACTCAGACACACAGAAAGTGTCCAGAGTCTTTTTACTTGATGGGACTCATCAGTATGTGTTCAATTAGCAGAGGAATTCATTTGAGCAAAACATGTTCTTTCATGTAAGAATTTATCTTAGCCTACAATGGAGGCATTTATTTTGCAGAACATGTTCTGGGGGTATTCATACTCTGATAAAAAGGTGCTGTGGCACAGTGGAGAGGATTTAATTCCAGTGTAGCTCTGTGGAAGCTACTAGAACATTTATAGCACTTATACTGTACATGGCACAGGTTTGTTCCAACCCCCACTCCACCAACCTTCAGCTCTTTATGTTTTTCTTTCTGTATGCCTCAGTCTTTGTGTATCCCCCACCCACACACACACACACACACACACACACTCTCTCTCTCTCTCTCTCTCTCTCTCTCTCTCTCTCTCTCTCTCTCTCTCTCTCTCTCTCTCTCTCTCTCTCTCTCTCTCTCTCTCGTCACACACACACACACACACACACACACACACACACACACAGAGAGAGAGACTTTCTTCACTCTCAAACACACACACACACACACACACACACACACACACACACACACACACACACACACACACACACACACTCACAAACACTACTCAAACACCCACACACCCCCACCCAGAATCACACTCCAAAGCTCTGGGTCACACATCGGGGGTACAAGCGCTCCTAGTGAAAAGAAACTTTAAAAAATGGGCTCCTGTGACAAGTTTTCAAAACAAGCCCTTCAGAGGGTGAAAAAATAGAGTGAGAGACTCCAAGCAAGAGAAAGAGAGAGAATGTTCTCTATTGCCTTTCATTTCTCTGCCCACTCCAATCTGCCAAGGTTACGTTTGAAGTTTGTGCGCCAACGCACTTCCCAAAGTCTGTACACTGAATGTGTGTGTGTGTGTGTGTGTGTGTGTGTGTGTGTGTGTGTGTGTGTGTGTGTGTGTGTGTGTGTGTGTGTGTGTGTGTGTGTGTGTGTGTGTGTGTGTGTGTGTGTGTGTGTGTTAGACACAGAGAGAGAGAGAGAGAGAGAGAGAGAGAGAGAGAAATGCGGTGTCAAGCTGTGAGCCTCAGATTCAAAACAAGGACACAGCAACTATTCAACAGCTTAAAGCTCACCTTGCACTCATACATTTTTCAAAGGACTGTCACTTTGAGAGAATAAACTCTACAGTGTGGGGGTTGTGCTTTACTTTAGAGCTGCTTTCTGTGTGTGTCTACCGTGTGTGTGTGTGTGTGCGTGTGTGTGTGTGTGTGTGTGTTTGTGTGTGTGTGTGTGTGTGTGTGTGTGTGTGTGTGTTTACGCATGCATGTATGCATGTCTTGGTAAGTCTGTATTTGTGTGTGTGTTTGTGTATGTGCACACATGCATGCATTGGTAAGTCTGTATTTGTGTGTGTGTGTGTGTGTGTGTGTGTGTGTGTGTGTGTGTGTGTGTGTGTGTGTGTGTGTGTGTGTGTGTGCGTGTCTGTGTTTTAAGAAGGGATTGTGCGGCTTCCTTGCATGACTTCTGGAGGATTGACAGGGTTTTTATGCCATCCACAGCCTGTGCCCACAACAGTGCAGTGCAGCCAGAGAGCTGCTATTACCAGGGGTGTTGTGTTCCTTCCTCATGCCTGCCATAACGCTTCACACAC
>JAODXP020000021.1:11115104-11120104 GCA_027497455.2 Sardinella longiceps | reverse complement strand
AGAAGCACTGCTGGAAACCTTCGCCGGCCAGCCAGAAGCAGCAACAGCAGCAGCAGGACTTGAGCTCCACACAGATGCAGTACAACGTCATGGAACAGAACAAGCTGAACAAGGGTGAGTTTTTTTTTTTTTTTGAAACGCCAACCATGAAGTTGCAGGCCGAGGTGAAGCCGCTACACATGCTTTTTTTCCCCTCCTCATTTTTCCACATCCTTTCATCTTCCTTTCATTCCACTCGTCTATTTTCCTGTCTGGGATTTACTCGGGACTGGCTTTGTTTCGGGTCACCGGCACATCGGGAGAGCCGCTGCTCAGCAATCTGCATTCCTCCGCCAGTCTGCTGTTTTTTTTTCTCTTGTCATCCGCTCATCTTCCTCTGATCTGCCTTTCCCATCTGTCATCCACACCCCTTCTGAGCCTTCAGAGCAGCAACTTGAACCCTCACAGTCGTAGCAACTCTTAGTTGTGGGAGTTTTCTCCTTATCTGGACAAAAAAAAGACTACTTGTGTGACTTGGGGATAGGGTTTAGTGTCAGGTATCACTGAATGTGCACTTTAAGGATAAGCTGATCTTCTAAACAAACTCCAAGCTTATCCGCCTGCAGGGAAACTAGCTACTTCACTCACAAGCTACTTCTCTTCTTTTGAAAAGGTTTCAGGTTGCCCTCCACCATGCTAATACAACTTCCACCCACCTTAATGTATCCAACATTCTCTGCATGCTGCGCTGTCTCTCTCCCCCCATGCTAATGCTAATCCCTGGCTACATTTCACAACTGCTATGCTAAGAAGCTAACATGTCCCCATGTGACTGCTAATGTACAAATCCTGTTCCTGATATATGTGGTAACATGACACATATATTGTATGTCTGTAATAAGTCTTGATTTCTAGTTGTGTTTATTTGATGAATGGGTTCATGAGCTTTGTGTGTTGTTGTTGTTTTCCTCCAGACCACTACAGAGGTGGAGACAGCCCCATGCCAGCCACCATCCCCTACAACCAGGGCCCTGAGCCCAGCACCGGCTCCTACAACAGCTCTGACCGCGGGACTAGTAGCACATCAGGTGGGTACACACACAAACACACACACACACACACACACACACACACACACACATACACTGACACACACCAGCACCATGTCTGAATTCACCTGCTGGAATGCTTATTTATGACACTAAATCAGTTGGATGTCTTTCAAGTACTTATACAGTACATGTCATCAGTGACAGGAAAATGACTCAATTTGCTGCCTTAATGAATATAAATGGCTTTTTACTTATTTACTATGAATGTTGCATTTAGGAGGCGCACGCGAACTGCACAGTTAGCGCCTCTGCAGATCTGGAACAGTGGCCTTGCTAACATTGTCTTAGCTTTGTAATGCAAGCTATATACATGAACATGAATTGTTTTTCTTGGCAGTTCATTATCTATTGTGCCATTACTGCAGCATGTTTAATCACAGTTAGCTTGCTAGACGCCATTTCTAAATCATAATTTTTCACAAAGGCACTAAATCACAGCTGCGTGCTAATAACAAATGGAGCTTTAAAAATGGTAATTTGGCCTACACAGAGTCAAGTCGCTTCATCTTGTGGAGAAATGAAAAGGGGGAGATTCCTGCAGACAAAAGGAATTCAGGGAGGAATAGAAAAGCGATTCATTAAAATACGCACAAAGTCTCATCAAAAGCTGTATAGCAGAGACATGCACATGCACCACCTGGGCTGCCTCAGTCGTCGGTTAGCTCAAATCCCCCTGAGATTTTATTCCAAAATAACCGACCACAAGGCAAACAAGGTTTCCTATTCACCCCCCTCTGCTGAATTTCGGGATGTACTGTACCTCATCCGCAGTGGTGTTTGGGGATGAAAGCGTTAATTACGACAAGGCTCTCACCCCCCCTGCTCGCTAGGAGCCGTCATGTCAGTGCGCCCAGCGTTTGGCCCCTGTGCCACCCTCCCCCCACCCCACCCCCACACCCAACCCTCGACAAGGACAAATGAGGGTGGCTGCAGCCAGCATGCAAGACTGCCGCCGTGATGCATCTTATCTATTTTTATATTGTATTTGAAGTTCAAAGCAATTAAAACAGGGAGCCTTCCATGCGCTGGGGGCCCACAGCTCATTGCCTCTGCATTCTAATACTTTGTTGTTAATTGGCCCCTGATGTTTTTTATTTTTTCTCTCCCCCTCTCTTCTTCTTCTTCTTTTCACTTCATCTTACTTTTCTTTGCTCTTCTTCTCTTCCTCTCTTCTGTTTTTTTTTCTTTCTTTTATTAAATGCCTTCTTTTCTCTTTTGGCAGTAAAGAGAGAGAGAGAGAGAGAGAGAGAGAGAGAGAGAGAGAGAGAGAGAGAGAGAGCATGAGACATGTGAAAAATGGATGTGTTTATTTGTCCGGTTATTTATTTATTTTTGATTACCTGCCTTTAATTACAAATTGAGAGATAATGTGCCTGGACGTTTTGCCTGGCGTCCCTAACAAGCTGGCTTCCATTAGCGGCAGGTCTCTGGTGTGTAGGCAAGTCATTTTTCATTGGTGTCTTCCTCTGTCATCTCCCAAATGAACCTTGATGCTTGATGAGTGTTCAGCGTATGCCAATTTGTTTACGACATGTATTGACGTGGATATCCTTCAAAGGTTTAGTGATATATGCCTCTGTGTGTGTGTGTGTCTATGTGTGTGTGTGTATGTCTGTGTGTGTGTATGTGTGTGTGTGTGTGTGTGTGTGTGTGTGTGTGTGTGTGTGTGTGTGTGTGTGTGTGTGTTGTGTGTGTGTGTGTGTGTGTGTGTGTGTGTGTGTGTGTGTGTGTGTGTGTGTGTGTGTGTGTGTGTATGTGTGTGTTTGTATGTGTGTGTGTTTCTTTAAGGTTACACTCATCCTTTTCTGAATGGGTGTTTTGTTTGTGTCAATAGGGAGCCAAGGCCAGAAGAAGGGGACCCGCACCCCCAAACTGCCCAAACAGAACACAATGAACTGGGCCGACCTTCTCCCTCCTCCCCCTGCCAACCCCCCACCCTGTGACAAGTACTCACATCTTTCTATGGAGGAGAGGTATGCTGCCACAACACCCACACACAGACACATTTATATGCTCTATATAGGCACACACAGATGCCTGTCTCAGGGACATTATATTAACCGATAATTTTATTGATTTACTATCATTGATGCATATCTCATTTCATTTAGCTTTTACCAGTAATTATCTCCTTATCTGAATTATGGATATGTTATGGCATCGATTTTACTGCAAAAGAAAAGTGAAATGGATAGCTAACACTTCTATCACACAATCAAACACAGTCATTACAGTACTAAGTAAGGCTCCCATTTCTTCTATTTTATCTGCAGCTATGACCAGGACATGCAGTGTCCCCTGCCACCGTCCCGCATGTACCTGCAGCCAGACGACCTGGAGGAGGAGGAGGACATGGAGCGGGGGCCCACTCCCCCTGTAAGAGGCGCAGCCTCGTCCCCAGCAGCCGTCTCGTACAGTCATCAGTCCACGGCCACGCTCACGCCCTCCCCCCAGGAGGAGATGCAGCCAATGCTGCAGGACCCAGGAGACGGCATGGGTCACGACCGCAGGTACTGAATGCCAGTGTCCGCATCTCTGAGGCACTGTTAATGAAGAATTATTTTTTCACCTCCAGATGCTTGATTTCCAATTAGTTTATGTATCGTATAGTTGTATAGTTCATTTTCTTGCATCATGTTTTTGTTACGCACTAGAAATCCTTGTGTTTCAGGTTGTAAGTGAATGCTAAAATGTGAAATCAACATTTAAACGTTGTATTTAATTCCAAAAGTACATTAAATATTATGCAGTCAGTGATTTTATGTGGTTTATAAAAACACTTTATAACACAATGATAATATTTCCTCATGACAATAATAGAACACTGACACATTCTCATTCTAAATGACACCAGTGTTTTCCTTACTAACCTGGCTGCAGTTGCAAACTCAAGACCCTAGAGTGCTCTGCCCCAGTGCTTTGTTAGCCCTTTACCTTTCTACTGTACTCACCTGGATTCCTCTCCTCAGGCGTCATGTTGTGAGCCCCCCACCCCCACCTCGCCCTCTCTCCCCCACACACACCTACGGCTACATCTCCAGTCCGCTGGCCCTCGACACCGACGGCATGGAGGAGGAGGAGGAGGATGAGGACGAAGCCGAGGAAGAGGGCGACGAGACGGACGCCGAGGTGGCCAAGGTGCATCGCCACCACCGGCGCCAGCGATCCCACCACCAGCAACAACAACAGCAGCAGCAGCACGCGCCTAACCCCCACCACCCGCATCACCACCAGCAGCAGCAGCACGGCCAGACCCCCCACCACCCGCACCAGCTGGCCCAGCGGCGACTGCTGCTTCCCCCGCGCGGCCTGGAGCAGACGCCGGCCTCCAGCATGGGCGACCTGGAGAGCTCGGCCACCGGCTCCATGATCAACGGCTGGGGCTCGGCCTCCGAGGAAGACAACGCTTCGTCGGGACGCTCCAGCGCCGTCAGCTCCTCCGACGGCTCCTTCTTCACCGACGCCGACTTCGCCCAGGCTGTGGCGGCCGCCGCCGAGTACGCGGGCCTAAAGGTGGCCAAATACCCCGGGCAACACCTGGAGCAGCACACCACACCTGGAGGTGAGGAGAAATCATGAGAGTGTGGACAGAAAGTTTTAAAATGTATTTAAAAGTTCATTAAAAACAAAGTAATAATATAAAAGTTAATTATATAAGGGCACAATTCAACTCTGATTTGAAAGTCAACTTGTGGACACTTTGAAGCACATAATGGGGTTGAGGGCTCATTGTTCAAGTGAGAGCTGAAGTGTTTCTCATTTTCTTCTAAGTGCTGTTAACTGCTCTGTCTGCTATTGATTGCCATCAAGTACATTTCATCTCAAAAGCTTATAACTGACTAACTTTTAATTGCAGCACGAAAATACCAAATGACCGCTACAGGCCACCGTCCGAGCAGCCCTGTGTCC
>JAODXP020000021.1:11072604-11112604 GCA_027497455.2 Sardinella longiceps | reverse complement strand
ATGGTGTGAAGGCCGTTTGAGGGGAGATCTATCTATCTCACCCTCTCAGCCTCAGAGGGGATCCAGGATAGCAGGGCTTCACCTGCTCTGCAGTGTCCTCATAAATCTCAGGTCCCTCCTTGGAGTGAGGCTCCACACACACGCGCACACACACACACACACACACACACACACACACACACACACACACACACACACACACACATACACACACACCTCCTTCTCCTCCAGCAGCCTGCATTGATCTGGTCCTCCTCACTCCTGCAGTGAGAGCTGGGGAGACATAAATATAAAAGCACACATGGCCCCTCTCTCGCTGTTAATATCGACTGGACACATCACATATTCAAGAGGTGTGTGTGTGTGTGTGTGTGTGTTGATGCCAACCTACAAGGTGCTTGAAAGCCTCGTCTTTGAGATCATCATGTGGCAGCGCGTCAGTTTGAGCCTGCGCCAGACGCTTGTATAAAGTTAATGTGTTGTTTGATACGCCTCCAGTAGAGCCCACACACACACACACACACACACACACACACACACACACACACACACACACACACACACACACACACGCACACACACAGTGAGGCAGGTTTACAGTACAAAGAGGAGGAGTGGGAGGCGTTGGAGGCAGCTCGTGTTTATTAGCCCTCTTAATCCCGCGCGGATCACAGTCATCCGCGCCAGCTAAGCTATCTCAAGCGCTCGCCAGCTGATTAGACGACAAGAAGACGATCGATCGCTGGCAAGGCAAGGCTGGGCTCTCCTCTTATGTCTTAACACCTTCCCCACGCACTCCTTTACTCTTTCATTTTGCCTTTTTTTACCCTGCTTTTTATCCTTTCATCCGTGTTTGTTGCTTCTGCTCTGCTCTGGTCTGGCCCGGCCCATCCCCTGCCTTGGCTGTGACTGCCGATATGAATAATGGCTGAAGGGCAGCCAACATTGATTCATCGATGTGGAAGGGTGTGCTGACCGTCACGGGTGCCCACTGACACACACACACACACACATATGCACACACTCACACACATATGCAACCGCACACACACACACACACACACACACACACACACACACACACACACACGTACACACCTGCAAACGCATGCAATATGGCAGCAGATACACACTTATTCACAAGCACAGATGCACAAATACTCCAATACTACTGCACTCCATCCCTCTCCTCATACACACTATTATAGCTAGTCAGGTAGATACAGTATATTTGTACTACTGTATTCAGATATTAGTGTCTCTCTGTCTCTCACACTGTCATATACACACACTCAAACACACAAACTCACACTTGCACTCTCACATGTGTACACACATCTATACACATGCAGGCACACTTACACACGCACACACTCACACACATCCACACACACACACGCACTAACACACACACACTTTCTCACACGCTCACACACACCGTCCTTGCTGAGAGGCCAGCAGGGGCTTGGCCAGGCTCAAGGACAGTCTGGAGCAGCTGTGATCCGCAACAGAACAGACCGACTCCAGCTGTGTTTCTCTCTCACCTGGCAGGTGCTAGACTAATGAGAATGACAAGCGTCAGCACACACACACACACACACACACACACACACACACACACATTGACTCTCTCTCTGTTGCACAGAAACACACACACACACACACACACACACACACACACACACACACACAAACACACACACACATTGGTTCCACTGCACAGACTTTGGGCGTACAAAAGCACTTTTTCCAGACCTTGCCTTTGGAACCCATGCTGAATGGGCATACATGTACTTGGAAAATATGGCCTCACCAAACACAACTTCAAGTGCCACTGACTCACCTGTCGACTGTCTGACCCCTACAAACTCAACACATTTATACAGAACTACCTCCAGTCTAACTGAATGGGTTTGTGTTGTTTTCTTTCTTCAGACCTGCCGCCCCCTCCCATCCCTCCACCGGCTGCACTCAAGTCCCCCACGCACCCATCCAAAGCCGGGCTACCCCCCAAGGGCACCTCCAGCGGAGAGAAGAGAGCGGGCGGAGGGTACCGCTCCCGGGACGGATCCGACACCCGCACCAGTTCGGCTGAGCGCCACGAGGCCCAGGAGAGACAGAAGGCCCAGAGAGGGGGCAAGGCTGGCAAACAGCATCAGGGTACAAACACACTTTTTAATAATTAATGGTTAGAATTAGTTATCAAGCATCAAAATATATCCACTCCATGTCAATAGAATAATGGAATAATCACCCATTCCAAGTAATAGATGTCGGGCAATCGCTTAGGGCGCTAAATATCAGGGGGGCATCGCTATACTTTTATTACTTTATTTTCTTTCATTTTTCACTTGTATTTCATGTAAACAGAGGGCAAAATTCAAATCTGACCTAGGGCAGCAAAAAGCCTAGAGCCTAGAGTCAGCCCTGAATAAATGTTTATTGTAGATAACTTGCACTAACCTCATTGAAAGTAAACCCTGTTTCCCTGCTGTTTGATCTGTTGAGCTTTAGCAGTAACCGTACTGTTTTCTTGTCCTTTCTCCCCCAGGCTCTGAGGACATCCCGCCCTATAACCGGCCCTCGTTCCCAGCAGTCCACAGCCCACGGGAGCGTGACCCCGGCTCCTCCAGCTCCCTGTCCTCCAGAGGCTCAGGGGGGCGAAGGAAAGGAGAGGGGGAGCAGGCGGGCCGCAGGCCTCCAAACCTGGCCCTCAACACCATGGGAGCCTTTCAGCCCGGAGACGAGGAGCTAGAGGTAGAGACTTTAGCCACTTTACTGACTAATGCAGCCCGCTGCTGCTGCTGAGACATGCACTTGACTTGAGTATGCTATTAGCTGTAGCATGGGGTGTGTAGTCTTTGACACAACTAATGCAAAGGCTAATGGGTCCAGATAGAGGGTAGAATGCAAAGTCTTTCAACAACAACAACACATCGATTGCTATGCACCTTTCTAGACACTCAAGCGCTATACAGTGGAGGTTGACCTCACTGACCGCCACCAAAACTGGCAAAACTCTGGTGCATGAACTCAAGCCATCATGTTGTACTCGACAGCATCACGATATACCCTACATTACAGTACAATACAATACAAGGCACAATATACACTAAACTGTTATTTTGCCTTATCTTACCACCAGTGTTTTTAAATGTGGAAGTTGATTTCAATATTTATGTGTAATAAAATCATATTATGTTTACTATTTGTTGCTCAGTGTATCTGTATTCACCTGCTGTGAAAAATTCTTGACAAGCTTGACAGTAGACTCCCTTGTGTGTGAGTGTATTAGTTCTAATGTGTGTGTTCCTTCTTCTTCTTCTTCTGCAGATGGTGGAGAGCTGAAGACCAGCGGACTGACAGACTCCATCACATCCGGGTGGTCCGGGAGGAAAACTACGAATCCCTTTTCTTCAACGCTCTGTCGGATTTTAAAGAAATCACACTCCGCCATGTTCACTGACACTATAACTCGCCTTGTTGCCATCAGGAATACTGACCAGTTGTCCATCTTTCTTTTTTTATATAATTTATCATTTTCTAAGTCCAGTCGAGAAGAAAGATAAAAAGAGAAAAACAAAAAAGAAATGCAAATGCTAAGAGAAAAGAAAAAACAATTGTGCATTAGGAGAGAAAGGAGCTGTAGTACTTTATATTTTGATTTTGATGCAATATGGAGTGAGGTTTTACTCCGGTGATTGTTCCGACTTTACAGGCCCTGGCTAAAACAGAAGGACCTTGCAGTCAGGTGTTTCTGTAATAATATATTAGCTACAAGCAGAATGGGGGTGGACTGACTTGTAAATAAACGTGTACACATGTTTCTTATTCTTTAAAAAAAAAATAATAATCCATTGTGGTACTTCCATTTTTTTGTCCTCCTTGTTTTATTTTTGAATAATTTTTAATGTTATTATGCCAGTAAATATAATTATTTTACCCTTTCCCATGGCCATTGTAAATTGTTATATCGTGTAACTGCCCTCGAAAAAGTGCCACATTTGGATTCTCTTCTTTTTTTTGTAATGCACTGTTATGTTTTTTGTTGTTGTTCAGTGTTGTTTGTCTTTATTTGTTTTACTTTGGTTTTAAAAGCACAATCACTAAACTTTATTTTAAACCATTTTATCTATTAACCTTTTTGTCTTACATGAGGAATACAGGTACGACAAAAGAGCCTTGTTAATCCTGATGACGTAGGTGAAGAGGATAAGCTGTTTACCTAGGGGTGAAGGTGGGAAACTAACTCCCTGCTGGCTACTCAACGTCTGTCTGTCTCCTCATCAAAGCGATAACTTTTTTAAAGAGACTATTTTTTTTTTTTGGTTGTTGTTGTTTTTTTTACTCATACACGACAAGTTATTTCAAAAGCCGGTAACACAAGGAACCTTGACATCGAGGCTACGTTCCCTGTCATTAAATTATCTTTTTCAGTCTTTTTTTTTTTTTTCTCTCATTTGACAAATGCACTTAAGGATACTAAGGAACAGGGATGCGGCCATCACCATGGTGATGAGGAGAAGCAGACGGGATTGGCCAACAGAGAGTATGTTTCCTGAGGTGGGGGATGGGTTGGGAGGGGAGGGGTGGGTTGGGGTGGGGGGGTAAGGGGTGCGGCCCAAGGGGGAGGGGTCACATGCGAGAGGGTCAGCCTGCTCGGGAAAGGAGAGGCCGCTGTTGTTTATTCATCTGCAAACATTTGTTTCGTAAAAGAAAAAAAGGAATAAAAAAGGCAAAACAAAAAATAATAAAGAAAAAATAATCAAACGTTGTTCTAGTCCTGTGTCATCTTTTGAGCTTGTTTTCTTGGTTTCATACAGACAACAGATGTAGAAAAGGAATTTATGAATTCTTATTTAGGCTATCATTTACTTGTCAATAAGGACTTTATATTACATAAACACAGAGTGTTTGGTTTGGTTTGCTTACCTACAATATTGGGGTGCCAAATCCTGTCTACCACACAGAAAATCATGTCTTAATAGCCATCCTCTAACGAACAAGAAATCTTAATTAATCTCTACAGCTTGCTTCGCGTAACTGAGCACCACCGTAATGCAGCAACATGTCACTCCCCGCAACACTTCAATGGCTTGTCAGACAACAAGTAACGATGATGCCATCTCTAGAATGCCACAATCTGTCACCGTAATGGCGGAGTGGAAAAACTCTGACGGATGACATTACTTTTATTGACCTTTTTATCATAGGCCTAATGGAAAAGCATTGCAGCTATTCAGCCCAATGTTTCATCGCCTATCAAATTTTAATATAAAATCCATTTGCACTCAAAGGGCACAATCCACTGCTAATAATGCTGTCGGGTAATGGCTTTGCGAGGCAAAAAAGACAATGTTTCCCCCAGCAGTCTGTTCTAATCTGGTCTGATTTCTATGGTGAAATGTTCTGTTCTTGCACAGTTTTTTACTGCTACCATGTCAACATCGCTTGTGTGTCTCAGTAATCTCATTTGAACATGTAAACTGTGCTTATCTGAAAGTGCAGTGTCTGGACTCAGGACCAGTGGCTAGTTCACCTAATAACAGAAATGTGTGGGGTTAGTCTAGTAATGCATAGTGTCTATTTCAAGAGATAGAGCTTTTGTTCCACTTTATTACATACACACATTCTTTAAAAGCAAACCTTACCTTTGGGAAGCTTTCCAAACCATTGCTTTCATGAATTTAGACACACACTCTCTGTCTCACACACACACACACACACACACACACACACACACACACACACACACACTCACACCTAGATATAAACCAGCCTGGTACGCACATTTTAACTACTTTGATTCCAGATGGGATTTGCAGTGGCCACAATATCTGCTGTGTCTAATGAAAGTGAATGAATCTGAGGAATGATCTCTCCTGCAGGAGCCATTTCTGTGTCTTAGTCAGTCATTCAGATCGAACGCACGTCGGCTTAATCTTCTGCCGGAATCCCACCAGAACAGACTAATAATGAATGATGTTACTGTTTAATCCATCAGCAAAACATGAGGTTTAAATGATCCTCCTCAGTAATGCGCTCCCAAACCAACACACCTGAAATCCGTATCCTCCAGAGAAATTCTGATTCTGTTTACACACACACACACACACACACACACACACACACACACACACACACAGACAGACCTTCCTTCCTACTTCTAGAATCCCCAAGGTGTTGCCTAATAAGCACCTTTCTAAACGAGAACAAATTTGGAACAGAAAGAGAGAGAGAGAGAGAGAGAGAGAGAGAGCAAGTGTGCCGCCCCCCCTCCCCTCCCTCTCTCCCATCCATCATTTTAATGAGCAGAGGTGAGCGGCTCCTCCTCACCGCCATCCGCAGGTGATTATGGATATTAGGCCCATACACGCCATTGCCACGGTTACAAGCATGTGATGTCATAAATAAGGGCCCTATGGAGGGCAACATGAGTGGGAAATGTCAGGTGTTCTCGCTCGGTCATTAACAGAGAGAAAGAGGAGAGAGAGAGAGAGAGAGAGAGAGGAAGGGAAAGAGAGAAAAGAGGTAGAGATGGAGCTCACCTGGGGTGCTGGCAATTGCAGTCTTCTGCTCCGTTTCCAATTATAAGTCTTTGCAGCAGTAGCACCTTAACTTCCTCAGAGGGTGTCCTAGTTCTCTGGGGTAATGCAGCTTTGAAAATGGCTGAGTGGTTTCATCCTGTCACTCACAACTGCTTTCTTGCAGATGTTTTTTAACAAGCAAAGTGAGGGCATCTAGTTTGTGCCTTGTACTTTTCTTTGTGTAAAATGAATGCTTGTTTACAATTTTTTTTTTTTTTCATATTTAGCCTCCCATATCCAGACTGGATAATTAACCCAACTCGGAAACTGGGATGCAATCAAGTGAACAGCTGTAGGCTGTCTGACGAGACGTCTCCCTCTCCGTCATGGCCGTCCCCGAGGAGGCCTATGGGTAGTCCATCACAGGTGCATGCAGGTCAGGTTGCCTACCCCTCCTCTGCAGGGCTTGACTGATTAC
Organism: Sardinella longiceps; assembly: GCA_027497455.2. Taxonomy (NCBI): domain Eukaryota; kingdom Metazoa; phylum Chordata; class Actinopteri; order Clupeiformes; family Clupeidae; genus Sardinella; species Sardinella longiceps. The sequence continues at coordinate 11,105,599 of JAODXP020000021.1, read as the reverse complement.
AGCTTGTGTATACCAATTAACCCTAACCCTGCCCAACAGATTTATGAAGATGGGCAAGTTTTGTTTGACGATAATTGCTCTACATAACACATATTGTGTCACGTGACTCACACATTAGGACTCCGGATTGATTCAATGTTTTCTAAATTTTTCTTCTTACGGTTAACTAACTAACTGGAGATTGGATTTGAAAACTGGACTGTAACATTTGGTCACCAGAAAAAATACAATATAACCCCAAAGTTGAAAGTCTTAAATTCATAGGATGGCTTCTCTACAGTTCAAACCATGCCCTGCAGAAGAGCCTTGATGGCAAATTGGAACAATGTGTTTCTTATGTCCTTCACACAAGCATACATCATCAAAATGAATTTTAAATTGATGTGAAAACTTCAACAACAACAACAACAACTCCGATGCAATGATTGATTGCTTGCCTAAAACAAGTCAGTTCCTATGTGTTGTTGCTTAAGGGCAGCTCCTCTGACAGTAATTACAGTATGTTTGATATGGAGCTAAAGTGCAGGCTTGCACTTCTGAGTATGCATAAACATGGCGGTCAGTGGCCTCACTCACTGCCTCTCCCCCACTGAACCAGCCCATCTGGAGGGAGCCCAAATGGAAAAGGGGCTTTAATGATGGCCAGAGCCCATCTCCATGATTAGTCCATCTTCTGGCCACTGCACTGCAGCCAGCGTCACTCTGGGCCTGTATGGCCTTATTTAGTGCCAGGCAGGTCCATGCAATTAACCCCAGAAACTGGGCCTCTCTCTCTCTCTCTCTCTCTCTCTCTCTCTCTCTCTCTCTCTCTCTCTCTCTCTCTCTCTCTCTCTCTTTCTCTCTGTCTATCTGTCTGTCGGTCTCTCTCTCTCTCTTCCTGGTTCATCCTGCTGAGTCCTCGGCCTCTCAGCCTCCCCGTCTTCCCACCTCCATCTGCAGGCTGACGTCAGCTTCCGTGAGTCATGGCCTCATAGCTCATCATCTTTATTATTATTTTCATCAATTACATTATAAATGTCATCCCTCTCTCTCTCTCTCTCTCTCTCTCTCTCTCTCTCTCTCTCTCTCTCTCTCTCTCTCTCTCTCTCTCTCTCTCTCCCTCCCTCCATCCCGCCCCTGCGTCTGGCACTGTTAACGATTAGTCAGGAGGATGGTCCAGAGAACGAGAAAGCGAGGGAGCGAGTGGCTCTTCCCCAAAATGGAGGTGATAAAAAGGTGGCGGAATCGCTGCGGATTGGCAGTAAGTTTGTCATCGTTGTCATCATTCAGGGCCCCCACTGCGCTGAGATGTCTTTTATGGTGCATGTGTGTGTGTGTGTGTGTTGCGTCGTGTGCCAGCAAGCAGAGCTGACATGGCTGTTTTGGTGGCTATCTGTATGAGGCGGGATGCATTATGGAATTAAAGAAGAGGGGGGGGTCATGGTTGAAGCATGAGAAATTACATGCATCAGCAGACTTTTATGGTGGCTCTTTATTTTACCTTCTCCAATTCTGAAGTTTGTTGGTTGTGCAAATTCAGAAGTTGGCAAGAGTGAAGTTGTTGAAGTCAGAATGATGCAAGAAAAAAAGTGTAGTTGAATTCAATTGAGGAGGGAAAAAACCAGGCAAAAAAAATCATGGTTCTGTCCAAACACACAATCAACAACGTGGACGCCTTTTGGGTTAACAAAACAGCAGAAAATAACCTGGTGAAGACTTTGACACTGGCAATTACAGAATCAGGCTACAGCGATGAATGACAAAGGTTTAGTGGTATGTGTGTGTATATGTGTGTGTGTGTGTGTGTGTGTGTGTGTGTGTGTGTGTGTGTGTATGTGTGTGTGTGTGTGTGTGTGTGTGTGTGTGTGTGTGTGTGTGTGTGTGTGTGTGTGTGTGTGTATATGTGTGTGTGGTTGTGCACTGCTGCCTGCAAGAGTATAATAGGGCTAAATTTGAATGTTTTCTCAGGCACGTAGCCCAGGTTGCGTAGCGGCGCTGCTATTGGGCGTGCTGGTGATGGATGGAGGCTAACGGCATGCTTGAGCGGGCAGCGGAGGTGTCACAGGTTTGTTGCTGTCAGTAGCAGCGGCTAGGGATGAGCTAGGGTGGTGTATTGGATAGTTATGGTGGGGGGTTGAGGCAAGGAGGGAGGGTGGTGGGATTTGATAGGTTGAAAGCTGCAATCTGACAGCCATACCCACTACCAGACCACCCCTCTCCCCTTCCCCATCACCGACACAAACACCATCCCCCACCCCAGCTTACTCCACATTGCAACACACTGGACTCTGGGTAGAGATGATGACACACCACCAAACACCCCTAGGGTATGGTTCTTGATGTACTGTAGAAGGGCCTCTCCTCATATCTGTGTACAAAATTGTTGTTTGTTTTTTGCTCAAAATTGACAGCTTTGCTGAGGCAAACCCCAAATTTGAGACCGCACCACAAATTCTCCCTGGCAGTGTCACATTCTCGTCATCCTCTTTTCACTTTCCCCTCCATCTGGTACTCAGTGTGTGTGTGTGTGTGTGTGTGTGTGTGTGTGTGTGTGTGTGTGTGTGTGTGTGTGTGTGTGTGTGTGTCTGTCTGTGTGTGTCCACTTTTGTTTCAATTCACTCCTGCTCTCTTTCTCCCACTCTCCTTTGTCTTGCAGCTTGTTAGCATGGTAGCATTAAGATGGGCAGTGGCTCCTCTTGCTCTCCTCGCAGTGGAGAAATTAGTCTGAGCAGAGAGTCTCATTAAGCCTGTGAGTTAAGGATGTGTCAGAGAGGAGCCTGCAGTATATTTCAGGGTCCTATTGAGAGCGGAGCCCTTTTATTGATCATCGCCCCACACAATCCACACACGTCCACGTCCACACAGACACACACGCACACACACACACACGCACACACACACACACACACACACACACACACACACACACACACACACACACACACACACACACACACACACACACACACACACACACACACACACACACACACACACACACACACACACACACACACACACACTCACACACACACGAACGCACGCACCTCGCCCCTCTACGACCACCACCTTGTGAGAGACTAATGAGACCCTATATTTCCAGCCGAAAGGTTAATACAATGTTGAAATGCCAGGAGATTAATGATATTGTTTTCCTTGGTCGCTGGCAAAAAGGCAAAGGTGACAAATTCCATGGTCATTTCACTCTTTCAGAGTACTCAGCTGCTATGGCATGCTGTGGGCCTGACCATTGTGTGTGTGTGTGTGTGTGTGTGTGTGTGTGTGTGTGTGTGTGTGTGTGTGTGTGTGTGTGTGTGTGTGTGTGTGTGTGTGTGTGAGATGTGTTTGCAGGCCAACACACAACACAACAGGAAGTGAGTGAGGATGTGGAGGAGATAAGAGAAGAGGAGAGGAGAGAAGAGAAGAGAAGAAAAAAGGAGAGAAGAAGAGAGGAGGAGAGGAGAGGGGGAGTCTGGCTCCCTTTTGTCTGTGTCAGAGACTAGATTGGGTGAATCTGTCTTCATTAGGCAGAGGTTAAAGTCAGCCATTAAGGCTCATCCTGATGCTGAGATAAAACAACTCAGCTCTCTCTTTCTGTGTGTGTGTGTGTGTGTGTGTGTGTGTGTGTGTGTGTGTGTGTGTGTGTGTGTGTGTGTGTGTGTGTGTGTGTGTGTGTGTGTGTGTGTAAACGTGTCTGTGGTGTCAATGTGTGGTTGACTGATAGGGAGTGTCTGTATCAACGTCTTTGTATCATCTCTTCCTGCATACGTTTGTTTGTGCTTTCTCTGTGTGTGTGTGTGTGTGTGTGTGTGTGTGTGTGTGTGTGTGTGTGTGTGTGTGACATGTGTGTAGGTTGAGACATGGGTAAATGAAACTTCCAAACCTATCACAAATCTCCTGTTATGATAGCAGGTAAGTAAAAGAAGAAGAAGAAGAAGAAGAAGAAGAAGAAGAAGAAGAATACCCAATACACTAAATATGCATCTGTTTTGGCAAAAACACCATCATTTAGTTGGGTTTTCAGAGATTTATGTATTAAGGAATATTAAGGAACAAATGTAAGGGTAATATGTGGACCTGTTTGACATAAAATATGATTTTGAGGCATAAAGCAATTTGGGTCTTTGAATATTTGTCTAATTTTTAAGCCAGCCTTTATGGTAGCTATTACGAGGGATAAAGCGAAATCAGCCTTGTGAACTGGCTCCTGAAGGAATTGAAAAGCCTCCCTGATGAAGCCGCTGTTCAAACAGGTCTCAACCAAACGAGCTCTTTGTTTGGTTTTACCATGCAGCCACTTTCACCGCCAGCCGCTTGTTTCCGCAAAGAAAAGTACGCTCTCCCGCCTCTCAATGGCGAAAGGACTATCGACAATAATTTCCTCAAATTCACAGCGATTTCCTGTCAGTCTGTATATTTCAATCTGTCTGTTTAATTAGGCCAAAATGAAAGCCTTTGTCAGACGGAATGAAGGAAAGAGGAAGTACAGAAAAGCTCATAACAAGCCCTCCACCACCACACACACGCACACATACACACACACACACACACACACACACACACACACACACACACACACACACACACACCATTGCCACACACACACACACACACACACACACACACACACACACACACACACACACACACACACACACACACACACACACCACCCCACCCCTGAGCCTTTACCACACACAATTACGCACCAGCTTGAGAGAAAGAGGAAATTACCTCTTTTGTCATCTCATTTTTCATTGGATCGCTGGAAGCACAGAACAACCCCACCCCCCAAAGCCTTGCTTATTTTGTGTCAACAGTAATTAATGCATCAGTGTAAACCTGGGCTGGGGGACAGTCTTTCTTTCTCCATCATTCCAGCCAGGGCATGTCTCTCTCTCTCTCTCTCTCTCTCTCTCTCTCTCTCTCTCTCTCTCTCTCTCTCTCTCTCTCTCTCTCTCTCTCCACACACACACACACACACACACACACACACACACACACACACACACACACACACACACACACACACACACACAAGAGGCTCTCTGAGGCTTAGCAGTTTGCACAGGTTACAGATGATCCTGAGCGACAGGCCTGAGGGGTGGAGTTAGAGTGAAGGGAAGAAGGTGTGGAACCAGCGGGAGGCCAACTTCAGGGAGTCTCCTTTTCCCTCTCCCTGTTGCAGCAGCACATTTGGGGGCATAACCTTGGTGCCAAGTGTCATGCTCCAGCCTAAAGCATGATAACAGTACACACATAATTTAGGTGATGGAGGAACAAAATCTACAGTATGTACCGTATCACAATACACAATGTATTACATTTACAATACATGTATGCATTTAGCAGATGCTTTCATCCAAAGTGTTGGCCACAACGGTGGGAGCCAAGATTCAAACACACACTTTCCAGGCTAGGAGCCTACCTAGTCAGGTTCCGTAACCACTAAACTACATGTTGTGGTATAAGTGTTTCAAATGTAGGCTAAAGTCATCTACCTTTGCACTACATATACAGTAGGACAGTTGTTGGATAGATGCATCCGAATGTTAGGACACCAGATTCAAAGCAGACACAACCCTTGGAGGCACATAGCATAGTGACAACAAATGCCACAATAGCCATGCCATACATCCACAGTTAACAACCTCAGCCTGTAGTCCCACTCAGGGTACAGTATGAGATCTGTGAGAATGAGCCATCAGCAGAGGTGAAAGAACGTCTTAATGTGCCCCCAAATCACTTTTGTTAGTGTAATAATACACCAATATCTGCCTTGATAATACAATAAACGCAAAGAGAGGTGTCTTGAATTCCTACTGTGCTCTCAGACATGATGTTTGTTATCTTGTGTAGCAAAGTGGGTGTATCCCCTTTTCTGACACAGCAACATGTGTAAATGTGAGCAAATGGATGCATATCTTGCATCCTTAACAACATCTGCGCATTTGCGTTGATCATGATGTTTCCCTAGTTCAGTTCCTGTATTAGGCAGGCTGTGTTATTGCTGCCAGCTTCACCATATTAGTATACCCTCCTGTAGGTTCAGCAAATCCAGCGCTACTGACACACCTAGTGGGTGAAGACTGTGTGTGTGTGTGTGTGTGTGTGTGTGTGTGTGTGTGTGTGTGTGTGTGTGTGTGTGTGTGTGTGTGTGTGTTCATATGATCATCGGTCTGGCGTCTCTAGCAGACAGCGTCTCGGGCTCATTTCCTTCTCTCATCCATCCTGCGCTGCAGACAGCTGATATCTCTCCTCCCATCCGACAGGCACCTGCAGCTCTGCAGCCAAATCACTTTATGGCACACACACACACACACACACACACACACACACACACACACACACACACACACACAGACACGTGCGCACGCACCCTCATAATGGTTGGTCAAACACACATCATCGCACACATATAGTATGTAAAAATGTTTTTCTAAAAACATATAGTATGTAAAAAAGCTCGCCCAAATAAAACAGGTTCACACAGACACACGCTCAAACATTCACACACACGTTCTCCCAGAGTGAAGAATACAGATTCTCTGAGAAAGACACACACACACACACACAGACACACACTCCCTTTCTGGTGCACACACTAGACTTGTGGGCATTACCTGGATCAGAACTCTTCAGTTCCCTGGCAAACCACCTCCATTTTGATCTCCTTTATTACGCTTGGCCAGGGCAGATCAAATCTCTGTCCATTTTAATTAATTTTTATACACTTGGAACCTGCTTTTTTAATTTAGGTGGTGATGATACTAATCGCACGTATGAACACATCAATACTCAAACATAATTTTAAAGACACACAATAATTAACACTATGCCTGGTCATACTAATCTATTCAGACACATTTTCTTATTAATTACAGTGACATTTTTTGTTGTCATTTGTAGGCTTAATGAAAGTAAGCTTTCATATGACAATTCTATGATAATTATATGAAAATATATTACCATCCTGTTCTAATTTCACAAATTGTCCTTGTACCTCAGTTTAATGTCAAAACCACAACACAAGGACTGTCCAGACTGTCCCCCTAAGCTTCTGATGCAGCGTCTTTATCATCATTTGGCCCATTTATCTCCCTCTCATGTGTTTCTCCTCACATCCTGCTCACACAACATCAGTCCTCATCTCCACTACAGCTGTTTCCTGACCTGTACCAACCTCAACCTCAGCCTCCATTTCAGCACCCCCACAGTAGTCAACCAACCAAACTAGCCAACACTTAGACACTATGGTGAGTGCTTACACGTTGACAACAGCCTCCCCCTCAACACACACTAACAGAAAGAGAGAGAGAGAGAGAGAGAGAGAGAGAGAGAGAGAGAGAGAGAGAGAGAGAGAGAGAGAGAGACTAATCCTTTCCTTGTTAATTTCTCGGGAATCACTCCCACTCCTGATGGCACGTTCCTGACACCCAATTTGCGCTGCAGCAGGATGCATCCATCTCCCGCACGGCTCAGAAACCTCCGATGGGCGAGGTTTCCCTCCCTCTCAACCCCCAGCCTCATCCCTATCCCAACAGTGGGACCATGGAGGGAAAACTGCACAAAATGGACTTAAAGGTGCTGTGTTGGAGAAGCAATCGATGGCCAAGACTGCTGTTTAAATGTATATCCATCAACTGGATCAATGTGACTGTCTATGTGTGTAAATTTTAATAAGAAGACCTGGCTGGTGGCTTTAGAGGTCAAAGAAGCCATGTAGACTCTTATCCCTCTTTGCAATGGCCATGCATTTATCACATACAACTCTTTCAAAGCACAGAAAGCCCTTCTCAAACGCCTCTCTTCTTCTGCAGTATCTCTCTCTCTCTCTCTCTGTCTCTCTCTCTTTCTCCTTCTCTCTCTGTGTCTCTCTTGCTTCAGGGAGCTCAGGCCTATCAGTTGTTTGTCTGTGACAGGATGTGACATGAGGTTCACATGCATTAGCGTCCCTCTCGTCTCACAGTAAGTCTGCAGTGTTATTGGGATGCATTTTTTCTACTCTATGATCATCTAACAAGGCAGTAGTGGGGGGTCATCTATCCTTGGCTTTTTGTGCCAAGACTTTTTTTTGACTATCGTTAACTTTACGATTTCCTCACAAAATACATTTTGGATGGTAGAAAGCACTTCAAGTTGACATACATAATACATACATAATTGGGCTGTATTATGGTATAAATAGTAATATGTCAGTATGCAAGCGTGCAAAGCTGAACAAACATGGTGGAAGCATACTATATTAGTCTGAGTCAGGCCTCCACATAGCCTAATGTGAGTTATCACCAACTTACTAGCAAGTCTCCAGATAGTTTGGCAGAGACTGGAGAGAGAGCTTTTTGATACATATTGAAATCAGTGCTTTGTGTAAATGGCTTTTAATCTTGTGTGCCATCAACTGCCAGGGCGGAAAAAAAAGGAGAGAAGATCAACATTAAACTTTAATTAAAAACCCAAATCAGCAGTGGAGGAATGCTGGCAGTCCATCTGCTTTAAATAAAGAGCCCCGATAACTCGCCACTTCCTTTTTAGAGCAATATTCCGCTCATTCTCTCCCTTCTAGAAGAATCCACTTATCTTGGAGAGCACACACAGACATGTTAAATTAGTGTAAATATTTTTACAAGAAACGGGAACAACTTGCACATTCATTTTCTCTCCCCTCTGTTTTCTTACCCATTTTTTCCCCATTTGTGTTTGTAATTAGGAGCCGTGGTGCTCAGACACCCAGCGGATAATCTGGCCTCTCAGTATTAGCCGGCAAGCAGAGCGTGAAAGTAATTGGTGAGTGTGACACAAATTGGATCTTAGCATGATGCGATTCGTGGTCCTCCGAGGCAATATTTGCAAAACGATTAGAACAATGCTGTTGCTGCACATTTGAGAATTACTTTAGCACATATAGTATGTGTAGCATTTACTGACAAACCCTTAAAGGGTTTAGCATTACACTTCAAAAAGGGTGCAACGCAAAGAACAGAGGTAACATTAAGGACAGAAGTGTATTCATTTCTTATTCATTATTTACCATGAGCGTTTGATTTTAGCATGAACATTCCTATTTTCTTAATACAGTAATGGGCCTATAGCGTTGCGTTCACGTAGTTCACCTTCATTATCATGTTCAATTGCACAGAGACAAAAGTGAACTCAAGCACATCAAACACAGGAGCTAACACAAAGCCCCCCCCACAGCTTGTAACGGTGTTCTTTTCTTTTTCATTTTTTTTTTTAAAGACGAGAGATTCCTGATGGGATGTAGATGGACTGCAACGCTCTGTGAGACTCCTACAGATAATATGATTTAAAAAAAAAAAAAACTAATTCATTTACCCCGTTTACAGAAGAAGAAGAAGAAAAAAAGCAAGCTGCTCATAATGAGATCCTAAGCTCCGATGGCAGCCACTGGAGGGATGTGCCAGTGCAGCCGACCCCATGCTAATACCACCCTGGGATCAGGGAGGCAGAGATGGGGGTGGGCGTTGGGGGATCCAGGGCTGCAGTGGTGGGGGTATGGATGGCTAGCTTGTAGACAGACAGACACCCCGTGGAGGATAAATGATGACTTATCACCTCTGGAAAATGAGGGGCCAGTTTGTTCTGTATGATTGCCAAACAGGGTTACTGGTGGTACTGGTGATGTGGGGTGTGTGTGTGTGTGTGTGTGTGTGTGTGTGTGTGTGTGTTTGCTTGTGTGTCTGTGAGTGTGTGTGTGTGTGTGTGTGTGTGTGTGTGTGTGTGTGTTTGTGTGTGTGTGAGTGTGTGTGTGTGTGTGTGTGTGTGTGTGTGTGTGTGTGTGTGTATGTCTGTGTGTCTGTGTGTGGGGATTGTTGTATGTGTGTGCCTGTTGCCGCACAGTATTGCTGTGTGCACTCTATATGAGCCAGACTGTGGTCATCAAACCAATAAGCTGAAGGCATCCGCTGAGCAAACATGGACCTTATAGTGATGCTGAGCCTTACCGGAAGAGTGTGTTTGGGGAGGGGATGTGATTGTGGTTTCACATGGGCATGGTAGACATCAATCTAGACCTATATGGGGAAATAAATAAATAAATAATCATAAAAAAATACTTAAATAAATAAATAGATAAATAAATACATGAACTTGAAACTGTGGCAACGACAGGCATTCCTGTCCAAGGCAATCACAACAGTAAGAAATATGCTGCTGTGCCAGCTGAGGAGGGCCACATGAGTTGTGGGTAGACTGTGAAGTGTTCCAGTTCTGTCTGCCCAAAATGTGATGCCTCCAGCACTAGAAGCCCCATCAATTACCCACAGTGTGTTTCATGCTGAACATGGAGAAAACACGCCACGGCACAGCCTCAGGATGGAGTGTGCCGTATGCAAGCATGCAAACACAGGAGAATGCTGGATTAGCTTATGTGAAGGGAAAGTGTGTGTGTGTGTGTGTGTGTGTGTGTGTGTGTGTGTGTGTGTGTGTGTGTGTGTGTGTGTGTGAGAGAGAGAGAGAGAGAGAGAGAGAGAGAGAGAGAGAGAGAGAGAGAGAGAGAGATGTTCTCGTTTAAGAGTCTTATCTCCACAAGAAATACGGCAAGTTGTAAGAGAAAGGAGTGTAGGAGGAGAAGACACAAAGGCAGAGAAAAATAAAAGTGGCAAATTCAACAAAAAGCGCGAGGAGACGAATGGTCCAACAAGCACAGGGGAAAAAAAGAAAACAAGTATGACAGCAAGCTTGCCTTATCCTGGCGCTGTGTTTGCAAAGAAAAGAAACAAAAGAAAATGATAAAGTCTTGTGTTTGAACAACAGCAACCCACAAAAAGAAAGCAAGAGAGAGAGAGAAAGAAAAAAAAAATCTGCAATACTGTCCATTTCCTGCTTTTCTGACAGGATATAACTCTCAGGTTATAAACAACAGCAAAAAATAACATTAGCAGACAGCCTCCAGGGCTGAATATGAGCAGTTTACAGCTTAACACTTTATCTGTTTCACAGGAGAGCACTAAAATAATTAGACGATAGCTTTGTGAGATGAGTCAGGCTGGGACGGCCTTGGATGAGCCAGGATCCATTTATCACAGCTTGCCGGCTCTGGCCCCTCTGGACATGGAGGATGAGAGAGAGAGAGAGAGAGAGAGAGAGAGAGAGAGAGAGAGAGAGAGAGAGAGAGAGAGAGAGAGAGAGAGGCACAAGGGAAGCCAGCTCTCATAATTTCACAGTGCTAAGATGTCTGCCAGTCCTACAACTGGTTCTCTCAGTCTCCTACCTCTCAACCTCGATGTCTTCCTTACCCTCCTTTTCTTTCTTTCTTTCTTTCTTTCTTTCTTTCTTTCTTTCTTTCCATCTTTCTTTCTTTCTCTCTTTCTGTTTCTTTATACCTTTCTTTTGTTCTTTCTCATTTTTGTATGCCAGTCCACCTGTTTCTCTCTGTCACCTTTTCCTCTCTCATCCTCTCTATATCTCCATTTCCCTTTCTCCATTTTCCTCTCTTTCCTCCCTCTTTTTTGTCACTTCCTCTCTCTCTCTCTCTCTCTCTCTCTCTCTCTCTCTCTCTCTCTCTCTCTCTCTCTCTCTCTCTCTCTCTCTCTCTCTCCTCCAAACACACTGGCATGTCGTTGTGTTAATTTGCTGCTCCAGTGACACACATCATTGAGGGGGGTCTGGTGTCTAATAACCCTAGCAGTCCCGAACGTGTCTCAGCTCTTTGAGTCGCCGGTGGAGGCGTCACTCAAATCATTAACAATGGGGACTATAGGGACAAAAGAACTATGATGCGTCACATGGGCGGATCTTGCTTGTAACATAGGTGACATTTACATACACTTCACTTCCCACAAGTCTTGATCACTTCACATCTGGTGGTAGGATTTTTTTTTGTGTTTTTTGTGTTTTTTTGTGTTTTTCTTAGCGAAAATGTCTTGCTATTACTGCAAGGCCTGTTCTTGAGATCTTGGCATATGCTGTTTCCTGAGTGCTACTTCATCATAATTCAAGTCGGGAGCAGTAATGTTTATAATTTAGGCCTATGTCAGGAGTTATTTATGGCTTTTTGAAACAGACAATTAGTGCTGACGTCAAAAGGGCCATGTGGGGAGAAAAGTCGGTACTACTACTAATAAAAGCAAATACCAGTGTACTTGATGCCAAAGACCGAGCTCCAACAAGAAGCTTAAAGAACAAGCAAGGCCTTTTCTTTCAAATGTATTTGTTGAAGCCCAAAGGTTCAGCTGGAATGGTTTGGTTTGGAATAATTTTAAGATCCAGAAAATCAGTCTCGTCAAAGATTTTATAGTCCTATAAATATTCAATGTCTCCTTTTATTAGACTAATGTTACTTTGTAACTGTATAATAGCTTACAGCTTAGACAATGACCTTATCATGAACAAAGAAAGAATTTTTCACTATATCACATGGAATTATAGGTTTCTGTAGAAAACACGGCCAGCTGAACAGACACTTTGTTCCTCTCTGGAACTACCTTGGTCCTCCGTGCTATTTCGTGAACGCCTGCCACTTTTACCTACAAGTCCATCTGGAGCTTGATGAGCTTTTTACCGGACAGTAATGACAAGGAGTTTCAGTATGCTTCAATTGGTTAGCGTAGAGCTAAAATTAAACCATATACTGTAGAGCTAAATAGACCTAAATATACTGTATAAGGGGGTGTTCACACAGGTGTTTTTTTATGTTTAGAAAACACCTGACCAGGGTGGATTTTTAAGAAGTAAAAACTGCCAGTGGGTTTCTGTCCAAAAAACTGCACCGATCAAGAGTTCATTCTAGAACATAAGTACGTTACAATCGTTAGGCTAGGCTACAAACTTTAGCTTAGGTTACTTGTGTCAACCAGCACCTGATGTGACTGTGATTCAGATACCAAGACACCAGAGTTCCCTGAGCACAAACACCACAAAATGGACAGCCAGAGGATGGGCAATTCACCCAATCTGACCAACAACATGGTTGATTTTGTAAGGGTTTATTTTTCACTTTATTTCAGCTCTGCCTTTCAGCAATTATCTAAGTTAAGTACTGTGCTTTTTAATTCTTAATATCATGTGCTTTGAAGATGTTCCTTTTCTATTCTTCTCTTTTTAACCACTCAGAGCTGTTGTGTAATGCTGCCACAATATTTTGAAAGATAGGAAAATGATGCAATCCTATGTCACAGGTGGATATCTACACATCAAAGCAATCCTTCATCAACCAAACACCTGGTAGGGGATCATTCTATTTTTCACAACATTATTTACATTACATAAGCCTCTCTCTCTCTCTCTCTCTCTCTCTCTCTCTCTCTCTCTCTCTCTCTCTCTCTCTCTCTCTCTCTCTCTCTCTCTCACTCACCTTCATTTAAATTAGGAGAGCAGAGACATTATGTCCAGACTGTGATTCCACTGCCATTAATCTCTCATACATTGTCTTTGTGATCTTTAGATAGATTTGCCTTCTTTAAAGGGCTGAATAATTGATTGGATCTCAGGAAATGGTGACACCTATGGAACATTTGACATTTCAATTACACAAAGGTTTCAAAGACATCAGAAAAGCTTTTGTGCTTCTTACGGAAAAGTACTGCAGTCGTATTGATACATATTAAGACAAGAAACTAGTTAATTCTAATAATCATTAATGGATGTACTTGACTTGCATTTTGATAACAACTTATTTACAGTAAATACATTGTGTAACACATTAGAGTGAAAATTACTAGATTTTTATTTTGACAACAGTATCAGGATTATGCTATGTGAGTGTCCATTTTCTGTGTGCTCTGTGTGTGTGTGTGCTCTGTGTGTGTGTGTGCTGTGTGTGTGTGTGTGTGTGTGTGTGTGTGTGCGTGCGCGTGTGTGTGTGAGAGAGAGAGAGAGAGAGAGAGAGAGAGAGAGAGAGAGAGAGAGAGAAATATAATTCTTTGTTCTCATTCAGTAGGCAGCACGATGTGGCCTTGAGAGAGCCATGCTTTCCCCATGATGGACTGAGGCAGCCATGAGAAAGAAAGAACAGAAAACAGAGAAGAAGAGAGGAGCCAAGAGGGGAGTGTAGAGACCTGTGCTGAGTCGTACGTCGTCTGATAGATTCATTATCACTTGAATGGTGACCTGGGAGGACAGTCATTACCAGAGCAGGCAGTAAGGCAGGCAGGCAGGTAGACTTTCCCCCGCAGGCCAGAGAGAGAGAGGAGACCGCAGCAAACTGTAATATCCTGTCTTTCCATCAACGTCTCCTCTTAATTAGTGCCCATGCAGGAAAGCAAAGTCATTTCAGATCCCTGTTTATTTGCTTGCCAGGATAAGAAAGAGTCACTTACACACACAAGCCATGGCATTATCATACCCAGTGTTGAAGAGAACGTGTTGCTTACTCATACAATCACTGGGGAATCATCTAAGGTGAACATTACCCATCCACTGAAGCAAAACGATGATTATATTTTTTTTTCTGGAGTGCATCGAGATTGAAAAAAAAAATATATATCATTCACCGCTTTTGCCTGTAGGATTTGGTTAATGGCCGATCTCTCATCTGCGTCCCGTTAATTAATTAATGAATTAATGAACGTCAGGTTTTTGGGGCATCTCCCACTGTGTCCGCACACACACGTCATTAATCACAGGAGGTTCCTATTAGCCAGGTCATCCAGGGCTCGTGCTTAACAATTATGGCTTGATTAAGGGACGTTCATCAGGCATTTGCAGACAATGAATGGGACTGTTGAATTTGCTCTGTACGCCTGAGTGGATGTGGAATGGTCTGCCACTGATTCAGAGAGAGAGAGAGAGAGAGAGAGAGAGAGAGAGAGAGAGAGAGAGAGAGAGAGAGAGAGAGGCTGGGCTAGAGTACAGGTCAGTAGATAGGACTGGAATAACTGTTGTGATAGCTTCACAGCGAGAGGCAGTGCCCCGTGAATATATTATCTCAGCCCCTCTTACGTCAGCTTTGTCCACTACTGTTCAGACTTCAAGAGTTCTAGAAAATTCCTCAAGTAGTGATGTGGCTAGTTGCCAGCTAACGGCGGTGGGAAGTTGGCTCCTATTTATCCTAAAATGTGAAATGTAAAAACAATTCTAGGTCTGACCTAACAAACCACTCCTTTATCACCCATGAACAAGTCATATCATTATCAAACAGACACGTGAGACACATACTGTCACAAATGCTACACCTTTCCAAACTGACTGACAGAGTATAAGCACAGCAAAAAGAACTACTTGAGTCTCATAACACTGGAGCTGAAGGATAGGAGTCATGAAAGATAGAGAGAACAGAAGGAAGAAGAGAGAGATGGAACAGAGAAAGAAGGGAGAGGAGGATGGGGGTTGCGCAGAAATGCTAATGTTGGGAGTGTATGTCGGGCAGTGTGTGTGTGTGTGTGTGTGTGTGTGTCTGCTACATGCAGCTGGCCCGGGCGGTGCTGACATGCGTGATGAATGGTGTGGCGTTGGCTCCTGTGGCCCCCTGCTCCCGCTCATTGTCACCAATCCGGAGACAGAGGAGAAATAGAGGAGCGCATGGGGACAGAGAGAGAGAGAGAGAGAGAGAGAGAGAGAGAGAGAGAGAGAGAGAGAGAGAGAGAGAGAGAGAGAGGACCCAGCAGTGCCAGTGGAGGATGCTTCCCTTAATTAAGCCACATACCAGCAAAGCCCTCCATCCTACCCCTCTCAACCCTCCAAACACCCCCCCCCCCCCAAAAAAAAAAAAAAAAAAAAAACACCCTCCTGTATCTGGCTTTTACTCCCTCAGTGTCTCCCCACACACACACACACACACACACACACACACACACACACACACACACACACACACACACACGGAAAGAACGAGAGTGAGAGAGACAGACGGGGAGAAGGAATAAAGAAAGACAAAGATGAGCATGCATAGGAACTCTTTCGGAATAGGTATCTGCTGAGCACAGCTTGCCTCTTGATCTGTCATGAGTTACACCCCCCTATCCAACCCCCAACATACACACACGCACACACACACACACACACACACACACACACACACACACACACACACACACACACACAAACACACACACACATACAAACACACCACCCATCCTCTGAATGCCTCAGCTCGGCAGGAATCACTGCATCCCAACAAGAAATAGCAATTACTGTGTTGTATGTGCAAATTTGCCCAAGCACAACCCTGCCTGTCTGCGTTGTCTGACGCGAGGAAAGCAAGACCAGAGACAGAGAGAGAGAGAGAGAGAGAGAGAGAGAGAGAGAGAGAGAGAGAGAGAGAGAGAGAGAGAGAGACCAGGTGAAAAATGAGGCAAATAGGCTGCATGGCAACCAGCGGAAATTGAAAAATAACAAAAGACGAGGCAAAAAGTTGCTTGGCTGGCAGAGGCGGGCCGAGGTGTTCATTCATCTGGTCGCCTGGCGGGCATAAGAAGAGCAGTTAGATGGAAAGCCCCCTCCCCAAAACACACACACACACACACACACACACACACACACACACACACACACACACACACACACCACTCATCTTGTCACCAATGATGACTTTGCTTAGAGGGGTCACTATGAATTTGTTGAACCTCAGGCCATAAATACGGACAAAGCCATTTCCCTACTTCTTACCCCCAATGGTGAGTGCACACAC
This sequence comes from Sardinella longiceps, assembly GCA_027497455.2. NCBI lineage: Eukaryota > Metazoa > Chordata > Actinopteri > Clupeiformes > Clupeidae > Sardinella > Sardinella longiceps. Next base: position 11,089,032 of record JAODXP020000021.1, on the reverse strand, counting down.
ACCTTTCTAATGAAATCAAAGCAGGCAAACCAAATCTCCTTCCCTCGTTCACAGGCCCCCAGTTCCAAGTTGTAGAATATTATATGCATTATTCAAATGCCTCCCAACCCCTGAAAGATTGCTCTTTACTACAACACCTCCATTTAGACATTCTCTCCTGTTTTTTTTTCTTTCTTTTCTTTTCTTTTTCTTCCTGAAGCGGTCAGATAATATAGTAATTGTATTTCTGTTGTTCACTTGAGAGTGGCCAGGTTGGGCATTACAAATGCTAATGTCTTAAAGGACAGTGAGTCATCTCATTCCTGCTTTACAGGCTACTGTTGACGGTCTGGCCAATTACGGCGTGGTTTTGGAGGGCCAGGGATTGGGGGTGAGTTTGAACATCTGGATGAGAGTGTCCGCAGGATGAGGGGTGAGTTTAGTATCTGAGGCACGTCCCACCTCCAGTCCTTTTTGAGGGTTCTTCAAAGGCACGGAGGCCTGGACTGATGATTTGGAGCATTTAGCTTTCTGTTTGATGTCAGCCTGCCAAGTTGAACAGCATGCGGATTAGTTTGTGTAGAGTGTGTGTGCCTCTGTGTGTGTGTGTATTACCATGTGTGTGTGTGTGTGTGTGGGGGGGGGGGGGATATGTGTGTGTGTGTGTGATTGACTTTGTTTTTTCATTCTGTCACAAACACAAAACCTGCAAAGTCTTTGAAGATTTGATGCTTCATTCTGATATGATCAGACAACAACCATATTTTCTGAACTGCACACATAAACATGCCTTTAAAAAAAATAAATAGATTAATAAAAAGTTATGCCTTTGTTATCTCATAAAATCTTCATCATATGAAAAATTGGCAGAAACAATGCCAAGTCCCTAAACGTGGTTTATGGTTAGATGGATGGATAAATAGATAGCATTTTTCTTTTCTATTTGTCTGTGATCTAGGAACAAAGTGTTCTATTCTACAGCATTAGGATTAGTCCAATTTTCTGGTCTTTTTTAGTTTGTACTATCTGTCTGATCTGGTATATAAGGTTGTGTTGTAAAATGTAAACACTACGTCACATGAAGAAAATGTTCAGTTTGGCAAAACTTGCCAACTTTATAGTAACATCACCCAACAACATTTATTTATTTTTTAAAATGTTTTTAATTCCTTTTTTAGCAAAAAAAGGCAACACACAGATAGGCTACAAAGATCCAACAATATTGAGAATTGAGAAAAGGAAAGAGAACGGATAACTGTACTTTCAAAATAAAAAGAGGGGGGAGAAGGAGTTTAAAAAAAGAAATTCCATCATCTTGGCATTAGACGGAATATTTTTTTTGTGTTCACCATGGTTTTCTCTAATTTGTTGCAAATGTCGAGGAAGAAGCATGGTTTGCATGCAAGACGTAAAGTGGGTCCACTGAAATTTGTTGTCTCAGCATTTTAACATTACGTGAATGTCATGACTCCATAAAATCTTTATGGCAAAAGATTTTCATAATGGACAGATAAGACACATGAAGGGAAGAAGGGAAAACATCTTATATTCCACAAATCTTTTTTTTCCATTATTCACAATATACCTTTTATTTTAATAAATACAAAACAACAACACTGTGATTTCAAAAGAAAGGTATAAACAAAACAAAAAAAAATAGTATTTATTTTTCAAAAAGTCACTAAAATGAATTGGACATTTCAAATATTGATATTAATTTGGTATGTTCTCTTTTAGACGTCTCTCCTTTTCCCAAATGGAAATGCTTTAAACTGCCACATTATTCAGTGAAAGGGGGCGCATGGTAAACCCCTTTCCAATTAGACCCAAAGAAATCAAAATAATAGCCAAAAAAAGAAAAGAAAAAAAAATGTTGGAAGGGGATTTTTCTTCAGTCAGATTGGAATGAACTTTGATGTGAAGATGCATATGAATATATTTATATATATTTATATACATATGTAGGCCTAGACACAAGAACACCACCAAAACAAACCAAAACCAAAACAAAAACAGAAAGAAAAAAGATCCTGAGATACTCTTTTCGCACCTCATTTTCAGAAGACTGGCCACGATATCGAGATAATGTGACATGAACATGGCGCTCAAGAACCAAAGAACAGTTAAGGACAGAAATGCTCGATAAAGCCGTTAGCTCCACACCCTCGTTATCAACACTAATTGTACAGTATAAAACTGGAGAGAAGAGCAAACAAACAGTCATTAAACCAGTAAATCCTGAACGTTACCGTAACCGTAAAAAATATCTGTTGAAAAAAGCAGCGTGGTTATTCACTTGACATTTAGTTCAGCATGGTTCTCTTTAGAAAAGGAATAACAGGCAAGAAAGGTGCAAGAGACGAGAAGAGTCTGAAAAGCAACATGAATGCAACGAAGAATGTAAAAATCAATATATTCAAAAATAGTGTCTCAATTCTGAACTGCTTGGTAAATTGTGTTGGATGACTGAGAGTATTGTGGTTTGTTCATTGCTTGTGAGGCAGTGGTAAACTTTACAACCAGATCGCTGCTTCTCATATTCAGTACACACATGCAGTGCCAATTTTATATTTGGTTATGTTTCACGCCCAGACCTGCAATTCCAAAGCCTTCATGGAGTATTGCTTATCCTGGACAATTGATCAGCCACAGTGGATTTTTCCTTTTGTCTCCTTAAATGTACTGCTTCTTGCTCTTGAGAGTTTCAGTGCCAATTTGTATGTGATGAAATGTAAGTGCTTTACAAAATAAATAAAAAAGAACAACAAAAAAAAAACTATTTCTACTTGCCAATTGATTAAGGACAGGGTGGTTCAGACCTGTGAACCTCAGTATTGTACTGTTGCTGTTATTTTTCTCCACTCAAAGGCATAAAGCTTGACTGCAAGTGCTTTAGTCTTCTCAGCAGTACAGCGACTGGCTTTCTGTTTGTCTGAATAAACATGAAACTACACATGAAAGGCAGAAAAAACAGCTAGCAGGAGCAAGAAGGGGGGGGGGGGGATGTAAAAGGGTGTACAGACCACCAACCCCAAAGCAAGCTGCGTTCAAATTTCCATCTTGGTTGGAGTTTCACAGGAATTACTAAACGCTGATGGTTAACCAATTTAATTCTCATTGTGCAACTGAGAAAAACACTTTTCCTGAAGTGAGCACAAGCATAGATCAAGCACAAAAGAAATGAAAAACAAAAACAAACAAACAAAAAATAACAATGTCACGGCCATCACAATATGCTAGTCTTGTCTAGCCTCTCAATTATTGGCCTTGACATAATTTTTCAACACAAATGTTGTTCAACAAACTGTGATGAACTTGATGTCCAACTGCAGGGAGGGCTTGTGTTGGGCAGAGCTGAGCTGAGGGTGGTGGTGGTGGTGGTAGTGGTGTTGGCCATTGGAGGGCATTCAGAATGTGTTGGGGAGGGGGGGGGTCGACTGTGCAATAGCGGAGCGGGTTGGGTTGGGTTAGGTTGGGGGTGGGGGGGTTACTATTTCAACCACTTGTAATCCGTGGAGAAAACAAACACTGGGACAATCCATCGTCAGACATGTCAAACCCTCTGGAGAGGGTGAGCTCAGTCAGCTCCAGCCTTACTCTAGCAATACCCTCATACACACACACACACACGCACACGCACACACACCTGCACAAACACTGCCTAATTCCTCATCAGAGGAAAAAAATCTCCATCATGCTCACACACATTCACGCATACGCATACGATATACACACACACCGGGCCAGAACTTGTTTACTATGTGTAGGCCCCCCTCCTTCCCCCCATGGAGCCCCAATGACTACTTCCTTAATATCTCTCTGTACATTGCTATATATTTTCTTATCTCTTAATTTACAGTACAGAAACCTCCACTTCACAGATCCCCGTTCAGCTTCTTCATGTCAGCAGGAGCTATGCTTTTTTTGTGCTTATCACCAAAATTGCAGTGCAAAAAAATAATAATAATAATTAATAATAATAATCATAATAACAACAATTAATCAATGGTAAGTATCAACACATGAAGGATCATAAAATAATTACTTTATGGCACGACAGCCTTTCCATTCACATATAGTACAGATAATCTGATGAAACCAACAGTATGAGAAATTAAAAACAAAACAAAAGGTTGAACAGAAAAATGGCTTGCATAGCAATGCAAAAACAATGTTAAGAACATATTTACAGGAAAAATCCCTTTTCTCTCCATTCTTTAGCAATCTGGATGGATTTTTTCCATTCTTTTTGTTTCGTTTCGTTACGTTTTTTTTTTTTTTTTTTTTTTTTTAAGTCTTCACACAAAAAAGTCTGTTTGTTTTTTAAGGTGGAAGGTGGGAGATAACTTCTCGAAAGGATAAAAATGTCAAATCAACGTTGTGTGGTCTGTCTTTACATGAACATTTACAGGTTTGCCACAATGTTTCTCCACTGTTGTCGTCATCTTCGCCATCATCTTCGTCTTTTTTTTTTTTCCTCCTCCTCTCCTTCTGGTGAGACACAGTAACAGATGAAGTCCCATAGAGTTTCCCATGGTCAAGAGGAAACGTGAAAGTGAGAACAGACATGGCATTCATTCTCTTGCTTCAGTATCCTCTGCTCACTCTGGGGAAAGAACAAGAAGAAGGTATTGGAAAAAGCACAAACTGGTACAAGCTCCAGATACAGTATTCTAAAGTTGACAAAAATAATTATAAAATAATTATAAAGAATAAAAAAAAACATCTAAGAAGTAAATTTTTCATAGATTTTCAATCACACTACTGTACTGCCAAATAGACTAGGCTTGTATCATACTCAAATAGGCTAGTAGCATTGATCATGCTATGCTATACAGTATGTTTTGACTACTGACTGAAAGCTGAAGAATGTAACACATACATAATTCCCCAGAGTACTGTGGCTGGCCGTTGGTCCCCATGAAGTGGCTTCCGTCCAAGTGCTCTGTGGCCCCCCGCTGTTGCTGTGGCTGCTGCTGGCCCCTCTGGCCCTCACTCTTGCGGGGCCCCGTGGAGCCTTTGGAGGAGGCTGTGCCCGAGGAGCTGTGAGCCCCCGGAGAGGGGAAGGAGGGTTTGCTGTAGGGTGGCATGGCTTCTTCTGAAAACACAAACACACATAGCACCTCTGGGTTAGCGACGCATTGGCTAAAGCTGGGCTCTAACTGGTTCAAAGCAAAAACAACTAAATTTCATGAGATATTTCAGTATTTATCATAATATTCAAATTTTTTATCAAAATATTAAAAAATGGTGGTAGAAAAAGAGTTGATAAATGTTGTTATAAATGTGTAATAAGCCTGTTACGACAGCATTCACAATATTGTGAATGCTGTTGTAACAGGCTTATCACACATTTATAACATATATTATATTTCTTGTTAACACATTGCTCAGATGAATGACAATCATTCAGAACTGCCTCCATCTTTCTCATCTGAAGAAACCACACTCATTCAACTACCTCAAAATAAACCAATCATTAGGCAACATCAAGATGTTCTTGTTAAGCCTGAGTGTGTGTGAGTGTGTGAGAGAGGGAGAAGGAACAAGAGGAAAGTGATTTGGCTGTGTGGTGCTTGGACTGAGCCTCCAGTAAGTCCTGCTCTGGATGTGTCTCTGTCTCTCTCCTCCAACCAGCTGCTGTGACTCTCAGGCCAGCTAGCCTAGCCGAGCCAAGCCAAGCCGAGCCATGAGGGAAGCAGGGGCAGAGTGTGTGTGAAAGGGACTAATTCTGAGAAGGGGATTAGAGGTTTGGAGAGACGACAGCAGAGTTTAAGGAGGGGAGCGGGGGGCTGGGGGGATGGAGGTTGAGACGAACTCTCAAAAGGCCGAGGTGGTGGAGAGCGCTGGACAGGAGGTCGAGCCAGCCCTTGCTAAGGTGACCTCGGAATGACCCGACTCCATGTTCTCCATCCTGCGGTGACCTTTGATCAGACATTCTGGTGAGCTCTGCTGGCTAATTACTTGGGGAGAGTGTGAGGTTGGGCCTGACAGTGCCAAACATTGTGCAAACCTTCTCCCCCTTTTTTTTCATCTTTGGCAAAAGCGCTTTGGTAAATGTCAGGGTGCAAAGTTCCTCTGAGGAATCGAAGGCTGCCATTTCTTGCAGTCTCCAGAGAAGTACTAGTTGTGGTGGTGGTGGTGGAAGGGAGATGGAGCTGCTGGCTGCTATGGTTGTCTATGTTTGCTCTTAATCTTGCCAGGACTGCTTGTGTGCACAAAAAGTGTCAAATACATTAAGGCATCCAGTTCAATGTATGTGTGTGTGTATGTGTGTGTGCGTCTGTGTGCCCGTGCAGGACTTTCTGACCAATTGTAACATTTGTTTCATTTGTATGTGTGTGTGTGTGTGTGTGTGTGTGTGTGTGTGTGTGTGTGTGTCTGTGCTGGACTTTCTGACCAATTGTAACATTTGTGTTTCATTTGTGTGTGTGTGTGTGTGTGTGTGTGTGTGTGTGTGTGTGTGTGTGTGCGTGTGTGCGCGTGTGTGAGACACTTGAGTGTGTTTGAGAGACCAAAGCTGGGCTGATTAGGAAGCATCTGTGAGATGGATGCCCCCCCGCTGGGCCCTGGTGGCTGGAACAGAAGAGGCCTGCTGTTGCTGCAGCAGCTAGGCTACTGCTCTGGCTCTGGGGCCCGAGCCTGGAGCCCATTCCGGGGGAGAGGAGAGAGGTGGTGGTGGGGAGGATCCAGGCGGCACAATCTGTTCAGCCGCGCATGGCCTCCACTCAGCGGGTGAGGTGATTGAACACCAGGGTCTGCTTTAGGACGTGCCAAGCCAGTATCCGAGGGAGGGTGCTTGCCACCATCACCACCACCACCACCACACACAGCAGCACAGTTTGGGCTCCCCAACACCAGGTGTTAGGGTGGCTACTGCTAAGCATGAGTACTGGTTGAATGGAAGGGCTTTATCCTACAAGTGGGGAAGGCTTTGTGTAACATGTTTCTCACCTGACACTACAACTCTCAGGCCAGGTTCCCAACATATTTTATCATTTATTGTCTCGATTTATCCCATCTTGTTGTATTGCATTATGTTTTTTTTTTTTTCAATTAGCAATAAACTGTTCCGATTTTGTAAGTTATTTTGGACAAAAACATTTTCTAAAAGCAATAAACATAAATAGTCTATCCATTATTTTAGTCTAGAACTATGCAAAATTTAAAGACATAGGAAGTGTGTGTGTGTGTGTGTGTGTGTGTGTGTGTGTGTGTGTGTGTGTGTGTGCGTGCGCATGTTAAGAAGATGTGAGAACATTTTTAATTTCTTTTTTATTTTCTACCTGAGACGGGTCCATTCTTCTGGGCACGCTCCGTGGAGCCCAGTCGTTCCTGGGCCTGTCGGTGTCGCTCGAGCGAGGTGCGGGTGGGTCTCTCCAGCGAGCTCTTCACCTCATCCAGGCCGCCGACGCCGGCCATCTGCTGGCGCTCCAGGGAGGTGGCCTTGCGCTCGGCTGGGCTGCCCACGCTACCCACACTGCGGGCCCCCTGCATGCGCCCGCCCTGGCAGGGTGGAGGCTCCGGGGGTGGAGGCAAGTCTGGTTGTGGAGGCGGAAGAGATGGAAAAGAAAGGTCAGTTCACCTCACACCTCTTCTATTCTCTCTCTCCTTCTCTCTCTCTCTCTCTCTTTTAAATTCAATATTGCTTTATTAGCATGACTGTTGGTACAGTATTGCCAAAGCATAACAAGACATAAACATACACAACTTGAAATATATTATCTCTCTTTCTCTCTCTCTCTCTCTCTCACACACACACACACACACACACACACACACACACACACACACACACACACACACACACACACACACACACACACACACACACACATCTTCCCATATGCAAGTGAATATCTTGTTTGAGTTTCTTGCTATAAATGTGTTGTTAGACACAATGGGCCAATTTTCACTTCAAGGATTAAGTCATCCTGGAAAGAATCCCAATCCCAATGGTGAAGTCTATGGCCGGAGTTTAACTAGCTCAATATAACTATAATATCCTTTTCCCTGCTATAATATTCTTTTCCCTGCATGTGTTTCCAATGACTTTCAGTGTTCTTTATTTGTCTCATCAAAACTTGTTTTGCTCGAGGGGACAAAATACTTCAGTTTCTCTGCTCTGGTACATTTATAGAAGCTAAGATGCTCATATTTTTTGTTCTATTGATCGGTTTCTCTCCTACCGTCGGCGCTGGCGTCTCGACGATGGGGCACCGTGCCCAGACCTCTGTGTTTCCGGGTGGGGCGCGGTGCCCTCTGATGACCCAGGCTGTGCGTGCCCACCGTGCTGCCGTCCGTGGAGAAGGGGCTGCTGGGACGTGGCCGCTGGCTCATGCCTTTACCTATCGGGGAAGGGACATTGAAAGGGAGTTTGGTTAGGGATAGCCAATCAGATGGGAGGAGAGGGTTTGATTGATCTGTAGTCAGCCAATGCCCTGTGGAGAGGAATAGTTCCCGATTACCCAAGCAAGGAGGGGTTGTTAGTGAACAAATAAACACATGGTTGCTGCTGTCCATTTGCAAAGCGTTCAGCTTCTACCAGCCATGGATTTTGGAGAAAAAAAATGAATAAATAAAGAAAATAAAAACACTCAAAACCCATTTTCATTTTCAACCCAGTTAACCCAGACTGAAGCCCAAGCCCCCAGCAAGGGAAACAAAGCTTTGAAGTGTTAGCTAGCAGGAGTGAGTTAGCGTGAGGGAGACCAGAGGAGACGCAGACGCAGACGACCTGCAAAACCACACTGAGTTGAGTTGAGTTGAGTTGCCATGCAGCCTTTCTCCCAGAGAAGAAGCATTTCCAGAACCAGCCACAGCAGACAAGAAACAGAACCCAGAAGTTTCCATTTGCTCTCAGCCTGCAGTTTTGTAAGTTTGTCAGAGAGACAACCTCAAGCTCCACATCTGCACGGCAGACCCAACGGTATTCGGTGGCGGGGGCGGTGGTGGTGGTGACGGCGTAAAAAAAACTCCACACAAACCTGGCTTGGTCAGACTGGTGCCGTCGACCCGGTAGCCGGCCTTGTCGGCCGCCGCCACCAGGGCCTGGGCAAAGCTGCAGTGGGCGAAGATGGAGCCGTCGGACGAGCTCCCCACGCTCGACCGGCGGCTGGAGAAGTTGCGGTCGTCCTCCTCCGAGGCCGAGCCCCAGCCGTTCACCATAGACCCTGAGGGACACCAGAGTCATCAGCGGAGCCCAGTAGCATTGCTTGAACCACTGGTCTGTTCTTGGTAATAACCAGCATCCCCAGGAATGCATGTGCTTAACTCAGCATTTAGGCACAAACATAAGTACATACTTTGTCACCTGTAAGTACTTTGTCACCTGTCTACATAACAACACCGCCCAAATTTTAGACCTGAAAAGCATTCAAATGTAATTTATATGGTGGTGGCAGCACAATTGAACGCTAGTATGGTTGTGTTCAAAGCAATGAAGTAATGAGAAAAAAAACCTAACCCTATTTCTCAGGACACATTTTTTCAAGAAGTAGCAGGGTAGGCACAGGTGTTAATAATGACATCCAATAAGGATCTGATTCTGCTACACTGACTTGGGAAAATGGCTGCTGTAAAATGAGCCCATCCATGTTGAAAACAGAGGGCATCACATTCATATCAATGGTACTAACTGCATGTCTTTGCTCTCAGTCCACAGTTCATATCTTATGTATTTCTATTGCAAATATATAGAAGTGTGACTGGCTTGAAAGTCATGACTGATTAATGTGTGTGTGTGTGTGTGTGTGTGTGTGTGTGTGTGTGTGTGTGTGTGTGTGTGTGTGTGTGTGTGTTGTTGTGTGTGTGTGTGTGTGTGTGTGTATGTGTGTGTGTGTATGTGTGTGTGTGTGTGTGTGTGTGTGTGTGTGTGTGTGTGTGCGTGCGTGCCTGCGTGTGTAAGGTAAGGTAAGAGACTTTCATCCTCTGCATCTAAAGTATCCATGCCTCAGGGGCTTGTGTGTCTAAACACAGCTGTAGCACTTCTTTAATGCTGCCTCTAATCTCTCTAAAGAGCTCAACATCACAGCATTATTATTAAGTGTGTGACGAAGTCTCTTTCTCTCTCTCCCGGAGATGAATGGGCATACACACACACACACACACGCGCACACACACACACACACACACACACACACACACACACACACACACACACACACCTGCACCTGTGGTGGTGGTGGAGGAGGAAGAGCCAGAGGTGCCGGAGATGAGGTGAGATGAGAGGAGAGGGTGCGGTGGCGGGGTAAACAAACACACTGAAGGGGTGAGCAATCAAAGCCCTTGGCCAGTGTAAACTTGTAAACTTGTGGACGTGCTCTCTGACAGGTGTCAGGACGGGGGGGGGACTGGGTTTGACTCACTGACTGCAATATGGTGGAATTTCTCTCTCTCTCTCAGCTTTTGAAGGGGAGATTTTGATAGAGAGAATTGTATCGATTGCGTCAGGGTGCAGTTTTTTATAGTTTGTGATTGCCTGTCTGTGTATGTGTGTGTGTGTGTGTGTTTGTGTGTGTGTGTGTATGTGTGTGTGTGTGTGTGTGTGAGTGTGTGTCAGTGCATGCTTGTTAATGTCTGAGTGTGTATGTGTATGTGTATGTGCGTGTGTGTGTATGTGAGTGTGTGTCAGTGCATGCGTGTTTATGTCTGAGTGTGTGTGTGTAGCTATTTGTGTGTGTTGTAGCTGGGTGTGTTGAAGTCAAGACCGGAACAGCAGAGACCTATAATCTCATTTTTCATCGACATGAGGCGAGCAAAAGAGGAAATAAGCTACTTGTGAAAAATGATCAATACTCCCAATTTTCCCCACAATAGAGAGAGATTACAGTAAATGTCACGGCAGGGAAGACAGTAATATGATACAGCCTACAGTGGAGTCAGAGGACACACTGCTTTACGGATCCACATACTGTCTGTGTGTACAAAGGGCAAAAAGAATATTACTCACACACACTCACTCAAAAGACCGTCTTATTTCCAACTCAGAGATGGAATCAGATAGCGTAGTGTGTTACATGGAAGTGTTGTTACGGTGTTGGCACGCCTACACATTTATTAGGAAATCCCCTACTCTTTTCAAGCTTATTGACTGTATTCACCTGGAGGCAGGCACCACACAGCTGTGCTTTTCAAACTGTAAACGTGTCCAAGAAAAAAAAAAAAAAAAATTCCTCACTTCAAGACTTTCACTCACAGCTTAACTTTTTCTTGTGCCTTTCTGTTGTCTGCCATTAAGAGAGTTGGGGTGTGGGGCGGGGGGCCAATTCAAGTGGAAAATATCAGTGAGAAAAAAAAAGAAAGACTTTCAAACCTGGCACACTGGCTCCAAGTTGATTATGCTACCTACAGTATTACTATGCAGGGGAGAAAAGAGTCCCATAGGGGCGATGGCTCAGTGTTGGAGGTGCTGCTGACAGCGATGAAGTGGAGCACGGCTGCCAGGCAGCTAAGACTCAGACACACACACAGCCTCAGTCTCAGTCTCCTCCAGATCATCCTGACAGTCCTGGCCAGTCTGACGGATTGCCTCCTCATCCATACTTAAGTGCTCCTCTGTCCTCAACGTTACCGGGACACACCGTCATTTACCCACAATCCTCTCTCCTCACCTCCATGTCCCTACAACACCCCCCTCCCCCCGACTCCCCCCAAACAAAAAAAAAAAGAAAAAAAGAAAAAGAAAAAGAAAAAAAAATTGGGGTCACTCTGTTTTACTTTCCTATAAATCCCAGTTTTATATCTTTCTGGGGGGTTCAGATGAAGGTTGTGTTGTTTGGACTGAGCTCCAGCTCTTGAGACTTGGAGAGTCATACTACTGGCCCAGAGTCAGTTCTGCTAGAGCTGTCTGGCTGCCATGGTGAGTTTAACAGCCCCAGGGGTGGGTAAACTGAAGCCCTGAGTCGAGGGGTGGAGGGTGGGTGGGTGGATGGGGTGGGGAGATGGGTGGGGGTTGGGGGTGGTGGGGGTGGTTGTTGAAGGCTAGTAAAAAGCTGGGGGCCAGCCATGGCATTGGCCACCAGTAAAACTGATTTACGCTGATGTGCAGCACTCATCTGCATATCGTTAAGCTGCCGTAATCATCCCCCTTGACGAGCGGGCGGCTCTGCCCGGCCCGAACAGACGTGACCAGGGTCTCTCTCTCCCAACGCTCTCACACACACACACACACACACACACACACACACACACATGAACAGACACACACACACACACACACACACACACACACACACACACACACACATTAGGGGTTTATGGAGGACTAATCGTCCTGAGGCAGAGCTGGAGTGAGCTCACTGCTCCACTCCGAGCCGTTGTAAAAAAAAAAACCCAACACTTGCTCGCTCGCTCACGGGCCTCATGAGGAACGTTCCAACCAACGGAACAATAAAAACTACACAATAACCTTCATCATCTTATCTTGTGCGGTATTACGGCCCTAACTCCTACAGCTATAAGGCCAGCTTTTAAAGCACACGGCGGACAGGCTCTGGTCCTACACTGTAGTCTATGTGCTTCTCTGGAGGAACAGGAAATGTATGAAGACATCCAGCCACTACCACCACCACCACCACCACCACCGCCCCCGCCCAGGTGGAATCGATTTGATGTACACCGCTTTGCTGCACATCTCTCTCTCCCTGTGTGTGTGTGTGTGTGTGTGTGTGTGTGTGTGTGTGTGTGTGTGTGTGTGGGGTGGGGAGTTGTGATGTGCTAGCATATCACGCTGTGGCTGTAGCATTAGGAGTGGGGAGCAGACCTATTTCCATATGATTAAAACAATGAGTGATCTATCATCTTCAACCACACGCGCCGGCACACTCCATCCATGCACACCTCCCATACTCTCTCTCTCTCCCTCTCTCTCTCTCTCTCTCTTTCTCTCTCTCCCTGGTCCTGTCTTCTTAGTGCTGTGTGTGGCAGCAGGAGAGAGATCTGTTTTCCTGCACTAGTATTCCTACCACACCCCTCTCTCCATCTTACTGGTGGTGCAATCCCCCCCCCCCTTCCTTCCATCCCTTCTCTATCAGCTCCCAACCCCTCTATCCTTCTTCACCTCCCAGCACAGTAACCCCAAAGCTGGCCTGTGTCTGAGGGCTGTCAGGCTTAGAGCAGTGGGGATATGCTGGGGGGGGGGAGATAAGAGAAAATAGTGCTGTCTGCACAGGAATGCTGTACAGTTGGGAGGAGAGAGAGAGAGAGAGAGAGAGAGAGAGAGAGAGAGAGAGAGAGAGAGAGAGAGAGAGAGAGAGAGAGAGAGATGTAGGGGCAGATTAGGGCATGCGGTGGAGCTTTTCCATTCCTCTAAATAGATCAGCCGTGCCATGTGTCAGGCCGGCCTTCGCCTCTGCTCCATCATCCAGCCACAAAACTGCACTCCCAGACTGAACCGCACAGCACAGTGCAGCACAGCACAGCACAGTATAGTGTTGCCTCCCGACAGGCAGCCAGGGAGACAGGCAGGCAGGCAGGCCCAGAGAGAGAGGAGGCGTGAGTGCTGGTCTCAGACGACTCTGCACCCTTACCCTCTCTGACCTCACCCTCCTCTGTCTCCTTCTTCTTCCTGCTTTTTTTCTAAGACGCCACAATCTCCTCCACTCTTCTGCAACTCCTATACCTTTTCATTTTTAGTGTCTCCTTTCATTTCTATTACGCCTCACTCTTTTCTTCTCCTCCTCTCATGGACACACTCACCTCCCTCCCTCTTTTCCACTCCCTCTTTCTTTTCTCTCTCTGTGAGACTGCTCACATCTCTCCCCCTCTTTTTTCTGCCATTCTTCCTCATAACGCAACAGACCCATGACACATGAAGTCTTGGGGTTTACAGTGCAGCACAGCAGTGTCTCAGCATCTCATTGTGAACATTGGTAGGTTGGTGGGGTGGTTGGATGATGAAACACACGCTCGGAGCGGAAACCGCAGGGCCGCAAGACCCACGCATCCCTAACCCATCCACCAGCCTGACAGCGGCATGTGCCACGTCGCCCACGGGTGACAGTGCACTCTCCGCTTGACGGCCGACAACCTAGAGGGAGGAAAAGGCGGAGGAGGAACGTTTCCCTGGCGTTGCGTGTTTTTCACAGAGAGTGAACGGGAGTTGGACCTCTCTCTGTCCCTCTCTTTCTTTCTCTTCCTCTCTGTTTTCTCCCTCCACAATGTCATACCCTTCACTCGTCCCCCAAAGATAGTCGGCCATAAAAGCATTCAATACGAGCCCGTAAAAATGGAAATGGTGCCTCCTGTCTAGAACGAGGAGAGAGACAGACAGACACGAGAGGTAGAAAGAGCGAAGCTCATACGTGAGATTTATTTTAAAACCTACCCAGAGAGAGAGAGAGAGAGAGAGAGAGAGAGAGAGAGAGAGAGAGAGAGAAGTGAGAGGGAGAGAGAGAGAGAGAGAGAGATGCATTACACTGGTGTAGGAGTTCACCCACTACTTTCGCTCCCTCATTTTTCTGCTTTCTCTCTGTTCCTCCCACCCTCTCTCTCTCTCTCTCTCTCTCTCTCTCTCTCTCTCTCTCTCTCTCTCTCTACCTTCTTAAAATTCATTGGAGTTCCTTATCTGTATCAGCGACAATAATTATGAATTTGCAGAGTCCATCCAAACTGCGTGAACAAACTGGATTAAAATTTTTCTTTTTTATATATTTTCAGGTGTGTGGAGTGAAAATAGAATGAATTAGACTGGAAATGGTGCATTTAAAAAAAAAAAAAAAAAAAAACCTACAGCAAAAACCGTGATGTAATGGAGGCATGTGCCATGCAGTCACCCTAGGAAGGTGAACAATGTAAACTGTGTACACACATATACATAAACAGAAATAAACACAGATAATTGCTTTTTCTGGAGAACAGGAGGTTAGCCAACTGTAAATCGGTGACCAAACAACATGTGTTGCTGGAAGATTATATGGACGTTGGCCAGCTCATTATCGTTTAATTTCATATGCAGTCTAAGCAGTAATTTGATGTGTGGGTTGATAAGCGCTCTGTGATCTTTTGACTAAGCAGGGAAAGTTAGTCTTCACAATTCACTTTCTTCTGTTTTTTTTTTCTTCTTTTCTTCAGTGCACCCACACTCCTTCCCTCCTTTTTTAAATATCTTGGAGGCAATTTAAACATTTATTTTTTTTGTCATGCTCAAACAGTTTTCTGCTGCCAATAAAATGTGGTCTGCGGTATATTTAAACTCTTATGTTGGAAAATTAGGGGAAAATGAGTGAGGTTAGTGCAAACACTATTCTGTGAAATACTTTTAAGCGCTGAAACAAATGCATTTGGACCTCTTCCCAGTAAACAGCAACCTGGCACGCATACAAGTTAATATCTGAACAACGCAAATGACAAATGTTAACAGTTACATTATTTAAGAGCATGTTTGAACCGTGGAGCCATGGAGAAGTCACTGTAGACTTACCGGTGACAGAGCTGTCCAGGTTGTCCATGCTGGATCCTGGGGTGTGCTCCATGCCACGGAGTGAACGGCCCATCTCATAGCCCTCCTCCTCTTCCTCCTCATCGTCCTCGTCTTCGTCAGGGATGTCCGTCTCCAGGTCAGACACCAGCGTGCTAGACACGTAGCCGACAGGGGGAGCAGGGGCTTGAGGGGGGTACGGGCCTCCTTGCATATGCCTGTTAAAAAAAGAACACAAAAATAATGGACTCAGCTAGGAAATTTTTGGCTACCATCCCATGTTTGGAGAGGGCTGAGAGTGTAGCACATCAGGCAAAAGTGAATTAAAATTCAGACAGTATGGTTGAGAACTTGGTGAGAAAACTGTCAAAAAAGAAAAAGAAGAGTGTGAAAAGAGGCCAAGTCTAGAATATGATGAGAGAGAGATGTACAAGTGTGTGTGTGTGTGTGTGTGTGTGTGTGTGTGTGTGTGTGTGTGTGTGTTAAGACGGTGGGTGGGGACCTGTCACGGATGTTTCTGGCACATTCCGGTGCTTCTCGACTGAACTGTCAACCCAGCTCATTCTGCGGAGTGCCTCCTAGCTCGGCTAACACAATGACCCTCTAATTGCTGCCAAGGAGGGCACAATAGCTGTGTGAAGCCAAGGCCCGTATTGTGGCTGTCACCTTTGGAGTAGCAAACGCTGCTGACAGCCCTGGTGTGTGTGTGTGTGTGTGTGTGTGTGTGTGTGTGTGTGTGTGTGTGTGTGTGTGTGTGTGTGTGTGTGTGTGTGTGGCTTTGATGTGGATTGTGGTGGTAGGATTTGGTGGTGATTACCACCCTTCTCTGCTCTTGTCAAAGAAGTGCCTTAGCCAACGTAGTCATTACTGGATAACACGCCCTTTGCTGACATGTCAAACGATGCCTTCTCTCTCCCTCTTCCTCTGTCTCTTCTTGTCTCTTTCTCATCAAATGCATTTCTGTCCAAATGACTTAGAGAGAGAGAGAGTGTGTGTGTGTGTGTGTGTGTGTGTGTGTGTGTGTGTGTCCA
>JAODXP020000021.1:11065104-11067604 GCA_027497455.2 Sardinella longiceps | reverse complement strand
CCTCCTCCTCACCATCCCTCTTAGTGGCTACGGTGAAAGGCAGCACAGTGAATATTGAATTGAATAGGGCTATTTTTTTTAATGAAATAGGAATTGAATGGCTTTTTAATGAAAGACTGTATGAGTCTATTACAGTTTGAAAAACTCCATAACTGTGTGTTTTTTTCTCTCTCTATAAGCCATTTATTATTACTTCAGTGGTTGAGCCCCAGAGAGAGGGAAGGAAGGAAGGCAGGGAGGCAGGAAAGCAACTCTTCACATTTTTACTGAAAATACTGCGCCATTGGTTTCAGCTTTGAATCATAGTCGACTCGAGTCTCCCGTCGTGCCTCAACTGGCCCAAAAACTGGCCAAGCTTTCTATTGTTTGACCACTGCTGCAGCCTTTTGACACTGGCCACTGTAATGGCTTTGGCCATTCTGCTTTCAGCATGCTGGTGTTTAAAATGGGGGCGGTAGAATTCAGTGGCCGCTTGCTCACCCATCCTTGGAAGATACGCCGTAAACCAATCACATGCCAAGCATGCCAGTCCCTCGGCAGCTCTCGTTGCCCAAGAAACGGCCGGCTGCTTACGTAGCCTAGTGACAGGACGAGTGAGGGGAAAAAAAAAAACGAGCGGTCACAGAAGGGCTGTGTTGCTCCTGTGGAGTCTGTGCCTGTCATGTTTCTGGACGCGTGTGGCTGCCAGAGGAGTCTGTAATCAGTCCAGGCCCAAAATGTTCCGTTTCAGGGAATCTCGCCTCCCGCGGCTTCTGTCGTCATGTCGTGGACTAATATGAAGCCAGCCCATCAGCACAGGGCTACAAATTACAAATGTTTGTTCTGCGACGGAGAAAAGAGACTTTTTGATTTATGGCTGATATATATATATATAAAGTTTATTTTTTGTGGAGATCAAGAATATAAATCAGTAGATTTAAAAAAAAAACTCCTCCTCCCTCCCTCGCTCATATCCTCAGTCACTCAGAAACAAAAACTCCAAGGTCTGCATGACGGCAAAATTTTTCAAAAGCCAACTCGGCTTTTGTTTGTGATTTTCTGCACAAACACAAGAGGGAGAGAGAGAGAGAGAGAGAGAGAGAGAGAGAGAGAGAGAGAGAGAGAGAGAGAGAGAGAGAGAGAGAGAGAGAGAGAGAGAGAGAGCGCTACACAGTAAGCATCTGACAGAATGCTATTACTGCAGTACCACTGAGGCATTAACAATGGGAAGAGTGTGTGTTTGTGTGGGTGGGTGGGTAGAAGAGAGAGACTGAAAGAGAGAAAGAGAGAGGGAGTGAAAGTGAGTGAGCATATGAGGAGGAGGGAAGAAAAAGTGGAATAGAGTGACAGAGAGAGGGAGTAATGTGTGTGTGTGTGTGTGTGTGTGTGTGTGTGTGTGTGTGTGTGTGTGTGTGTGTGTGTGTGTGAAAGAGCAAAAGAAATCGAAAGGGAAAGAGCAAACGAGAGGTGTCAACATATGATGAATAAAGCATGGAAGTAATAAAAACATAACAGGCCAGAGGCGTGGAGAGAGAGAAGAGAGAGAGAGAGAGAAGAAAGGAAAGTAGGGGAGAGGAGAAGAAAAGAAAAGAAAAGAGAGAAGCAGAACAGAGAAGAGAAGGGGTTGGAAGGAGAGGAGTGAGAGGGAGAGAAGAAAAGAGGAGAGAAAAGGAGAGAAATAGAGAATAGTCGTGGAGTAATTGGGTTCTCCTAATCGTCCCTCCAGGCGACACTCGGCTCCTCTCCCAATAAGCGGACGAGCGAGGCGCTCCGTGATCACTCAATCACGCCCGACTCCTTCAGTGGGAGAGAGGGGCATCCATATTGTAAATGAGGCTTCAGAGAGCGCAAGACAAAGGGAGAAAATGAAAGAGAAAGAAAGGAGAGGAGAGGAAGGATGACGGAGGGATAGAGTCATTAAAAGAGAGAAAGATAGAGAGCGCAAGAGAGAAAGAGGGAGGGAGAGTGAGCGGGAGAGAGATGACAGAAGAGGCTGCTTTGCTATGGATACTGCAAAATCTGGCATTCTGTCCCTCTCCCTCTTTATTTCTCCCTCTCTCTCTCTCTCTCTCTCTCTCTTCTCTCTTTCTCTCTATCACTCTCTCTCTCTGCCTGCCCTGCTGCCACTATATCTGGGAACTGAAATGGGTATTTATCCAGGCCCTTCTTCTTGGGCACTCCCCACTGTGGGTTAGTGTGGGGGTGAGACACCAGGGCTGCCTCTGTTTGCCTTGGACCAGCTACAGATGACTGAGCCCAGAGAGAGAGAGAGAGAGAGAGAGAGAGAGAGAGAGAGAGAGAGAGAGAGAGAGAGAGAGAGAGAGAGAGAGAGGGAGGAAAAATCCAGGAAGTCCATCTCCAGTATACTATATACGGCCTATACAGAGCCAGGAGGGGAAAAAAAATAGGAGCTGTAAGCCGTCTAATACATGTATGTCCCCTGGGGGATGTAAGCCTCTTCCCTATCAATTTACCAAAGGGCTTAAAGGCAGTCTCTGAACACTGGGCGAGTGGAAAAATC
>JAODXP020000021.1:11032604-11055104 GCA_027497455.2 Sardinella longiceps | reverse complement strand
CAGCTGGAGAATTTCCTGCCTATTGACAGCAGAAGGCGCGCCAGCGGCGAGCTGCCTGCCTGCCTGCCTGCCTGCCTGCCTTGTGAGAGACTTTTCTCTCCAGCGTCTGTCTGCTACATCCAGCAATTAGACAGACTCCTGCCAGGGTCGGCCTGAGAGACAGAGAGATAGAGAGGGAGAGCAGCGGAGTTGCCACCCTTACGGCCCTCCAGCCCCTCACACACACACACACTCTCTCCAAGCATACTGTGACTGCACCTACCACCAGCACCCACCTCAGCACCTAAGGATGTGCTCCAGTGTTCTGATGATCCTCCATCCTCCATCCTAATACTACTCATCTCTCTCTCTCTCTCTCTCTCTCTCTCTCTCTCTCTCTCTCTCTCTCTCTCTCTCTCTCTCTCTCTCTCTCTCTCTGTCTGCTGTCTATTAATCCATCACAAACACACACACACACATGCACGACACACACACACACACACACACACACACACACACACACACACACACACACACACACACACACACACACACACGCTTACTATTTTTTACCACACACATGTCACACACACACACACACACACACACACACACACACACACACACACACACACACACACACACACACACACACACTGCAGGGAACGTCATTTGTGAGTAGGGGCGATGATGGTGTTGACATTGTAAACGGCCGTCTTGTCCTTGCATCCATCACTAAGAGGGCGGAGTGGAGGGCTGAGGGAGGGGATGGTGGTGGAGGAGGAGGAGGAGGAGGTGGAGGAGGTGGGGGTGGAGGTGCTATGGCGACGGCTGATTAGAATGAGAAATATTGTTATGGGGGCATATTCTTTTTAAATGGGTCTAGGTACTCTGGGGAATGGGGTAGTGGTGAGGGTGCTAGCCTACGTGTGTGTGTGTGTGTGTGTGTGTGTGTGTGTGTGTGTGTGTGTGTGTGTGTGTGTGTGTGTGTGTGTGTGTGATGGAGGGAGGTATGCATTACAGCAGCCATGACACCTGGTGTTTAATCCAGCTCATGGGGAGACAGCACAGGACTGTCCATCACTGCTGACTTCAGGGGTATGATCATACTGCAAGCACACACACACACACACACACACACACACACACACACACACACACACACACACACACACACACACACACACACACACACACACAGTCTCCCCCTCTCTTTCTCTCACACACACACTGTATCACCCCTTTATCTCCTATACCTCTTCAGCTTTGTGGTCTGCTGTCTATCGCTCTGTCTTTGTCTTTTTGTCACATTCTCACTCTTTGTCTCTCTGTCTGCTCTCAACACCTCTTACTGCTTCTCTCTCTCTTTCTCTCTCTCTCTCTCTCTCTCTCTCTCTCTCTCTCTCTCTCTCTCTCTCTCTGTCTCTCATTCTCTCTCTCTGTTTTCAATTCAGCTTTGCTTTATTAGTATGTCTATTGGGAAACAATGTTTACCATAAAGAAGAATAGAGTATCACATTTATTTGTAAAATAAAACTGAAATACTACAAAACATTGAGAGAAGGAATAAGTGGATGAGATGACCTCTCCTGTGTCTCTTCTCATCGCTTTATTATTTCTGTTATTCTGCTTCTTTTACTCGCTTCTCTCTCTCGCGCTCTCTCTCTCTCTCTCTCTCTCTCTCTCTCTCTCTCTCTCTCTCTCTCTCTCTCTCTCTCTCTCCTTTTCTCTCCTTCTCTGTTGGTCTGTCAGTCTGTCCCTCCTCCCAGTGGCAGACATGTGACTAACGGTTGTGTGGTGCTTGATGCGGGGCCAGCCGTAAACAAGAGTTGGGCCGCCGTGACGTTAATCCCCTTCCTTAGTTCATAAATCAGCCAATGCTTCACACACACACACACACACACACACACACACACACACACACACACACACACACACACACACACACACACACACACACACACACACACACACACACACACACACACACACAGACACACACACCCCTCACCCAGCACACATCCGCACTAAAAGCTTCCACATTAAATTACAGTTAGCTTGTGCCGGACTGGAGAATTTACATTTCTGATTTACACACTGTAGCATGGCTGACACATGCACACACACACACACACACACACACACACACACACACACACACACGCTAACCCAAAAACACATGTCTTTTTATTTCCTCTACCAAGCCTTGTGGGGGAAAATTAATTCTTTACAGTGTAATAGATAAAAAAATAGTTATATAAATGTGCCTGTGTGTTTGTGTGTGTGTGTGTGTGTGTGTGTGTTCCTGTATGTTCCTGTGTGTGCTTTTAGCCTAGGTATCGATTGGCGTCCACATAGGAAGTTATTACCAGGGCCTAATTGCACTCCCCACATTGGCACAAGGCACCGAGCGAGTGAGCCGTTATCGGCTTTCATCAGCCTCGGCCGAGCGGGCTCAAAAAAGTCCAGCCCAGTCCCAGGCCCGACCAATCTGCAGCCTATTCATCTTCCATGAATCATTTATTCTGTGATCGATTAAGTGTAATTGTTCAGTCAGGGCAATTTGGCAGCGGCCAATGAGCGGCCGCGAACAGACGCAGCTTCATTTGCTATTGTCTAATTAATGCAATAAACATGGCGGGTAACAAATGAACACATTTTCCCCCTCCGCGAGAGGGCCACCGCCCCTCTCTCTCTCTCCCGACCTGCCAACGGGCAGATGGGGGAGAGTGGGTGCAACATCTGGACCGTCAACAGCGCCAACACACACATACACACACTGATCAAAGACAGGGCATTAGAGAGAGAGAGAGAGAGAGAGAGAGAGAGAGAGAGAGAGAGAGAGAGAGAGAGAGAGAGAGAGAGAGAGCTTTTAGGCAAAAATCATGCTTCTTTTGCTATTGCGGTGGTTTGCTTTTGATTGTGCCATTAGCCGGACTGCAGACATGACAAATGATCAAGAAGTGCTAATGACTCTCTCTAAGTTGGTGAATGTTTCCTAATGCAGAGCTTGTGATGGAGAGGAATGCATCAGAGGGGTGTGTGTGTGTGTGTGTGTGTGTGTGTGTGTGTGGGGGGGTGTTGGAGTGGCTTTTGAAGCCTGTTGATGTTACATCATCTATAACAAAAACCAATGGTGCGTTTCTTTTAAGGGTTATTATTTTCATGTCTTTTTTCATTCTCCTTTGTTATTGCTTTTGTTATGATTAATATTACTATTCTTATTCTTACTGGCTTTGGCAATAAAGCATAGAGTTATGCCAATAAAGCCCTTAGAATTCACTGAATGGAGAAAAGAGGGCGGTGCAATTACACAGTAATGCACAGGTCATAAACATTTAGACACATTCTTCTTCTTTCCATCTCTCTAGAGCACTCTCTCTCTAACGCGCGCACACACACACACACACACACACACACACACACACACACACACACACACACACACACACACACACACGAGAGAGAAAGAGGTCAGAACTCGACAAGAGGCACAGGGACTTTCCCAGCTCAGTGGAGTGGATTTAGTGAGTCAGGTGTGATCAAAGCTACCAGTGCAGGTGTACGAGCAGTGAAAGAGAGACCTAGAGAGAGAGAGAGAGAGAGAGAGAGAGAGAGAGAGAGAGAGAGAGAGAGAGAGAGAGAGAGAGAGAGAGAGAGAGAGAGAGAACAGACAAAGAAAAAAGAGAGTGGAGATAGAGCGAGGCACAGCAGAGAGGTGTGTGTCTCCTCCTAACTCTCTGGCGTTTTCTCAGGAGACCCCCGGCGGTGCAGGCAGCATTCTGAGACAGTAACTGGTGTCATTCAAATCACGAACCCCTTCAGAGACCCCCCTGCACCCGCTGTACCCAGCACAGAGCTGCTTTGAGCAGGGCTTCACAGACAGAGAGGGAGATAGAGAACATGAGAGAGAGGGAGAGAGAGGGAAAGAGAGAGGGGGGGAGCACCTCCGCACCTTCTCCCCTGGGTAATTATTTTTACATTATTACACATGCTCATATTCCCGCCGCCCGCGTGAGGTGACAGGCAAATTTATCACTGCGGGGGGCCAGGAGGGGCCTGGGCTGGGAGGGAGGGAGGGAGGGAAGGGGGCTGAGGGGCTGGAAGAGGGTGGGGTAAGGGGTGGGGGGGGGGGTTGGGGGGTGTTCAGGGACGGCACGTGCCGAAGATAAATGATAAAATAAAACCTCTCTCTGCTTAAATTGTTTCTGCTAATTCTTTCAAGGAGATTTATGAGTGAGCCTATCAACGCATGAACATGTGTGTGCATGAGCTCATGTGAGTGAGTGTGTGTCTCTGTGTGTGTGTGTGTGTGTGTGTGTGCGTGTGTGTGTGTGTGTGCAGACATGGGATAAGCATGCATGGTACACAAACACGTATTGGTTATCGGTAGATGCATCAGTCATGTTTGAAGCGGTGCGGAGTGGGCTTTGACGTATAAATGATGTGTGGGTCTGATGGCGCCGCTGATCCAAGGACGTTAGGGTGGCGAGGGCAGCTAGCAGCGCCAGCTCTGCCTTCAAACTCCGAGATAACAATATGGCCGAACGGATAATGGCCTCGGAGAGGTTAACTGGCATGATGGACAGAATATGAATGTGCTTGGAGAAGGAGGAGGGGAGAAAGAGAGAGGGAAATTGTAAGCTGAAGTGGTGAAGGTGAAAAATGCTGATTGGCACTGTGATTATACACACAGCTGTGTTTGCTTTGCTTTCGCGGATTTGAGGAGGACAAAAACACAAAACAAAATGATGCCAAATAAACGAAGGAGAAAAAAAAAGAGTTCTTACCTTCCGTTGCTCATCAGACCGCCGTCGACTCTCTGGAACGTGACTGCGATGTCATCAAACGCAAAAGGAGAGGGAGAGAGAGAGAGAGAGAAAGTCAGGAAGAAACAAAGTCGAGAGGAAAGGAGAGAGGGAGAAAGAAAGAAAAAAAACAAGATGTGAACACCCATTTGACCTTTAAATCTTTTTTTCTAGCTCTGATGAAGGATGGATCAACAGAAGTGATGATTCTTAATAAATAACAGCAGCAGCAGCCGCAGCCACCGCCTGAAAAGCCATAAAGCACCATAACCTAACAGCCAATAACCTCATCCTGCATTCATGAACAGCCTCCCTATAATCTCATTCGCTTTCTTTTTTCCCACAGCCTCATAAAATAAGCTCAAATACCCCAAACGCTGCCCTCACTTTCCCCATGTTTACTGCTGTTTTGCATGAATAGAGGGAGGCCCTCTCTCTCTCTCTCTCTCTTTCTGATGGAGAGAGAGAGAGGGGGGAGGAAGAGAGGGAAACAGAGAGGGAAAGGAAGGAGAGAAAACTCATTATGTCTTTAAGATATCAGCGTGATGGGACGGGGCAGGGGGATTGTTAATCAATATGAGTTACACATTCTCATATACAGACAGAGAGAGGGAGAGAGAGAGGGAGGGAGAGAGAGAGAGAGAGAGAGAGAGAGAGAGAGAGAGAGAGAGAGAGAGAGAGAGAGAGAGAGAGAGAGAGAGAGAGAGAGGGCGAGAGAGAAGCTAGCGGTTGGGGGAGAGTGAGAAAGCATGTGTGTGTGTATGTGTGTGTGTGTGTGTGTGTGTGTGTGTGTGTGTGTGTGTGTGTGTGTGTGTGTGCGTGTGTGTGTGTGTGTGTGTGTGTGTGTGTGTCAGTGTATAGCGAGGCCCATTAAAGTGATCTATGGATGATAAGGGCTCGTCTTTGTCAGCAGTTAGGGAAGATCTGAATACCGCAGCTGGAGACGAGAGGAGAGAGAGACAGAGAGAGAGAGAGGGGAGGAGGGGAGAAGAGGAGGGAAGGGGAAGTAGAGGAAGAGAAAGAGAGGGAGGGATAGGGATGGATAGAGATACAGAGAGAGAGAGAGGGAGAGAGAGAAGGAGGGAGGGAGGGAGGGAGGGATGTGTTTCATCTCCTTTCAACAGTGTTGATGACAAGACGACATCACAGGCCAATGTGTAAAACCTTCAGTGGATCAGAGGGCTTATGAGGGGAAAAAAAGAAGACAGGGAAAGAAAAAAAAGAGAAGAGGAAGAAAGAAAAAAAGCGAAAGATAAAACAAGTCTTTTTTTGGAAATCACCACATACCATACAGATGACAGGAAAAAGAAAGAACAGAGGATGACTACGAAGAGAGAGAAATGGAGGGAGAGAAATGGAAAGAGAGAGGGAGAATAAAAAAAACAGAATAATAAAGAAAGCGATAAAGAGAGAAAGACGACCGAGCAGCAAATATGACTTCCAGTCCGGCCTTGAAGATGAAACAGACAAAGGAGAGAACAGAGGCTGTGTTGAGTTCCTCTTCCTCAGTGGCCTTCTCTAATACTTTATTCCTCTCACGTGCCACTAATACATGAACCCAGAGACACACAGCACAGCACAGCACTGCTCCACTCAGAGCTGCTCTGGGGACTGCAGAGAAGGGGCAGTGATGGGAGTGGAGTTAGGTGTGGCAATGTGTGAGGCTGATTTGGGATCAGTGTTATGTGACGTGAGATTGGAGAGGAGTGCTGAAGGGATAAAAAACTCTCTCTCTCTCTCTCTCTCTCTCTCTCTCTCTCTCTCTCTCTCTCTCTCACTCTATCTCTAGATCTCTTGCTCTCTGTCATTCCTTTCCTGTAATGAGTTTGGTTTAATCCTCTTTAATAAGCAGTAATAAGTCTGAGATTTATCAGCCTGTTATAAAAATTCCGCTGTATCTCATCAAGCTACCTCATCACCGCTGTCTTGCAGTGCTGGCAGCCTATGAGAGTGTGGAGATATCTCACAAACACACGCACACACACACACACACACACACACACACACACACACACACACACACACACACACGGAGTGTTTCCACTCAACCAAACTGTGTGTGTGTGTGTGTGTGTGTGTGTGTGTGTGTGTGTGTGTGTGTGTGTGTGTGTGTGTGTGTGTGTGTGTGTGTGTGTGTGTGTGTGTGTGTGTGTGTGTGTGTGTGTCTAGGGAGCTCATCAGAGGGAAGGTTTTGGACTTGAGTAAAAATCAATGGACACCTCCTCTCTCTAGTCGGCACACAGCAAACCCCTCTGATGTGATTTGGGCTTGTGATAGCGCTTGTGATAGCGCCTGCCCTGTACCTGCTTCTCCACTCTACTGCAGTTGGACAATCAACACCACAAGTGGGCACACACACACACACACACACACACACACACACACACACACACACACACACACACACACACACACACACACACACACACCTGGTCTATTTGTGTGTTTAAGCACTAGGGTTATCTCGGTAATGCACCAGCCCAGAGGGACAGAGTGAATATTTGGAAGAAAAAAAATGGAAGCCAAGGGACGGAGAAAGAGAGAAAAACAGAGAGTGAAGATAGGAAGACAGTAAAAGAAAGAGTGATAATACAAAAAGGGAGAGAGGTGGGGGATGGAGGGGTAGGGGTAGAGATAGTCAGAGAAAGGTAACCAAAGAGACAGAAAGATGGAAAGATGATATACTGTATAGAAAAAAAAAAAGAAAACGGGGAAAGATAAGCTCACTCTCTCTCTGCAATCTTATCTCCTAACTGGAACTGGTGCAGTGCAGGATCACTGAGGGGGAACAGACATAGCATACGTGTGTGTGTGTGTGTGTGTGTGTGTGTGTGTGTGTGTTCATGTGTGTCTTCTACCTCACTATTCTGATTTGATCAGTACAGTAATGAAAGAGTGGGCTCCCATCCACCCTCTAGAATCCCACCTCGCTCCACAGCAACCCAACCACCCTTGCATCCATCCATCCCTCCATCCCTCTATCCATCTATCTCCCCCTTCCTCTCTCTATCCCTCTATCTCTCCATCCCATCGGCTCCTCTCGTCTCGTCTCAAGGCCGGGAGTGATGAGCGGCTCGCTGAGATTACTCCCTCCCATGATGCCGCCAATTTCATGTCTTGATTCCCTCCCCGCCGCGCTGGTGTACTGTATATCAGAGAGAGAGCTCAGATGAGGTCGTTGGTGGTGTATGTGTGTGTGTGTGTGTGTGTGTGTGTGTGTGTGTGTGTGTGTGTGTGTGTGTGTGTGTGTGTGTGTGTGTGTGTGTGTGTGTGTGGTAGGGAGCCGTAGCCGTAGGGGGAATCTAACTAAACCTCAGTCATAAGAGCAACACCATTCTGAGGAGGCTGGCTGACACAAGTGCAGTGCAGTTGGGTGCAGATTGAATATCAGGAGAGGCTCCTATCATGTGGATTAACTGCTCCCTAGGAGGGGCCATTAGATCCTCTACTGTGTGTGAGAGATAGACACTACTGGAGAAGCTACTGTGTGCAGAGAGGGACAATAGAGCAGAGAAGGCAAGTAGGTCCTTGAGGGAGGAGAGAAGAGGCAATCAAGGAGAGGAATGGCAAGAGCGAGGGAGAGAAGGAGAGAGGGAAAGAGAGAGAGAGAGAAGGAGGAAGAGTCTGCATGATCCCTGTTTGGAGAGGCAAGAGAGTCAGCCGTAGAGGAGGGGTATGGGGGGATTGAGCTATGGATGGGACACGACACATCACAAGACTACATCGAAAGAAGCACACACACGCGCACACACCCACGCATACACACACACACACACACACACACACACACACATCCATGCACTTCTACAAACATGACGCAAGACACACACAGGCACATCACAACAGCAGGGAACGTTAGGGGGGTTGGAGCTGGCGGATAATAGTTTGCAGTCTTCAGGTCTTAGGTAGCAAATAGCCTAAAACTATATCACAAGAATCTTTGGTGTGTAGAACTGATCCATCTAGTCAACCCAGCCATGTGGGGAATGAATTGAGCCTACAGTAGAGAATCTGCATGGGAAAATACGCAGCTATGGAAGCCTTGGGACTGGAGACTAGCAAACGGGTTGATAGAGAGCAAAACTGAGGATGAGGTCATTCTGGAGTCGTTTGGGGGGTTTTGGGGGGGGGGGGTGAGGAGACAGGACAGGACAAATGAAACAGTACCTGCAGGGGTGAACGTGAAGGACTGAACTGCAAAACAAAACAAGAAAGACAGAGAAGAAGTGGAGTGTTAACCGGCTGCCATTAGCTTGCAGTGAGTGAGCGCGCCTTGCACTGGGGAAGGGCGTGGCAGTGTGAGTGCGCGAGTGCAGAGGGTAACGGGGGGGTTAAAGGGAGCGCTGCTGGCTGGAGAAGGTGCCTCAAATAGAGCTTCCCTAAACCAGCATGCAGGGCCCCCTTCTAGCTCAGGAAGCAGCTGCTGTAGCATACAGGCCAGAGAGACACAAGCACAATGCATAGAGTAATGCTACAGCAGCATGCACACACACACACACACACACACACACACACACACACACACACACACACACACACGCACACGCACACGCACACACACACACACACACGCACACGCACACACTCAATCCCATGACAACATGCATATCATAAAGTGCACAGTTGGAGCCTGTTAAAGTGAGGTAAAATTAGATATGTATCTGTTATTGAGTGAAGCATTTTGTGTACATCATTAACTAATGTAACATACTGCATATACAGTAGTCACTACATGTATGAATCTCTGATATTTCTGTTGTGAGTGTGTGTGTGTGTCTGTGTGTGTTGTTATGTGTGTGTGTGTGTGTGTGTGTGTGTGTGTATTGTTGTCACTAACCTGCGTAGTTGCTCAGACCCTTTCTCTTCTTCCTCCTCCAGTACAGCCAGATGCTGAAACCCATAAGGATGACCCAGCAGGCTCCTCCGATGCCCGCGATGAAGGCCGGCTGCTTGACCACGTCTGTGATCTGCTCCGTGATGCTGTTGTTCCGGCTCCCGGTCACTATCACGTCCCGGAAGTCCTTACCTGAACACACACCAGAGGGCGGACAAAAGAACAAGAGAGAGTCAGAGATACTTTGTGTGAGTGTGTGTTGTGTATGTGTGTGTTTGAGAGAGAGAGAGAGAGAGAGAGAGAGAGAGAGAGAGAGAGAGAGAGAGAGAGAGAGAGAGAGAGAGAGAGAGAGAGAGAGAGAGAGAGAGAGAGTTTATATGCATGTGTGTGTGCCAAACTTTCAATAATTCACAGTTTATGAAGTTCACATTCCTGGAAATGCTGTTCTAGTAGTAGCAGCAGTAGTAGTAGACCACCAAAAGTGTGTAAAGTGTTGCAGCAACTTATTCACTTGGTCAGTCTCTTAGGACTGCTTAGACTTGGAGTCCCGCAGGTGAGTGGCAGTGACTTTGCT
The DNA here is from genome assembly GCA_027497455.2 of Sardinella longiceps. NCBI lineage: Eukaryota > Metazoa > Chordata > Actinopteri > Clupeiformes > Clupeidae > Sardinella > Sardinella longiceps. The sequence continues at coordinate 11,044,909 of JAODXP020000021.1, read as the reverse complement.
CATTTCTGCACGGCTGCCTCATTATTCACTGACTGAGGGGCAGGACTGGGGCCATAAAGAAAGACCACAGTGCTGAGGGGCCACAGGTTATTTCAGTATCGATCCAATGCTTCATTCGCCTCTTGTCACACTGGCACTACTTCATAAGTAATAAGACTGCAAGCCCTTTTTTATTCCACATGCACGCGCCCACACACACACACACACACACACACACACACACACACACACACACACACACACACACACACACACACACTGCCCAACTGCAGATGTATGCAGACACACACACACACACACACACACACACACACACACACACACACACACACACACACACACTGCCCAACTGCAGATGTATGAGGGTGTGTGTGTGTGTGTGTGTGTGTGTGTGTGTGTGTGTGTGTGTGAGGGCTTGGGAGATGGATGATGGGACTGACACTAGGGAAATAAGAGTGTGCCTCTGACCAGGCCATCAGTTATGGGTCAGATCAGTCAGCGGCTGGCTGCTGCTGTCGTTTCCAATGAGCAATGCCCAGCCCCAGCCCCGGCCCAGGCTGCACACAATGCATTTTAAACAGGACTACATCTCCACAAAATGCAGGGGGGTTAAACCATAAGGCAAAAACATTCACAGAGATTTATTAGTTGGCTAGTGCTTTAGATTATTTCATTTTCCATGCGTGGTGATGGATGCTGTAAGTGAAGGCGCCTCATCTTCAGGCTTAAATCCGATTGAGGGGATATTGTAAGCATTTGTCTCAGTTACGTTTCACTCATGAGTTTGAGGCCTTCACATCAGAACAATCTCACTAAAACCACACAGCACACGTTTAATCTTGGCATTTAATAAACTTCATTAACATGAATGTTATTTGTCGTCTTCCCTTTCTAATCATCCATTCTTCTGCCACCTCACATTTTCCAAACTATCTGCTATCTTACTTTCTCATCCTTATTATTCTTAGAGGTTCTCTTGTGGCACCAATGAAATGCGATGTTTTCCCAACCTGTTTTGAGTATCTACTTTCTATTTTTCATGTTATATTTTTTTTTTAAATCAATGTCTCTCATGCATGTGTGTTGTGTGTCTTTCGGTGCAGTGCAGTACAAACCGTGTTGCAGTCGCTCACCGATGACGATGGACTGGGGTTCGCTGTGGACGCCCACCCCGGCACTGGTGCTGGCTGCCACTTCTACGTGATACAGCACCCCAGCCTGCAGACCCCCCACCACCACTGAGCGAATGGCTGCGTCGACCGTTTTATTCACATGGAAACGTGTCTCATTCCCCAAACACCAGATCTGAGAGAAGAGAGACGGAGAGAGAGAGAGAGAGAGAGAGAGAGAGAGAGAGAGAGAGAGAGAGAGAGAGAGAGAGAGAGAGAGAGGAAAATATGGGTTTACACAAAGGTGGAACAAGGGAAACTGCATGTACAGAGTAGAAAGTAGAAAAAAAGTAGAAAAAGAACGACAAACTCAAGAGACAAGCTGACAGAATGAAAGAAGAGGAAGAGATAGAAAAACACCAAAGCTGGAAAGAGAGAGACAGAGAGAGAGAAAGAGAGAGAGAGAGTGACAGAGAGGAAGACAGACACAGAAGGAATGTTCTAGCATGTATGTAGATCACTGGGGGAGCCCTACTTTGTACTCCTGGATGATGCCATTCTGGTGGTCGGGAGGAGGGGGGTCCCAGGAGATACTGATGGAGGTGCTGTTCTGGTTCCCCACCGTCAGAACTGTCACCTGCTGCGGGGGAGCACTGGGAGCTGAGGATGAGAGAGAGAGAGAGAAAGAGAGAGGGAGAGGGGGATAGAAAGAGGAAGGAAGAATGAGAGAGGCAGAGTTAACGGTAATCAAATTCTGCCGTGCTTTGGTTTGCTTTACAATGTCTCTGTGAAAAATCGCCAACTGTCATGCCAATAATGTTTTTCATTAAAAACGAAATTGAAAAGAATTAGTCTTAATTCTTTCAATTCCAGCTGTAATAAAGCCCCGCTAGTTTTATTAAAAAAGTAAAGAAAAAAAGTCTAGTGTAGCGGTGAGCAGGGAGACAAGCATGAAAAGGCCCCCAGAGAGTCAATGAGGCAACTGAATCCTTTAATATTACAAACTTACAATCCCATAGCTACCGTAGACAATGTCCTAGAAACACACACACACACACACACACACACACACACACACACACACACACACACACACACACACACACACACACACATCACACACACACACACACACACACACACACACACACACACACACACACACACCCACACACTCCACATCACTCAGCGACAATAAACACTGATATGGCCCACTCCAGATAGAGCAGCTGGGCATGAGACATTGGAAAAGAAAAGAGGGTGTTTGTCCTACAGTACAGCAAGCAGGAGTGGCTTAGCTCCAGCACTGGCACTGGGGCTGACAGAGGTTCATTAGAAGCGGATTTAGCTGAAGACAGGCCAGCGCCCCTGACGCTAATACAGGGAGCATTTTCACTACCATTCAATACCCACCTCTGGCTTAAAGAGGCTACTGTAGGCCTGTGTTTTTGGACCCACTGCCAGCATTGATTAGTTTTCCCCAGCCAAGAGACGGTGAGAGTGTGAATATCTTTCCCTCTGTTGACAGGTTCATCGGACACAATGTATGCAGAAGGTACTCGTGTTGGTGGAGTCAGGGTCGGTCAGAACACTCACGTATCTCGAACCCATCACCTCATCAACTACAGCAAAGCCATGGCATGGGAGTCAAATGCTCCAACCAAGGCTTCCAACTCAGCAGTTGAGGATTTACAACATGCTGCTGCCAGCTAGTCCTGTGCAGATGACATCCATTACATTGGCATGCATCCCATATGACATAAATAAACAAATAAATATATAGAGATAAATAAATAAATAAACCCATATTGTTGTGGGAACTTGGATGGAGGGCTTCGATGCGTTATAAAACACAATAACCGTCACAGTGCAGCGTCCACATTTGACCAATGTACTGTCATTCAAATCCCCTGTTTGTGGAGGGCAGAGATGAGGCCATTTGTCTTTGCAGACTGAGGACAGGGTGGGCTTGAGCAAACCTCACACTCAGGGCTGCTCTGAGCCAAATGAAATAAACAACAACAACAACAACAACAACAACAACGACATAGGCACCCGGCACATGGTTGGAAATATAACATTAGAAAAAAAAAATGTTTTCTCATTTCCTCCTCGGGCTGACTGGGGACTCACAACACTGACAGGTCAATTACCCCAACCCTGCAATGCTCTCTCTCTCTCTCTCTCTCTCTCTCTCTTTCTCTCTCTCTCTCTCTCTCTCTCTCTCTCTCTCTTTCTTCATATCTCTCATATCTCTTTCACTCTTTAATTTTCTCACTGTCCTCCATTCTTTTTCCATCTCTTACTTCTCTCCACACAGGTTTTCTCTCTCTCTCTCTCTCTCTCTCTCTCTCTCTCTCTCTCTCTCTCTTTTTTTTTGATATCTCTTCTTTCACTATTTAATTTTCTCACTGTCCTCCATTCTCTTTTTCCATGTCTTACTTTCTCTCCACACAGCTCCTCTCTCTCTCTCTCTCTCTCTCTCTCTCTCTCTCTCTCTCTCTCTCTCTCTCTCTCCCCCCCCATATCATCCTCCTCTCTGGTCTCTCTGGTCATTCCACCATTAGGTCCAGTCCCAATGGTCTCCCATGAGCTCCGAGATGGATCTGCCCTATTGGCTGAAACTGGAGGAGTAATGAAAGTCAGTGCCATGGCTCCATCACCAAGGCACCCACACCACATCCACACTAGCACCCCTGCCCTGCCCAATGACACTGGAGACTGGGTGCCCATCAGTGCAACTAGCATCTGATTCAGTGGGTGTCAGAAGGTGATGTGTGGCTGGGTGTATCATTTATCAAACAAAGTCTGGCTCACGGCTCAGCTTAATGGCTATTAGCACTGTGCTGTACAACTGAAGGCTCAGCTTGACAATCCTTTTAAAGCCTCCTTTTAGTAAATAAATACCCACTGGAGACTTTTTAATCAAACAAACAACACAAAGCAATTTCTAAAATACACAACAGTAGAGGAAGCACTTTCAGATATTTAATTGGCTGTTAACATCCCCCCTCTTTCAAATCCATTTCTACATCACCCTAAAGTGCTTCATCCAGGTAACTGAAAAAAAAAAAACGAAAGAAAACATGACAGATCTAACGACTGACCCCTGGGTGTCCTGTGTGTCAACACCTCTTGCCAACACCATCCCCACCCCCATCCCCGCCCCCACCCACAACCCAAGCCCAAGGCCGCCTGGCCCCCCCCCCTTCGGTTGAGCTCAACCTCATGGTTTCTGTGGGAGTGAGTGGGGGGCATCTGGGAGCGTGGCAGCGATCTGTCAACAGGGCTCATCTCACTGGAATGCAGTTAGGAGCCCCACAGCCTTAGTCAGTCCAATGGCTTAAGCCACGTTCCACACAGATGGGGAAGAACGTGAGAGACAGAGAGGAGGAGACAGAGAGAGAGAGAGAGAGAGAGAGAGAGAGAGAGAGAGAGAGAGAGAGAGAGAGAGGGGGTAGATGGAAAGGGGTGGATGGGGAGAGGATCACACACACAAATGGAGGGTGAGAGATGGGAACAGATGGAGAGAGAACCAGACTCCAAAAAAAAGTGGAAGACTTCAGAGGGAAAGAGAGCAGAAGGAGTCAGAGAGGGGGGAAACAGACAGAGAGAAAAAGGGAGAGAAAGAGAGAGAGAGGAAGAGAGTGTGAGAGAGAGAATAGCGTGGAGGAGAGCTCAGTTGTGAAACACTTGAGTGGACTGTCTCTGGGGTTGCAGCTTGCAGTGTGCTAATGGACACCAGGGGAGGGGTCTGGGTTTGTAATCACTTCCGTTCCAGCAGCACAATGCCCAATTAATCTCCTCCTGCTGCCAGCCCCCAGAGGACACCAGGGCTGTGTCCAGAGAGAGAGAGAGAGAGAGAGAGAGAGAGAGAGAGAGAGAGAGAGAGAGAGAGAGAGAGAGAGAGAGAGAGAGAGAGAGAGAGAGATAGGGCGAAATACAGGGAAGAGAGCAAGAAAGAGGTGGCGAAACAACGGAATAACGGAAACAGGTGGCAGAGATAGAGACCATGAGAGGAAATAAAGAAAGAGAGAAAGAAAGAAAGAAAGAAAGAAAGAAAGAAAGAAAGAAAGAAAGAAAAGAGCAAGGCAGGGCAGGCCAGGTGTGTGTGTGTGTGTGTGTGTGTGTGTGTGTGTGTGTGTGTGTGTGTGTGTGTGTGTGTGTGTAGCTAGCTGAGCAGGAGCAGGAGCAGCTGCAGACTCTCCTGTGAGCCTCTCTCTCTCTCTCTCTCTCCTGCAGCTCTCCACTGAGACGAGTGGAAATGAATGGGCCTGTCAGGAGAGCAGCCCTAACACAGACACCTCTGTGTTCCTCACTACACTACAGGAGCTTAGGAGGAGAGGAGAGGAGAGCAGAGCAGAGGAGAGGAGAGGAGAGGAGAGGAAAGGAGAGGAGAGGAGAGGAGAGGAGGAGAGGAGAGGAGAGGGAGGAAGGAGAGGAAGAGAGGAGAGGAGAAGAGGAGAGGAGTGGAGAAGAGGAGAGGATAGGAGAGGAGAGGAGAAGAGGAGAGGAGAGTGGAGGAGAGGAGAGGAGAGGAGAGGAGAGCAGAGGAGAGGAGAGGAGAGGAGAGTGGAGGAAAGGAGAGGAGAGGGAGGAGAGGAGAAGAGATGGGCAAAGAGGGGGAGAGAGGGAAATAGAGGGGAAGAGAGGACAAGGCCTGTGGATTGCAACATGTTTCAGCATCTTTCACATATACTGAGGGATTTCCTTGATTAAACTGTGGGGAATCTGGGGCTTGTGTGCAGCTGAAGAGACTTGCTGCATGTCGGATTGGTATTTATGTGATAAAGTGCTAAAATGTGAGGCAGTCCAGCAATGCTCTGTTTCACATGGTGCTATAATGCATTCTGGGTTCAAAAGTGCAACTCGCAGTTCAGAAATGACAAAATAGCTAGAGGCTAGATGGGTCAGTGTGTGAGGGAGTGTGTGTTTCTATGTCTACATCTGTGTGTGTGTGTGTGTGTGTGTGTGTGTGTGTGTGTGTGTGTGTGTGTGTGTGTATGTATGTGTGTGTGTGTTCATGTATGAGTCAAACTGTCACATGTTGTTGGACTCTACAATGGGTGGCAATGACGGTGCAGCAGTCTCCCTCCACTCAAAGCCCTGTAGGTGAGTATGTGGAGAAAGCTACAGACACAATGACACAAACCAGGAAGAAAAACAAAGCCTGGGACCAGGAAACTAAGAACCAGTCAGCACATATCAGCCTTCCTAAAACAAACAAACAAACAAACAAACAAACAAACAAAACATCTGTGCTGTGATGTGGCCTGTGAGGGTTAGTATTACCAACCATCCTGACGTGAAAATATTAAGTGCATAAGCATCCAGAAGGGGGAGATGGATTACTGATCAGCAGAAGTAGAAAAGACTCAGATTCCCATGATGCCTCACCTTCCTCTGTGGTGCGAGCCGTCCTGGACTCGCTGTCCATGCCCTGGAACTCATTGAAGTAGGGTCTGACTTTGATCTCGTAAACGATGCCCTTCTTGAGCTGGGCCAGCACCACGCTCCGCTCGGAGGGGACCTTCACGTCCTGACTCTGCCAAGGCCCCGGCGAGGGCAGTCCTGACGTCTGCCTGTACAGAACCCGATAGCCTTGGATGTACTGTGACTGGCGGTCCACCTACAGAAAACAAACAAACAAACAAAAGTTTGAATTTGTGTTTACTAGAATTAAACAGCCTACCTTTAAAACTTTCCTTTCCTTCCTATTCCATCACCGTAGAACCTCCAAACATGGCTTCTTCTAATTGGCTGGAAAGTTCAGTGACACTCTCTCCCATTGGACAGTTACTTATTTAACAGCAGCACTAGCGTGCAGATGCATTCCTCCTGCTGAGTGTTGCTCTGTGGCCTTTAGAGGAGGCCACCGTGCCTTTAACAGCCTCTCCATCACCTGTGCTGACACGCTCCTCAGCAATTAGCAGGGGCTAGCACACACAGCACTGCATTACACACACACACACACACACACACACACACATTCACAGCACACACACCAGCTATACACACACACACTTCGCTCCGTGCACAGCACACACTCCAGCTATAAAAGCATACTTATGTGTAGTGTGTGTGTGCACATGCGTGTGTGTGTGTGTGTGTGTGTGTGTGTGTGTGTGTGTGTGTGTGTGTGCCCCTGGAGAGTGGTAAAATGGCGGGCAGATGCAGCAACACTCATGACTCAACCCCCTGTGGGCAACTCCTTGAAGTGTGATAAGGCAGTTAGGCGTGATCGTAATTCTTTAAAGAAAAAAAAAAAACACACACATGCAACACACACTCAACAAACGTTACACACACAGACACACACACACACACACACACACACACACACACACACACACACACACACTACACCACCACACTATATACTTCTCCTATAAACTAACTCCTGGATGGCTCACAAACAGCACTTCGAACAAGGCCGCACCTTTTCCCCCATATAGTCTCCCTCTGAGAGCCAGGCTAGTGGAATATACACCCGTCTCGAGGAGGGAGAGGAGGCGGCCATGGCTACATAACTCTGCCTAATGGCTTGTTAACGGTGGGAGAGGCGAGGCAAAGCTTTTCGAGTGGGGGGGTATTAAGCAGCTGTTTCCCGCCGGCTCTGCCCAGAGTAAATCAGAGCAATGGCCCCTCTCCTCACCCTTGTTTAGCTTTCATTAGCGCAGGCTGGCAGGGCACGTTTACACTTTTCAAACATAAAAAAGAAAGGAAAAAAAAGGAAAATAAAATATGTCCCAGCAGCACTCCTCTCTTTCAGCGCTGTATAGATAAAAGGTTGGGCCTCTCGTTTTTTTTTGTGTTGATTAAAGCAGAAAGCATAAATCCAGCGCTATGGCAACAGTCTATTGTTCTTCTGCGACAAAAGTCCCATTATGGCCACTTGTGTGGATGGACTGTAACTCTCGGGCACCTGATAATGCCGGCCATTTAGAGCAAAGACAGGGGACTGTCCACACTTAATAGGCCTTACTAAACAGCACCGAGATAGGGCTTTTCTCTCTCTCTCTCTCTCTCTCTCTCTCTCTCTCTCTCTCTCTCTCTCTCTCTCTCTCTCTCTGTGGTTTATGGATTTTGCTGGGTGCAGGGCTGGACTGAGAGAGAGAGAAAGGAAAGAGAAAAGATCTTTTGTGGAGAGTGCCACTGTCTGGACTGGCACTGTGTGTGAATGAATAAAACAGTGTTGGGCTGGCACCTGCCCATCCGTATGGTGAACAACACAGACAGCTTTTAGGGGTGTGAGCATGTGAAGCGTGGTCGAGTGTGCGTTGTAATGTATGTGCGCAAGTGTGTGTGTGTGTGTGTGACAGTGTGTGTGTGTGTGTGTGTGTGTGTGAGAGAGAGAGAGAGAGAGAGAGAGAGAGAGAGAGAGAGAGAGAGAGAGAGAGAGAGAGAGAGAGAGAGAGAGAGAGAGAGAGAGAGAGATGTGTGTGTGTGTATGTGTGTGTGTCTAGGAGAGTGTCTTTTTGTGTGTTTGTCAAGAGTGAGTGGGTGGGGGGTGAGTGTCACAGTCAGCATGATTAAAAAACATTCTCAAGATGGGGAATGAAAAATCATGCCAAGTGTTGGTGAGTGTGCGTGCGTGTGTGTGCGTGCGTGTGTGTGTGTGTGTGTGTGTGTGTGTGTGTGTGTGTGTGTGTGTGTGTGTGTGTGTGTGTGTGTACTGGTTGGGGGAGGGAGGGTAACTGATAAAACTGGATGGGAGAGGAACTAAACCAACACCCAATTAATTACAATCTCTACATTTGTCTGTTGGGCATTTATCTTCATTGCAGTTTGGGCTTAGTCTGATAGTAGCCTGATAGAGGCGCCATATGTTGCCATACTATTTTGATGCATGATGCTGCTGACAGACAAGGCAGTCCTGCAGCAATGCGACGCTGGTTGCCAGGTTGTTTGATATTCCTACATTGCCAGTCAGCAAAAGCAATAAATCAAAGAGCCTCCACTGCAAGCCTTCACTGCAGTTCTGTCAGATGGAACATTGAATACGAGAGAATGGATGTGTTCAACAACTAACTTCACAATGGAAGCTTTTGTTCCTTTTTTTGTCAGAAACTGTGATTCAAATGTTCTGAGTCGAGAGAAGAGAATAAAGAACCGGTAGAAGAGAGAAAGAAAAGAATGTCGGCAGGAGGAACCGTGATCAAGGATTTCTTGTCGTTCACACCACAAGGGATAACACAGGAGCAGGAGATCCTGCAATATTATTGGTCAAGGAACAATTGTGGCTTGACTTACCGTCCAAGTAACTTGTATGGTGGTAGGGCTAAGGACCACAGGGTTGTGAAGCCGCACGATGACTTCGCCCAGTTCCTTTTGAACGTGCCGATGGTCCACGCCCTGTGCTGGGGGGCTTATGTCTAAAGACGGGGGTTGAGAAAGGAAAGAAAGACAAGGAGAGAGAGACGATGTTTAAATCAAACAAATCTAAGCACCAATCTTAAGCAAAAGAATTTCTTTCTTACATCAGTGAGCTAAAACTAAGTCAAAATGATTAAGTGGATTTAACTGATGTTTGAAATGTCTCATTGAAAGTGTTTTTCTAACTCAATCCCGAACAGCGAGAGGACTTTGGATTTGGCGTTTGTAAAGCTTTTGGTCCATGCTTATCGCATTACCCCCACCGAAATCTAACATCAAACACGGAGTGTTTCCATAACAGTGATATAACCACAGTCAGCTAAGGCAATGGGATCGGATTTAAGTCAAACACACAGCCAACCAGAGCTCCTTCTACTCCAGTGACTTAACCGCCTAAGCAGAAGCCAGAGGGAAGAGGACATCCAAATCAAACCGCATGGGAAGAAATATCAGTGGCCCTATCGTGAGTGATAGAAGCTATTTTCCCTTGCTCAATTCCCACCCTGACAAAAAGAAAGAAAAAAGAAAAAAGAAAAGAAAAAAAGTTCCTATGTTCGCTTGCCATTTGAACAGGGAAGGAAGAGCAACAAGATAAACCCGGCCTTAGCATTCAGCTAGGAAATCTTCTGCCGAGCTCTCGAGGGATTCGGCAAAGGGGAAAAAGCCATTTAGAGGAAACCACCGTGGAAAAAATGATATAGACCGCGTCATGAATCACTGACTGCGCTGAGACAGTGTGTGCATGTGTGTGTGTGTATGTGTGTGCGTGCGTGGGGAGGGGTTGTGAGGCAAATGCATTTGGGAAGACGCTGAAAAAGCCATTCGTCTCGTCATGACCCGCCACTGTCAATAAGCATCTCTGCACGTCAACGCTGCATCTACAGTTGATTAGAGGACACCAAGGCCATTAGAATGGACTCCATCACTGTGTGTGTGTGTGTGTGTGTGTGTGTGTGTGTGTGTGTGTGTGTGTGTGTGTGTGTGTGTGTGTGTGTGTGTGTGTGTGTGTGCGCCTTGGCGTCATAGCTCGGGAAATTACACTGCGGAGGTGTATTGCAGGGGGCAGGGTGTGTGTGTGTGTGTGTGTGTGTGTGTGTGTGTGTGTGTGTGTGTGTGTTTGTGTAGTAGGAACCAAAGGTTGCAAGGGCATTGGAAGGTACTAGGTTCATCAGCGCAAAAAAAACAAAAAACTTAATAACCAGGCCTGGGTTCTCAGCTGAGTGGCATTTTAATCGAATCTCGCCATGGGTTTGGAAGGCCAGTCCTGTTCCCTCCCAGTTAAGCTCATTAACATAGCTGGGATGGCACTAACTCGGTTAGGGCTTCCAAAAGTAGGCCTGATTGCTTGACATGATTCCACATCAGATGCCCTTAATGAGTGGAGCCATGACTGGAAGCACTGGCGGCTATGCTAGCGGAGAGAGGGAGATGGGGATGTACAGAGACACTGATCTGATTTGTTGCCCACCGGTCAGTCAGTTATTCAGCCAAGCATGGAAAGGCTGGCATAAAGCACAGTGATAAAAGTTTTACAGTGAGCCATAAAAAAATGGACCATTGATTTAATGACTGCTGAAGTTTTTGGACACAAATCAACTAAAACTTGTGGTGCTATTTTCTGTTAATATAAAGCAGCTCTTTTGTTATCGGCTTATGTTTTACTAGTACATGACCGTATCTCAATATATTGTAGCTCATGGGCCAAGGCACCCAAATGATAAATAAATGGTCAGCCATTTTGAAAAACAGAAAATGGAGGTTTACCTTGTGTTCGTACAGGCTCTGACATAGGGCTTGGATCACTCAGGCCGTGGCTGTTGACCGCGCGCACCATGAAGAGATAGATGGTGTTTGGGCGAAGGCTTTTCACTGTGAACTGAGTTGTCTTCACGTGGTCAGCCACAGTCTGCCAGCTGTTGCTCACTGATTGGCTAAACATTGAGACAGACACTCACAAGTCAAACCACTAGTTTACACAAACATCATTTATCTTGTTTTTCTTTTCATATGAACACCTCCCAAAGAATAACACTAAAAGCTTTGGAAAGAGTCTTTTGAGCTTTCAGAAGTGTTGTCACTTTAACATGTTTTTCTTTGGATTTTTATATTTGTTTAATCCAAAAATAAAACCAATCAATCAAAGGAAATGTAGACTTAACAACTTAACTACAGCCATTCATGACTGTGCCTGGACTCTACTGTAAAGTCTACTCTGGACACAAACCTGAAGGCCTCGATGACATATGAGGAAACTGGTGATCCCCCAGCCAGGCCCGGCTGCCAGGAGAGGGACACGCTGTTCTTGGTGACGTCAGTGACCTGGGGTTTGGAGGGCGGGCCGGGCAGCTCGTTCTCATCCTGGTTCTTAAGCACCAACGCTCCTCCACCCTCTGCAAAAAAAAGGCCCAGTGAGGAGAAATAGTGTAAGTCGTGTCACATCATAACTTTACAGGCTGCCAGCAGTGACAAATCGAGTTAAGGCAAAGAAAAGAGAGTGGGGATGGTTTTCAGCCCAGTTATTTCCCTGGGTGCCTAATGAGCTGTGTTACGTACCCTTCACTTCAAGGAAAGCACTCCAGGATGTCTCCCCACTAGAGCTGGCAGCCACGCAGGTGTAAATGCCAGAATCGGATACCTAGGGAGACACACACACACACATGAACTATTATCTCACTATAAAGTACATCTTGATGTCATTTAATGAGATTATTAAGGACTATCATACCAAAAAATAAAGTATTTCTTGTAATATTATATGGAGAAAGGCATAGCCTAATGACAGACCCCCCCCCCCCCCCCCAATACAAATATTTAACCTGT
>JAODXP020000021.1:11017604-11020104 GCA_027497455.2 Sardinella longiceps | reverse complement strand
CTTCTCACTCATCACACTCAAAAACATTCTTTTCAAACAAAGCCTTTGACATCAATTAACAAGTGAGAATCTGGCCGGAGCTGAAACATTTTTCTCACCATAACAACAACCAATAAAAAAAATAATACTTTCTGTGTTTATTTATTTTTCAGCGTTGGCCAGATGAGTTAGGAGCACAGCTGGCCGTCGGGAGCGTCGAAAGCTCCCGGCTTCGACGTGTTTCATCCCTCTGATCCGAGATTAACGCGTTGCGATGCCTTTTGGACTCAGTCGTGCCATCGTGGGGCCCTGTGCTGCTGCTGCAGATGGCGATGGATTTACTGCCACCCCAATTTGGCCCCTGTCCTGTCCCGTCCTCTGGACACGGGACCTCGCTGGCCCTGGTCTCCTCTCTCTGGGCCCTGGTCCAGTCTGGGTCTCCCTTTAAATCAGCGAACTGCTGGCAGAGCTTCCTCGCTCTCTCTCTCGCTCGCTCCCCCTCATTGATCGCCACAGGGGCAGTACATTAAACCGCCGCCAGTCAATCAAAGCGGGTTTGTTTAATGACTGATCTGCCTAATCATACTGTGCCGCAGTGGCTCGTCGTGGCTCTCGCCTGGATGGCCAAATATCTCCCATGTACAGTCATTCATACTCTCTCTGCCTCTCTCTCTCTCTCTCTCTCTCTCTCTCTCTCTCTCTCTACCTCTTTGGCTTTGTGTCTTTCTCTGTCTGGCATTCCAACTCCACAGAGTCATAAACAAGTACAGAGAGAGGAGACAGATCGGCTGTGATCCAGAGACCTAAATGTCTGCAGATAGCCCCTACTGCTGCATCTTCTGAGCCATGTATGACAGGAGGCATCTGCGCACACACACACACACACACACACACACACACACACACACACACACACACACACACACACACACACACACACACACACACACACACAAAGGAATCAGAAACAGACTTGCCCCTACAGTAAAAATGTACGTTATATGCAGAATAGACTGACGCGCGCGCACACACACACACACACACACACACACACACACACACGCCCTCACCAAAGAACACGCTGTCATTTCTTCAGACCCTGCATTCAATCATATTTTATTCAGAGGGGGCTCCGGCAATTACTGTCTCTTTCCGGCATGCGAGCTGAATGGGTAATTTCACAACTCCTGCTGCTGCTGCTGCCTGGAACCCTGACAGTCGGGTGGCAGTGTCGGAGGAAGCTAGCGGCGCAGCTACAGCTACGCTAGTCAGCCAGCGGAGGTCTTCACCCTCCTCTCACCCCTGCACCCTCCACTCCCCGCTGCAGCCTCACTCCACCTGCCAGTCAGGCATGTCTAAACATGCACCCCTGCTCTCTTTAGAAGACGTCAACACTGCAGCACCCTCCACCCTACCCACCCTCAACCACACACACACACACACACACACACACACACACACACACACACACACACACACACACACACACACACACACACACTGTGAGGGGTGTATGGGCACTCTTTCAGGATCTTTTTTCTTCTGACTACTGTGATTTCCTCATTCTTTGTCAAATTTGTGCCTGCTCTTTTTATCTGGTATCTTGCAGCCATTTTGAGAGTGCATCCCCCCCCCCCCCCCCCCACACACACACACACACACACACACACACACGCACCAATGCAGACATACAATGCACACTGAAATACCACCACTAACCCAAGTGGCTAAGAAGTAGATGTTAGCTGCAAACTGGTTAGTACAAAGCTATATGAGTCAAAGCTACAAAGACAACCATCACCTACAGGAACTACAGAACTACTGAAGGAAGCGCACACACGCACGCACACACACACACACACACACACACACACACACACACACACACACACACACACACACACACACACACACACACACACTTCTCACACACTCACACACACAGTTAGCCACAGGGCTGCTGGAACTCACTGCTATGGCCATACACAGCTGTGCCCAAGTTAGTGTGGATGGGGGTTAATAGAGTTGGAGCCCTGCAGTGAGAGTGTGCAGGTGTGTGTGTGTGTGTGTGTGTGTGTGTGTGTGTGTGTGTGTGTGTGTGTGTGTGTGTGAGCGAGAGGGGGTGAGGGGAAAGCTCATGCACAATGGAGGCTGTTCCGAAGGATGGTACTTACCCACAGGGCGAGCTGGAGACAGAACAATGGAGTGGTGGAGAAAAGAAAACAAACAAACAAACAAACAAACAAAATGAAACAATACAAACAAACAAAAAACAACAACAACACAAACAAACAAACAGACAGACAAATGGACAGACAGACAGTCAAACCAAGGGAGAGCAGGACCACAACAAAACAAAGGAAAGGAAGAGGGGACAAAAAATGGGACAAATAAAAAAGAAAATTAAGGTCAGAATGAACAATGGCATGTAGTGTTCGGGGCACACAGTTACAGCACTGGGTAAGCTTGGGAGACAGGTCCACACACCCACGAGGCCCAGAGATGTCAGAGACCTGTGCTA
>JAODXP020000021.1:11000104-11005104 GCA_027497455.2 Sardinella longiceps | reverse complement strand
ACACACACACACACACACACACACACGCACTCATTGTCAATCCACATGTTCTGGCACAGGGCGAACCACACCTGTCCGTCAACCCCCTACAGCAGAAGGCATTCTACAAGCCAACCATCCGGTAGCCTTGAGCTAAAGCATCGCTCACTCTTGCTTACACTCCCTTACATAAACATCTCTCTGATTATTCCTCTCCAGCAAACACAGTCTGCACAACCCTCGCCAATTAACAGCACCAACTCAAAGGCTGACACAACAGAGAGAGAGAGAGAGAGAGAGAGAGAGAGAGAGAGAGAGAGAGAGAGAGAGAGAGAGAGAGAGAGAGAGAGAGAGAGAGAGAGAGAGAGAGAAATGGAGAGAGAGGCTCGAGTGGCAGCAGCCAAGATTGATTTGACTCCAAATTAGCGAGGAGTGAAAGTTTCATTGGCCTGGCTCTGTTAGAGGATGACAGCCTTTGGCTCTGGGTGCTGAAGAGACAGCAGAGAACCTCTTAAGTGCGGAGAGAAAAGAGAGAGAGAGAGAGAGAGAGAGAGAGAGAGAGAGAGAGAGAGAGAGAGAGAGAGAGAGAGAGAGAGAGAGAGAGAGAGAGAGAGAGAGAGAGAGAGAGAGAGAGAGAGAGGTGTACTCTGACAGGAGCTCTAATCGTCCCCTCTAATCTGAAGCTGCTTTGGCAGGTGAGTGGAGGTGTAGTGAGGCCTGGCAGCAGAGCTGTGCTTCTGTGCCATCTTCAGCGGGAGGAAAAGGTGGCGGCAGAGAGGAGCTCTGACAGCGATCATTGTTCAGTGTGCCACATGACAGAGAGTAGAGGGGAAAGCACACACACACAGAGACGCAGAAACATACAAATACACACACACACACACACACACACACACACACACACACACACACACACACACACACACACACACACACACACACACACACACACACACACACACACACACACACACACACACACATACACACACACACAGAGAGAACAACAGAAGCAGAAGCAACAGAAGCTCACACAGAGAGACAAAATCACAGAAGACAATTGGCTCTGATGTCAGGTTTGCTCGGTTGAGCTTAGAAATGAGGAGAGAGAGAACACAATGGGAGCGACGGTGACAAACGTGTGTGTGTGTGTGTGTGTGTGTGTGTGTGTGTGTGTGTGTGTGTGTGTGTGTGTGTGTGTAGCGGACGGGAAGAGAATATGATGGTGTGACAGACTAGCGTAATAAGGGTAATGAATGGATGGGGGGAGAAATTAACTCAGCTCCACTCACCTCCCACGAGGGATGTCCACGTCGTCCTTCCTCCAGCGCACGGACGGCTGCGGATCTCCTTGCACCTGGCAACGGAACTCCACCGGCTCCTCTTCCAGAACCACCTGGTTGATGGGCCGCCGCAGGAACGTGGGGCGCTCTGAAGGGGGAGGGGAGAGGACAGGATATGATTATGAGTGACTCTGTGACTGTGTGTGTGTGTGTGTGTGTGTGTGTGTGTGTGTGTGTGTGTGTGTGTGTGTGTGTGTGTGTGTGTGTGTGTGTATTCAATATCATTAAATATCAATAACATATGCATGGGCCATTACTGTCTGTATATGCTGAGTCCATGAAAAAGAAATTGTGCATTTGTTGACTGAATGTTTCTTTATGTGAGTGACACACAGACAGTCCATGTATGTGTGTGTGTGCACATGTGTGTCTGTGTGTGTGTGCACATGTGTATGTGTGTGTGTGTGTGTGTGTGTGTGTGTGTGTGTGTGTGTGTGTGTGTGTGTGTGTGTGTGTGTGTGTGTGTGTGTGCATGTGTGTGTGTCAGGCAGGGGGTAAAGAGAGGTCATCAGCATATTTACCGGGGCAGATGGCATTAGCACTGACGCAGGAATGAAAGCGATCAGTCAGCACTCCTCTCTCTCTCTTTTTCACACACACACACACACACACACACACACACACACACACACACACACACACACACACACACATCGCCACCGGCCCACAGGCACGTCCCCACAAGCCCCATTTAATTGAGTGCACATACAGGCAAGGCAAAGCAGAGCAGCTCACTGGGACATGGCACAGATTCTCTTACTGGGACAATTGGCTTGTGTCAGGTGGAGAGTGGAAGAGGGAGCGTTTCGAGTTCACCGACTTTGTTTGTACGACGAACAAAGAACAATCGCCCTCAGTGATGTCTCTGAGTGTTTGCTCAATGTCATATCACTTTCAATCCCCTTGTTTTTTCGCCACAGTAAACATGAAACAGTGACTTCATCTTTGATCCTATCGGTTTCTGAACTGGATTCATGGTAAGTGTGAGTCATGAAGGCAGTGACTGCGGTGGTGGTGGTGGTGGTGCTCAATCTCACACTTACCGAACACGGTGAGCTGGGCGGTTTCGCTGTCCCTCTCGCCCACCATGTTGGTGCCCACGCACACGTACATGCCAGCGTCGTTCTTACGGGTGTTGGATATCATCAGCTTCCCTCCTCGAATCTACGCCAACCAGATGCAAACAACACCATGACAACCAATTCACACCAGTGAGGAAACGGATAAGGTCAACAGAGAATTTCAGAGAAATACAAATATTTGGAACATATAACATGGAAATAGATATAAATCTCTTATAATTACCATCTGATGTCAAGTCTAAATATAGACAATGTAGTAATATAATTATAACTTATGGCTAAATATAATAAAATAGTTCTGTATCTATGATGTTGCTATACCAATACTATGCTGTATGGGTAATTAAGGACCATCTACTGTACCTTAATCCTGTCGTCCTTCTCGTCGATGCGCACTTTGTCCTTCTTCCAGTAGATGGTGGGCTCTGGGTGACCGCGGGGAGGGACACACTCTAGGATGGCCGGCTCCCCTGCTGCCACCACCACATCTGTCGGGTTCTGCCTGAAGTCATCCCGTAACACTGGAATAAACACACACACACAGACAGAGAAGGCAGCAATGTTAGTTATTAGTTAAACCAATATGACAGAGAAAGAGAGAGAGAGAGAGAGAGAGAGAGAGAGAGAGAGAGAGAGAGAGAGAGAGAGAGAGAGAGAGATGTGTGTGTGTGTGTGATGTGTGTGTGTGTGTGTGTGTGTGTGTGTGTGTGTGTGTGTGTGTGTGTGTGTGTGTGTGTGTGTGTGTGTGTGTGTGTGTGTGTTTTATTCTTGCATTCAGGTGTGTTGTTTTTCAGAGTACCTGCCATAGCCCTGCAGTGGTGTATGTAAAGTGAGAGCGTGTATCTGCCGTGTATCTGGCTGTGTACATGCTGTTCTGTGCTGCTAGGGACGGCTACGGGTTTCGTTTGGCTGGTCCGGAACAAGTAAGATCTAATTGGAGTTAATGGCGTTCCCCCATGGAGACGGAGAACAAACAGAGGAAGAATGCCCTCAAGCTTTCTGTCAGTCAAGCTGAGGCTCGACACTGACACACACACACACACACACACACACACACACACACACACACACACACACACACACCACATGCAAACACACACACACACACACACACACACACACACACACACACACACACACACACACACACACACACACACACGCACACTCAGATCCGCATGCACATATGTACGTAGGTGGGTGGTCTGCATATCCAGCTCAAAGTAAGATCCAATCCCCCTCAGGTAACTCTTTCATTAGAGAGACCCCCTGCTACCCGGACTAATGGAGTGTGAACCAAAACACACACAGGCACCTGTTCAGGGTCATCTCATTATCCATAACAAACACTCACCCAGCTCACCGTCCACAGATAATACTGAGAGAGAGAGAGAGAGAGAGAGAGAGAGAGAGAGAGAGAGAGAGAGAGAGAGAGAGAGAGAGAGAGAGAGAGAGAGAGAGAGAGGGAGAGAGAGAGAGAGAGAGATACACTGTGATCTCTCCACCTCTGTTTAATCTATGAGTGGAGCACTTCTGTTCTATATGTGTTTAATAGGAGGCTATGTGTCTCTGTGCCACCTCTTTCAAAGCTGGGGGAATTCTCTAGTGTACACACACACACACACACACACACACACACACACACACAGCCTTTATCCTGTCCCAGGGAAACTCGGGAGCTGTTTTTAAACAAGTGAATGTGTGAACAGTGTGTGTGAGAGTGTGAGCTGTGTGTGTGTGTGTGTGTGTGTGTGTGTGTGTGTGTGTGTGTGTGTGTGTGTGTGTGTGTGTGTGTGTGTGTAGGAGGGTTGGGGGGTGGACCTGTCTGCCCTCCTGCTGTACGAGTGCAGGAAGAAAGGCCTGTTTGAAGAGCACTAAATTAAGGGCAACTCCAGTGGGCTCCTATGCAAATCCCCAGTGCAGAGAGAGAGAGAGAGAGAGAGAGAGAGAGAGAGAGAGAGAGAGAGAGAGAGAGAGAGAGAGAGAGAGAGAGAGAGAGAGAGAGAGGGGGGGGTTGGAGAGAGGATCGCAGCGGGATAACAGGTCCCAGTGCGCCTCTACGGCGGCTTTCCCTTTCCCTAACACCGGCATGGATGGATGGATGGGTCGCCCCTTCTTCTTTGATTAGGAAGAAAAAGACTGAGGCAAAGGGGGGAGAAGTCATCGGAAAAAAGAAAGAAAGAAAGAAAAAAAAGCTCCTGAAGCAATTATCCCGGGAATGCAGTAAGATGATGGAGGAGTTGTTGTTCTACAGTGGGAATTCATGATGGGGAAGAGGAACAAAAGCAAACACAGCTGCCAGTGTGAGGAATAACTAAATTCCGAGACGGAAGAGTGCTTCCTATCCTAACAGTAGTTCCCATTGGAAAGGCAGAAGTGGATACAGGATTTGTTAGAGAATGAAGGAATTCAAATAGAAGTCAAATGGATTGTCTGAATGGACACATACACACACAGACATCCACACCCATACACACACCCACCCACCCCTACACACACACACAAACACACACACTGCTGGAGCAACAGGCTCTCTAAACGGACATGTTACTTCATGCCTCCTTGCCTGTCCTGTTGTCATGTTGTTTTGATCATT
>JAODXP020000021.1:10985104-10995104 GCA_027497455.2 Sardinella longiceps | reverse complement strand
AGACATCACAAGTTCCCAACACACACACACACACACACACACACACACACACACACACACACACACACACACACATACACTCACCCGTCCATACACATACACTCTTCCCCCCAAATTCAATTTAGCCTAATCCGTGCTTTATGGTAATGTATAGCTCATTAAAATGTTAGTTAAAAACTCATTAAAATTCCCCCGGCTAAGTAATGGCTTCATTACTATAATATGCTGAAAAGGAAAGAAAAAGATGGGGCGAGAACAAGGAGAAGAGAGGAGAGCGTGTGAAAAAAAAAGAAAGACAGCTTTCTAATCGCGTAATTGTGACAAAAAAGAGAATTGATTTGCATAATAAATCACGGAAGCATTGCGGTTTTCAGAGAAGACGCTCCGCAATTAGCAAATGCCACAATTAAGAGACGCGTCTTTTCTGAAGATTTTTTTTTTTTTTTTTTTTTTTGGAGGGAGGGAGGGAGGGCACTATTCACATTTCACGTTTTTTGACGCTGTGTCTTCTTCAGAGCTTCTGCCTTTAGTTGTGTGTGAGGGTGTGTGTGTCTGTGTGTGTGTGTGTGTGTGTGTGTGTGTGTGTGTGTGTGTGTGTGTGTGTGTGTGTGTGTGTGTGTGCCAGCTCTGGACTGGCAGACTGGCACCAGAGCCACTGGCACAGGTTCCCAGGGAGGCACAAAGCGGAGACGGCACTGGAAGCTCACTGATAACACGGGCAGGAGGCAAAGCCGGCCACCACATGGGGAAGGATGGAAGAGCTGAGTCTGAGCCAAACACACACTCACGGACACACACACACACACACACACACACACACACACACACACACACACACACACACACACACATATAGATGTACATCCACACAGAACAGACTGTCTCCAAAACTCTCCAAAAGACTTGAGTGGATGGGATCCTTTGTTACAGTGGGAGTGGACTGGTCATTTTTGGCAGTAAGCATCCACTAGAAATATTGTGTTCCACTTACAATGACACACACACACACACACACACACACACACACACACACACACACACACACACACACACACACACACACACACATACACACACACACACACACACACACACTTTTTCACTGGTTACCATTTTTGATGGTAACCACACCACCAGAAACTATTAGATAAACACACACTCTCTCAAGAGGCAACGCTTGAGTTGCACCTATCAGGAGTCAGTCAGGATGTCTGTCTCCGCTGCCAGCATAGAGAGCCAACAGGGCATGAGGGTAAGTGCCACCGCAAACATGCCCCAGTGAATCACTTTCTCATGGGAGCGCACAGAAGGAGAGGAGGGTGACTCATGGAGGGGTTAGACAGTTTTCTGTGCCCTTATGATGGTGGTAGGTAGTTCTCTCTCTCTCTCTCTCTCTCTCTCTCTCTCTCTCTCTCTCTCTCTCTCTCTCTCTCTCTCTTTAACTCTATATCTCCTGAGTGTGTGTGTGTGTGTGTGTGTGTGTGTGTGTGTGTGTGTGTGTGTGTGTGTGTGTGTGTGTGTGTGTATGTGTGTGTGTGTGTGTGTGTGTGGGGTGGGGGTTGTAGTGTATGTGTGAGGCAGGAGATGCTTCAAACGAGGTTCAGCACAGCACAGCAGCGGTCAGTGAATCAGAGAGCGAGAGGCGTCCACGCTGAGCGGTGCCGAGCGGAGCAGGGGAAAGCCTAATGAAGGATCTGAGCCTGGGCTAGCAGTGCTGCAGTGGGGAAGCAGCTGAATAAAACACCACCCTCCTGATCAAAGAGAAGCCATGCCTGCTCGCTCTCTCTCTCTCTCTCTCTCTCTCTCTCTCTCTCTCTCTCTCTCTCAATCTCTCTTTCTCTCTTTTCCTATCTCTCTTGTTCTCTCTCGCTCTCGCTCTCTCTCTCATGTTCTTGGTATTCATCTTTCCCTGCTGCTTGAGGAATCAAAGAGATTTTCCAAAGGAGAGGGATGGGATTGTGTTCTGCGTGAGAGCGTGATGTGTGTCGAGCGCAGTGGGTGTCTTGGTGGAGGCAGGAGAAAGGGAAGACCTGCACTGATCTCTCGCTTTTTTTAACTTTCCTTTTTCTTCTTCTTCTCAGGAGTTCCCCCTCGTTTCCTCATTTTCACCAAACGACTCTCTCTCTCTTTCTCTCCCTTCCTCTCTCTTTCTTTCTCGTTCTCTCTCCCTCTTTCCGTATTTCCCTCTAATTAGTTTGTCAAAAAGCGGAACGCAGCGCGGTTCCCCTCCCACCAAGGGAAGCCTCTGAAAACCGGAGGCAGCTCAGGGCAACCGAGGCATGGCCACACTCGTTTTTTTCTCTCTCTCTCTCTCTCTCTCTCTCTTTCCTTTATTTTTTTTTTATCCCTTCCTCATCCTCAATCCCTCCTCTTGTGCGGTTTGGGAGTGTTAAATTTAGCCACTGCTGGCCCTTTTTGGTCCTTCTGTGTGCCCGTCCATGTGGTTTCTCTGGCGGGGAGGAAAGGAGGAGGAGGGGGGGGGGGAGCTTGGGACTCTCCATGTCGCTCTGCATCACAGGGCTCAGTACACACAGCAGTGAGGGGACAGGAGAAGAATGAATCTCCTTCTCATTAGCCTCTACCTCCTCTTCCTCCTCCACCTCCTCTTCCTCCCGGCCTGGTGCAGTGTATTGTAACCAAACTAGCCTACTGGCCTGTGGTGCCCAGATGCACCAGAGAGGTGGTGCTGGTGGAGAAGAGGGCAATCATGGAGGAGAGGTGGTGAAGCGGTGCGGGGGAGAGAGGATGCGGCTGCCTGTGTGAGGATGTGCTGGCCAATTGGATGCACCCCCCACGTCCACACACACACACACACACACACACACACACACACACACACACACACACACACACACACACACACACACACACACACCCATCGACTCCTTTCCCATAAAACCCCCTGCTAATGATTTAGCCTCGCAACTATCACGCATGGGGGCCTCTCAGCTTCTATATCTGCACCACACACACACACACACACACACACACACACACACACACACACACACACACACACACACACACACACACACACACACACACACAACCATATTAATTTACACCCAAACACATAAATGGACTTTGCCACACACACACACACACACACACACACACACACACACACACACACACACACACACACACACACACACACACACACACACACACACACACACACACACAGCTTGTGCTCTCCAGTAGCTGTTCAGGTGTAAAGAATGTGTGGTGACACAAGCTCTGCTGGGCAGGCTGGAGACCAGCTGCAGCCAGTGAAGGTGAGATAAACAGCTCTCTGCAGCTCTCTGCTGTCCCTGGACACAGCTGAGGAGACAGGGGCACACAGCCAGACAGCACTCACTCCCTGACTAACCACAAACCCTTTACACTGCCCACTTCAGGCTATAGACACTACTACTGTATCTAAAATCGCCTTTATAGCTTTTAATTTTATATTGTGTACTGTTTATTTGCAGTGCATTTACAATTTTACTTGTTTATTTGTTTCTTTACTGATTTTAATGGCACTTTAGAAAGTATTTGCTTACTGTTGTGGGCTAGGCTACTGTAAAAGTCAGTAGTTGAATACTAGAAGACAAGAATAGCCAGCAGGAAATTGGCAACAAGCTATTCTAAATGTCCCTATTTTGCTGAGCCATATTGTGTGCCAGTTACGCTTGGGTACTGTAATTTCATACCACATGACTTCTCTCCATGGAGAGCCATAGAAATGCTGACCTCTTCACATCCTGACACAGTGTCAAGCACTGAAGGATCCTTGTCTCAATTTAGCGGCATCGACCTGGAGACAGAGTGATGCTACACCATGTTAGGATCGCACCAACTCATACCACCACACTGTCTTGCTGTTGTTGCTACTCTACCTGCTAGCCGCATATCGCTTTCTGCATCTGACATGTCTATTTGTGGTAGGTGTAGCACTAAGGCTAACGTCATGGCATAGGAGAGTATGATCCTTTAGCAGAGAGGAAGCTAATCTTTCAGAGACAGCTACTCAATTGCTAAACTGCTAGCTGTGTGTGTGTGTGTGTGTGTGTGTGTGTGTGTGTGTGTGTGTGTGTGTGTGTGTGTGTGTGTGTGTGTGTACCGTTGCTGTTTTGGCTGGTCTATGGTGGGAAGACCAATTGCTAAACTGCTAACTGTGTGTGCCCTTGCTGTCTTGGCTAGTGTGTGGCTGAAAGATCCATTGCTAAACTGTTAGCTGTGTGTGCCCTTGCTGTCTTGGCTAGTCTGTGCTTGAAAGACCATGCTTGTCCAGTTACTGGGAAGAGAAATCCTCCCGTGGCTCTGTAATGGCGCCTCCCTTTCCGACTCCCCCAACCTCTCCTCCCGTAGCGCATGCTGGAATGTTTGCACAAAGCTTGTAATTCATAATTGGATTGGCAGAGGCGGTGGGGAGGCTCGGAGATGGTAAAAAGGTGTTGTTGCACAATGGCACCCAATCATACCGCCTCCCTCACACACACACACACACACACACACACACACACACACACACACACACACACACACACACACACACACACACACAAACATTCACCCACATACACTTTTAATTAAGTTCTCAGTAGGAGATGAGTGTTTTCTTCTTATCTGTCATGCACTGATGATCCTTTAGTGCAGGTACACGGCAAAGATAGGCTCTTTACTGCACATTCAAGCACACACCGCCATTAAAGCTACATCAAGCCGTAATTGGCAAGTTGAAGCTAATGCAGACTTACAATGTGTTATACACTCTTTTATACAGTATGTGTGTGTGTGTGTGTGTGTGTGTGTGAGAGAGAGAGAGAGAGAGAGAGAGAGAGAGAGAGAGAGAGAGAGAGAGAGAGAGAGAGAGAGAGAGAGAGAGAGAGGCAGAGAGCAAGAATCACTGTGTGTGTTCAGCTCCAGAGTTTTGGCTATGCAGTGTTCCAGGTGCAGCCTCTGTAAAAGCAGCTGGTAGGCTACTGGAAGAAGCAAACTAGTGGTCAAGACATGCAGTAAACAGTGTAGCCATTGGTCTAGCGGATAAAAAGAGACACAGAGACCAGTGTCAGACTTGAATTACTCAATTCTTTCTTTCTTTCACTTTAGTTTTGTTCCTACTCCAACTTCCCATTGTGTACAGAATGAATTTCACAATCAAAACTGTCCCTATTGAATTAGCCTGATTGATGATTGGTGACAAGTCATCAAAAAAATCACACAATGTTGATGCAATTCACCAATTATTAGTGAAACAACCACTGGCAAAATGAGTCACATGTGACAAAGCCGACAAGATTTCAACTTTCACAGCAACAAGCAATGGAGGACAAAGCAAATCACTGTACAGGCAAATGCGACTTTTACCCTGAGTCTTTTTTTTTTTATCTCGCTCTTTATCTTTTTCTCTCCTTCTCTGTCACCCATCCTCATCCCTTCATCTTCCTTTCCCTCTGTCCCCTTCATCCTCCATCTCCCTATCGGCTTACATCTGCTGGGTGTGGGGTGGGGTGGGGTGTGGTGGTGGTGGTGGTGGTGGTGGTGACAGCGTGCTGCTGGGATTGGTATGGGGTCTCATAGAGATGCAAGGGACGGGGGTGGGAGGGGGGGGGTGGGGTGGAGTGGAGGGGTTGGAAGGGTTGGGTTGCTGCTCCATCTAAGCTGGAGGGTGTTAAATCACAGCCAGTTCCCCCATGCAGAGACATTAAAACAGATTTATTGATCACTTTATAGATCTTAACTGTTGGGGAAGAGTGAAAATTAAGCCGGCGTCCAAGATGACCTTTATGGCACGCTGTCTCCCTCAAGGAAAGAGATCCTTCTTTTTTTTTGCCCCCAGTGTTTCTGAGTGTGTACTGTATATGTGTGTGTGTGTGTGTGTGTGTGTGTGTGTGTGTGTGTGTGTGTGTGTGTGTGTGTGTGTCTGTGGGGTGTGAAGGGGAGAGGGGTGGGGGTGGTTAAAAGCTTTGCCATGCATATTCAGTGCCATCATGTACAGCAGAAGTATGCTATTCGGATTGGATAGACTGAACACCCTTGTAGGCGAGTTCTTGATACTAGCACAGTTCAATGGGCTTGAAGCAAATTGAGGAGACAATTTGGCATGACACTGTATGCAAGTGTATTGCATGGAATGAAGAAATGACAGACTAACTGCAATATCCTGAGTTCCTGCATGTTGTGTAGATGTGTGTGTATGTGTGTGTGTGTGTGGAGACATCAGTGCAGACACACACATTGCAGTTAAACGCTTGGAATAAATATGTAGCAGCCCTGCCTGCTCAGCACATCTATGCTACATTAGGCACACCTAATCTCACACACACACACACACACACACACACACACACACACACACACACACACACACACACACACACACACACACCCTGGCAGCCCATGCTGTGCGTTGAGATGGAAAACAGTGAGCAGCAGTATGCTGGCCTCCACTAATGACAAACACACCGCCTCACCCTGAGTGTTCTACAGGCAGGCACAGGATGGCTCACAGCAATACACACACACACACACACACACACACACACACACACACACACACACACACACACACACACACACACACACAAAACCACCAGTGCTGGTCACGACAAGACAACACGGACCCATACAACGCTAACCTGTGGTCTGCTTGAGCCTGTAAGCTTAGCAGTGGGATGAATGCGCTAGCTAGCGTGCGCCGCGCCCCTCGCCAGGTGTCTCCGTGACAGACTGGCATCGGGAGGTAATTCATTAAGTGGTTTACAGGTTATTTGGGGAGGCTCATAAAATACCCGCTTTGCCATGGGCATTGTGTGGCTGGCAGGAGCGGTGGGCCAGAATGCGCCCATGCACCTTCTCGTGCCAACGGAGCGGTCGTGCCGAGCTCTGACAGCCATGCCTAAAAATCCCATTGCCATTAACTGCATTATGGCCAGGCAGCGTAATTGTGTTTGTCCTGGTCGGTAATCAGCTTACTGCCGCAATGCAGGGAGATAGCGGGACCTGACATCGAGACGCGGATCAGACGTCGCGGCGAGAGCTCTTCTCAGGTCGAAATGTGACTCCACAGGAAATGTTTTTCTAAGATCTATTTTGACATATGGAAACTAATTTTTACTTCTTTGAGTCTCCCTCTCTCTCTCTCTCTCTCTCTCTCTCTCTCTCTCTCTCTCTCTCTCTCTCTCTCTCTCTCTCTCTTTCTCTGAGTGTTTTGGTTTTTTATGTCTTTGTAACCCTAGGTAGTTCAGCTTAAACTGTCATGCTGAATGTTGTGGCACAGTGTGTCCTTTCAATAAACGCTCTTCTCTCCTCTCCTCTCCACTCTTCTCCTCTCCTCAGCTTCAGTGAGTTTCTCTCAGTGTCCTGAAGGAGGAAGCAGGCTGCTGCCTTCACAGTGTAAGTAAACACAGAAGCCTGTGAGTCACCATCAAGCCTCTCTCTCTCTCTCTCTCTCTCTCTCTCTCTCTCTCTCTCTCTCTCTCTCTCTCTCTCTCTCCCACGTTGCTCAATACAGCCGCAGCCTCTCCCCTGGTTCGGTTAATCATTTAAGGTGATGAACAAAGTTAATGAGGCTATCTCTAATCCATGATATTTGGAGTTCCCTGCACACTATTGACTCAAGCTGCTGACAGGATAAGATAGTCTGAGATCTAAGGTGACCTACATGGCAAGAACAAGATAGCCGATTAACTCACAGTACACTGAACACAGCTCCGACATCGACGAAAGAAACAGGCAAGGTTCAACTCTGAATTTGAATCAGAGTTCGGTGTTTAGTTCAGAAAGCACATAACTAGCCATAACAGTTATGTGTTTTGTTAGGGCTTAATAAGAATTAAAAAATTGCACTTGCTACAATATGAGGACTGTATTAAGCATAATCACAAATGTATTAGAGCTTTCTTGAAGTCAAAAAAGATTTTGTAAAACATTATTTTGCTGTGCTTTTTTTCTTTCAGATTCACCATGGCTGTGTGCTGATATTTTATGGGACATTCTCATTTCGATTCAAGTGGGCCGTAAAGTATGGCCTCGCCTCTTGATCCTGGGCTTTTTATGGCATAAACTCGCTTGCGTGTGCAAATGGATGTCATTTTCCCTCTCGATGCACTATTCATGATGTCACTGGGATGAAGTGAACTATGACACGGAGATGGAGCTGTGTTCACTCAGTCATCTCTCTCCGCGCCACACGGCCCAACATCTCCAATGAGGAGTCCAATTACGCATGGGGGGGGGGGATTCAGTTAGTGACCTGCTGTAGAATGCCATTAACATCAGGCACTGAAAAACGGAGAATCAATACCGATTCTGCTTCCAATTAGCAATAATTCAATAAGCCTAGACTAGTCCTCTAATTCAAGTAGAGAGAGAGAGAGAGAGAGAGAGAGAGAGAGAGAGAGAGAGAGAGAGAGAGAGAGAGAGAGAGAGAGAGAGGTCTCAGTGGTTGGTGTATATGTGAAGATCTGATGACTGCAGCATGAACTTTAAATGAGGCCACTCTCTTAAGGTAACTGACAGCTACAGTCACAGTTATGGCACACACACACACACACACACACACACACACACACACACACACACACACACACACACACACACACACACACACATTAAGGACCCTTCAGCTTCTGTAATCACACCCACAGAAGATAGGGTCCCCTCATCATCAGCCATATCGCAGACCACTCTCCCCTTATAAGCCTCTAGATTTACTATAATGGCCTTTATCTATGGCTCTGACCTGGGGGGAGATCTCCCATAGATAGGCTAGCAGAGGGAAGGAAGGTGTAGCATTACTGAGGCGCTGAGAAATGCATCTCTGTGCAGAGAAGATTAGAATAGGGACTGGTGGACAATGCTAGAGGAGGGGGGCAGGAGAGGGTGTGTGTGTGTGTGTGTGTGTGTGTGTGTGTGTGTGTGTGTGTGTGTGTGTGTGTGTGTGTGTGACCACATGGGGGATGAGGAGCAAAGGCCAGAGTGCCACGCTTATTCTCTGATTACTTCCAGGTCATGGAGAGGCCATGGTGATGTAATGACATCTGAAATCAGCCTTTTTCACACCAATGGAAGAATGAAGGAAGCCATTAAATGCAGAGCGGGGCATTTTTTAGGGGTGGGGGGTAAGGGTTTGTGAGGGTATGTGTTTGAGGGTGGGGAAGGGAGGGGAGGGGAGTGGAGGGGGCTCACAGAAACAAACCCCGGGATTGTTCCAGTCTTGAGTCACCAGAGCTGGGACCCCGAGATCCGGAGGCCTCAAAGTGATCAATGAGTTGTTTCAAATCTAAGAACAAAAACACAACTGCACCACACAAACCCCACCAGCAGCTGTATGTGGTGTCCAGGCCCCTTAAAGCGGAAGACAAATGGGCCCTGTCAGTCAGGGGGCCACTGTAAAACCCAATTAGAGCCGCCAGCGTTATCTTCCTCTTCCCCACACTCCGGATGACTAGATAACCCCTCTGCTCCACCCCAGTGGACAGGGCACATCGCTCAGTCCAGTTCACTCTCCCCCTTCTGGACACTGAGAGAACTGCACAGAAGGAGCTCTTGTAGAGTTTGTGGAGAGGACTGGCTCAAGTGGCTCTGGTTTTGGGGGTGTGCTAAAGGGTTAAGGTATATTTCACAAGGAGACATGGCTGGCATGCAAGCAGCAATGGCGAAAAGCTGAACTACACAGTCAGTAAATATAAATGTACTGAGGCACAAGCAGAGAGCTACTCATGTGGGTGCAAACCACTTCAAAGGGGCTGCTCCTTGTGCCTGACATGTGTCTTTCCATACAGGAGCAGGTGGAGGAAAAAAAAAAAAAAAAAAAGACTCTGCTCTCGGCACCTCTCAATAAGGCACGTCGCTTCAAGTAGCGTCAGCTATGCACAGCGCTGTACATAATTAATTTAGGATTACGGCGGGTTTGAGTTTTTGTTGAAATCAGCACAATGCACATACAGCCTCAGCCGCCAGTTTCCCCTCTGTGCTTCAAACAGACTCCGGCTGAGGGAACGCGCGCTTG
>JAODXP020000021.1:10977604-10980104 GCA_027497455.2 Sardinella longiceps | reverse complement strand
CTACTGTCACCTTCAAGCACAGCAGAATGGCTAGCAGCAACAGATGTGTCCTTCCTCCAGCTGTAGGGCTTCTTCTTCACAACAGAAAGTCACTGGAGGTGACACCCGACGTGGAGCTTGAGAGGTTTGCACAACCTCCGTCATTGAGCCACAACACCACTTCTTACACATAGTTGGGCAAGAAGCTTTGTTTGTGTGTGTGTGTGTGTGTGTGTGTGTGTGTGTGTGTGTGTGTGTGTGTGTGTGTGTGTGTGTGTGTGTGTGTGTGTGTTTAATGGGACCCTGCTTTCCATGGAGCTTTGGCACAGAGCCTCATGAGTAATTAGCGATGGGATGGTGTGTGTGCGTATGTATGTGTGTGTGTGTGTGTGTGTGTGTGTGTGTGTGTGTGTGTGTGTGTGTGTGTGTGTGTGTGTGTGTGTGTGCTGCAGGAAAAGGAGGGGTGCCTGAGGTTGAACTGAAGGCTGGCCTTTTGAAGAGTGACTGGAGCAAAGCTGGGGCCCCCACTCCTCCTCCTCCTCCTCCTCCTCCTCCTCTCTGTCTTGTTTGTGGATCTTTGAGGGGGCCGGGAGCCGCTAACGAGCACCCATCCATTACCCCTTTTACATGTAATTAGCCCGCGCCACGCTACACAGGCTGGGTGGGAGGAGAGAGCACAGACCCATGGAGCACAGAGGAGTCCAGGAGGAGGAGGAGGAGGAGGAGGAGGAAAGGTCGGCATGCCGACCGACCTGCAGCAATGCATCATGGGTAGGTATGTTCAGAGCGTATGTGCTACTGGTTATGAATTCAAAAGTGTGGGGTTCTGAATAATAGTACATTGGATGATATGATTTGAATAAATGGAGCATGTGTGAATGTATATGAGTGTGTGTGTGTGTGTGTGTGTGTGTGTGTGTGTGTGTGTGTGTGTGTGTGTGTGTGTGTGCCACTATCTGCTCTTATGGATTGTTCCTAACCCCCCACACACACACACACACACACACACACACACACACACACACAAACACACCCAACACACACACACACACACACACACACACACACACACACACACACACACACACACACACACACACACACACACACACACACACACACACACACACACACACACACACACACACACACACACACACACCATCCCAGGCAGTCATTGTGTGGTGTGAACATGCCCATGTCCAGTGCCGTGTCCCCCAGTGCAGGGGTCTGTGGCTGGCCTGCCCATCAGGAGCGTCTGGGGCTATCTGACCTAGATAAGAACACTGCAGAGGAGTGGGAGTAAACAAGCGCTGACCCACATTCCTCCGGAACATTCCCCCGCATTCAAGACTTCTTCTTCTACTGTACTGCACCACTCACAGCGAGAGTGAATACACCCCTAGCCTCTATCCATATCACTGTGGGTGTATTGCCCTTAGTTTGGAAGGCAATACTATGGATGCTCAAATCATATGGATCTCTGATTTAATCTATAAAGGTTGGTATAAATAAATGAATAAATAAATAATGAATCCACTCTTCTGGAGTGGGATGTTGTCTCTGGACGTGTCGGAAATGATTGTGGTGATGACTGGTGTGTTTAGCCCGAGTGCATCCGGATGCTCATGTGCTGTCCAGAGTATAGCACGCAACATTCCCCCATCCTCTGGGCACGGAGACTGACTAACAGGCATCCGCATCACCCAGCCACAGCTGATGGGAAGTGGCTTTGAGTGGGTGGCTGCTTTTGAGTCCGGGAGTTCAATGTGTGTGTGTGTGTGTGTGTGTGTGTGTGTGTGTGTGTGTGTATATTTTTGTTTTACCTAGATACAGTTTCTCTATGTGGGTGGGAGGTACAGGCCATGAGTTACTGAGAGCTCTGTGTGTGTGTGTGTGTGTGTGTGTGTGTGTGTGTGTGTGTGTGTGTGTGTGTGTGTGTGTGTGTGTGTGTGTGTGTGTGTGTGTGTGTGTGTACATATAGTACCTATGTGTATTAAAAGCCTTCGCAAATCTAACCAATAAGGTCACCTTAGGGTCTGCACCTTCAGTATCACTTGTGTAAGGGAGAGGGTTGTGCAAGGTCAGGTGCTAGCCCACGGTCTGTTAACTTTGCACCATGACCTTTGACCTCAAGGGGTGAGGGTTCACGCCTAGGAGCCCCTTGGGTGCTGAGAGGAGGCTCAGCGAGGTCAGCAGTGTTTTTGTTAAACATCCGCCATGATTCAGTGCAAGCAAATGAGACATTAGTCTTCATCAGTCCAAACCGCACACACACACACACACACACACACACACACACACACACACACACACACACACACACACACACACACACACACACACACACACACACACACACACAAACACAACAGAGCCAAGAGGCTTTTCAGCAAAGATGGCCAGAGAGCCGTCAACCCTACAGAATACTCAACACAGTCCAAACCCTCAGACACACACACACACACACACACACACACACACACACACACACACACACACACACACACACACACACACA
>JAODXP020000021.1:10965104-10967604 GCA_027497455.2 Sardinella longiceps | reverse complement strand
TCTGGGACTGGGACTGGGTCTGGTTCTGCCAGTGGGGCGATGCGGTGTGGTGCTGTACCGCATGAGTGTGTGGAAGTAGGGGTGACGTGATGCGCACTCTTGTTCCATACGTTAAGATGGACACACTGCTGTCCCCATTGTGAACCAAACTCTGTGTGTTGCTGCTATGACTAACTCACTCACTGTGTGTGTGCGTGTGTGTGTGTGTGTGTGTGTGTGTGTGTGTGTGTGTGTGTGCATGATCAAACAAACATGCTCTTGGCACTGCATCGTATTGGCCGTGCTCCCTACTGCTGCCAAGACACACACACACACACACACAAACACACACAGAGCACTCCTGCTCAGGGAGTTACGGAGAAGCCACAGTCCCTTCAGGACTCACTGTATAAATAAACACACCCTGTCGGCGAGCGTTCTCTCTCTCTTTCTCTCTCTCTCTTTACTCCCTCTCCTTTTCTACCCCTTTCTCTCTGTCTCTCTCTCTCTCTCTCTCTCTCTCTCTCTCTCTCTCTCTCTCTCTCTCTCTCTCTCTCTCACTCTCTCACCCGATTCCACCAAGCACAAGAGAGACAGAAAGAGAGGACAGCCAGGAGGAACTGATAGAAAAAAGAAAGAGGAAAAAAAGAGAGAGAGAGAGAGTCATGACTCTACTCCAGTTCTTCCCTCAGCAAGGAACGAACGCAACGGTGGAAAGAAAGCGACAGCTGGCGAGAGGACGGCAGACAGTCACGAACGTCCTTCTCCCGCTCTACTTCGCTTCTCTCAGAAGCATTATTAGGCAATACGTTCCTGCTAATTGAATTGTGGCTGCGCTGGTGCAGAGAGAGAGGGAAAGAAAGAAAGAGAGAGAGAGAGAGAGAGAGAGAGAGAGAGAGAGAGAGAGAGAGAGAGAGAGAGAGAGAGAGAGAGAGAGAGAGAGAGAGAGAGAGAGAGAGAGAGAGAGAGAGAGAGAGAGCAAACTCCCATCTCTCCTCTCAGCCGAGGCGTTTTCTCATTAGCGCCGCAGATTCTTGGCGTCGGCTAATGAACAATAATAACACTCCTCCAACACAACCGCCATTAGAGCCAGTTAGAGAGAGAGAGAGAGAGAGAGAGAGAGAGAGAGAGAGAGAGAGAGAGAGAGGGATGCCGTCTGACGACCTCAGCCCCGTAATTGGCTTGCCCACACTCGTTAAGGGGGGAAAGCAATAAAAAGGCAATAACGCAGCAAAAATGTCGAGAGACAAAGAGAGAGGAGTCTTACCACACACTCCACACTCCTTAAACGTTAAGGAAGAATACTGGGAGGAGCTAATGCTAATGGCAAGCTTCGCAGAACTGGAAAATACATATTTTCAAATACTCAAATGCTATGTACCATTAGTAGACAGAAACTTTAATCTTGTTGCGTAAGAACATGATAAGCTCTACTGCTATGAGGCTCAGGTGAGATAAAGTCGGCTGACGGAGTGAAAACTAGTCAGGTGGTGTGTTCTCTTCGGTATCGTCATCTCTGTCATCCAGCCTTCACTCTGCCGCCACCCGCATCTGGGCCGGGAACTGAGCTGTGACTCGCCGTCTCCACCGCCGTCGTCATCGCCGCGCCGCGCCGCTTCTGTTCTCATTCATTACGCATTCAATCTCTTCTCTCTCAGAGAGACTTGTTTGCTCAGCCAACGACCTCGACAGTGAATCTGTCACGTCCCGCAATATTACAATAAACAATTACCCCACCACACCGCACCGCATCACGCACACACACACACACACACACACACACACACACACACACACACACACACTCACACACACACACACACACACACACACACACACACACACACACACACACACACACACACACACACACACAGATCCTGCCCTCTGCATCACCCTCGCTCGCTGGTACTGTCAGAAATGTGAAGAATGCTCAAGCATGTCAGGACCCTGTTTGGGCATGGCAGAAAGGGTAAAGACTTGGGAACAAAGCCGGGACCTTGACCCTGGATAGGTAGGTGTGTGTGTGTGTGTGTGTGTGTGTGTGTGTGTGTGTGTGTTGTGGAGGTGGGGTGAGTGGCTTTATGGACTGGGAGGTGAGATTGTATTCTGCCATTGCTTTCCCATGTTACAACTAGCTGTGCTCTGGGGCCAAGGCTTAAAAAAAGTCTCCCGCAGTGCTATGCTGGTGAAAAGAGGGTCACTCACCTCCATCAAACACCACCTTTTGATCCCCAACCTTGACATTTTGCTCTTCAGGTTAAAAAAGAGACAGCCATGCGAAAACATAAAAAAAGGTGTCTGCCTTTTGCATTTCCTCAGTATTCATGGAAGTTTTTTTGTATGTCTGTGTGTGTGTGTGTGTGTGTGTGTGTGTGTGTGTGTGTGTGTGTGTGTGTGTGTGTGTGTGTGTGTGTGTGTGTTTTTTTCTTGCCTCCCGTCTGTCAGTTCTCGGCTCTTTAAAGGCGAGCTGAGATGAGTCGGCAGGGTTGAAGTGAGAGGAGGATGAAAAGGGAAGCGA
>JAODXP020000021.1:10950104-10955104 GCA_027497455.2 Sardinella longiceps | reverse complement strand
AAGGAGCGCATTGTAAGTGTGCGGTATGGCGGGCACTAGACCAGCGCTAGTCAAACGAGGCACTGAGGACTGAGGCCAGACTCAGACAGAGATATAGAGTGGGACACCACTGATTGCAAATCAAAGGAAAGGAAATGGAACAGTTGAGTTAAAAGCAAACATATGTCTGCATACTATACTGCCTGTACTGTACATATCTAGACATCTATACATCTATAAATATGGGAATATGGCTTCTACGCTTTACTTTCTCAACATCTTCAAAGGGATTACACACACACACACACACACACACACACACACACACACACACACACACACACACACACACACACACACACACACACACACACACGCACGCACCACACACACACACACACACACACACACACACACACACAGCTGTAATGCCCACTGCTATAGACTGCCTGGAATTGCTGGGGATGTATCTGAAATGGTAGTTCAAAAGAGCAGCTTCAGACAACAAGTGCTTTAGATATCAATATTCCAGTCATTAGGCATGAGCTTAGACCTGCCAGAGAGCCAAAGAACAAAGGCTACAGATGAAATAGAATGGCAAATGTATATATGTACATATCGAGCAGCGGTAATGGGCTTGCCTTGACCTTAAAGGTTCCGCTAAGTCATTACCATTATCTATGTCCGTCTCATCCCCTTGGTCTCTCTCTTTCTATTAAAACATCTCTTTATTACAACTGACAGAGAGGGAGAAAGACTGTGTGTGTCTGTGTGTGTGTGTGTGTGTGTGTGTGTGTGTGTGTGTGTGTGTGTGTGTGTGTGTGTGTGAGAGAGAGAGAGAGAGGGTCAAAGGTGAACCAGTTGACATGCGGAGGACAGAGGGTTGGCAGTGACGGGGGAGTTTAGTATCAGTCTGCTGTCGATATGCTCACGGTGCGGGGAAGACTTATGTGGAGCAGAAAATGTCTCGGCATGGACCTCTGACAAAAGGGGAGCACCATTACGTCAAACAAATCACGGGATCCATGTGGATCCTGATCCCTATGTCTCTCACTCTTTCAGTGCAGGAGAGAAAATGAAAAACCCAGTATGCGTCATTGCCATGGTAACCGGTAGCTCCCAGTAACAGAAACAGGAGCCGGTGGGCCCCGGGCCCAAAGCCTTCAATTAGGCCCAGCCAGACTTCTCCTCCTCCTCCACCGTGCACTTTCACACACCATCACATCGGAATGGGGCGGATCGGAAACTCAATGGAGCGCAATTACAGGCCACCGTGACCAAACCCCACCTATGGAGCCGCCCGCCGCCACCGCCGCTGCGCTCAACTCAACCCAGAGAACTGAGCTCTGAGCTGGGCCGTGCCGAGCCCATACTGGGCTGGAGCAACTTCCTCTGGCCTTGGAGAGAGAGAGAGAGAGAGAGAGAGAGAGAGAGAGAGAGAGAGAGAGAGAGAGAGAGAGAGAGAGAGAGAGAGAGAGAGAGAGAGAGAGACCAGGGCAGGCTTTGGCACCGGCACTGGCACTAGGCTGGGCACACAGAGAGTGGTTAAGGACACGGGCATGTGGCAGTGGTGCCCACATCGAGCCAGTGCCAGCCAGGCGCTGGAAGGCAACGAATGAACGCCGGCAGGTCTTGGAGCCTGGCTTAAAAAAAAAAAAAAAAAAAAAGGCGGGTACGGTACGCGTGCCACAGCTGGAGGGGGGAAATGTGCAGCAGGCAGATTAGAGGACAGAAGTCTGAAAGTGAAGACTGATTTGCTGCAGGGAAAGTGAAGGAAGGGTGTTGTGTTTGGGGGGGAGGGGTGTGTGTGTTTGCGGAGTGGGGTGGGTAGTCTGGTAGAGGTGGAAACCTTCAGCAGGAGACAGAAAACAGAGCTACCTACCAAGTCTTCTGGTTGGCTCTGAAAACATGGTGATTTCACAAATAAACTCGTCTCATCTCCGTACATGGCTGAGAAGTTGTGCTAATTACCGCAAAACCCGCTGCTTTAGTGAATGGATGGAAATATGTTGTGAGGCTTTTATTTTCCGAAACATGGATTTTTTTTCTTTTTTCCCCTCCTTTCAATGAACACCTGGAGACCAACGTCTCAGCTTCATTGCTGGAGGCTGTAGCAAAGATGGAGCTCACTATTCCAAAAAACAACCACTTTGTGGGGGCCTGGACTTTTTCTTTCATAGAGAGAGAGAGAGAGAGAGAGAGAGAGAGAGAGAGAGAGAGAGAGAGAGAGAGAGAGAGAGAGAGAGAGAGAGAGAGAGAGCGTGGATGATGACTGTCACTCGGGCCCTTCAGGATGATGCGCCGCCTGCTCGTGCTCGGCGGGGGACCTCCAGCTGCGTGCGCTTGCTTCTTTTGCATGGAAATGAAATAAAGAGCCATCAAAGAACAGATTTCGCTCATTCCAAACCATTTGCCTTATTCATGATGAGATGCCAGGGAACAGGATGCACCGGGTGCACCGTGACGAGCGTTGGCAGGGAGTGTTTAACGTGTGTGTGTGTGTGTGTGTGTGTGTGTGTGTGTGTGTGTGTGTGTTCGTGCACATGCATGTGTGTCTGTGTGTGTGTGTGTGTGTGTGTGTGTGTGTGTGTGTGTGTATGTGTGTGTGTCTTCATGTGGCTGTGCATGCAAATGCGCGCATCTGTGATCATACCTCGTTGAGTTTGCAATTACTCTGCCATATTAGCACCTCACAACCCTGATGTGCATGTGTGTGTGTGTGAGGCGGTGTGAGTCGATGTGTGTGTGTGTGTGTGTGTGTGTGTGTGTGTGTGTGTGTGTGTGTGTGTGTGTGTGTGT
Organism: Sardinella longiceps; assembly: GCA_027497455.2. Lineage (NCBI taxonomy): Eukaryota > Metazoa > Chordata > Actinopteri > Clupeiformes > Clupeidae > Sardinella > Sardinella longiceps. The sequence goes on along the minus strand of JAODXP020000021.1, from coordinate 10,952,326 downwards.
GTGTAAGGGGTATTAGCCGGGCCATACCGAAGCCCTCCCTGTCCCCCTGGAGGAAGCAGTGAGCCCCCTTGAAGTAAGCTTACTCAGAAGGGATTAGCCAAGCCAATCTGCACTAATCGCAGATAAACGCTCCTCATTGCCACGCTCGCTGCTGATGGATCACGCTCCACACCGCGGACCACACCGCAACGCACCAAACACACCGCACCACACCACACCACAAGCAACCAATCAGAGCAGAACAGGACTGACTCACCGAGGGTCTGATGGGAATACTAACCGACATCAGATTCCGTTTAAAGAAAAAAAAAAAAAAGGAATGTAGTGCATCGTGTTTAAGATGTTTTTAAAGCCTAATGCTTGTCAAAATCAATACTTTCCCAGTGAAATGTGATAATGAAGTAATGAATCTAAATGATCACTGTGATGATGCTATACATCTCTCTCTCTAAGAAGTAAAGCCAGTTCAGTAGAATATCAGATTGTGCTATTGGAGCAGATTTGGTTTCTTTGAGTTTCCTGGTGACTTCTGCTGTGGTTGCAGCAGTGCCAGCTCAGAGCGCTGAGTGACTCCATCAAATGTGTATGTGTGTGTGTGTGTGTGTGTGTGTGTGTGTGTGTGTGTGTGTGTGTGTGTGTGTGTGTGTGTGTGTGTGTGTGTGTGTGTGTGTGTGTGTGTGTGTGTGTGTGTTGCAGCAGTGCCAGCTCAGAGAAGTGAGTGACCATCAAATATGAGTGTGTGTGTGTGTTTGTGTGTGTGTGTGTGTGTGTGTGTGTGTGTGTGTGTGTGTGTGTGTGTGTGTGTGTGTGTGTGTGTGTGTGTCTGTTTCAGCAGTGCCAGCTCAGAGCAGTGAGTGACTCCATCAAACCCAGGCCGGACTTCAGTGGGTGTCAGAAAAAGCAGGCCAGCACAAACAGGAAGGGGTAGAGAAGGGCGCCTGGGGATGCAGTCAGCTCTCATTGGCTCGCTCCTCGCTCACCACCCTGACATGTAGTAAGACACCACCGCAGTAACAAGCAGCCAAAGTGGCACTGACTGGCAAAGTGGCTGGCCAGCACAGCAGTGATACGATTGTGTGTGAGTGTGTTGTGTGCATGTGGCTGTGTGTTTGTGTGTGTGTATGTCTGCATGTGTGTGTGTGAGTGAGTGTGTCTTAGTGTGTGTAAGTGAGTGGATGTTGGTGAGCAGACCTCCGTGTGTGTGTGTGTGTGTGTGTGTGTGTACACAGTGCAGCTGGGCACGGTGACCTGCAGGGCAGATAAGAGCAGATAAGGGCTGGGTGGGAGATTGGCTCCCAGAGTCGGGCAGCTTGTCATGTCTGTGCGTCTGACACCAAACACTGGCTGGCCTGTCAATCACACACAGTGGCATCAAGGTGACCCCCTACCTGTGTACACCCTACACATCCAACACACAAACACACACACTCAGGTTAAGCCAAGCTTGGGCAAACCAATCAGCCCCTGAGTCTGATCCTCCACCCTGCCATGACACCTTTGAGTCTGCAAGAGGCTTGAGCTTGAGCCCTGTGTTCTACTGAGGGCATAGTACCACTGAACACTGGAAATATCCACAGAGATGGAGGGAGGAAGAGGAGAGAGGACAGGAGAGGAGAGGAGAGGAAGAGGGGAGAGGAGTGGAGAGGAAGAGGAGAGGAAAGAAAGAGAGGAGAGGAAATGAGAAGAGGAAGAGGTAAGAGGAGTGCAGAAGAGGAGAGGTGAGGAAGATAGGAGAGAAGAAGAGAGGGAAGAGGAGAGGAAAAGGAGAGGAGAAGAAGAGGGGGAGGAGTGGAGAGAGGAGAGGAGAGGAGAGGAAGAGGGGAGATGAATGGAGAGGAGAGAAGAGGAAGAGAAAGAGAGGAGAGGAAAGTAATAACTGCCAACTCAAAGAAGCCGCCCGCCCCGCAGGTTTCTGCTTTGTCAGGGATCCTGGGGCGGACTGTGACTGACACTGACATCAATTCCTCCCCCCCCTATCTGATGGAGGCAATCACACCCAGCACGCTGCAGCTCTATCTGGGGAAGGGATCTGGTGCCTGTGCTGGGGCTGCCACGGCCCCGCTGTTAGATCAAGCGATACGAGCCCCGGTGATTCAGAGTCAAACAAAAGCAGCACTCGTAGGTGGCTTTTGTGAATCATGGCGAGTGGCTGGGGAGGACAAAAGCCAGCGAGCGAAACGCACACAGAGCGAACACAGAGGCTCAGGTTTTCGCTTTTTTTT
>JAODXP020000021.1:10935104-10942604 GCA_027497455.2 Sardinella longiceps | reverse complement strand
GGAGAGAAGGAGGGAGGGAGAGAGAGAGGGAGAGAGGGAGGGAGGGAGGGGTAAAGAGATGGATGGGGGTGGAGAGAGGTGGGGGGATAAAGGGTTCCGTTGGAAAGTGGAATGAAAAAAGGAGGAAGAGAGATAGAGGTAGAGGGAGAGATAAAGAAGCCAGAGAGAGAGAGTGAGAGAGAGTGAGAGAGGGGTAGGGAGATGGAGAGAGGGAGTGAGAGAGAGTGAGAGAGGGGTAGGGAGATGGAGAGAGGGAGTGAGAGAGAGTGAGAGAGGGGTAGGGAGAGGGAGAAAGGAAAAGAGAGAGAGGTTGAGCTGACAGAGGCGAGGCCTGGTAAACAGCAGTGGGCTCTTCACTAATCAGCTCCTGCAACCACCCCCGGGGAGGCCCAGCCAACACACGCCAGCTAGCCCCTCTCTGAGCCCTCTGACTGTCATCACACACATACACACACACACACACACACACACACACACACACACACACACACACACACACACACACACACACACACACACGTTCTGGTAAAACACAACAAACAGAAAGCAGTTTTACACACAAAACAAAAATATATACCCCCTCTGAAGCATAACTGGCCAAAAAGGATGTGTGCACTCTCTCACTCACCCACCCACCCACACACACACACACACACAAACACACACCTCCCCCAAAGCCCCTCTGGAACTGCCTGTGCCCTGGTAAGCATATTGTCATTAAAGAGCACAGCATGGTGAGGGAGCAGATAATACCCTGGTGCTGTCTCTCAAGTGGCCCCGCGCTAGCACTCAGAGCACTTTACACACACACACACACACACACACACACACACACACACACACACACACACACACACACACACACACACACACACACACACACACACACACACACACACACACACACACACACGCACACGCACACATACACAAACATTACTGCAAGCTTATACAAATGTACACGCAATACATGCTATGGCACACACACACACACACACACACACACACACACACACACACACACACACACACACACACTATGTAAACACATGTAAAAAACTGATACATGAAGATTAACAGTGAAGGGAAAAAACAAGGACAGATTTAGGATTAGTCACTTATTTTCCCTTTTTTCTATGAGACAGATGCTGAGGTGGATTAGGCATAATTTAGCTCGAAACATTACACACCAACTAGATCCTCTGTGTCACTGGGAGAATAGCCAACAGAATGTTTCAGGTCTTTTACGCTGAGACCTCCATAGTGACACACAGCTACTTGTCTAGTCTGTGCAAGACACTGATATCGCCTCAGCGTGGAACTGAGAAGACAACAATACGGAAATGGCCAAGATCTCAATCTCGTATGTGGAAATAAAAATGCAAGCAAATGTAAAGCAAGGACGCAATCAGCATTCTCTCTCTCTCTCTCTCTCTCTCTCTCTCTCTCTCTCTCTCTCTCTCTCTCTCTCTCTCTCTCTCTCTCTCTCTCTCTCTCTCTCTCTTTTATCATCTATCCTTCCCCTCCCTCGCTTTCACCCTTTCTCTCTCTCTGGGTGTTTTGGTGGCAGACTCTGGGTGGTCCAGGGAGAGGGAGAGGGAGAGGCAGCTCTATAGCAGGCTGGGGAAGGGTGCTCCAGGCTGGGGAAGGGGCGGAGGGGAGGACAGCCTCCCTCTCTCTCTCTCTCTCTGGTTCCAGCAGATGGGCTATTGTCTAGTCTATTGGGAGGGGGTCTCTGGGACAGGGTGCTGTGGGTAGGGTTTTTTTTGGCTGATGAATCTGTGTGTGTGTGTGTGTGTGTGTGTGTGTGTGTGTGTGTGTGTGTGTGTGTGTGTGTGTGTGTGTAAGACACAGACAGGGACAAGGGGGCCTCTCTTTGTGCCCAAGCTCTCCTCCACCCCTCCGTTGCCCTGCTCCCTCGTTCCTCCTCCTCCGTCTTTTTTCTTTGCCCATGTTTGCATGCCCCTTCTCCATGTCGCCCACTTTTGTTGCCTCCCTCGCTGTCAAAACACCAGCATTTTTCTCCTGAGGAGAGCACTTGTCCGCTTTTCACTCTTGTTCGCTTTTCATTCATTCTTTTGCTGGACAATTGTCACACAGACAGCATGTCAAGGGTTCCAGGGTTGGTGACAGAAAGGGGAGTGCTGACTTTTATTTTGTTTTGTTTTGTTTTGTTTTTTCTTTTGTAATGGGAGCGCACATCTCCTGGTATGGGGTGAGGGACAAAGTATAGCAGGTTGGGTGTCTCTCTCTCACATACACACACACACACACACACACACACACACACACACACACACACACACACACACACACACACACACACACACACACACACACACACGTACACACAGAGAAAAGCCAAAACAGTAGCTGCAGTGTGACAAAACAAACCTCAGACAATATGAATGATTAAAGGCAAGAACCCATCCTTCTGATATGTATCTCTGCTGCTTTCCCTCCCTCTTTGTATCCTTCACCCACACAAGGCAAAACACTCCAACAGCCAACCTCCCATGGATCAAAGTCAGAATCCAGCATTCAGTTGCACCGTTTTCTTTTCTTTTGAAGGCTTTCTGTGACACTATCCATAAGAGACATGAGGATTATTTACTTGCTAGCTTATATCCATACAGGCCAGAACCTGCCTGACTACCACTCTAGTAAGCTGTTGCTAGCTATTTCACATGGAGGGAGCTTACATGTGTGTGTGTGTGTGTGTGTGTGTGTGTGTGTGTGTGTGTGTGTGTGTGTGTGTGTGTGTGTGTGTGTGTGTGTGTGTGTGTGTGTGTGTGTGTGTGTGTGTGTGTGTGTGTTTGTAGGCTGCCTCGTCATAACCCCTTTTTTTCAGGGCAGCGAGGTCTGCGAGTGCTTATAGTCCATACCGTTATATTTTCCTCGACGTCGCTTTGCGGCTTGGTGCCCCTCCATCTGCTGAAGTCATTAATTACATCACTGCTCGTACAGACAAGTATATTAGGATCAGTCTCAGGGTTCGCCCGCCCGCCCGCCTGCCCGCCACAGTTGGAAACATTCCCTCACAGCATGGAGGGAGGGAGAGAGGGAGAGAGGGAGAGAGGGAGGGAGAGAGGGAGGGCGGGGAGAAACCAAACATCCAGGGCCAGTCCAGTCCAGCCCAGCCCAGTCCAGCCCAGTGTGTCAGGAGTTACTGTACTGTATGTGACGCATTGAAGGGGCATCGACTGTTTGGCAATGGGCCTCCTGTGTTATGTAAAGATGACAGCCATGATTGCCATTGCAGTGCACTGGCACAAGATTTGTGTCTAAAACAAGAGTGTTCTGTAAGGGCCAGGGGGTTTCCACATATGCTTTGAATAGTGCCCACACACACGTACACCCCCTTTCACCCGCTTTCACCCCACATACATACACACACACACACACACACACACACACACACACACACACACACACACACACACACACTCAAACACACACACACACTCGACACACAAACACCACACACACACACACACACACACACACACACACACACACACACACACACACACACACACACACACTCACACACACACACTCAAACACACATACTCACAGGCATCTCCTTCAAACCCAAAAATGTAAAGAGGGTGAAGTGGGGTCTTGAAGCAGGGTAGGGAGGGGAGACCCTGTGCATTATTTATGACTTCCTATAAAAACGTCTCTTAATGACAGTGTGTTTGGGGGCTGCTAGATTACAGATGGCGGAGCTGCTGCTGCTGCTGCTGCTATAATTAGGCTGGTGGTGGTGGAGGCAGGAGGCTGGAGTTTGGAGGTTGGAGGTTGGTTGGAGTGGAGTGGAGTGAGGTGGAAGCTGCCGCTGCGTGTAGGCAGGGCCGAGAGAGGGGAGGCCGTGAGGCCGCTTGATGTGGCCAAGCCGCAGTGCATGCTGGGCTGGGCGTGATCCCAGAGAGGTACAGTAGGGCGGGGTGGGGTGAGGTGGGGTAAGGCTTTGGAAAAGACTGGTCCTCCTACACGCCATGCGGAGCAGGGCATCCTGAACTGACATCAGACCTCAGTGTCACCCTACACACACACACACACACACACACACACACACACACACACACACACACACACACACACACACACACACACACACACACACACACACACACACACACACACACACACACACACACACACACACTGCACATAGACACACACTGCACACACTGTGCATACTCATGCACACACATACCACACAGGAACACACACACACCAAAACGCCCACACGCGTTCCCTGTTGCCTTGGGAATTGGCCGGATACACACAAACAAGAGGCCACCGCCGCCGCTGTAACAAACTACATCTCTCTGGCTTTAGTTTGTTTGTGGGATGCCTTGGACAAAAAAAAAATCTGAATACAAACACAGGCTTGGAGGACCCAGACTCCATGCTGAGATAGCGAGAGAGAGAGAGAGAGAGAGAGAGAGAGAGAGAGAGAGAGAGAGAGAGAGAGAGAGAGAGAGAAAAGGAAAGAGAGGGGGTGGAGGGGGGGTTTTGGAATCCATACGCTTGGAAACACACAACAAACACACAAAAACATATGCACGCCCTCTATGTACACAGCTCTGGAAGTGGATTTACAGCATTCCACTTGAGCCACGCCTCACCGGGAAAAACACACACACACACACACACACACACACACACACACACACTGTACACACAATCGGAATCAGAGAATGGCCAGGCTAGACGAGGCTCAAGTCCATTGATTGAATTGAAAGGGGGAAGGGGAGGGCATGGGGCATGGGGGCATGGGGGCATGGGGGCATGGGGCGGAAACGGACACTTGATCTCCCGCCGCCTAAAGGGGGTTAATCCCAGCCTTGATAAAACCGGCCGACTGACCGTCATTAAGGGCCAGATTTATCAGTGGCCTCCGGCGAGGGCAGCGTGTGTGTGGACTCAGCACGGCCCCCTTGGTGCTAAGGGACACCCAACCAACACCACCACCACCAGCAGCAGCCCCAAGCAAGCACTTCTCCCTCCCCCCTCTTGGGCCACTGCTACTCTGGCCATGTCCCTGAGGTCAGAGGTCAAGCCAGTGCCCTGTCTTAATGCACTTCCTATCGTCATCTGCATCAACCGCGGCATTAGCCACGGGCGTCGGCACGTCAATGTTTGTGCAAGACGACGCATGCACATCGGGGATGGTAATGAGCATGTATTGCATGTCTGCAAGTCCCTGCACTGGTGCTTTTATATGTGAGCCAAACAAACACTTGAATGAATGAGAGAAAGAAAGAAGAGACCTCAGACCAACACTTAATTCAGCTCACATCCACACAATTTATCAGGCACGTCGCCCTGATTGCGGCATCTGTGATATTTCCTACACCGTGAATGACGCTGACGCAATCCAGATGGGGATGCTAAAGCCATGGGGGAGGTCATTACTGGAGCGTTCAGCACCACCTATTTTTTTTCTTTCTTTTTTTTTCCTTTCTCTCTCCCTCGCTCTTGCCGCCAGGATTAGTGCACGAGTGTGAAGTTGCATCAGGGCCTTCTTCACACCCCTTCACACTTCTCTCAAGAGCAAGTGGGATCGCAGAGAGAGAGAGAGAGAGAGAGAGAGAGAGAGAGAGAGAGAGAGAGAGAGAGAGAGAGAGAAGAAGCCCCTTAGGTAAATATGCAAGCGGCTTGCTTCACAGCTGTGGAGAGAGGCGGCGAAAACAGCCTCATCACCTGGAAAATAAACAGTTTTTTTTTTCCTCTATTTTTTTCTCTCTTTATCGGGCCTGTGAGCCGCTGCTGCGCTGACAAGTGTGAACCTGATATGATGTGACATACCAGATACATGTTGCAGCACAGTGTTAAATTGCAGAGAGAAGGTTGTAAAGAGTTTATAACATGTTTATAAACAGTTGATGCTGATTTTAAGGTAAGTTTAAAAAACGACAAACCTTAAAATAGAGCTAAAATAAAAAGAAGTGGGAACGGCAGTTTTTATAAAACTTATTACTATTATTTATTGATTTATTTTTTTTAAAAGTCATTTGTAAGCAAAATACAATCTAAGCAGTATTACTTATTCTACACTCATTCAATGCACAAAGGACTTCTAACTCCACCACCCATCCACCCATCTCACACCCCCACACAAACACCCACACACCCGCACACACACCCACACAAGCAAGCAGATTCAAAGTTGTCCTTTGTCAGAGTTCACCTGTGACAGGGCGTAGGTCCTTGTGACACAAAGACCCCATGTTGTGCTCTCAGTGATTTGTGTCGGTGTGCAGGGCTAACGCTACTCAAGTGTGAAGGCCTCTTTTACATTGGTAATAGTATGGAGGAACACTGGAGACAGATGCCAAGCAGGGCTGAGGTGAACACCCCCAATCCTGCCCCGGTCTTATTCACACACACACACACACACACACACACACACACACACACACACACACACACACACACACACACACACACACACACACACACACACCTCCGCCCCGGGGCTACGGCCTCTACCTCATTAGCTGCTCTGACAGGGTCTGTCTTCGCCCTGATCCCTCATCATTAGGGCATGTAAATATCCCTGTCACTCGCCCCCACATCCACACACACACACACACACACACACACACACACAAGAGCAGACTTTACACAGACCAGGGGGTGTATGTCATGTTGAGGAAAAAGAACATACACACACACACACACACACACACACACACACACACACACACACACACACACACACACACACACACACACACACACACACACACACACACAGTGTACAGTGAGGCCTAAAAAAAAAAAAAAAGCTGGGGTGAGGGTGTCCTTAATCAACCCTGTCCAAGAGGGGGAACATAAGTGAATGCAGACGTGAGGCCTGGAAAATGTAGTCATACTTCATTGATTTGAGAGGCCGGGAGCAGCAATTACCCAATAGCGGGGAGGGGGTGCAGAAGCAACAGAGGACTGTTGCATTCAGCATACAGACTGACTGCATTGTCCCATTCACTCAAGTGGGACTCCAGTCACTGGCCCACTGTCTGTCACTGTGCGGTCGTGATGTCACAATGGGAAGGGGCGGGAAATGGGGATGAGGAAATGGCATCTTTGTTAAAAGTCTTGAGGGTTGAGCAAGCGTCTGGTGTGGCAGTGTTTGCAAACATTGGGCGAACAAATGAGTCCAAAGTTCCCCTTACGAACACACAAAAGACACACATATACACACACAAATACACAAACACACACACACACACACACACAGAATGTGGATAAAATGGGGAGAAGAAACAGTTTCACAGTATCTGTGCATTGGTGTGTCCTCATAACCTCAGTGTATATATGTAAGGGAAAATATTTGCTTGTTTGTGTGTGTATGTGAGTGTGTGGGAGAGAGAGAGAGAGAGAGAGAGAGAGAGAGAGAGAGAGAGAGAGAGAGAGAGAGAGAGAGAGAGAGAGAGAGAGAGAGAGAGAGAGAGAGAGAGAGAGAGAGAGAGCAAATGGGAGCAA